>OZ014524.1:409385460-410585460 GCA_963966055.1 Lathyrus aphaca | reverse complement strand
AGAAGGTATAAGTGTTTTGGCACTGTGGGGATAGGATGACATGGACGAGTGTCAAAAGAAGTATTATAAACAAGTGTTTGGGTAACTGTGTTGGGGATAGGTGACACGGACGGGTGTCGAGAGAGTGTATAAGCATTGGTTTGGTTTATATCTGCAGGGGATGATATGACACGGACGAGTGTCGAAAGAATGCATATGATCATGTATTTGTGAGTGCAAAGGGGACGCTTTGGCTTTCTGTGGGGAATTATGAGGTGACACGAACGAGTGTCGAGAAGGAACAATATCTTTTGGTAGAAAGTGTTCTGGCTACTTTACTGGGGAAAGGTGAAACGAACGAGTGTCAAAAGGAGCATGTATTTTGATGAGATACTGTCGGTATTTATAGGTGACTGGTTCGCACCTGACTTGTAATCATGCAATATGTTTGATTTTTTCCGTAATGCTCCGTATTAGACGAAATGCTACACTCTCGGGGGAAAATGATGCGAATGCTATGATTATGCAAAAGAAACCGGTTCGGGATTCAGATCCTGCTGCTGTGAAGATCTCTGGCTGATCTGCTTGAAGTGATATCCCAGCTGGAGATGAGATCATTGGTAGATCTGATAAAACATATGGTTTTTCTTGGGGGACTAGATCACTGGTAGACCTATCCGACGAGGAGATAGCCCAGCTGGGGGTGAGGAAGCTTTCGTCACTTTGTTGTGTGAGAATTTCAGGCATTGCTCTTCTTGGGAGAGGCTGGAGCTCTGTGGGGAGATGGTTCCCCTTATCCTTAACACTCTGTTGGGGGAGGAAAGATCACTGAACGATCTTCCTAGATATTTCTGTGAGGATCCTGCTGAGGATGAGGAGATTTGACAACTCAGCTGGGAAATGAGCATTTTCTGGTGCTGCTTGAAGAAGATGTGCTGGAGAAGTGATGCCTTGGCAATTTCGCTGGGGAAAAAACATTCCGGATGTTGTTAGGGGAGGAATTATGTTTGGCATGCCCCATGTTGGGTATTTAATACCTGCAATCCTGTTAAGACAAAGAAACGTGCAAATTTCCCGAGGTATCCCTTACCGGATTCCGTCATAGGAGTTAGATATTCCTGGAAGTAAATACATTTCCTGCAAGCATGTAATTAGAAAGGAACGTCTGTTTTATGCAAATATTATGGATATCGGACATTTTTGCAAACGAAACAGAAACGTACAAGACGAAGTTTGACTGAAAACTCTGATTTCATTAATCTGGGTGCCCTGAATTGGCAAATACAGTCAAAGAAACAGATCCCCTGAAATGAGGAGATTGTTACAAATTGAGAAAAGTAAAAAATACTGGCAATGTTGACGACGCTCTGTCGAGCTTCCTTTGCTATGACCTGTATGACCTTGAAATTCTTCACATCTTGCTTTCTGAAGAAGGTTGATTCTGACCGATGCTTTAACCTTTTCGAAACTTGCCATGTTGTAAGTGATACAGACGAATTCAGAATGTTGTTGTTCGCTTATTCCCTTATTTTGCGTGGATCACCCTCTCGGGTTTTCAATCCACCGGGATACCCATTTTTGCCTGAGCTGTCCAATGCGGCTTTTCAACTCAGCGGGTGTACATTTTTTTCAATTTTGCCTTATTTTTGCCCGAGTCTTTTATTTTGTTTTTGACTTGCCGGGATACCCTATTTTTGCCTGGACTTACATTCTGTTTTTATGTCCAGCGAGTCATTTTATGCGAAGTATTTTTTAACTGCATCTGAATTCACAGGGAATAGGAAATCTTCACCGTCCATAGTAGTGAGCATCAGTGCTCCACCAGAGAAAACTTTCTTTACTATGAACGGACCATCGTAGTTAGGAGTCCACTTGCCCCTGTGGTCTTTATGAGGAGGAAGAAGTCTTTTCAGCACAAGATCTCCCACATGGTATTCCCGAAGCTTGACTTTCTGATCGAATTCTTTCCTCATTCTCTTCTGATATAACTACCCATGACAGATAGCAGCTAACCTCTTTTCTTCGATTAGACTCAGTTGATTGTACCGAGAATGGACCCATTCTGCTTCATTCAGTTTGACATCCATCAGTACCCGTAAGGAGGGTAATTCAACTTCAACAGGTAGGACTGCCTCCATACCATACACAAGTTGATACGGTGTTGCCCCAGTGGATGTTCTGATTGAGGTACGGTACCCATGCAAGGAAAATGGTAGCATTTCATGCCAGTCTTTGTAAGTAACCACCATCTTCTGCACAATCTTCTTGATGTTCTTGTTAGCTGCCTCAACAACGCCATTCATTTTTAGCCTGTAAGGAGAAGATTTGTGGTGTTGAATTTTGAAGTCCCGACACAATTTTTTCATCATTTTATTGTTCAAATTGGAACCATTATCAGTAATGATTCGCTCGGGTACTCCATATCGACAAATGATGTCTCTTTTCAGAAATCTTGCTACCACTTGTCTGGTGACGTTTGCATACGAAGCTGCTTCAACCCATTTTGTAAAGTAATCAATGGCTACCAAGATGAATCTGTGGCCATTTTAAGTAGTCGGCTCGATCTTTCCAATCATGTCAATGCCCCACATGGCAAAGGGCCAAGGTGAAGACATCACGTTCAAAGTATTTGGAGGCACATGTACTTTGTCTGCGTAAATCTGGCATTTGTGGCATTTCCTGGCATAGGCACAACAGTCTGCATCCATTGTGATCCAGTAGTAACCTGATCTTAATAATTTCTTAGCCATTGCATGCCCTCCAGCATGGGTACCGAAAGATCCTTCATGCACCTCGTGCATCAGCAAGTCTGCTTCTTTCTTATCAACACATCTGAGAAGAACCATGTCAAAGTTTCGCTTGTATAATGAGCCATCAGCATTAAGGAAGAAACTACCGGCCAGCCTTCTTAATGTATTCTTATCATTGGATAATGCCCCAGGTGGGTATGTTTGATCCTCTAAGAAGCATTTGATATCATGGAACCAAGGCTTGTCATCTTTAGCATTGTCCACAGAGAATACGTATGCCGGTCGGTCTAGTCTGGATACCGAAACCCGAGGCACGTAATTGGCAGTTTGAAACTTGATCATGGAGGAAATGGTAGCTAAAGCATTTGCGAACTGATTTTCATCTCGAGGGATATACTCAAGTTTGACTGTTGTGAAGAAATTCAATAATCTCCTCGTGTAGTCACGGTATGGAATCAGATGCTCTTGGTGAGTGTACCATTTGCCGTTGGTCTGATTGATTACCAAAGCTGAATCTCCGAATACAGTTAATGTCTTGATCCTGAGGTCAATGGCTTCCTAAAGACCCATGATACAGGCTTTGTATTCGGCTTCGTTGTTAGTGCAGGCAAAGGTGAGTTTTACCGAGTAAGGCATATGAACTCCTTTAGGTGTGATGAGCACTGCACCAACTCCACGACAATTCATATTGACAGCCCCATCAAACATCATTGTCCATTCTTCTTCTGGGTCAGGCTCTTCAGTGTGAACAGGCTCTTCATGATCTTTTGCTTTCAGGAACATGATGTCTTCATCAGGGAAGTCAAATCTCATAGGCTGGTAATCATCAATGGGTTGCTCAGCTAGATAGTCAGACAACACACTGCCCTTGATGGCTTTTTGAGATGTGTATTGAATGTCATATTCTGTCAGGATCATTTGCCATCTTGCAAACCTTCCGGTAAGTGCTGGCTTCTCAAATATGTACTTGACGGGGTCCATCTTTGAGATCAACAAGGTAGTGTGGGTCAACATATACTGCCTTAGTCGGCGAGCAGCCCATGCTAAAGCACATCAAGTTTTCTCGAGCAGTGAATAACATTGTTCACAGTCGGTAAACTTTTTGCTTAGGTAGTATATTGTATACTCTTTTCGACCAGACTCGTCATGCTGGCCCAACACACCCATTGATCCTTCTAATACTGTCAGGTACATTATTAGAGGTCTTCCTTCAACTGGAGGCATAAGAATTGGAGGTTCTTGTAAGTACTCCTTGATTTTGTCAAAATCCTTCTGGCAGTCTTCATTCCACCTGACCGTTTGTTCTTTTCTTAACAATTTGAACAGGGGCTCACGGGTTGCAGTAAGGTGAGAGATGAACCTTGATATGTAGTTCAATCTACCTAAGAACCCCCGAACTTCCTTTTCAGTCCTAGGTGCAGGCATCTCTTGAATGGCTTTGACTTTGTCAGGATCAACTTCAATTCCTATTTCACTTACGATAAATCCCAGCAGTTTACCGGACCGCACCCCGAATGTGCATTTGTTGGGGTTTAGCTTCAGCTGATACTTTCTCATACGTTTGAACAACTTCAGCAGATTTACCAAATGGTCTTCTTCAGTGAGGGACTTGGCCATCATGTCATCCACGTAGCATTCAATTTCTTTGTGGATCATGTTGTGGAATAATGTTACCATAGCCCGTTGATAAGTGGCACCAGCATTCTTCAGTCCAAATGGCATCACCTTATAACAAAATGTGCCCCAAGGTGTGATGAAGGTAGTCTTCTCCATGTCTTCAGGTGACATCTTGATCTGATTATATCCTGAAAATCTATCCATGAAGGAAAACACCGAGAACTGAGCTGTGTTATCAACTAATACATCAATGTAAGGTAAAGGGAAGTCATCCTTCGGGCTAGCTCTATTCAGATCTCAGTAATCCACACACATCCGTACTTTGCCATCCTTCTTAGGCACTGGTACAATATTAGCGACCCACGGCGGGTAACTAGTTACAGCAAGGAAACCGGCGTCCCACTGTTTTTGTACCTCTTCTTTTATCTTCATGGCCATATCCAGACGAGTACGGCGTAGCTTCTGTTTCACTGGAGGACAGTCTTCCTTCAAAGGCAACTTGTGCATAACAATGTCAGTATCCAGACCTGGAATGTCTTGATAGGACCAAGCAAAGACATCAACGTACTCTCGAAGCATGTCAATAAGTTGTTCCTTCACTGAATCTTACAGACGGGCCCCGATCTTCACTTCTTTCAAGTCTTCTTCGGTACCAAGATTAACTGTCTCAACTTCCTCCTGATGAGGAGTGATTATCTTCTCCTCTTGTCTTAACAACCTGGATAGCTCTTCAGGCAACTCATAGTCTTCTTCAACCCCTTCATCACCTTGATTAATCGGATTGTCGAAGTCATACAAGGTCATAGCTGTGCGGTTGTCGATGCGATCTAGAGGATAATCTCTGCAATGCTTGAGATTGGTTCATTTTAGTGATCAGTTTTATCTTGTTTAGAAAAAGTGAAAATGAAGTTGTTTATTTTGAAAACATTGCCATTTTATTGTTTTGTACAAAAGTGAAAAATGAAAAGACAGTGAGCGAAAAAAGAGACTCGTTTGCAAAAGATGTCCTGATATTCATTAATTAATCATTTGCACAAAATACAAGATGACCCTATTACAAAATGAGTCCTGACATCTTGGGCAAGATGCAGGACTTGATGCATGATAAAAGACAGGAAATAATAATTACTCTGCAGGAGTAACTCTTATAATTTCCTGGGAAGACCAGTTAGAGACTTGGTTCCCCGGGATCTTTAGACATATCCAATTTTCCAGGTTGCGGTCGCCTTCTTCCTCGTCTTCCAAATTGTTCACAGCATCCGGGGTAAGCATTCCCCCACTGACAAATTTGGGCTCCTTTGCAGCCTCCGATCGATCTTGTCGAGTTGGTCTGTAACCCAACCCGAATTTGTCTTCTTTTTTCTCCACCGGCAATAGTTTGCCACAGCCTTTGGCGGTACCTTCTTCAACAACCTTCCGGGCTTGTTGATATGAAGCGATAGAAGTTCCAGACATAGCAGTTGCTTCATTGATGTTAAGGGCCTCAAACCCCTGGCTCATAGTCTCGTGGATCTCCCTATCCATCTCTATATACTTGTAAGTAGCCAGCTGGCTAACGAAAATGTCTTCCTCCCCGCAGATTGTGATGATCTGGCCTTCCCACTCAAATTTTAATTTCTGGTGAAGGGTAGACGTAACAGCACCAGCGGCGTGAATCCAGGGTCTACCCAACAAACAGCTGTAGGCCGGCTGAATGTCCATCACGAAGAAAGTAGTTTTAAAGATTTGTGGGCCAATCATCACGGGTAATTCAATTTCTCCAAGCATTGATCTCTTAGAGCCATCAAACACTCTTACCACCAAGTTACTTGGACGCAATGCCAAACCATCATATTCCAGCTTCACCAAGGCTTTCTTTGGGAGGACATTGAGCGAGGACCTAGTGTCTACCACCACATGAGAAAGAACAACACCTTTGTACTCTAAGGTGATGTGTAAAGCCTTGTTATGATTGCGTCCCTCCGTCGTTAAATCAGCATCTGTAAAGCCCAGTCCATGACTGGTGTTAACATTTGCAACCACTGTTTCCAGCTGATTAATTGTAATCTCTTCCGGCACATAGGCTGCGTGCAGGACCCTCAAAAGTGCATTCCTGTGGGCTTCCGAACACATTAACATTGATAAGATAGAGATTTTGGAGGGTGTCTGATGAAGCTGGTCCATCACTTTGTAATCACTCTTTTTGATTATTCTCATAAACTCGTCCACCTCTTGTTCAAAAGACATCTTCGGAGTTTCTTTAACAGCTGGCTCTTCCAGTACCACATTCTTCCCTTTTTCTTTAGCAATAGCTTCTGTTTCAGCATTGGGTCTAGGTATTTGTGAGGCAAAAAAGCGTCCGCTTCTGGTGAAGCCTCCGCCTCCCCCAACATTGTCAACTTGTGGTGAAGAGGTCGATGAATCTAGAGTGATCTTCCTTCCGTCGCAGTAGAGATCAGAGCCATAATGCCAAGGTATGGCATTACTGCTTTCATAAGGAACGGGTCCAGGTACCGTAATGGTGACTGGACTGATTGCTGCAGCGGAAGGAACTGTGATGGTATACGGGTCGTAATAGATTGTGACTGGAGATCTGAAAGTAGGTGTTGCAGTTTGTTGTTGAAAATTGTTGTTGGGATGAACAGTTGCCGGGTCATAGTAGATCGTGACCATTGAGACATCTTCATTAGTGTTTGTTGGTGTTGTAGGCGATTTCATTGATAAGATGGGTGTTGATGTTGTAGAAGTAAATGTTGCTGAACTTTGGTTTGTTGAAATAATGGATGGAGTGATTGCTGGAGTTGTGGATGAATCGGTGGGAGTAATGGTTGTTGCAGTTGTAGGAGGATCTATTGTTGCTGAAGAAAAAGTTGTTGATGTTGTAGACGCCGTTGTGGTAATTTTCAAAATTCCATCTCTGATAAGGCCAGGTATACCAAGCCTTAGCCTCTCATAACCATTAATAGTAGTCTTGCACGATTCGCAGCAGGCCTCACAACCGGGGAATATCTGGCATCTTAAGAGTTGTTCTTTGACTTCTGCAGTGGCGCTTGAATCTGTGCAACATTATCAATCAGTGCAGATGGTTGGTCCTCCTCTATGGAATTAATCCTGGGCCCACCATGACTAGGCATAGGATTTCTGGTAACATTTGGAGGAGGTGCGAAGTTGAGAGCTTTGGAATCGACCAGATCCTGAACCTTCATTTGTAAGGCTCTACACTTCTCAGTATTGTGACCAGGTGCATTGGAATGAAAGGCACACCTAGCATTAGCATCATAATTCTTCGGGAGGTTGAGAGGATCTGATGGAGCCAACGTCCTTAACTCAACCAGGCTGAGCTTCAGGAGTTGTGGCAGTAGAGCGGCATAAGGCATAGGAATGAGGTCAATCACCCTATTTGCTTGAGATGGCCTCTGTTGAAAGGGGCGCTGTTGTTGGTTGTTGTTGTTATTGTTGTACGATCTTTGTTGCGGAAAGTGAGGTTGTTGCTGATAGTGTTGTTGTTGTTGCTGTTGTTGAGGAAAACGTGGTTGTTGTAGAGCTGGAGCCGGGATAGTAATGGCTGCTACTGATCTGTGAGAATATTGGGGTCTGCCCCTTCCTGTATGAATATCATTTGTCTCACCCGTCCTTCGGGGTCCTAAAAAAGGTTTTCTTGTATTGTTGGAGGAACTTGCACCGTTGTCAGAGATTTTGCCCATCTTCAAAAGACTCTCAATTCTCTCACCAACTATAACTACATCAACAAAACTGGTGGAAGAGAAAGCATCAAGTCTGTCAATATATGTTCCTTGAAGAGTGTTCATAAACATGTCCGCCATTTCCCGTTCAGACATGGGTGGCTGGACAACAGCAGCAAGCTGTCTCCACCTCTGAGCATAATCCCAGAAGCTTTCCCTTGAAGATTGAGACATGCCCATTAAAAGGGTTCTATTGGGAGCCATGTCTAGGTTGTACTGGTATTGACGAATGAAGGCTTCGGCTAAGTCTTTCCAACATCTTATAGTGACCCTGGTCAGATGCGAATACCATTCTCTTGATGCTCCAGTCAGGCTGTCTTCAAAATAGAACATCCATAACTTCTCGTCCATGGTATAAGCTTTGAGTCTCCCCAAGAAAGACTGCAGATGAGTACGCGGGCAGGAGGTACCATTATATTTTTCAAAGCATGGGGGTTTGAATTTATGAGGAATTCTCACCCTATCTACCAGCCCCATATCCATTACATCGAAGCCTAGGGAATTCTGGGATTCAAGAGACCTCAGTTTCTCAGCAATCTCATCCAACCTTCAGTCATAAACTTCATCCCCAGCTCCAATAACTGTGAACTTCTCTTCTTGCAAGATCCTACCTCCAGCAGTGTTTCCTTGAATATTCCTTGTGACATTAACATCTGGGTTCAGATGGGCCCCAAACTCTGGTGGGTCAATGTGAGGCTACCCGCGTTCATTATTGCTGGTTCCTCCTGTACTAGGGTGGTGTTCTTCAGGAGTCTACCTTTCCACCAATTCCCTCAGCCTTTCCTGGCTCTGAGCTAAGCCAGTCATCACAGCCATGAACTGGGTCATTTGATTTCTCATCTCAACCCTTTCGTTTGCCATTTGGTTTCTTACATCATTCAGGTCCTGCTGTACTTGATCCATTTGAATGCCCGAAAGGTTGTTTTGCGTTGTGTACCGATGTGTTCGGTTGATAGGGAACACTCGTCTGCGAGCAATGTTTCCTGAAACCACAACAAAGTGAGAAACAACAATAAAACAAAAACCTACAAAACAAAGAAAAATGTTAGTATGCAATGCAGTATGCTTATTTGTCTTCCAAGGGTATCCGGTTTGGTTCTTTGGTTTTGACCTTTCCAGACCTCGAGGAAATGCTGATGATGTTGATAGATAAAGCCCACCAATAAAACAAACAGATATATTACAAAAGATGAAAATACATAGTTTGTTTACAATACATGCCCGTGGTGGGTCAAAATACAACAATAAAAAGAAAAAGTACATCAAAAGAAAAGAAATACAAGCAAAAGGAATCAGACATCCAATCCAAAGTCATCCTCCCTGACTTCCTTCAGGAGGGCCTCAGTCACTGGACCAGCAGGGTGCTCTGTAATAGTCCTAATGAGGAGGTTCCTGGTAGCAATGGCACTAGTTAGCTTCTTATGCTTGTCCTGATCCTTTGATCTCTTTAACCCTGCCCGGAGTTTCAATTCTAATATCTCCTTCTGAGCTACCAACAAAGCTTCATGATGCTTCTTCTCATTAGCCTCTAGCTGCTTTATCTTGGCCTGAGTCCTCTGGTCTTCTTGTGCCCGAGCTTCAGTGATCCTGATCCACCTAGCCTGGCTTTCCTCCAGATAATGCTCGGCCCTAGCCTTCTGAATCTTGGCCTCCTTGCATGCATTCTTCAGAACCAACTCCCCTGCTCTTGCCTTCCTGGTGTAGTCATTTGTCTTTTCAATCTTGGCTAGATGCTCAGTCTTGAGTCTTTCCAATCTCTCAATATCCAGACTATTGTCATTTCTCTCCCAGAGAGTCTTCTTCAGGGCTTTAGCTAGCTGATTATTCCTCTCTTTCAACTTTTCAAACTCTTTTAGGCTGACAGTTGTTGCAGGCTGCACTGTAGAGGGTCCAGGTGTGTTTTCCAAGGTGAAAGGCATCCTGGTGATCTGAGCTCTAGTACGGGACCAATCAGAATACTGGGCTGAGGCAATATTGTTGCACCTTCCAAGGATGGTTGTCCCTTTGGTCTGAATGTTGTCCCAAGCCCAGGCAGCTTGTTTGACAACAGCAGAGTGGGGTTGAACTTCACAGTAGAGAGTCTCAGCCAAATCTTGTCCTTTGGGAGGATGAACCAAGGCATATCCCAATTGTCTCTTAAACAGTAAAGGGTTGTAGTTGATGCAACCTTTTACTCCTATTAGAGGCACATTAGGGTACTGCCCACAGCTGGTAATAATATCTTTGCCTTTGGTGCTCTGGGTGCACCATCTGATATCATCTGATGTCAAGGCAATGAACCTCTTAGCCCAATTCTTCTGCTGATGGGGGTTCAAGAAGGCATCCGAATTTGGCAAGTGTCTGAGCAGCCAAGATTAGTACAGAGGAGCACTACATCTGACTAGCTTCCCCCTTTGCTTTTCATTTCTCTGATGTATGAAGTAGTAGAAGTCTCCTAGCAATGTAGGCACTGGGTTCCTCAACAAGAACAAGTGGATGGCATTCTTACTCACAAACTTGGGCTCATCTGCAAACAATATAACCCCATATATACTGAGGGCTAACAGTGCACATACAACCTTCCATTCTCCAACTGCAGTCTTCAGGGTGGCCTGGGAAATCAGGAAGTCTAGGTGGAGGCCTGGAATTCCAGCCTTGATTGTCATGTTCTGCTCAATAAGGGCAGGCTCCAAATGCAATGCCCTAGCTATCTCTTCATTTCTGGGAGCAGTCATCTCTGGGTTGAAAGGAATCCCTCTCCTGATAGGAACTCCAATCAACAAGGAAAACTCTTCTAGCAATGGTCCCATCTGGAAATCAGGAAAGGTGAAGCATCTGAGTGGAGGGTCATAAAACTGCAAGCATGTGTGGATCATGCTCCTCTGAGATGCATCAAGATCCATGACCATGTCCAAAATACCCCCATAGTGCTCTCTAAACAGTGGGATATGGTTAGGTGTGATAAGGGACTGGACCTGCCTAATACCAGTCAAGGTGGGGTCAAAGAAGTGGTAAGATATGTTGCTCTTCCTTGGAGTATCCATGAGTGCTGATAAAGAAGTTGAAGACAACTGCTGATGAAGATCACAAACCGAGAAGCTGGAGGTGAGTCTCTGACAAACTGATGCAGGTGCTGGAGAAGAACCACTGACAAACTGGTGGAGAAGCTGAAGAAGAAAACTGAAGGATATGCTGAAGGAGATAACTGAAGCAGAAGTCTAAGCAGCAGAAGGGGTCAAAACCAAACAAAAAAAATGAAATGATGGATACCCTGAAAAACAAAAAAGCAAATGTTAAATGATGCAATGATGATATATGCAAATGATATGCAAGGGTTTGTGATCAAGAGGTGGATCTGATTATCTGCCTTGGTAAAGGTCCATGTATGTTCAAAAGTTCGGATGGAGGCTTAGAAATCCTGTAACCAGTGTGGGGGACTCAAATAAAGAGCCACATGTCCAGGGTAATCACTAGAACTGTCCAAAGTGATGCATTCTTAAAACAATACAGTAACAGGGTATGATGTGGCCAAGGGTTCCTGCAAACCTGTAAACATCCCAACCCCCTCACAGGTAATGTTCTAGAACAAGGATCCTCAGACTTGGATCAGTTATGAGAAGTGTAAACACTTCTAACTCGGAGGTACAGTGTTTACAATAACCATAAAAGATCCTCCTCTAATTCACCTCAGATTCTGAAGGTCATAATAAAGGTCATCCAGACTTAGCAGGCTTCCCAGATAGCCCTAGCACTACAGGAAATATGTAGCACAAAGTTCTCAAGAAGAAACCCACATCTGAACCGTGTTTCATATTCCCACACCAGGCCAAAATGGAATGGGAAATAATATGAAGCCACTCTAGCCTAGGTGTCACTCAGGTCCCAGGTATAGGACCTTAATCACTAAATGAAACCCCACCCACCAAAACAGAAGCAGATCCAACAATGATAATGACAGTATGAATATGCATAAAACTGTAAAGAAAAGCAATAAATAAAGTTGTACATAAAGCAATAAATAAAGCAAGTAAACAAGCACAATTAGCACATAACACCCCCGTAAACACAAATCAAACAAGTGCTAGGAGGAACTCATAAAAAGAACCAGAAGCCCTGGTTGTAGTATAAGGGTCCCCAGCAGAGTCGCCAAGCTGTCGCTCCCACCAAATGACACCGGGCCAGACAGGGTACAGACACGAACGGTCGGCGAAAGAGAGGACATGAAGATGATGCATAAACCTAGAAAAAGATGGATAAGACGGTTGCGAACCAGAGAAACTGAGAAAGGGGGTTGGTTACAACCTGGGAAGATATTAGCACCCAGATTGTCCGTCGTACTCAACGGGATCCACGCTTGAAAGTTTGTGTTTAAAGGGGTAGTGTCGGTGCTATCTGTGTGCAAAAGCTGGAAAAGAATGTACAGGTGTCAGTGCAAAAGAGAGGTGAAGTGAAATGCTCAGGAATGAGGCTTAAAGAAGAATGTTGGAAAAGGGGGGAAGAGACAGAGACTTTTGTTCGATAACTGTTAAGTTATGCCTACGTATCCTCTCGTGCAATGAGGAAGTCAGAACACCGTAGTTCGACTCAAAGAGACTGAAAGATAAATTGACTGATGAACTGCTTGCTCGTCTATGCTCAAGTGTATGACCTGTTTGGCTCAGGTGCTAACTGTCTTGCATTAGACGGAAAAAGCGATTTCTCGTTTATGAGCGAAAATGATGAGAAAAGAATCCCGAAGGAGACGATTATTGTTTGTTTTTTATGCTTTCAATCTTTTATTGCTTTTTGTGTTTTTCATAAGTTAATGAGCTTAGGCCTAAACCAAAGATTAGTAAACTCATCACATCCTCCCTCTGATTAGGGGTAATGAGAATACCTTAAGTATGAAGTAAGCACCTCAAACTTAATTACCATGATGTAGGATTAAGATCATTAACCTCCTTGTGATTATTTAGATGTTTTTTGGAGTTTTTGTTTAGTGTTGAGTAATGAGTTTAAGCCATAATCAAGGATTTAATGAACTCATTACACCATCCTAATAGAAGGATAATAGATGAGAACATTTAAGCTAAGGAAGATACCTCAACTTAATCGATGATTAGGGATTAACCTCATGAAAAAACAAAGCCTTTATTAAAGTGGATTTTAGTTAATGGTAAGGTTAAGAAGTGAATTTTATGGTTTGTAAGACAACTTGAGGGGGACTTGTCCATTAACACCAGGGTTGGTCCTTCTTAACCAATTAAGGAAGAATTAGAACCCTAATGCAAGGCCCAAGTTACAAGATTATTGTCTTAGTGATTATTAGATGGATTGATTAAGAGGTTTAAACATGTTAAGGGTTTAACACTTAGGATTAAAGTTATACTCTCCATCCTAAGAGAAGGATGCATGCATACCCTTAATCACAAAGCCTTAAAACCTTAAAAGTTTAGTCTCTGATTATGAGATGAGATGAGAGACACAAAAGAAGACACAAAGGTAAAACTAATGGGGGACTAATCAAAACCCTAATTGTTATCATGCTTGGGTGTTCCTAAGGTTTATGAGGCTTGCAAGAGATCTTCAAGAAGAGCCACCAAGGAAGAAGCAGATGAAAGGAGGAGAAGCAGAAGAAACAAGTCAACTTACTTCACTTAAGAAGATAAGTTGCTTGAAGAAAGAAAGTGGATGGAGAACATGAATGAGCAAGCTCACTCTAAGGCAAAAGCAAAATGCAGCAATGAATGCATAAGAGAGATGAGAAGAGATTGTGAGAAGTGAAGGCAAATTCACTTCTCAAAGTACTTACCACCTGAAATGGTTAGCATACAAGAAAGAATGAAATGAAAATGGAATGTATGCAAGGATACAAACCAAAACCAGAAGCATAAACATGATTTTAATGATGCTAAGAGATGATGCAAATGTATGACAAGTGATATGGATGTTCGTACAAGAGATGAGTATGCAAATGAAGCATGTAGGATGCATGAAAGCATATGAAAGTTCATGGAATGTAATGAATGCATATCATGGCAAATGGATGAAGAAATGATCAAGCATGATTCTAATGTGTCCTAGGATGTCTTAGAAGTCATGTGGATGCAAGAAATGTCATGGCAAGTTCTTATATGAATGCTTATGCAAGATGTATACAAATGAAGATGAGAAATTAGGGTTTTAATGCAACATGAGATGCAAAAGTCAAAAACAGAAGCAAATGACAAGATAAAAAATTTAAAATGCAATCAAAGGAACCCTAACCCCATATCATATGACACCCCAAAGGAGGAGACCTAACTCTTAACTTAATGAAAGCTGTGATTTTTCTAAGTTATCTAGTGTTTTAAGGTACCTAAAGGGAAAAAATTCAAATCAAATCAAAAATGCAGAAGAAGTTTGTGTCAAAATTATGCTAGATACTACATGCTAAATGAAGATCAATGCAAAAAGAATCATTGTCATACCATTCATGGTTAGGCAGAAAAGAATTCTTGAAGTTAGGGTTCAAAAATAAGAATTTTATGAACCCTAAATTCAAGAAAATTATCAAAGATTGTTCAAAACCAAAATGAAATTTGTATGGATGGTATGACAATGTTTCTAAATGTCCTAAGATGCAATGTGATTTTTTTTGGGATTTTTAGAAACCTAAATGATATTTTAATTAATTAATTTCCATTAATTAATTAAAGTAAACATTTAAATGTTTTAAAAATGATTTTTTTATGCATAAAATAAAAATAAAAATATTTTTGGGTGAAGAAAATTATTTGAAGTGAAAATGCAGAATAAAATATTTTTTGGAATTTTCTAGCTATTTTAAATAAATGCTGCAAAATAAAATGAGAAAAATGCAATAAAAATTAAAATAAACAGAAGTAAGCAAATCTAAGGGCTTGGATTGGTTCTGGGGAATTCAAGATTGACTGCGCGCCACATTCAATGGCTTGAATTCAAACTTAACTAATCTTAATTAATTAATTATTTAATCCATAATTAAAACTAATGAAATGATCCTGGGCGTCCATCACACATGGGAAAGCTAAATCCAAAGGCCCTCATTCAAACACTGCCCTAACCCTAATTAAGCCAACTAATCACTTTCAGGCCACCGGAGAAGAGCTCCGGTCGTCTTCTCCGGCAGCCTTCTCCCCTGAGAATTTCAAAACCTCTCCCTAGGTCATTTTTGGAGCTCTAAAGCTCCAGATCAGTTCCTCTCATCCTCCTAAACACTAATCTAACCTCAAAACATATTTATAATTGCTCATAAACAAGATTCGATGGAAAGATAAAAAATGGCAAAAATTTCAGAAACTTAGTAAATGATCAATATGCAACCATTTTCAAAACTACAAAGCACAAAATGATCAGTGGAGCATACTCTTTCACATTGGAACATAAAAATAGAGTTCTGGAAAAATGATTTAAGATGACTACCTGAGATGAAGCTTTCCAAACTTGAGCTTTATGACCTCTTCCTTTGTGCAAAATGACTCCCTTTGACTTCCTGATGAAGCTTTGATGCTTGGAAGGCCTATAGAGTGGCTGGTTTATGAGATTACACTTCAACTGGCCAAGAATCGTGTTTTGTCTATGGGTGCTTTGAGGCTGTTTTAATGGTTGCTTTGTGGTCAGTGGGTGATTTTGAGATGAATGGTGAAATTGGTTTTGAGTTTTAGTGAGTGAGCTGAGAGATTCGAAGGAAAATGCAAGAGGGAGTGATTTTGGCAATGCTGAGTTCTTGGAGGTTTCAGCTTGTGTGTTTTATGAAAAATGATCCTTGAAGCATGCTTGTAAAGTCTGGATTGGGCAGAGAGTGGGTGGTGGACTGTAGTGATTGGTATGGGCTTCTTGCCAAAAAGTCAAAAAATTTGTACTTGAGGTATGGGCAATGGTGTAGCTTTCTCATTGGCTTGTCCATGCGCAGCTAAGATCAAGGATGTCCATAGACTTGGATTTGAGGCAATTCAGCAAGTGGATGGAAGTTTATGTGTCATTTTGCAAATTCCATGAAGTTTGGCCCTTTTGTAATTTCTTGATGTTCAAGGCATGGAATGATGCAATTCTTTGGGAAATTCTGATTTTTATGCAATGTGTTATGTTTGTATGATGATTATAAGTGTGTTTGAAGTCACAAAATGAATTGGCAAGTGGTTTTGCAAAGAATCCTCGTTGGTGCATTCTTGAAAATTATGTGATTTTTGCCAACTTTGACAAGCCATAACTTGAGTTCCATAATGAATTAGAACTTGTTCTTGTACTTTTTGAAAAGGGAATGATCCAATATAAGACTTTCATGACCAACAATTTTTCATTTGAAGCATTTTTGGTTGAGCAAGAGGAGGTTGAAAAACTTTCCCAAAATGGAAAGTTTACATTACAAGTCATTTCCATTTTTGGCAACTTTTGGTTTAGCTCACTTTTCTTCAATTTTGTGAACTTCCAAGCACTTCAATGATCAAATAAAGATCATATAACTTCAATTTGATGGAAAAATCCACTTTGGTTCCATTGTTGGGGGCCTCAGATGCCCTGATTTTGCTCTGACTTGCTCAAGAAGTTACCCCATGAACAAATGACTTCCACAATGAATTTCTTCATCAAACTTGGTACACATGATCCTTATAACATATTGAGACCAATAGAAACAAGAATGACCAAAAAATTTGGAGTTATGGCCTCTGAAACCAAAACCCTAATTTTAGGTCATTTGTGTAGTGAAACCCTGGCTCTGCTTCCATGCTTTCCCAGTTCTTGTGATTCTTTGACTTCCTTGATCTTTGGGGGATATAAAATGATGATTGAACATACATGGACCCTCTTGGAATGATTGGAGGCCTTTGGAGTGGCTCAGATGGATCTTGGATTGCTCAGATCACAAACCCTAGATGCAGATGAACTTGAACTAATGCAATGAAACAAAAATATGCAATATGAGATGATATGCTTAAACTAGTGCAAATATGAAAGATCACAAACCATGGTGTGAACTTAGTGAGGGCAAATTTGGGGTGCTTACAAAAGTCTTGGTGATTATTAATGTGATTTGATTAAAAGGTTTAAACAAATTAAAGGTTTGACATTTAGAATTAAAGTTATACACTCCATCCTAAGAGAAGGATGCAGGCATAACCCTAATTCCAAAGTCCTAAAACTTTAAGAGTTTAGTCTCTGATTATTGAGATGAGAAAAGAGACTCAAGGAAACTCAAAGGTAAAAAGCTAAGAGGGACTAAACACAAGCCTAAACAATATTATACTTGGATATCCTATGGTTTGTGAGGCTTAAAAGAGAGAATCTTCAAGGAAGCCACCAATGGAAGAAGCAGATGAAAGGATGAGGAAGCAGAAGAATAAGTTACTTACTTCCTAAGAAGATAAGTAACCTAAAGGAAGAAAGTGGGAAAGATGGAACAATAAGTGAACAAGTTCACTTAAAAGACATGTAAATATGCATATGAATGAGATAAGAAGAAGTGAGAGGTGAAGGCAAATCCACCTCCTACAATAACTTACCAAAAGCTCCTGAAAAGTTAGTGTGAATGCATAAGGTATAAAGCATAAAGAAATGAATTGAAATGAGATGAAATGACCAAAGTCAGAAGTGATTATGCAATGAAAATGGAATATCAGATGATGCAATGTCATACAATGTGCATATGAATGATCATACAAAGATGGGATGTCATGAAAGCATGCTTGGAAGCTTGGAAACACATGGATGTTTATGAAATGAAATGAATGCAACATATGGCAAATGGATTAAGAAATGATCAAACAATGTTCTAACATGTCCTAAGATGTCTAAGATGACATATGAATGCTTGAGATGTCATGGAAAGTTCATGTGATGATGAATATGCATGGTGAATGCAAATGAACATGAGAAATTAGGGTTTTATGGACATGTGAGATGCAAATGAGCAAAACATAAGCATGCGACATGATAAAAAATTGAAATCAAGCTCAAACAAACCCTAATCTCATTTTAGGTTACACCCCAAAGGATAAGGTCAAAAGCTATTCCTATTGAAAGTTATGATTTTCCTAAGTTTGCAAGGATTTTTAGGTTATTCAAAAGGAAAAATCCATATCAAATTGAAAATGCAAGATAAATTCATAAGGAAATTATCGTAGAAACTACATGCAATATGCGAAACAATGAAAAAAGAATCAAGTTCAAACTCTTCGTGGTTAGGCAGAAATGATTTTTTAAAGTTAGGGTTAAAAATTGTGATTTTAAAGAACCCTAATTCAAAGAAAATTATGAATTTAAGATCAAACCTAAAAATAAATTTGTATGAAGAGTTTGAAAATATTTCTAAATGCATTGAAATGGTTCATGATTATTTTGGTGATTTTTAGAAACCTAAATGCATTTTTAATTAATTAAAATACTTTAATTAATTAAAAATAACATTTAAATATTTTAAAAATACTTTTTATATGCAAAAAATAAAATAAAAATCATTTTTCGGTTGAGAAAAATATTTAAAATAGAAATGTAAAGTTTCATATTTTTGTGATGAGTTTTGGTATTTTAAAATAAATATTTAAAAGAAATTAAAATAAAGTAAAATAAAATGAAATAAAATGAAAAGTAAACAGATCCTGTGGTCAAGATTCAAACCTAAGGGGATGTGGTTGACTGCACACGTTTATCAATGGCTAGGATTCAATCTGAGGAAATTAATTTAATTAATCCTAATTAAACTAATTAATCTGAATTAAAGTT
Source organism: Lathyrus aphaca (assembly GCA_963966055.1). NCBI lineage: Eukaryota > Viridiplantae > Streptophyta > Magnoliopsida > Fabales > Fabaceae > Lathyrus > Lathyrus aphaca. The sequence goes on along the minus strand of OZ014524.1, from coordinate 410,566,694 downwards.
AATGAAGCAATCTGGACCACTCATTCACGCGCTAACCCTAAGATCTAAGGGCCTACATTTAAACTGGACAATTAACCCTAATTAAACCCTAAGCATTTTCAGGTGACTAGAGCTAGCTCCGGTCATCTTATCCAGCGAACCAAAATCCCAGAAACTCATACAAGCATCTAAACTCCTAATTTCTTGCCCAGAATCACTCCTCTAACATCATAGAACATGAATCCACAAACAAAAATCATTTATCATGCATAATAAGGCTGAATCGAAGCCAACAAGTTTTAGGTCAAAAATTTCAGAAGCTTCGTACATGCTTATTTCTCAATCATTTTCAAAACAAAACATATCAGAGTGATCAGGGGAACATGAAGATTGATATTTTAACTTAAATAGAAAGTTCTGGAAAAAATGTTCTTGAGGTATACCTGAGATGAAGCTTTGTAGTTTTGAGCTTTCTGGCCTCCTCCCTTGTGCAAATCAACTTCAATGGACCCCCTGAGGATGATGTGAAGCTTAGAACAAGTTTATGATGGATGTTTTGAAGTGTTTGGCTCTGATAACTCATAAATCGTATTTCTGATTTGGGGGGTTTCAGGCCATGGTGAGAGGTGTTTTGTGATCCTTAGGTGATTTTGAGATGAATGGTGGAAAAATATTTGAAGTTTGAGGCTTGTGCCGGGAGATTCGAAGAAATGAAGTTCTATGGTGATTTTGTGCAATCTGACTTGTGGGATGATTCTGAGCTTGTGTGTGTTATGAAATGAACTCCCTAGGGTTTGCATAAGAGGTTGTGATTGGTCAGAGAGTGGGTGGTGGCTCAGTTTGATTTGTATGGGAGGAAATGCAAAAATGTCAACTTATGTGTACTTAAGGTATGGGTCAATGCATCAGGGGATTTTGTGGCTAGATTGCTTCAGCATGCTTCATGGAGGGCCCTTGGATTAAAGAAAGGCAGATGTGATGCTTGGATGAAGAGATGGCAAGGTTTATGCAATTTTCCCTCTTTGATGTTTCTTGAGAATTAAGTCACCAAAACCCTAGGTTCAATGCATGATTTCAAATTTTTATCATGTTGCATGCTTCTGTTTTGTTCATTTGCATCTCACATGTCCATAAAACCCTAATTTCTCATGTTCATTTGCATTCACCTTGCATATTCATCATCACATGAACTTGCCATAACATCCCAAGCATTCATATGTCATCTTAAACATCTTAGGACATGTTAGAACATTGTTTGATCATTTCTTCATCCATATGCCATATGTTGCATCCATTTCATTTCATAAACATCCATGTGTTTCCAAGCTTCCAAGCATGCTTTCATGACATCCCATCTTTGTATGATCATTCATATGCACATTGTATGACATTGCATCATCTCATATGCCATTTGCATTACATAATCACTTCTGACTTTGGTCATTTCATCTCATTTCAATTCATTTCTTTATGCTTTATACCTTATGCATTCATACTAACTTTTCAGGAGCTTTTGGTAAGTTATTGTGGGAGGTGGATTTGCCTTCACCTCTCACTTCTTCTTATCTCATTCATATGCATATTTACATGTATTTGAAGTGAACGTGTTCACTTATTGTTCCATCTTTCCCACTTTCTTCCTTTATGTTACTTATCTTCTTAGGAAGTAAGTAACTTATTCTTCTGCTTCCTCCTCGTTTCATCTGCTTCTTCCATTGGTGGCTTCCTTGAAGATTCTCTCTTTTAAGCCTCACAAACCATAGGATATCCAAACATGATAATGTTTATGCTTGTTGGGGAGAAGAAGAAAAGGGATATAAATTGTAAAATATAGTATAGTATGATTATTAAATGACGACGATGGAGGACGACCATCGAGCATAGGATGACTGCTGGGGATAAAGGGGTAAATAAAGCAATGACGGGGACGGTCGACAAGCTGGGGAAATAAAGAGACCATGACGAGGACATCCATCAGGTAATAAAATAAAATTCTCTAGGGATTTAAACTAGCATAGATGGGGACGGCCATCAGGCTTGAAAAGTAAAGTAAACAATGATGGGGACGGCCATCGGGTTAAAGAATAAATGAAATATTGATGAGGAACGATCATCAAAGGTGGAGGACGATCACCCAACATGGGACGGCTGCTGAAAATATCACGACATAAGACGAATGTCGGATAGAAAAGATCAACGATGGGGACGACCATCGGGTAAGCATGATGAAGGACGATCATCAAGAGGTGAAGGACGATCACCTAGCAGGGTACGGCTGCTCTTGGGGATTATCACGACATAGGACGAATGTCGGATAACAAGATCAATGATGGGGACGGCCATTGGATAAATGATGAGGGACGGTCATCAAAAGGTGAAGGACAATCACCTAGCAGGGGACGACTGCTAAAAATATCATGAGATAGGACGAATGTCGGATAGAAGGTTCCAATAATGGAAATTACACTAGGGAAAAGGATGATGGAAGGTCATCCAAAGGTGAAGGACGATCACCTGGCAGGGGATGGCTGCCGAAGATATCACGACATAGGACGAATGTCGGATAGAAGAAAGTTGTGTTGTTGATGACTTACTGGGGAACGGTAAACACAGACGAGTGCTTACGCTTTTCAAAAACAAAAGATATGAGTGTTTGACAGTGTGCATAGATTAAAGATGTGGACGGGCATCCTTAGAACCATGATACAGACGAGTATCGATAGAAACAAACGCTGACACGTGTTCAAAGATGATGATACGGAAGAGTATCAACTGATTAAGCAAGGAACACGGACGAGTGTTGAATCTGCTGAGGAGTGATACATATAAGATATGTACGAGTATCAAAAGACTTATGTATAAGTATGTACAAGTATTGATCTGTTGGTGAGGTATGTTCAAGACACGGACGAGTGTCGAAAGATTGGGCAAGGGACACGGACAAGTGTTTGACTTACTGGAGAAGTATGACATGGACGAGTGTCAAAAAGGAATATGTACAAGTTATGAACAAATATCTGTATTTTGAGAGTGCAAAGGGGATGCTTTGGCTTTTATCTGCAGGGGATATGAGTTTCGTATGTTACCTGTGAAATATTGATGGTATTTGCAAGTGACTGGCTCGAACTTGGCTTATGATCATGCAAATGTTTGATTTTTGTCGTAATGCACCATATTACACGGAATGCTACGCTTATTTTGGTGAATATGATGTGAATGCCATGATTATGCAAATGAGAAACTCGATTCGAGACTCGGGTCCTGCGGGGATAAGGATCTCTGGCAGATCTGTTTAGAGGGATAACCCGGCTGGGGAAAGAGATCATTGCTAAATCTGTTTGGAAGGGTAACTCTTCTTGGGGGAATAGATCATTGGTAGATCTATCTGGAGGGAGAACTCTTTAATGAGGAAGTTTTAGCAACTCCGTTGGGGATGTGTTTTAGGTATTGCTCTTCCAGGGAGGCAACTTTGTGGGGAATCGGTTCCATCAACTCTGCTGAGGATGGGAGAAATTTGGCACTCTGGTGGGGGATAGGAAATTCCTTGCCCATCTTGCTGTGGGAGAGGTTGTTAGGCACTGCTCGGGAGATCCTTCTTGGGGAGGATATAACTTCTGAAAAGTAGTATGATGGGGATTCACTGCTTGACATGCCTCATGTTGCGAAAGATTGTATGCCTTGAGTACCTGTAACCTGTTAAGACAAAGGAAAACGCACAAGTGTCCCGAGGTATCCTTAACCAGATTCCATCATAGGAACTAGATTTACTGAGAGCAATATATTTCCTGCAAGCATTTATTAAAATAGCTCATATGTTTTACGCAAGTGTTGTATTATGAACATTGGACATTTTGTAAACGAAACAAGAATGTACAAAAACAAAGTGTGACTGAAAACTCTGATTTTATTAATTTGCGCGCCCTGAATTGGCAAGTACAGTCAAAGAAGCGAATCCCATGAAAGGAGGAGATTGCTATAAATTGAGAAAATAAAGGTGTTGGCAATGTTGAAGATGACGTTCCAGTGAGCTTACTTTGTTATGACCTATATGACCTTGACGTTCTTCTTATCTTGCTTTCTGAAGAAGGCTGATTCTGACCGACGCTTTGTCCTTTCGAAGCTTGCCATGTTGTGAGTGATACAAACGAATTCAGAATGCAGTTGTTCGCTTATTCCCTGATTTTGCGTGGATCTCCCTTTCGGGTTTTCAATCCACCGGGATACCCATTTTTGCCTGAGCTGTCCAATGCGGCTTTTCAACTCAGCGGGTGTACATTTTTTTAATTTTTTCCCTTATTTTGCCCGAGTCTTTTATTTTGTTTTTGACTCGCCGGGATGCCCTATTTTTTGCCTGGACTTACATTCTGTTTTTATGTCCAGCGGGTCTTTTTATGCGAAGTATTTTTTAACCGCATCTGAATTCACAGGAGAAGGGAAGTCTTCACCATCCATGGTTGCGAGCATCAGTGCTCCACCTGAGAAGACTTTGGTTATTACGTAGGGACCTTCATAGTTTGGTGTCCATTTTCCCCTGTGGTCTGTATGAGGAGGAAGGATTCTCTTCAGAACAAGTTCTCCTACTTGGTATTCCCGAGGTATGACTTTCTGATCGAAGGCTCTCCTTATTCGCTTCTGATATAACTGCCCATGACAGATGGCAGCTAATCTTTTCTCTTCAATCAGATTCAGTTGATTGTACAGAGACCGGACCCATTCTGCTTCATCCAGCTTCACATCCATTATTACCCGTAAGGAGGGTAGCTCAACTTCAACAGGTAGGACAACTTTCATACCATACACAAGCTGATAAGGTGTTGCCCCAGTAGATGTTCTGATTGAGGTCCGGTACCCATGCAAAGCAAATGGTAGCTTCTCATGCCAGTCTTTATGAGTAACCACCATCTTCTGCACAATCTTCTTGATGTTTTTGTTAGCGGCCTCAACAACGCCATTCATCTTTGGCCTGTAAGGAGAAGAGTTGTGATGTTGGATTTTAAAGTCCCGACACAGTTTTGCCATCATTTTGTTGTTCAAATTGGAACAATTATCAGTAATGATTCGCTCGGGAACTCCATATCGACAGATGATGTCTCTTTTCAGAAATCTGGCTACCAATTGTCTGGTGACGTTTGCATATGAAGTTGCTTCAACCCATTTGGTGAAGTAATCAATGGCTTCCAGGATGAATCTATGACCATTTGAAGCAGTCGGTTCAATATTTCCAATCATGTCAATGCCCCACCTAGCAAAGGGCCAAGGTGAAGACACCATGTTCAAAGGATTTGGAGGCACATGCATTTTATCTGCGTAGATCTGGCATTTGTAGCATTTTCTGGCATAAGCACAACAATCTGCATCCATTGTGATCCAGTAGTAACCTGATCTTAGTAACTTCTTTTCCATTGCATGTCCTCCGACATGGGTAACGAAAGAACCTTCATGCACCTCGTGCATCAGCAGGTCTACTTCTTTCTTGTCAACACATCTGATCAGGACCGTGTCGAAGTTTCACTTGTATATTGAACCATCAGCATTGAGGAAGAAACTACCGGCCAACCTTCTCAATGTCTTTTTATCATTGGATGATGCCCCAGGTGGGTATGTCTGATCCTCCAAAAAGCATTTGATGTCATGGAACCAAGGCTTGTCATCACTAGTAGTGTCCACAAAGAATACATATGCCGGTTGGTCCAGTCTGGATACCAAAATCCGAGGCACATAATTGGCATCTTGTACTTTGATCATGGAGGAAATGGTAGCTAAAGTGTCTGCAAACTGATTCTCGTCTCGAGGGATGTATTCAAGTTTGATTGTTGTGAAGAAAGTCAGTAATCTCCTCGTATAGTCACGGTACGGAATCAGATGCTCCTGATGAGTGTACCATTTGTCGTTGGTCTGGTTGATTACCAAAGCTGAATCTCTGAATACATTCAAGGTTTTGATTCTGAGGTCAATGGCTTCCTCAAGACCCATGATACAGGCTTCGTATTCTACTTCGTTGTTAGTGCAGGAAAATGTGAGCTTTGCCGAGAAAGGCATATGAACTCCTTTAGGTGTAATGAGCATTGCACCAACTCCATGACCATTCATATTGACAGCCTCGTCAAACATCATTACCATTCTTCCTCTGGGTCAGGCCCTTCAGTGTGAACTGGCTCTTCATAATCTTTTGCTTTTAAGTACATGATGTCTTCATCAGGGAAATCAAATCTCATGGGCTGGTAATCATCAATGGGTTGCTCAGCCAGATAGTCAGACAGTACACTGCCCTTGATGTCCTTTTGAGACGTGTACTGAATGTCATATTCTGTCAGAATTATTTGCCATCTTACAACCCTTCTGGTAAGTGTTGGCTTCTCAAATATGTACTTGACGGGGTCCATTTTTTAGATCAACAAAGTAGTGTGAGTCAACATATATTGTCTTAGTCGGCGAGCAGCCCACGCTAAAGCACAACAAGTTATCTCGAGCAGTGAATAACGTTGTTCACAGTCGGTAAACTTTTTGCTTATGTAGTATATTGCGTACTCTTTTCGACTAGACTCGTCATGCTGGCCCAGCACACACCCCATTGACCCTTCTAATACTGTCAGGTACATTATCAGAGGTCTTCCTTCAATTGGAGGCATGAGAATTGGAGGTTCTTGCAGGTACTCCTTGATCTTGTCAAAAGCCTTCTGACAATCTTCGTTCCACTTGACTGTTTGTTCCTTTCTTAACAGTTTGAACAAGGGTTCACAGATTGCAGTGAGATGAGATATGAACCTTGAGATGTAGTTCAGTCTACCCAAGAACCCCCGAACTTCTTTCTCAGTCCTAGGTGCAGGCATCTTCTGAATGGCTTTGACTTTGTCAGGATCAACCTCAATTCCCTTTTCTCTTACGATAAAGCCTAACAACTTACTAGAACGTACCCCGAATGTGAATTTGTTGGGGTTCAACTTCAGTTGATACTTTCTCAGACGCTTGAACAATTTCAGCAGATTCACCAGATGATCTTCCTCTGAAATGGACTTGGAAATCATGTCATCCATGTAGCATTCAATTTCTTTGTGGATCATATCGTGGAATAACGTTACCATAGCCCGTTGATAAGTTACACTGGCATTCTTCAGTCCAAATGGCATTACCTTGTAACAAAATGTTCCCCAAGGTGTGATGAAAGTTGTTTTCTCCATGTCCTCAGGTGACATCTTGATCTGATTGTATCCAGAAAATCCGTCCATGAAAGAAAATACCGAGAACTGTGATGTGTTGTCCACCAATACATCAATGTGAGGTAATGGGAAATCATCCTTCGGGCTAGCTCTATTCAGGTCTCGGTAATCCACACACATACGCACCTTGCCATCCTTCTTAGGCACGGGTACAATGTTAGCAACCCACGGCGGGTAACTAGTTACAGCAAGGAAACCGGCGTCCCACTGTTTTTGTACTTCTTCCTTAATCTTCATGGACATATCTGGGAAAGTGCGGCGCAACTTCTGTTTAACTGGAGGGAAATCTTCTTTCAAGGGTAGCCTGTGCAAGAAAATATCTGTATCTAGACCTGGCATGTCTTGATAGGACCAAGCGAAGACATCGACGTATTCCCAAAGCATACTGATAAGCTGTTCTTTTACTGGAGCTTGAAGACTGGCCCCAATCTTTACTTCTTTCAAATCCTACTCGGTACCAAGATTAACAGCTTCAATCTCCTCCTGATGAGGAGTAATCACTTTCTCTTCTTGCCTCAACAATCTGGCTAACTCATCAGGCAACTCATAGTCTTCCTCAACCACTTCATCTTCTTGATTAATTAGATTGTCGAAGTCATACGAGGTCATAGCAGTGCTGTTGTCGGTGAAATCTGGAGGATAATCTCTGCAAGGGTTGAGATTTGTTCTTTTTAGTGATCAATTTTAATCTTGTTCAGAAAAAATGAAGTTATTTATTTTGAAAACATTTCCATTTTATTGTTTTGTACGAAAAATAACAAAAATGAAAACACAATGAGCGGAAGAGAAAATTGTTTGCAAAAGATGTCCATTGTTCATTGATATTCCATTTGCACAAAATAAAAATATGACCCTATTATAAAATGAGTCCTGACACCTTGGGCAAGATGCAGGACTTGATGCATGCTAAAAAGCAAGAAATAATAATTACTCTGCACGAGTAACTCTTATAATTTCCTGGGAAGACCAGTTAAGTTGTTGTCGGCCCGGGATCCTTGGACGAATCCAGCTCTCCAGGTTGAGGTCGCTTTCAGCCTCGTCTTCCACGTTATTGACAGCATCTGGGGTTAGCATCCCCCACTTATGAATTTGGGCTCCTTAGCAGCCTCTACTTGATCTTGTCGGAATGGTTTGTAACCCAAACGGAATCTGTCCTCCTTCTTCTCCACCGATATCAGCTTTCCCCAGCCTTGGACGTTTCCATCTTCAACAACCTTCCGAGCTTGTTGATATGAGACAATCGAAGTACCCATCCTATCCTCCTGGGATGCATCAAATACTTCAGTTGTCGCCTCATTGACGTTCAGTGCTTCGAAACCTTGGCTCATGGTCTCGTGGATTTCACCATCCATCTCAATGTATTTGTAGGTGGCCAGATGGCTAACAAAAATATCCTCTTCACCACAGATTGTGATAATCTTCCCTTCCCACTCATATTTCAATTTTTGGTGAAGGGTCGACGTAACTGCGCCAACGGCATGAATCCATGGTCGACCCAACAAATAGTTGTAGGTCGGCTGAATGTCCATCACGTAGAAAGTAGTTTGAAAGACATGTGGGCCAATTATCACAGGAAGCTCCACTTCTCCACGAACAGACCTCTTGGAACCATCAAAAGCTCTAACCACCAGATTGCTTGGTCGGAGAGCTATACCATCATATTCAAGCTTGACAAGGGCTTTCTTTGGAAAGACATTGAGTGAAGACCCAGTGTCAACTAGGACATGTGACAATACAGCCCCTTTACACTCCAGAGTGATGTGTAAAGCTTTGTTGTGATGACGACCTTCCGTTTTCAAATCAGAGTTGGTGAAGCCTAGCCCATGGCTAGTATTAACATTAGACACCACTGTCTCAAGCTGATTTACCGTGATCTCCTCAGGCACGTAGGCTGCGTGCAGAACTTTAAGTAATGCATCCCGATAGGCTTCGGAACACAACAGCAGGGATAAGATGGAGATCTTGGAAGGAGTCTGGTGGAGTTGATCCACAACCTTATAGTCGTTTCTCTTGATTATCCTCATAAATTCATCCACATCTTGATCAAAGGATGTTTTATGGGATTCTTTCAAAATTGGTTCTTCCGGCACCACATTTTTACCTTTAGCTTTGGCAGCAGCCTCTGCCTCAGTATTAACTATTGGAACTTGTGACGCGAAGAGACGTCCGCTTCGAGTGACGCCTCCGCCTCCCCCGACATTATCCACCTGTGGTGTATGAGCTGAAGAATCAAGAAGGACTCTCTCCCCGTTGTAGTAGAGGTCTGAATCATAGTGCCATGGTACATCATTATCTTTTTCATATGGGATGGGCCCAGGTACCGTGATGGTGACTGGACTGACTGCAGCGGAGGTAGGAACTGTGATTGTCTGTCGATCATAATATATGGTGACAGGACTTCTGATTGGTGGTGGTGGTTAATGACTGAAGCTGGGTTGTTACTGAGATTGTTGCTGAAAATTGTTGGAATCGGGAACCATTGTCGGGTCGTAATATATGGTGACTATGGAGACGTCGTTGTTAATGGTTGCTGTAGTTGTAGAAGCAGATGTGATTGAACTAGTGTTTGTTGAAGTGGTGGAGGAGATGATTGTTGATTTTGTAGACGAGTCCGTTGGAACAATTGTTTTTGAAGTTGTAGGAGAAGTACTTGTTGTTGTTGTAAGAGGAATTGCTGATGTTATAGAAACTATTGATGTTATCTGCAGGATACCTTCTCTGATAAGGCCATTGATGCCACTTCTTAAACTTGCACACCCATTGACGGAAACTTTTCAAGATTCACAGCAGGCCTCACAACCTGGGAACACCTGGCATTTTAAAAGCTGAGCTTTAACCTCTGCCAGAGGTGTTTGAATGTTTGCAGTATCTTCAATTAAATTCATGGGTTGATCCTCCTCAATTGCATTTATTCTTGGCCCACCGTGGTTGGGCATAGAATTCTTTGTGACATTAAGAGGTGGTGCAAAATTTAAAGCCTTTGAATCAACTAGATCCTGGACCTTCATGTGCAAAGCTCTGCACTTTTCTGTGGTGTGACCAAGTGCATTAGAATGAAAGGCACATCTGGCATTGACGTCATAATTCCGTGGAAGGTTCTGAGGATCTGGTGGAGCCAGAGTCCTTAATTCAACAAGATTAAGCTTCAAAAGTTGTGGCAATAAAGTGGCATAGGGCATTGGTATAAGCTTAATTACCCTGTTGACTTGAGATGGCCTTTGCTGGAAAGAACATTGTTGTTGGTTGTTGTTGTTGTTGTTATAGGACCTTTGTTGAGGAAAATGATGTTGAGGGAATTGTTGTGGTTGCGGGGTGTATTGTTGTTGGGGAGGTGGAGTGGGAATTGTGACAGCGCAATTGATCTTGGCATATACTGGGTCTTCCTCTGCCCATTGTAATACCTCAAAATTTGCCCTCATATTTATCCCCTTTACTGGTGTATCATTTTGCTTTCATCTTCATTTTTCACCAGATCATCAACATCATAGTAGTTCATTTCATTATTTCATAAGGCATGTGATCAGGGCTCAAAGGAATTAGGTTTTTTTTATACTTTATACGTATCTGGCAAGGATTGAAATAACAGAAAGTATTCACTGGACTATGATTCCGCTCCAAATGCGGTTGCTCAGTTGTGTCTCAATGCAGATGGGGGTTTGATTTAATTTGTTTCAAATTGTCGGAAGATCATTACAATTGCAAGATCATTTTGGACCAACAGACTATCTCTGGGACAGTGCATATTCAAGGATCATGTTGTCGTGTGCGGAGATTCATCTGTTTATCGAACAGTGTTTGGTGTGAAGTTTGGTTCGAATCCTCAGTTTATTTGTGATTCATATGGATGCGAATGGTCTTGACATTATTCAACCAATTCAAGTTGTCGTGTATGAGATGAAGTTTGGGTTATCATTTGTTCTATCAAGCACTTTAGAAAAAGAATATCCGAGAAAAGTTGGGCATGAAGACATCAACCTCATTATGGAAACAATATAGGTACTTATGCGCGTCCCCCGAGCTGCTTCATTCAAGTTCATTTCCATTGAATATGTTGGGTTAGACTTGCATCCGTTATACAAGCTTGATTTTGGGACAAAACTTTTATTTGAGTTTGGGTTTGATGGAAAGACTTATTGTTCTTTCAAGTGAAATTTCTTCCGATACGAAGGTATCTGTGCGATGTAGAGCTACCATCTACTAGAACATTCTTGTTCAAATTGCATATTCTATAGCAAACGCAAAAATAATTGAGTGTAAATTTTATATGTTCTTGCAAAGAATACTTGATGTGTTTGCCAGCCTTTGGATGAAAAGGAAAGTTGGTGCTAAATAAATAAAAAAAAAGAAAGCAATTATGATGCTCAACAGTTCAAGTTTAAGTCCCGAGAATTCTAAATTGTGAGTGTTATTGAGGTTGAAGTACCAGCTCTTGCAAATTCAAGTGCAGTTGGAGCATTTCCCAAATAGAAAGAATTTGCTTTTGAAGAAAAATCAATTGACTCCCTCTAGCAAAGGCGTTTTTTCAGGCTTGCAGTTTTTATTTCACAAGGTTCAAAGTTATGTAAGAAAATCATTCAGAGTTCATACAAAAGTTCATCCTAAAACTCTAAGGTTCACAAAATGTTAAACACCAAAAAATTTCATACAAGAAGTTCATACAAAAAGTTCATCCTAAAGTTCTAAAATTCATCAAAATGATATACACAAAGGAGAGTATTGATGCATTTCTTTGTTGTCAAAACTCGAAACTTTCTTGGCATGGTGAGTGTTTCGAAACTACCAGCTACCGCTTCCACTAATGCTTCAAAGTAAGACAGTTTCCGTATGTAAGCTGCAAACTATTGGCATCCTTTGTGCTTCATGAGAACTCCAACCGCAGCATGTAGTCATAAAAGAAAAATGAGTTAGAAAAAACCTCCACTCGCGATGCAAGTGATGAAGATTAAAGCAGCTCAAATCAGTTACTAATTGCTAACGGTAAACCGTAACAGAATTTAATTTTACCACTGAGGTTCATAACAGAAGGGGAGAAGAGAATCCAAAGTCATGATCTAAACAACTGTCCTAACAGAGTTTCATAACAGAATTCATCAATCAAAGCTAACTTCAAAAATTCAGTCAAATTCACAACAGTGCATAACAGAATCAGATTCTAACTGAAAACCTAACTAACATTAACCGAATCCACAAACCATTCATAACTTACTCTATAACTGTTTTTTCATAACCAAAATCTAAAAAAAAAGAGAAAGGAGAAACAACTTCACAACAGAATTATAACAGGTTCTTAACTGAAAGAGTCTAGAAAATCTACCTGAAACTTCTGGATCTTTCTGTGAGCATTTCCTATAAAGCATTTCTTCTCAGCCAATTTTGTTTTCTTACACAATCTTCAAACCTTCATCCAATTCTCCTCTCAATCTTCCTTTTCTTTTCCATCATCTCACTACCTGGTTCTTCTCCACCACTCTCTGTTTGCTCTGCCTCATTCTCCATTCTCTGAACCTACTTTCTCCCTCACGTTTCACCATCTTTCAGACATTCACCTCCATGACTTTCGTTTGTACCTTCACTAGTCCCATCATACTTTCTTCATACAGTTAGACCTGTGTTCTTCAGCCCCATTTGAAACTTGTATTAATCGCCCTTTTCGGATTTACGCTAGCCTTCCTTCATCCATCTTTATCGCATCTTCGACGAAGTTAAGAGTCCAGGAGCGATTTCACGGAGCCTTCCGCAAATCTGAGTATGCAAATGCAATAAGGTGATAACAGAGGCAACAGAGATTGATTAGAAGTGATAACGGAATTACGAGAAGGGATGAATAGGAGGAACGATTTGGAGTTCATACCTTAAGCACTGTCTTCGCGCCACCCTCGATCACATCCATAAGATTTTCAAAGGAAGCCGAGCGGAGACATCACCTCATTCTTCTTCACCGTGAATCATTTGGCAGTGTCCTCGTCGTGATCTTTGTGCTTCATCAACTAGCAAGGTACGAATCCATTTCCGGCTTTTAGAACATTGGTCAGTTCGTCAATGAGATTATTGTTGAAGCTTTAAGCCCAGTTCTTGGTAAGCATGGAGGCTAGGTTAAGAAGATAAAAGTTTAGGGTTTGGGTACAGGTTTTAGTTTGGCCGAGAGAAGATGACGTTGGTGATGGAGGAGGCAAGTAAGACCTTAGATTCGTGTGTGGATGGAGGAGAAGAAGATGAGGGCGTTTGATTCGGTTAGGATGAGGTGAGGAGGCGATGTCGGAGAGATGAAGAAGGGGATGAAATTGAAGATGGCGGCGAGGGTTAGAGAAAGAGGAAATAATAATTAGGGTTAGATGTTTTTTTCTTTTGTCCTTGTAAATTATTAAGAATTCAGTGGATTAATTTTTTAATTAACAATAATCAAGATTAAATTATCATAAGTTCTGTTAATCTATAATAAATCATTAATTCTTTTTTTAAATTTTCTTGATTATAGACCTTGGGCTTATATTCTTTACTACTTACACCTCCCTTTTGAAGCCCATCAAAAGAACAACATAAAATTATGCTCTTCTCACCTCCCTCATCCCCCTGCGTAAATGGGCTCTGGTTATTTGCTAATCACACCCTCATTTTGAGGCCCATCAAGAAAAAACAATACAAAAAATGCTCCTTGCACCACCCTTCCATTTCCAGCGTGTGGGCTTAGGCTCATTGCTTTCCAAACCCCCGTTTTTAAGCCCAATAAAGAAAATGAACTAAACAATAACTAATTGCACCCCCTGTATTATTTCTTTAGGATTTTATTTTCTTAGTTAATATAGTTTAGAAATAAATCCAATAAAAATAGTAAAAATCATTAGAAAATTCCCCAAAAATTCCAGTAGCTTAATAATTGAATTTAGAAATTTGTGACACTTTTATTTTCTGAATTTGGTATTATTTTCAATTTAATTCTGAATTTTCTTTTAATTAGCTTTTATTGGATTTCTTTTAATTGTGCTGAATTTTGTTCATTTTATTTTTATAACTTCTAGTAGGATTTTTGAGCCACTCTTTTTTCTGTAATTAGAGGACTCATAATAGTGTTTAGGATATTTTTAGTGGATTTTTTTAGGACCTTTTATCTTAGGTTTTAGTGATGTAATCCTTAGGAATTAGTGGTTAATTCTTAGCTGAAATCAAATCATTTTTAGGCATAGAAAAAATAAGATTGTTTAGAATCCCTTTTAATACAATATTATAGATAGTATTAGGTCCCTATAGTTTAATTTTCATATTTTTTCTAGAAGTTTTAATATTTTTTAGAATATTAGTTCTTAGGCCTAGTTATGCATAATTCCCATTAGTTTAGGCCTTTAAAAAATAAAGTACAAAAAATATGGTTTAGTATAAATTTAGTCTTAGAATTTAATTTAGACTTAGGCTAGTTAAAATTTGAGTTTTAGAATGAAGTATTAGGTTTGATTTAGATTTAGTACTTAGGCTTAAAGTTCCCTTTTCATTAGAACTAGAATAAATAAAAATAGACTATTTTTAAATTCATGACTTTAATTGCACTTTAGAATTTTATTTCTTAATTCAATTTCATTGTTTTGCCTTATCATTTTATTTTACAACTTGTATAGGTTTCCCCATTGTTCTTAGAATCAACTTAACTTCATTAAGAAGTAAGTTGAATTCTAGTAGTTTCTAGTTTCTCATTAGGAATAGAAAACTTCACAAACCATAGGACCACTCTTGTAAATAAATAAATAAAATTAGGATTGAGTCTTAGTCCCTTAGATTTTGTCCTTTTATCAACTTGAGTCATTCTCTTCTAATCTTCAAACAAAATCCAAAAACATTTAACAAATAAATGAAAGGATTCCTTGTGTATAGCCTTATTCCATGAAGCACTTGCATTCATTCCATCTTGGAGTGGTGTAAGCTTGTTTATCATGATGCACAAGTCTCATCAAGGAGTTTTTCACAAAGAAAAACTTAAAAGACACTTCTTCACAAAAGCAACAAAAACACTTAATAAAGTTCAACAAGCCAGTGAACTTAAGCCCTAATCCTAGGAAACCAGTCTTGGATAAATTCTCCTTGCTGGGTATGCTTGTTCTATTATTCCATCTTGGAATGTAGAGTCAAGTGTACATTCCATGGAAAAGAGTTTGAATTCACTTCCTTGTGCCAAATTCATACAAAACTCTTAAAAGACAAAAACAAACAATAAGCGACTATCCTGCGGGAACTTCTCTTCTCATCTCATTCACTCACAACGCGAACTCGCGACGACTTGTCACACATGCAAGACGGTAAACGCACTTGTACCAGACGAGCCTGCAACACCTGAGCATAGACATACGCAGTTCCAGCTGTAAAAAACACAAACAAATAGTTCCCTCCTAGGTTAGGCGAACTACGTCGACTCTGATCCTCATTATTCCGATGAGGTACGTAGGCAGCGGGGTAGGGCCCGTTCGAGCACATTCTTTATTTTCCCTACATTTTCCCCATTATTTCTTTCCTTTTTCTTATTCCTTTTCTCATTTCATTTCCATTCCAGTTAGCGGTTTTATTCAGCAGCATTCGTATTTTCTCACCCTTTGAAACAAACAAGCAAGCGTGGATCCCGTCGGGTACGACGGACGATCTGGAGTGCTAATACCTTCCCAGGTCGTAACCGACTCCCGAACTCAGATCTTTGGTTCGCAGGACCTTGTCCTTTCCTTCTTCCTCAGGTTTGTGCAACATTACCTTTCCCATTCGTTCGGGATAAAAATGTCTGGCTGGCGACTCTACCTTTCCGCGCCACTTTCGCGTTTGTACTAGGATGAAAATCCCGGGAGCGACAGCTGGCGACTCTGCTGGGGACTAACCTGATTCTTCCGGTTTCCCTTGTAGAGTCAATCCTAGCGCCTGTTTGGTTTTGTTTCTTTGGGTGTTTATCTGTTTGATGCTGAGTGCTTTAGTTTAGCTTTATTGTTTTTATTTACAGTTTTTTTACAGCTTTACTTTATCGCATTTATTTATCGCTTTCAGTATTTTATTTTCCATGCATCATATTATACTGGACTGTCTGGCTGTGCTGGTTTTCATTTTTTCTGTGGGATGGGAGTTACTGTGAGATGAGCTCGTAACCGGGGCTCGAGTGTACCCTAGGACTTAGAGTGGTTCCACTTTGGCTTCATGGCATCTTGCTATGTTGGTAGTAGTGAGTTCCACACCTTGACTTGCGACCTTCTCGGGAATGTATTGATACCGGAATCTTTCTGGGTTGATGCGCTACCTTGATAGTTATGTGCAGTCAGGGGACCGATCATTGAGAACCTTTGTGGAAACATCCCTCTCCAGTGATGACAGTGGCAGACCACATTTGTTGGCAAACCCACTCGCATCCGAGGGCCCACTGGGAACTCGCATAGGATGGCCTGGTTCTCTCATAGGAATTCAGTTAAAGCAAACTGATCGTATGACGATAGTATTGTACCCTTCGGGATGAATGTACTATTGTTTCTCGACTCAGTGCTTGAAGCTGGAGACTTGTGAGAGATGCTTGTTTTTCCGGACTCAACTGAGACCTCCCTGAGTAGTACATAATGCCAAACCGATTCCCTGATTTGGTCATGCGCCATCTCTCGGAAATGGTGAACGTATTATTGCTATTCGGCCTCGAGAGTCCGTGATGTTGACCCGAGTAGCGCACCCGTGAGATTGGGAGGGGTTTACAGGTTTGCAGGAACCCTGATACCTTCAGCATACCCACTTTGCCTTTGGTTCAGTATTGTGATCTGGATTTCTGTTCTTAAGATATGGACCCCGGATCAGAGGGATGATTATTGTGATATCTGGATTTTGAGACCTGGCACCGACACCTGATTATATGATTGGCACATCACAGACACTTCACTGATCACATGCCTTGTCTTGCATAAGCATCATAGCATCATTAATCATTTTGTGTTCTTTTTATTCTCAGGGTTCATTATTTACTAGGTCCTGGTCATATTTGCTACCTCAACATGGAGATTCCAAGGAAGAGAAATGTTCATTATACTTTCCCGCATCCAGAGACAGAGAGTGTTCAGGGTTTGATTAGCTTGATGGGTGACCGAGTCCTTGATGATTTCAGGAAAGAGTATGGCAAGATACTGAATTATGTGAGCAAGCCCACGGTCGACCAGAAAGATAGCTTGCATTCTTTGTTGCAGTTTTATGATCCACAGCTGAGGGTTTTTGTTTTCCCTGATTACATTCTGGCACCTACATTAGAGGAGGTTTCTAGCATGCTGAATATTCCTGTTAAGGAGGGTGTACCTTATTATGTTTCAGAGAGGATCCCTTCTCATGAGGATATCACTATTGCCTGTCATTTGAGTATGCTCAGACTCAAGATGGGATTAGAGGCTGGCCAAAGTAAAGGGATCCCTTTGGACTTTCTGATTGCAGAGGCACATGTCATGGCATCGGGAAAGAAGTGGGCAGACTTCAAAGCACTGTTAGCCATGATAATATATGGAATCAGTTTGTTTCCAGGAGAGGAAGGGCTAATTAGCATGGAGGCCATCACCATCTTCGTCAAGAGAAATCATGTTCCTACATTGCTAGCTGATTTTTATTATGGAGTTCACCACAGAAATGAAAAGAGGAAGGGATATGTAAACTGTTGTGCTCCCATATTTGCTGATTGGTTTGTAAGGCAACTCCCTAAATCAGGACCCTTTCAGGATCTGAAACAATCTTGGAAGTGGTCCAAAAGATTAATGGGCTTAACCTCAGCTGACATTGCTTGGGGATGCAACAGAGATTTGGTGGGCAAAGAAATGTTGGTTAGTTGTGGTAGCTTCCCAAATGTGCCTTTGATGGGAAGGAAAGGTGGGATTAGCTACAATCCTATCTTGTCCAGGAAACAGTTCAGCTATCCTTTAAGAGACGTACCTTTGATCGACGATGCAAATGAGTCTTTATATTTTCCAGCAGAGGGAAACTCCAAAATGAGCATGCTAGCATCCCAAGCTTGGGAAGTTAGGGTGATGAAAGGAAAGAAAGATTTCGGAAGAGTAGATCCTAATACCTATGATCCTTTTGCCAGCTGGCTGGAGGATCGTGTGAAGACTCATCTTCTACCATTTTCTAGAGAGGCACCTCTTTACCCTAAAGAGGTAGCACCAAGGACTTCGGTACCTTTGGAGGAATATCAGAAGTTAGAAGCTTTGGTTAAGCAACTTAGGCTTGAAAATCAAGAGGCTCTTAATTCTTGTCAAAAACTGATGATCCAGAATCGCCGATTAGAAGATAGAGCTGTACAAGCTGAGGAAATAGTCCGTCTTAAGCAGAAGGACTTTGAAGATAGAGAGCTCTACTTCCGAAAGAAAGGTTTAGCTGAGACTCACAAGACTGCCCAGCGCCGAAGAGAGAAGAAAGATCTTAGTGAAGCCAATGAAGCTGTTACCTTATGGCAGGAGAAATGGGACGATAATTTGAAGAAACAAAAGGAGTTAGACGCCAAGCACAAGCAGGAAATCAAAAGCCTTCAGGATTCTTTGGATGGGCAGAAAGAACTCCTCAGGAAGGCTTATTATCAAGAGAAAGACCGTCTCCAGCGCGTAGCAGAAAGCCAGCAGGCACTGAAGGAAGCTCAAAAGGAAATTGAAGACTTGAAGTTGAAAGCTGATGTGAAAAGGTCGAAGGCCGAGTCGAGTCAAAGCAAGGAGAATGAGGCAGCATTCCTACAGCAGATCGAGGAGTTACACGCTTCTTCTGACACAAGGGACCTCCTCATTCAGAAGCTCATCCAGGAGCCCGGTCATCCAGATGTAGTTCAGCTGTTCCAGAACGTCAAATGCCTTAGCTGGAGATTGAAAGATATAGAGTTCCCTAGGGTTTAATTTCATGTTATTGTACTCGGATTACCCACAGGCTTGTTGTGGGATTCCCTATATGTGATGTACTTTTGTTATTGTGATTGGCACCCTTCGGGGACGTTGTATTTTCAAACATCAGTTTATATGATTGATTTGTTCTGGATTTCTTGTTCGTTATTTGCACCGACACGGGGTAATGAGCACCAATTCTCCACAGCCGTCATTATGTCTGAAAATTACTTGGGTCTTCTTCCCAATTCTTATCTTCTTAATGCCAGGACCAGAAATAGGAAAAGACTCGGGAATAAAAGGAACACATTGCATTGCATACGCATCATTTGCATTTTGTTTTTGTCTTTGCAGGTTTTCTTCGGGATGTCTAATTTATATGTGTTCAACAGGCAAAGATTGTGAGGGCCGCCAAGACCCGGTACCTTCGACAAGATATCCCTCATCGGTACGCGACCCGCAGCAATCAAAGAACAACAATGGACGCCATGCAGACAGAACTCAATGAAGTCCGTACCAAGATGGCAGAATTTATGACCCTGATGCAAGGGATGGCCCAGGGGCAGCAGGAGCTGAGAAATGCAATTCAAGGGTTAACTCCTCCTAATACTAATGCTCAGGCAACTACTTCCGGCGGGCTAGGGGCTCCTCCCAACACTAACAACGACTCAGGTGGACCTCATGTTCCAGATCCAGCTATGGCTACGTATGTTCCTGTGCACGATAGGCAGGAAGACCAATTCCAGTTTTTCAATAACGATATGGGTTTCGGCGGTGATGGAAATCTTAATGACTTCTTGGTGCTTGCGGAGAAGGTCAAGGCCCTTGAGTGCAAAGACACTTTGGGGATTGACGTGTCAGACATGGGTTTAGTACCTGGGGTGGTCATTCCACACAAGTTCAGACCACCAACATTCGATAAATACAACGGCAGCTCTTGCCCGAAAACTCACCTACAGGCCTTCTACAGGAAGATTGCGGCCCACACGCGAGACGAGAAACTCTGGATGTACTATTTCCAGGATAGCCTTTCAGGAGGGTCCTTGGAGTGGTACATGAAGCTGGAGAGGAGCTCTATTAGAAGCTGGAAGGATTTGGGAGAGGCCTTCCTCAGACAATATCAATACAACATTGACATGGCACCCAGCCGCACTCAGCTTCAGAGCTTGACATAGAGGAGTTCGGAGAGCTTCAAAGATTATGCACAAAGGTGGCGTGAGGTAGCCGCCCGAGTGCAACCACCTTTATTGGAGAGAGAGATGGTCGACCTTTTCCTGAATACCCTCCCAGGGCATTTCATGGAAAGGTTGGCTGGTTGTTCCTCAAGTGGCTTCTCGGACATTATCTTGACTGGAGAAAGAATTGAAAGCTGGCTCAAACAGGGGAAAATTCAGAATGGAAGCGCTTCGGTGTCTGGTATCAAGAAACCCTTTGTGAAAAGGAGGGAAGGAGAAACAGGTGCAATATACGCACAGAGGGGAATGATTAATCGAGGATATTATCAGCAGGTGGCCCCTGTCACTATTTCAACTCCGCCCGTTCAACAGCAGATCCAGCCTCCACAGCCGTAGCGCTCACAAGGGTATCAACCAAGAGCCCTTCGTCCATACTACCCTCAGAAGCCGAAGGATAGACATTTTGAAGCTCCACCGATGTCTTACTCACAGCTCTTGAAGAATCTCCTACAGCTTCAGATGATTCAGCTCCGGACCTTACAACCTCCGAAGCCAGGCCAAATTCCTGAGGGTTATGACTTAAATGCTAGATGCGAGTTTCATTCTGGAGCTCCTGGCCATAGTACTGAGAATTGTAAAGCATTGAAGCATGTTGTTCAGGACTTGTTGGATTCTAAAGCGATCAATTTTGCTCCCTCTCCTAATGTGCTGGAAAATCCCATGCCTCCTCACAGGGGCACGGTTGGTGCGATTGATGAAGGGGAGAATTTGAATTTGGTGGATGATGTTGATGACTTGCAGACTTCATTGGTTGCTATCAAGGTTTGCTTGATGAAGAAAGGTATCTTCCCTGGATGCGAGGAGGATTGTTCAGAATGTACTGAAGCTACCAACGGTTGTAAACGGTTGAAGGCCGGAATCCAATGCATGATTGCCGAAGGAGTGCTGCAGTTTGACAAGATTGTGAAGGAAAGTGAAGTCTCCACAGTAACTATCTTTTATGATCCATCTCAAGTTCCTTCAAGGACCAGAGTGGCACCAATAACCATTACAACTGCTGGACCCATAATGTACCAAAGTGACAGAGCTGTTCCTTGGAATTATGGTGGCGAAGTGTATTGCAACGGCCAGAGGCAAGAGTTGGCCACGACTAGTATAACCCCAGCTAAAGTAGAGAATGTTGGAGTAGGGGGTTTTACTCGAAGTGGAAGGTTGTTTGCGCCTGAAACACTGAGAAACAATGTGATACCACCCAGAGATACTGCCGAAGCCCAAGCTAGAGCCAGAGCAAAGCAACCAGTAGTTGTCAATGATACAACATCATCAGCTGATCCAGACCTCACCTTTGATAAAGAAGCTGAAGAATTCCTGAGAATCATCAAGAAGAGTGACTATAAGATCGTAGACCATCTGCAACAGACGCCGTCGAAGATCTCTATCTTGTCATTACTCATGTGTTCGGACTCTCACAGGAAGGCCCTCTTAAATATTCTGAACAAAGCATACGTACCTCAGGATATTTCTGTAAATCAGCTAGAAGCGGTGGTGTCCAGCGTCAACGCCAGTCATGGATTGGGTTTCACGGACTTAGACTTAACTTCTGATGGGCGTGCTCATAATCAGGCATTGCATATCTCTCTAGAGTGTAAGGGTGCAGTACTCTCCCACGTGCTGGTAGATACTGGATCATCTCTGAACGTCTTGCCTAAGAAAGCATTGATGAAGCTGGACTATGATGGAGTGGTGCTAAAGCCCAGTGACCTAGTAGTTCGAGCATTTGACGGGTCAAGGAGATCGGTATTTGGAGAGGTGGAATTACCCATTAAGGTAGGTCCACAGATCTTCAATACCACGTTTTACGTGATGGATATCCAGCCGGCATATAGTTGTTTACTTGGAAGACCCTGGATACATTCGGCAGGAGCGGTTTCGTCTACACTCCATCAGAAGTTAAAGTTCGTCTGGGAGGGTCAAGTTGTGACTGTCAGTGGGGAAGAAGATATCTTCGTCAGTCATCTAGCCTCATTCAAATATGTGGAGATGGATGGCGAAATAGTCGAGACCCCATGTCAAGCTTTCGAGCCCTTGAAGTCTGAGCAAGCATCCGTTGTGGCAACTTCTCCTGAAGTACCGAAGAAAGGGGTTTCCATAGCTTCTTATAAACAAGCGCTTGAATTAGTAGAATCTGGAGTGCGGGAAGGCTGGGGCAGCCCAGTCGAATTGCCAGAGAAGAAAGACATGTTCGGGATTGGCTATCACCCTAGAAGATCTTCGTCTGAACCAAGTGCAAAAGGTTGTCAGAGCCCGGTCACTTTCACAAGTGCGGGAGTGGTAGACTACGGAAACATCAGCGCAGTGCAGGATGAAGCTGTTGATAGTGACTGTGACTTAGATGAATGGATTAGGCCTGCCGTTCCAGGAACTCAGCTTAGCAACTGGACGTCAGAAAGGCTCATTTCAGTCACTTCTTTCGAAGAGTAATATTTTTGTTTCTGTTTTCCTGTATTAAAGCACTATGTCTTGCCCGGGGCATAGTGGCTCTTTGTAAGGGTTCATTTGTTCATTAACACAATCATAAATAAAATTGACGTTTCACATTCATTCATGTTGTTCTTTGTCTTTCGTTTTTTACTTTTGTTTTTCAAAAAGAAAGAAAAGTTTTAAAATGGCAATGTTTCTCATTTTCTCAAGTTGTTGCTAAAGCCTTGCATGAATCATCATTCATGCAGGTGCTCGTCACCGGATCTTATCAATGACGACCCTGTTATGGCTGAGTATGACTTCGACAATCCAATTTATCAAGCCGATGAGGAAGGTGAAGAGGATTGCGATTTACCCAAAGAATTGGCCAGACTGCTTATACAAGAGGAGAAGATGATTCAGCCGCACGAGGAAGATGTTGAAGTAATAAACCTGGGTACCGAAGAAGACAAGAAAGAGGTCAAGATCGGAGCTGCCTTAGAGGAATCTGTCAAGACTCGTTTGATGGCTATGCTTCGAGAATACGTTGACGTCTTCGCATGGTCTTACCAAGATATGCCTGGTTTAGACACTGACATTGTGGTACACAAGCTACCTCTCAGAGCAGATTGTCCTCCGGTAAAGCAGAAGTTGAGGCGCACGCGTCCAGACATGACAATTAAAATAAAAGAAGAAGTGCAAAAGCAGTTGGATGCTGGCTTCTTGGCCGTGACCAGTTATCCGCCGTGGGTTGCTAACATTGTGCCAGTTCCCAAGAAAGATGGCAAAGTCAGGATGTGTGTGGATTACAGGGATTTGAATAGGGCTAGCCCCAAAGATGATTTCCCTTTACCTCACATAGATGTACTTGTCGATAATACTGCTCAGTTTTCCGTGTTCTCCTTCATGGACGGGTTCTCAGGCTATAATCAAATTAAGATGGCCCCCGAGGATATGGAAAAGACAACTTTCATCACTCCTTGGGGCACCTTTTGTTACAAGGTCATGCCATTTGGTTTGAAGAACGCAGGAGCTACCTATCAACGGGCAATGGTGACGTTGTTTCACGACATGATCCATCATGAAATTGAGGTTTATGTTGATGACATGATAGCGAAGTCCCAGACGGAGGAAGAGCATTTGGTTAACCTAGCAAAATTGTTTGACAGGCTTCGGAAGTTCAGACTGAGGTTGAATCCGAATAAGTGTACTTTCGGGGTTCGTTCTGGCAAGTTACTCGGCTTCATTGTTAGTGAACGAGGAATTGAGGTTGATCCGGCCAAGGTGAAAGCCATCCAAGAAATGCCTGAGCCGAAGACTGAAAAGCAAGTGCGTGGTTTCTTAGGGAGGCTAAACTACATTGCACGGTTTATTTCTCACCTAACGGCCACGTGTGAGCCTATCTTTAAGCTGCTGAGGAAGAACCAGGCCATTAAATGGAATGAAGACTGCCAGCAAGCCTTCGACCAAATTAAAGAATACTTGTTAGAACCGCCAATTCTTATGCCTTCAGTGCCAGGAAGACCTCTGATTATGTATCTTACTGTGCTTGAAGGATCGATGGGATGTGTGATGGGTCAGCAGGACGAGTCTGGTCGAAAAGAGCACGCCATTTATTACCTTAGCAAAAAGTTTACCGATTGTGAGACGCGATACTCACTACTCGAGAAAACTTGCTGCGCTTTGGCATGGGCTGCTCGCCGACTAAGACAGTACATGCTGACTCACACTACTCTCCTAATTTCCAAGATGGATCCTGTGAAATACATCTTTGAGAAGCCGGCTTTGACAAGAAGAGTGGCTCGTTGGCAGATGATACTAATAGAGTATGATATACAGTACACTTCACAAAAAGCTATCAAGGGGAGTGTGTTGTCAAAATACTTGGCCCAGCAGCCGATCGATGATTATCAACCCATGAGGTTTGAGTTTCCGGATGAGGACATCATGTTCCTCAAGTCGAAAGACCATGAAGAACCACTTCCGGAGGAGGGGCCCGACCCTGAATCCAGATGGAAGTTGATGTTTGACGGAGCTGTAAACATGAATGGAAGCGGAGTGGGTGCTGTTATTATCTTGCCAGAAGGGGTTCACACACCTTTAGCCGCTCGGTTGACCTTCGAGTGCACTAACAATGAGGCAGAGTATGAAGCTTGTATCATGGGGATCGAAGAGGCAATAGACTTGCGAGTCAAGAACCTTGAGATCTTCGGAGATTCTGCTTTGGTGGCAAATCAAGTCAATGGCAAATGGCTGGTTCATCAAGCTCGTTTGATTCCTTACAGAGATTATATCAGGAGGTTGTTAACTTTATTTACCAAGGTCAAGCTGAGCTATATTCCTAGAGACGAAAACCAGTTCGCCGATGCTCTAACAACTTTGTCGTCCATGATTAAAGTTTGCCAAGAGAATTTCGTGCCTCGAATTTCGATCTCCCGGCTTGAAAGACCCGCTTATGTCTTTGCAGTTGATGATGGTGAAGATAATAAGCCTTGGTACCATGACATCAAACAATTCCTGAAGGCTCAAGAATACCCAGCTGGGGCATCTAGTAAGGATAAGAAAACTCTTAGAAGACTGGCAGGAGGTTTCTTCTTGAATCAAGACGGTGTGTTGTACAAACGGAACTTCGACATGGTGCTGCTCAGATGCGTGGACAGACACGAAGCAGACCTATTAGTGCAGGAGGTTCACGAAGGTTCCTTTGGTACCCATGCTGGAGGACATGCCATGGCCAAGAAATTACTGAGACCGGGATACTATTGGATTACCATGGAATCTGATTGTTGTAAATACTCCCGTAAATGCCATAAGTGTCAAATTTATGCCGACAAGGTCCATGTGCCTCCGAATCCGTTGAGTGTCATGTCTTCACCGTGGTCGTTCGCTATGTGGGGCATTGATATGATTGGAAAGATTGAGCCAACGACTTCTAATGGGCATCGCTTTATCCTAGTCGCTATTGATTATTTCACGAAGTGGGTTGAAGCGACGTCCTACACCAACGTCACTAAACAAGTGGTCGCTCGATTTATTAAGCGGGACATCATCTGCCGGTATGGAGTCCCTGAAAGGATCATTACTGATAATGGTTCTAATCTCAACAACAAAATGATGGATGACTTGTGTCAAGATTTCAAAATAGAACACCACAACTCTTCTCCATATCGTCCGAAGATGAATGGCGCCGTCGAGGCGGCTAATAAAAACATCAAGAAGATTGTACAGAAGATGGTTGTGACATACAAAGACTGGCACGAGATGTTACCATTCACGTTGCATGGGTACAGGACATCAGTACGCACTTCAACTGGGGCAACTCCATTCTCATTGGTGTATGGTATGGAGGCAGTCTTACCAATCGAAGTGGAAATTCCCTCGTTGAGGTTGATGATGGACATCAAGCTAGATGAAGCTGAATGGCTCTGATCCAGATATAATCAATTGAGCCTCATTGAAGAGAAGCGTCTAGCAGCTGTATGCCATGGACAGTTGTATCAGCGACGAATGAAGCAGGCTTTTGATAAGAAGGTGCGACCACAAAGGTACACGCCAGGAGATTTAGTGCTGAAAAGGATTCTTCCTCCTCTCAACGATCACAGGGGCAAGTGGACACCCAATTATGAAGGACCGTTCGTGGTTAAAAAGGTTTTCTCAGGCGGAGCCTTAATGCTGACAACCATGGACGGGGAAGACTTTCCATCCCCTGTCAACGCAGATGCAGTAAGAAAATACTTCGTGTAAAAAGGACCCGCTGGATAAAAACAGAATAAAGATCCAGGCAAAAATGGGCATCCCGGCGAGCCAAAAACAGAATAAAAGGCTCGGGCAAAAGTTAGGGAAATCGTGAAAAAAATGTACACCCGCTGAGTTGAAAAGCCACATCGGACAACTCAGGCAAAAAAGGGTATCCCGGTGGATTGAAAACCTGAAAAGGCGATCCACGCAAAAGAGGGATTAACACGAACGACTGCGATCTGCGAGATCCATGACCTACCTACAGTTGAGGCTATCCTAAGGGTTGAAGATCAGTTCACTTACTTTTTCTCAAGAGGCAGAGCGAGCGGAGCGTCTTGAAGACATACGAGTCATAACTGGGTTGAGACTTGATGAGATTCACTTCTTACATTGCCAATAGGATAGTTTTGTTTTTCTTTTCAGTTGTTCCCTCATTCCAGGGAACTGCTTCCTTTGTATCGCCTATTCAGGGCCACCTTTCCAAGTCAATAAAAATTCAATTTCAGTCAATTGGATTATTTTGTTTCTTTGTTTTTGCTTTCTTCATCTAACATTGATTGATTGTGAAAACGTCTAGCAAATAGTAACTTGCATTGTGTTATGAACATTTGAATGCTTTCTAACTCGTGCAGGAGAATAGAAACATTTAATACAACTCTGAAAGGGTGTTGAGATACCTAGACAATGATTCATGCTATGAGCCTGGGGCAAGCAGGTCCCAAACTAATTCTCTATGTTGCAGGTACTATCGATTGTGTTCGTGCAGGTACAGGTACTGGTGTTGCTAAAAGGGCTAAAGACTATTATCCAGGATGGGCATTCCCTTTTGTTTAAACAGAAGCAAGTGTCTCCCAGGGTGTTCCCAATCATCCCCAGCCATGTGGAAGTTGAAATTTCACCCATCAAGGTGGCAGAGAGTGGGTGCAATCCCCAAGCAGAAGGTTCCCTTCAGACAGGGGCAATTCTCAGCAGTATAAGGAGTTCTTTCCTCCCCAGCAGTTGCTTCCTCAGCAGTGTCATGCCTTTGGTTCCCAGGAGGTCCTCACCTCCCCACCAGAGTTCAAGAAGGGTCCACCTCCAGCAGGGTCTTGGCGCTCCAATCTCAAAGTCCAATTTATTTTTGGCAGTGGCGGCTATTCAGAGCCAGTGAATTATTAGCAGCTTTCTCCGCAGAGTTGTTTCCTCCTCATCAGGATGGATCAGATCAATGCAGTGATCATCGTTCCTCCCCAGTCAAGTTATCTGGGATACCTGCAGTCTCCTTATCAGGAGATCTCTTTGCATTGTCATTCGCATAATCATCATTACGTCTGCATCCTCCAAAGCGTAGCATTTCCATCATCATGGAGCATTACGCCATAAATTCAAACATATGCATGCCAGCATGGGCCAGTTTTGAGGTATATTACGTACGACTTATAATATCTTTTCAACCTGAAGTACTCCGAACAGAGGATACCAACATCACTTCTCAAACATCCTTGTCTTTTCAAGTCAATGTTTGTCACTTATTCCGCGTCTTGTTTGGTACAACAGTCGCGTCGCAGGTTCTCGTTTTGTATAACGGTCCTGTTTGCTTGGGCTCTCGTTTATGTACAACGATCCCGTTCCATCTTGCCCTATTTTCTTTGTTTCGGGTTACCGCCTGCGGCCGGTATACCTTTGCGTCTCCATTCGAGGATGGTTTCGTGTTAGATCCGAGGATCTTTTGATTTGTCATTCGAGGATGGCATTTCTTTTCTTCAAGTCCTTCTGCGGTTGGTCTTGTTGTGTGGCTATTATTCGAGGATAGTAGTTCACTTTTTGAGCTTATTGATCGAGGTCAGTTTGTCTCTTTTGCAAAGTCTGTCTGAGGTCAGCTTTGTGTTTGGTTATCAGTCGAGGCTAGTATACCTTTGCGTCTCCATTCGAGGATGGTTTCGTGTTAGATCCGAGGATCTTTTGATTTGTCATTCGAGGATGGCATTTCTTTTCTTCAAGTCCTTCTGCGGTTGGTCTTGTTGTGTGGCTATTATTCGAGGATAGTAGTTCACTTTTTGAGCTTATTGATCGAGGTCAGTTTGTCTCTTTTGCAAAGTCTATCTGAGGTCAGCTTTGTGTTTGGTTATCAGTCGAGGCTGGTATACCTTTGCGTCTCCATTCGAGGATGGTTTCGTGTTAGATCCGAGGATCTTTTGATTTGTCATTCGAGGATGGCATTTCTTTTCTTCAAGTCCTTCCGAGGTTGGTCTTGTTGTTGTGGCTATTATTCGAGGATATTAGTTCACTTTTTGAGCTTATTGATCGAGGTCAGTTTGTCTCTTTTGCAAAGTCTGTCCGAGGTCAGTCTTTGTTGTTGATGGTTATCGCCTGCGGCCGATATACTATCGTGTTTCTATTCAAGGATGGTTTCAGTACTGGATCCGAGGATCCCTTGTGAGTTTTCAGGTCTTATTCGAGTATTCAATCACACCATACCTTGAACGTCTAAAAGCTGTTGCAATTATCCGTTCAGGTCTGCAGATGATTGAATAGGGGCAGCTGTAATACCTCAAAATTTGCCCTCATATTTATCCCCTTTACTGGTGTATCATTTTGCTTTTATCTGCATTTTTCACCAGATCATCAACATCATAGTAGTTCATTTCATTATTTCATAAGGCATGTGATCAGGGCTCAAAGGAATTAGGTTTTTTTTATACTTTATACGTATCTGGCAAGGATTGAAATAACAGAAAGTATTCACTGGACTATGATTCCGCTCCAAATGCGATTGCTCAGTTGTGTCTCAATGCAGATGGGGGTTTGATTTAATTTGGATCAAATTGTCGGAAGATCATTACAATTGCAAGATCATTTTGGACCAACAGACTATCTCTGGGACAGTGCATATTCAAGGATCATGTTGTCGTGTGCGGAGATTCATCTGTTTATCGAACAGTGTTTGGTGTGAAGTTTGGTTCGAATCCTCAGTTTATTTGTGATTCATATGGATGCGAATGGTCTTGACATTATTCAACCAATTCAAGTTGTCGTGTATGAGATGAAGTTTGGGTTATCATTTGTTCTATCAAGCACTTTAGAAAAAGAATATCCGAGAAAAGTTGGGCATGAAGACATCAACCTCATTATGGAAACAATATAGGTACTTATGCGCGTCCCCCGAGCCGCTTCATTCAAGTTCATTTCCATTGAATATGTTGGGTTAGACTTGCATCCGTTATACAAGCTTGATTTTGGGACAAAACTTTTATTTGAGTTTGGGTTTGATGGAAAGACTTATTGTTCTTTCAAGTGAAATTTCTTCCGATACGAAGGTATCTGTGCGATGTAGAGCTACCATCTACTAGAACATTCTTGTTCAAATTGCATATTCTATAGCAAACGCAAAAATAATTGAGTGTAAATTTTATATGTTCTTGCAAAGAATACTTGATGTGTTTGCCAGCCTTTGGATGAAAAGGAAAGTTGGTGCTAAATAAATAAATAAAAGAAAGCAATTATGATGCTCAACAGTTCAAGTTTAAGTCCCGAGAATTCTAAATTGTGAGTGTTATTGAGGTTGAAGTACCAGCTCTTGCAAATTCAAGTGCAGTTAGAGCATTTCCCAAATAGAAAGAATTTGCTTTTGAAGAAAAATCAATTAACTCCCTCTAGCAAAGGCGTTTTTCCAGGCTTGCAGTTTTTATTTCACAAGGTTCAAAGTTATGTAAGAAAATCATTCAGAGTTCATACAAAAGTTCATCCTAAAACTCTAAGGTTCACAAAATGTTAAACACCAAAAAATTTCATACAAGAAGTTCATACAAAAAGTTCATCCTAAAGTTCTAAAATTCATCAAAATGATATACACAAAGGAGAGTATTGATGCATTTCTTTGTTGTCAAAACTCGAAACTTTCTTGGCATGGTGAGTGTTTCGAAACTACCAGCTACCGCTTCCACTAATGCTTCAAAGTAAGACAGTTTCCGTATGTAAGCTGCAAACTGTTGGCATCCTTTGTGCTTCATAAGAACTCCAACCGCAGCATGTAGTCATAAAAGAAAAATGAGTTAGAAAAAACCTCCACTCGCGATGCAAGTGATGAAGATTAAAGCAGCTCAAATCAGTTACTAATTGCTAACGGTAAACCGTAACAGAATTTAATTTTACCACTGAGGTTCATAACAGAAGGGGAGAAGAGAATCCAAAGTCATGATCTAAACAACTGTCCTAACAGAGTTTCATAACAGAATTCATCAATCAAAGCTAACTTCAAAAATTCAGTCAAATTCACAACAGTGCATAACAGAATCAGATTCTAACTGAAAACCTAACTAACATTAACCGAATCCACAAACCATTCATAACTAACTCTATAACTGTTTTTTCATAACCAAAATCTAAAAAAAAAAAAGAGAAAGGAGAAACAACTTCACAACAGAATTATAACAGGTTCTTAACTGAAAGAGTCTAGAAAATCTACCTGAAACTTCTGGATCTTTCTGTGAGCATTTCCTATAAAGCATTCCTTCTCAGCCAATTTTGTTTTCTTACACAATCTTCAAACCTTCATCCAATTCTCCTCTCAATCTTCCTTTTCTTTTCCATCATCTCACTACCTGGTTCTTCTCCACCACTCTCTGTTTGCTCTGCCTCATTCTCCATTCTCTGAACCTACTTTCTCCCTCACGTTTCACCATCTTTCAGACATTCACCTCCATGACTTTCGTTTGTACCTTCACTAGTCCCATCATACTTTCTTCATACAGTTAGACCTGTGTTCTTCAGCCCCATTTGAAACTTGTATTAATCGCCCTTTTCGGATTTACGCTAGCCTTCCTTCATCCATCTTTATCGCATCTTCGACGAAGTTAAGAGTCCAGGAGCGATTTCACGGAGCCTTCCGCAAATCTGAGTATGCAAATGCAATAAGGTGATAATAGAGGCAACAGAGATTGATTAGAAGTGATAACGGAATTACGAGAAGGGATGAATAGGAGGAACGATTTGGAGTTCATACCTTAAGCACTGTCTTCGCGCCACCCTCGATCACATCCATAAGATTTTCAAAGGAAGCCGAGCGGAGACATCACCTCATTCTTCTTCACCGTGAATCATTTGGCAGTGTCCTCGTCGTGATCTTTGTGCTTCATCAACTAGCAAGGTACGAATCCATTTCCGGCTTTTAGAACATTGGTCAGTTCGTCAATGAGATTATTGTTGAAGCTTTAAGCCCAGTTCTTGGTAAGCATGGAGGCTAGGTTAAGAAGATAGAAGTTTAGGGTTTGGGTACAGGTTTTAGTTTGGCCGAGAGAAGATGACGTTGGTGACGGAGGAGGCAAGTAAGACCTTAGATTCGTGTGTGGATGGAGGAGAAGAAGATGAGGGCGTTTGATTCGGTTAGGATGAGGTGAGGAGGCGATGTCGGAGAGATGAAGAAGGGGATGAAATTGAAGATGGCGGCGAGGGTTAGAGAAAGAGGAAATAATAATTAGGGTTAGATGTTTTTTTCTTTTGTCCTTGTAAATTATTAAGAATTCAGTGGATTAATTTTTTAATTAACAATAATCAAGATTAAATTATCATAAGTTCTGTTAATCTATAATAAATCATTAATTCTTTTTTTAAATTTTCTTGATTATAGACCTTGGGCTTATATTCTTTACTACTTACACCTCCCTTTTGAAGCCCATCAAAAGAACAACATAAAATTATGCTCTTCTCACCTCCCTCATCCCCCTGCGCAAATGGGCTCTGGTTATTTGCTAATCACACCCTCATTTTGAGGCCCATCAAGAAAAAACAATACAAAAAATGCTCCTTGCACCACCCTTCCATTTCCAGCGTGTGGGCTTAGGCTCATTGCTTTCCAAACCCCCGTTTTTAAGCCCAATAAAGAAAATGAACTAAACAATAACTAATTGCACCCCCTGTATTATTTCTTTAGGATTTTATTTTCTTAGTTAATATAGTTTAGAAATAAATCCAATAAAAATAGTAAAAATCATTAGAAAATTCCCCAAAAATTCTAGTAGCTTAATAATTGAATTTAGAAATTTGTGACACTTTTATTTTCTGAATTTGGTATTATTTTCAATTTAATTCTGAATTTTCTTTTAATTAGCTTTTATTGGATTTCTTTTAATTGTGCTGAATTTTGTTCATTTTATTTTTATAACTTCCAGTAGGATTTTTGAGCCACTCTTTTTTCTGTAATTAGAGGACTCATAATAGTGTTTAGGATATTTTTAGTGGATTTTTTTAGGACCTTTTATCTTAGGTTTTAGTGATGTAATCCTTAGGAATTAGTGGTTAATTCTTAGCTGAAATCAAATCATTTTTAGGCATAGAAAAAATAAGATTTTTTAGAATCCCTTTTAATACAATATTATAGATAGTATTAGGTCCCTATAGTTTAATTTTCATATTTTTTCTAGAAGTTTTAATATGTTTTAGAATATTAGTTCTTAGGCCTAGTTATGCATAATTCCCATTAGTTTAGGCCTTTAAAAAATAAAGTACAAAAAATATGGTTTAGTATAAATTTTGTCTTAGAATTTAATTTAGACTTAGGCTAGTTAAAATTTGAATTTTAGAATGAAGTATTAGGTTTGATTTAGATTTAGTACTTAGGCTTAAAGTTCCCTTTTCATTAGAACTAGAATAAATAAAAATAGACTATTTTTAAATTCATGACTTTAATTGCACTTTAGAATTTTATTTCTTAATTCAATTTCATTGTTTTGCCTTATCATTTTATTTTACAACTTGTATAGGTTTCCCCATTGTTCTTAGAATCAACTTAACTTCATTAAGAAGTAAGTTGAATTCTAATAGTTTCTAGTTTCTCATTAGGAATAGAAAACTTCACAAACCATAGGACCACTCTTGTAAATAAATAAATAAAATTAGGATTGAGTCTTAGTCCCTTAGATTTTGTCCTTTTATCAACTTGAGTCATTCTCTTCTCATCTTCAAACAAAATCCAAAAACACTTAACAAATAAATGAAAGGATTCCTTGTGTATAGCCTTATTCCATGAAGCACTTGCATTCATTCCATCTTGGAGTGGTGTAAGCTTGTTTATCATGATGCACAAGTCTCATCAAGGAGTTGTTCACAAAGAAAAACTTAAAAGACACTTCTTCACAAAAGCAACAAAAACACTTAATAAAGTTCAACAAGCCAGTGAACTTAAGCCCTAATCCTAGGAAACCAGTCTTGGATAAATTCTCCTTGCTGGGTATGCTTGTTCTATTATTCCATCTTGGAATGTAGAGTCAAGTGTACATTCCATGGAAAAGAGTTTGAATTCACTTCCTTGTGCCAAATTCATACAAAACTCTTAAAAGACAAAAACAAACAATAAGCGACTATCCTGCGGGAACTTCTCTTCTCATCTCATTCACTCACAACGCGAACTCGCGACGACTTGTCACACATGCAAGACGGTAAACGCACTCGTACCATACGAGCCTGCAACACCTGAGCATAGACATACGCAGTTCCAGCTGTAAAAAACACAAACAAATAGTTCCCGCCTAGGTTAGGCGAACTACGTCGACTCTGATCCTCATTATCCCGATGAGGTACGTAGGCAACGGGGTAGGGCCCGTTCGAGCACATTCTTTATTTTCCCTACATTTTCCCCATTATTTCTTTCCTTTTTCTTATTCCTTTTCTCATTTCATTTCCATTCCAGTTAGCGGTTTTATTCAGCAGCATTCGTATTTTCTCACCCTTTGAAACAAACAAGCAAGCGTGGATCCCGTCGGGTACGACGGACGATCTGGAGTGCTAATACCTTCCCAGGTCGTAACCGACTCCCGAACTCAGATCTTTGGTTCGCAGGACCTTGTCCTTTCCTTCTTCCTCAGGTTTGTGCAACATTACCTTTCCCATTCTTTCGGGATAAAAATGTCTGGCTGGCGACTCTACCTCACCGCGCCACTTTCGCGTTTGTACTAGGATGAAAATCCCGGGAGC
The DNA here is from genome assembly GCA_963966055.1 of Lathyrus aphaca. Taxonomy (NCBI): domain Eukaryota; kingdom Viridiplantae; phylum Streptophyta; class Magnoliopsida; order Fabales; family Fabaceae; genus Lathyrus; species Lathyrus aphaca. The sequence continues at coordinate 410,532,338 of OZ014524.1, read as the reverse complement.
GACACCCATGTGTATTGAGTTTGTTTCACCGGACCTGCGAGGCCCTGTAAATGGTTTGCTTGCACTACTTGAGCTGGTGTCGTTATCAGAAATCTTTCCCATTTTCAGTAAACTCTCAATCCTTTCTCCAGCTATGACCACATCTGCAAAGCTAGTGGAAGAGAAAGCAGCCAGCCTATCAATGTATGTCCCCTGTAGGGTGTTCATAAACATATTTTCCATTTCTCTTTCCGACATTGGAGGTTGAACGGCAGCAGCTAATTGTCTCCATCTCTGAGCATACTCTCTGAAGCTTTCCCAGAAGAACTGTGACATACCCATTAGAAGAGTTCTGTTAGGAGCCATGTCTAGATTGTATTGGTATTGGTGAATGAAAGCCTCGACCAAATCTTTCCAATTCCTAATGGTTGCCCTAGTTAGATGAGAGTACCACTCACGGGATGCCCCGGTTAATAAGCTATCCTCAAAATAAAACATCCATAGCTTTTCATCCATAGTGTATGCCTTTAATCTTCCCAGGAAAGATTGAAGATGGGTGCGAGGGCAAGATGTTCCATTATATCTTTCGAAGCAGTGAGGTTTGAATTTGTGAGGAATTCTAACTCCCTCTACCAGCCCCATATCCATAACATCAAAACCTAAGGCGTTTTGAGACTCCAGAGATCTCAATTTTTCTGCTATCTCGTCTAGTCGACGATCATAGACTTCATCTCCTGCCCCAACTACAATGAATTGTTCCTCCTGAGGGTCCTCTTGCAAGGCACGCCCTCCAGTATTACCCTGGGTATTCCTGATAGCAATAATGTCAGGGTTAAGATGCGGCCCAAACTCCGGGGGATCAGTACGAGGTTGTATATGATCATTGTTACTGGTACCCCCTGTACCTGGGTGGTTTTCTTTAGGAGTTTGCCGCTCGACCAACTCTCTTAATCTTTTATGGCTTTGGGCCAACCCAGTCATTACCGCCATAAACTGGTTCATCTGAGCCCTCATTTCAGTTCTTTCATTACCCATCTGGGTTCTTACTTCAGTCAGATCTTGCTGAACCTGGTCCATTTGTAAGCTTGGAAGGTTGTTTCTTGTCGGATACCAGTGAACTCTGTTGATGGGGAAGACTCTCCTACGAGCAATGTTTCCTGAAACCACAACAAAGTAAGAAACAACAAAAACAAATACCTACAGAACAAAGAAATGAGGTTAATATGCAATGCAGGATGTCTATTTTTCTTCCAAGGGTATCCGGTTTGGTTCTTTGGTTTTGACCTTCCAGACCTCGAGGAATGATGATGCTGAAGAGAAATGAAGCCCACAGAATAACACTCAAACCATATATTACAAAATGTAAAGATACATAGTTTTGATTACAACAAGTCCCCATGGTGGGTCAAAATACAACAACAAAAGCAAAAGTACAAACGAAATGAAGTACAAATACAAAGAAATCAAACATCCAGCCCATAATCATCCTCTCTGACTTCCTTCAGGAGAGCATCAATCACTGGGCCAACTGGATGCTCTGTGATGGTCCTGATAAGAAGGTTCCTGGTGGAAATAGCATTTGTCAACTTCTTATACTTTTCTTGGTCCTTTAATCTCTTTAACCCTGCCCGGAGTTTCAATTCAGAGATCTCCTTCTGTGCTGCCAACAAGGCTTCCTGATTCTTCTTCTTATTAGCTTCCAGCTGCTCTATCCAAGCCTGGGTCCTCTGATCTTCCTGCGAACAAGCCTCGGTGATTCTGATCCATCTAGCCTGACTCTCTTCCAAGTAGTGCTCAGCTCTGGCCTTCTGAATCTTGGCTTCCTTGCAAGCACTCTTCAACACTAACTCTCCTGCTCTATCCCTTCTGATGTAATTATTTGTCTTCTCAATCTTGGTCATATGCTCGATCCGGAGCTTCTCTAACCTCTCATTATCCAGACGACTATCATTCCTCTCCCAGAGGGTCTTCTTCAGAGCTTCAGATAACTGAGTATTCCTCTCTTTCAACTTCTCAAATTCCTCTAAACTGACTATAGCTATAAACTCTATTGTTGATGGTCCAGGCACATCTTCTAAGGTGAATGGCATGCGGGTGATCTGTCCTCTGATACGTGACCAATCAAGATACTGAGCTGAAGCTATATTGTTGCACTTGCCAAGAATGGCAGTCCCTTTTGTCTGAATGTCACAGTAAAGGGTTTCTGATAAATCCTGCTCCCTTGGTGGATGTACCAAGGCATATCCTAATTTCCTTTTGAACAACAAGGGATTGTAGTTGATGCAACCCTTTACTCCAATCAGAGGTACATTGGGATACTGCCCACAGCTGGTGATTATGTCTTTGCCCTTGGTGCTCTGAGTGCACCATCTGATGTCTTCTGATGTAAGGGAAATCATTCTCTTAGCCCAGTTTCTTGACTGATAAGGGTTCAAGAAAGATTTTGTCTTCGGCAAGTGTCTTAATAACCAACAGTAGAAGAGAGGTGCACAACATCTGACTAATCTTCCCCTCTGCTTCTCATTCCTTTGGTGCACTGAGTAGTAAAAGTCCCCAAGCAAGGTAGGGACTAGATTCTTCAACAGGAAAATATGGATAGAACTCTTGCTTACAAACTTAGGCTCGTCTGCAAACAAGATGATACCATATATGATAAGGGCCAAGAGAGCACAAACAGTGTCCCATTTCCCTGCTGCATCATGAATGGTGGCCTGAGTGATTAGGAAGTCCAAATGGAGGCCTGGGATTCCAGCCTTAGTAGTCATATTTTGATCAATGAGGGTGGATTCCAAATACAGAGCCTTAGCTATGTCCTCATTCCTGGGAGCAGCCATCTCAGGGTTGAAAGGAATCCCCCTCCTGATGGGGACACCCAGCAACATGGAAATTTCTTCTAACAAAGGGCCCAACTGAAAGTCTGGAAAGGTAAAACATCTGAGTGGAGGGTCATAGAACTGAAGGAAAGTGTGGATCATACTCTTTTGTGATGCATCCAAGTCCATGATCATGTCCATAATGTTCCCATAATGTTCCCTGAATAAAGGGACATGATCAGGAGTGATGAGTGTCTGAATCTGTCTGATGCCTGCCAGAGTGGGCTCAAAGAAATGATAAGTGATTTTGCTATTCCTGGATGGGTCCATGTTGACAATGGATGCTGAAGGAAACAACTGAGGAGAACTGCTGATGAAGGCAACTGAAGAAGATGCTGAAGAGAATCTCTGATGAAGATAGCTGGTGAAGATGGCTGATGCAGATGAACAGTCAAAACCAAAACCAAATAAGATGTGGATACCCTGTAAAACAAATAGACAAATGTTAAAATGATGCAAAATGATGTATGCAGAATGATATGCAAGGGTTTGTGATCAAGTGCTGGATCTGTTATCTGCCTTGATAAGGTCCATGTGTGTTCATAAGTCCAGATGGAGGCTCAGAGAACCAGTAACCAGGAGGGACTCAAATAAAGAGTCACAAGTCCAGGGTTTCATAAGATCAGTCCAAAATAGTGTAACCTTAACAATATCAGTAACAAGGTATGATGAGGCCAAGGGTTCCTGCAAACCTGTAAACATCCCAACCCCCTCACAGGTATTGTTCTAGAACAAGGATCCTCAGACTTGGATCAGTTATGAGAAGTGTAAACACTTCTAACCCGGAGGTACAGTGTTTACATTAATCATAAAGGATCCTCCTCTAATTCACCTCAGATGCTGAAGGTCATCATAAAAAGGTCATCCAGACTTAGAAGGCTTCCCAAATAGCCCTAGTACTACAGGAAATCCGTAGCACAGAGTTCTAAAAAAAAAACCATGTCTAAACCGTGTTTCATATTCCCGCACCATACCGAAATGGAATGGGAAAGAATATGAAGCCACTATATCCTATGTGTCACTCAAGCTCCCGGTATGGAACCTTACGCACTGAATATCCATCCCACCAAGTTAAACAGCAGATCCAGCACATGATATGATGATAATAGTATGAAATGCATAAAAATAACAAATGAAGGCAATAAATAAAGTTGTATAGAAAGCAATAAACAAAATGCACAAGTAGCACATAACACCCCCATAAACACAAATCAAACAAGCGCTAGGAGAAACCCATAAAAGAACCAGAAGCCCTGGTTGCATGATATATCCCTAGCAGAGTCGCCAAGCTGTCGCTCTCAAAGATTTACATCCCGGTGCAAACGGGAACGGTCGGTGAAAAGAGAAATGAGATTGAATTGAATAGAGTCGCCAGCTAGGCATTTTTATCCTGAAGGAAAGGTAATGTTGTATAAACCTGGAAAGAAATGGATAAGACGGTTGCGAACCAGAGAAACTGAGAAAGGGGGTTGGTTACAACCTGGGAAGGTATTAGCACCCATATTGTTCGTCGTACTCGATAGGATACACGCTTACAAGATTGTGTTTAAAGGGGTAGGTGTATGTGATGTCTGTGTGCAAAAGCTAAGGAAAGAAAATATAGGTGTCAGTGCAAAAGGTGTGAGTTTCTCAGGAACTGAGGCTTTAGAAAGAATGTTGAAAGAGGGGGATGACAAAGAGACTTTTGTTCGATAATTGTTAAGTTATGCCTACGTATCCTCTTGTGCAATGAGGAAGTCAGAACACCGTAGTTCGACTCAAAGGGACTGAAAAAAAGAATTGACCATGAACTGCTTGCTTGCCTATGCTCAAGTGTATGACTCGTCTGGCTCGAGTGCTAACTGTCTTGCATTAGACGGAAGAAGCAAGTTCTCGTTTATGAATGAGTGTGATGAGAAAAGAATCCCGGAGGAGACGATTATTGTTTATTTTTGTGTTTTTAGTTTTTTATTACTTTTTGATGTTTTGCATAAGTTAATGAGCTTAAGCCTAAATCAAGGGCTTGTAAGCTCATTATATCCTCCCTGATTAGGGATAATGAGCCCACTTAAGTATGAAATAAGCATCTCAACTTAATTACCATGATGATGTAGGATTAAGATCATTAACCTACTTGTGATTATTTAGATGTTTTTGGATTTTTGTTTAGTGTTAAGTAATGAGTTTAATCTCTAATCACAGATTATTGAACTCATTACACCATCCTAATAGAAGGATAATAGATGAGAACACTTAAGCTGAGGAAGATACCTCAAGTTAATCCATGGTTAGGGACTAAATTCATTATATAACAAGCCTTTATTAAATGGATTTTAATTAAAGGGTGAGATTAAGAAGTGAATTTTATGTTTTGTAAGACAACTTGAGGGGGACTTGTCCATTAAACACTAGGGTTAGTCCCTCTTAACCATAAGGAAGTGTTAGAACCCTAATATAAGGCCCAAGTTACAAGATAAAGTCTTGGTGATTATTTATGTGATTTGATAACGAGGTTTAAACAAATTAAAGGTTTAAAACTTAGGATTAAATTTATACACTCCATCCTAAGAGAAGGATGCAGGTATAACCCTAATTCCAAAGTCCTAAAACTTTAAGAGTTTAGTCTCTGATTATTGAGATGAGAAGAGAGACTCAAGGAAACTGAAAGGTAAAAAGCTAAGGGGGGCTAAACACAAGCCTAAACATTATCATGCTTGGATATCCTATGGTTTGTGAGGCTTAAAATAAATAATCTTCAAGGAAGCCACCAATGGAAGAAGCTGATGAAAGGAGGAGGAAGCAGAAGAATAAGTTACTTACTTCCTAAGAAGATAAGTAACCTAAAGGAAGAAAGTGGGAAAGATGGAACAATAAGTGAACAATTTCACTTCAAATACATGTAAATATGCATATGAATGAGATAAGAAGAAGTGAGAGGTGAAGGCAAATCCACCTCCCACAATAACTTACCAAAAGCTCCTGAAAAGTTAGTATGAATGCATAAGGTATAAAGCATAAAGAAATGAATTGAAATGAGATGAAATGACCAAAGTTATAAGTTATTATGCAATGCAAATGGCATATGAGATGATGCAATGTCATACAATGTGCATATGAATGATCATACAAAGATGGGATGTCATGAAAGCATGCTTGGAAGCTTGGAAACACATGGATGTTTATGAAATGAAATGAATGCAACATATGGCAAATGGATGAAGAAATGATCAAGCAATGTTCTAACATGTCCTAAGATGTATAAGATGACATATGAATGCTTGAGATGTCATGGCAAGTTCATATGATGATGAATATGCAAGGTGAATGCAAATGAACATGAGAAATTAGGATTTTATGGACATGTGAGATGCAAATGAGCAAACTAGAAGCATGCAACATGATAAAAAATTGAAATCAAGCTCAAACAAACCCTAATATCATATTGGGTCACAGCCCAAAGGAGATGGTCAGAAGCTATTCCTATTGAAAGTTATGATTTTCCTAAGTTTGTTAGGGTTTTGGGTGATTCAAAAGGAAAATTTCAAATCAAATTGAAAATGCAAGATAAATTCATGAGGAAAATATCCTAGAAACTACATACAATATGTAAAACAATGCAAAAAGAATCAAGTTCAAACTCTTCTTGGTTAGGCAGAAATGATTTTTTAAAGTTAGGGTTAAAAATTGTGATTTTAAAGAACCCTAATTCAAAGAAAATTATGAATTTAAGATCAAACCTAAAAATAAATTTGTATGAAGAGTTTGAAAATATTTCTAAATGCATTGGAATGGTTCATGATTTTTTGGGTGATTTTTAGGAACCTAAATGCATTTTTAATTAATTAAAATACTTTAATTAATTAAAAATGACATTTAAATATTTTAAAAATACTTTTTATATGCAAAAAATAAAATAAAAATCTTTTTTAGGTTGAGAAAAATATTTAAAACAGAAATGTAAAGTTTCATATTTTTGTGATGAGTTTTGGTATTTTAAAATAAATATGCAAAAGAAATGAAAATAAAATAAAATGAAATAAAATGAAAAGTAAACAGATCATGTGGTCCAGATTCAAACCTAAGGGGATGGGGTTGACTGCGCGCGTTTATCAATGGCTAGGATTCAATCTGAGGAAATTAATTTAATTAATCCTAATTAAACTAATAATCTGAATTAAAGTTAATGAAGCAATCTGGACCACTCATTCACACGCTAACCCTAAGATCTAAGGGCCTACATTCAAACTGGCTAATTAACCCTAATTAAACCCTAAGCATTTTCAGGTGACAGGAGCTAGCTCCGATCATCTTCTCCGGCGAACCAAAATCCCAGAATCTCATACAAGCATCTAAACTCCTAATTTCTTGCCCAGAATCACTCCTCTAACATGATAGAACATGAATCCACAAACAAAAATCATTTATCATACATAACAAGGCTGAATCGAAGCCAACAAGTTTTAGGTCAAAAATTTCAGAAGCTTCGTACATGCTTATTTCTCAATCATTTTCAAAACAAAACATATCAGAGTGATCAGGGGAACATGAAGATTGATATTTTAACTTAAATAGCAAGTTCTGGAAAAATTGTTCTTGAGGTATACCTGAGATGAAGCTTTGCGGTTTTGAGCTTTCTGGTCTCATCCCTTGTGCAAATCAACTTCAATGGACCCCCTGAGGATGATGTGAAGCTTAGAACAAGTTTATGATGGCTGTTTTGAAGTGTTTGGTTCTGATAACTCATAAATCGTATTTCTGATTTGGGGGTTTCAGGCCATGGTGAGAGGTGTTTTGTGATCCTTAGGTGATTTTGAGTTGAATGGTGGAAAAATATTTGAAGTTTGAGGCTTGTGCCGGGAGATTCGAAGAAATAAAGTTCTATGGTGATTTTGTGAAATCTGACTTATGGGATGATTCTGAGCTTGTGTGTGTGTTATGAAATGAACTTCCTAGGGTTTGCATAAGAGGTTGTGATTGGTCAGAGAGTGGATGGTGGCTCAGTTTGATTGGTATGGGAGGAAATGCAAAAATGTCAACTTATGAGTACTTGAGGTATGGGTCAATGCAGCAGGGGATTCTGTGGCTAGATTGCTTCAGCATGCTTCATGGAGGGCCCTTGGATCAAAGAAAGGCAGTTGTGATGCTTGGATGAAGAGATGGCAAGGTTTATGCAATTTTCCCTCTTTGATGTTTCTTGAGAATTAAGTCACCAAAACCCTAGGTTCAATGCATAATTCTGATCTTTGAAGGTTGCTTGAACATGTTATGACATAATTGAGCACATTAGAGGTCACTTAGAAGCTTGAAATGCCAATATGCCAAAATCCCTCTTTGACATGAACATGAAAATTATGTGATTTTTGCCAACTTTGAAAGGCCATATCTTGAGTTCTATAATGAATCAAGACATGTTCTTGTACTTTTTGAAAAGGGAAAGACCTAATCTACAACTTTCATGTCCAAGAATATTTCATTTGAAGCATTTTTGGTCATGAAAGAGGAGGTTGAAAATCTTTCCCAAAATGGAAAGTTTGCATTTCAAGTCATTTCCAAAAATGGCAAGTTTGCAATTGGCTCAAAATTATTCAATCTTGTGAATTTCCAATCACTTCTAAGATCAAATAAAGATCATTGGACTTCAATTTGATAAAAATGACCCTTTGGTTCCAATGTTGGGGGCCTCAGATGCCTTGATTTTGACTTAACTTGCTCAAGAAGTTATCCATTGATCAGATGACTTCCACAATGAATTTATTCATAAAACTTGGTACACATGATCCTTATAACATATTAAGAACATTAGAAACAAGAATGACCAAATTTTTTAGAGTTAAGGCCTCTGAAACCAAAACCCTAATTTTGGTCATCTATATAGTGAAAACCCTAGCTCTGCTTCCATGCCTTTGCCAATTCTTGTGATCGATTGACTTTCATGAACTTTGGGGAGAATAATATGATCATAGAACACAGATGGAACCTCTTGGATAGCTTCAAGACCATTGGGATGGCTCAGATTGATTCTTGGATTGCTCATATCACAAACCATAAATGCAGATGAAATTGAACTATGTAGTGAAGCAAACATGCAATATGAGATGTAATGCTTATGTTAAGACAAAAATGAAAGATCACAAGCCATGGAGTGATAACAAGTGAGGCCAGATTTGGGGTGTTTACAATCGGGTAGCTAGGGTCGGCTTGATGCCTTTTGTGATACATTTGTACATGTATTTTGGTGATGAATGTTTTATGTAAACATGAAATATTTTGGTGAATCAAACTTGTGGATATATTTATGAGAAGTATATAAGTTTGAAATTGTTATGTTTGTTTCCGCTGTTATTTGAATTTAATGAATACGGGTGTGAGGATGAAATCCTTAGTGTTTGCAAGTTACCCCGTTTGTTGCATATCTTTAATGAGTAGGTGTTGTATGTGTTAATCCCAAGTATAATGTGGCATATCCCTTTTATACCATGTTTCAAATATATTCTGATGAAATATTTATTATGTTCCTAAATGATTTAATTGTTTATTTAGGGGTATAGAAAGGGGGTGTTACACTATACACTTAATTGTATGGATAATTAGGGTAATTTGAATTTAAACATGATTAATGTGTTTGTTGTGGTTGTTGTTGTTGTGCTTCATATGCTTATTAATGTTATATGAGTATATGATATGTTGTAATATATGTTATGTTGTGTTGTCGATATATGAGTTGAATTATATGATTATATGTTATGAAATGCATGATAATAGTGATGATGATAATTAGTAGTATGTTGATCAATGTTGTGATATGTGGTTGTGTTGTAGTTGTTGCATGTTGTATTTATTGTGAGTATGCATTTATGTCATTGATGTTGCATGACATGTTTGTTAGACGGTGTGGCTAGTGATCGAGGGGGGGTGAATAGATCACCTTCTTTTTCACATGGTTTTAATAAAACTTTTCAGAGTTTTTGAAAATCAGCGGAAAAACTATGATCCCGAATCGACTTCCGTCTATTCTGAACCAGCCACTAGAAAACCGGACATACGATAGAGTGATGGATTTGATATTGAGATGACAAAGACTTGAACACACGAAATGATAAACAATTGAATGCACTTATCACTAAAGTCTATTTCCAATGAATCAAAACTAAAGAAAATGTAAATAGAGTTAGAGAGAGAATACAATACTCAGAGATTTTGTAAGGAAGTTCCCCACGTTCGTCCTCGCGTGTGGGTGTCGCTCCCACCAAATGAGGCTAAGTCAAATAGGCTACAGACGCGAACGGTCGGCGAAAAGAGAAATGAATAGAGTCGCCAACTAGGCATTTTTATCCCGAAGGAAAGGTAATGCTGCATAAACCTAGGAAAAGATGGATAAGACGGTTGCGAACCAGAGATACTGAGAAAGGGGGTTGGTTACAACCTGGGAAGGTATTAGCACCCAGATTGTCCGTCGTACTCGACGGGATCCATGCTTGAAAGATTTGTGTTTTAAAGGGGTAGTGTCAATGCAATTTGTGTATCAAAGCTGGAAAGAATGCAAGTGTCAGTGTAAAAGAAAAGTGAAGTGTATAAGAGAAGTGTATGAACAAGAATGAAATGCTCAAGACTATGAGGCTTAAAGAATAATACTGGAAGGAGGGGGAATATACAGAGACTTTTGTTCGATAACTGTTAAGTTATGCCTACGTATCCTCTCGTGCAATGAGGAAGTCAGAACACCGTAGTTCGACTCAAAGAGACTGAAAGATAAATTGACTTGTGAACTGCTTACTTGTCTATGCTCAAGTGTATGACCTGTCTGGCTCAGGTGCAAACTGTCTTGCATTAGACGGAAGAAGCAAGTTCTCGTTTGTGAGTGAAGGTGATGAGAAAAGAATCCCGAAGGAGACGATTATTGTTTGTTTTTGAGTTTTCAATCTTTTATTGCTTTTTGAAGTTTGTCATAAGAAAATGAGCTTAAGCCTAAACCAAGGGTTAGTAAACTCATCACATCTTCCCTCTAATTAGGGGTAATGAGAATACCTTAAGTATGAAGTAAGCACCTCACACTTAATCACCTTGATGTAGGATTAAGATCATTAACCTACTTGTGATTATTTAGATGTTTTTGGAGTTTTTGTTTAGTGTTAAGTAATGAGTTTAAGCCATAATCAAGGATTTAATGGACCCATTACACCATCCTAATAGAAGGATAATAGATGAGAACATTTAAGCTGAGGAAGGCTCCTCAACTTAATCCATGATTAGGGATTAACCTCATGACAAAACAAAGCCTTTATTAAAATGGATTTTAGTTAATGATATGATAAAGAAGTGATTTTTATGGTTTGTAAGACAACTTGAGGGGGACTTGTCCATTAACACTAGGGTTAGTCCTTCTTAACCAATTAAGGAAGAATTAGAACCCTAATGCAAGGCCCAAGTTACAAGCTTGATGTCTTGGTGATTATTAGATGATTTGTTTAAAGGATTTAAACACTTTAAGGGTTTAACACTTAGGATTAAAGTTATACACCCCATCCTAATAGAAGGATGCAGGCATAAGCTTAATCACAAAGCCTTAAAACCTTTAAGGTTTAGTCCTTAATTATGAGGTGAGAAGAGGAGACTCAAAGAAAACTCAAAGGAAAGAGTCTAAGGGGGACTAGACAATCCTAAAATTTTATCATGCTTTGAAGTCCTAGGGTTTGTGAGGCTTAAGAGGAGAAATCTTCAAGGAAGCCACCAAGGAGAAGCAAGATAGAAAAAGGATGGGATGAGAAGAGAAAAAAGGGAAGAGAGGCACAAGTGAGCAAGCTCACTCAAAGACAAGTAAAAATGAAGCAAGGATGTAAGATGATGAGGTGAGAAGAGGTAGGAGGTGAAGGCAAATCCACCTCCCAAACAAACTTACCATTAACCTGAAAAGTTAGTACAAGATGCATAAGGGAAGAAATGAGATGAAACAATGCATATGGATGGGCAAAGGCCAAATTCAGAAACATACACATGATGCAAATGATGTCAAGAGATGGTGCAAAGTCATACAAGATGCATATATGTGAGCATACAAGAGAATGGGTGCATATGAAGCATGCTTTGAACCATGAAAGTTCATGAAAGTTTATGAAATGGAATGGACATATAACATGGAAAATGAAAGATGCAATGATCAAACATGATTCTAATGTGTCCTAAAATGTCTTATATATCATATGGATGCACAAAATGCCATGGCAAGTTCTTGTATGCAAGCAAATGAAAGATGGATGCAAAAGGAAACAAGAATTAGGGTTTATGAACAACATACAACACAAAAATTCAAAACCAGAAGCAAATGACATGACAAAAAATTGAAAATGGGATCAAAGGAACCCTAACCCTACACAAGTTCACTGCCCAAAGGAGGGGATCTAACTTCTAACCTAATGGGAGTTATGATTTTTCTAAGTCAACTAGGGTTTCAAGGCACCTCAAAAGGAAAAAATGCACATTAAATTGAAAATGAAAGATAAATTCAAACCAATTTTACCCTAGAAACTACATGATGTGAAGGATACAATGCAAGAAGAACCATCATCAAACTCCTCATGGTTAGGCAGAATGGATTTTTTCAAGTTAGGATCAAAATATTGCCTTTAAACAAATTTAATTCCAATGAAAATTGTCAAAATGCATCAAGGACCAAAAAGAAATTTGTTTTGAGAGTTGGATAATATTTCTAAATGTTTTAAAATGCAATGTGAATTTTTTTTGTGATTTTTAAATACCTAAATGCATTTTTAATTAATTAATTTCCATTAACTAATTAAAAATAAACATTTAAATGATTTAAAAAATAATTTTTAATGCAAAAAATAAAAATAAAAATATTTTTGGGTTCTGAAAATTAATGAAATGTTTGACAAAAAAAATCAGAATTTTTCAATGCATTTTCCTATTTTTTTAAAATTCGTGGAAGTTAAATATAAAACAAATGAAATAAAATGAATTTAAAAAGAAAAATGAGAAAGTCAAACAATCCAAGGGTTGTGGTTCAAACTCAGGGAAGCGGGAATTGACTTAGCACGCAAACGAACGGCCAGAATTCAAACTCACGTAATTATGTCATTAACCCTAATCCTGAGCCCTAATGACTTTCAGATGACCGGAACAGTGTTCCGGTCATCTTCTCCGGCTAGCTCCTCACCCCATCTCCCTCAATACGCAACTCCAAGACCCCTAAAGCTCCAGAAATGATCCTCTCCTCAACCCCAACAAGAATCAAACATCAAAACTCATTTATCCAACCCCAAAATCATGAATCGAAGCAAAATGGAAAGTATGGCAGAAATTTCAGAAGATCAATACATGCTTAATACTTGACTATTTTCAAAACCAAACACATCAGCATTATCAGTGAATCATGGAGAATCAATTAGTAACTTAAAAACACGTTTCTGGAAAAATTGTTCTTGAGCTCACCTGAACTGGAGCTTTGAACTTTGGAGCTTTCTGGCTGCTTCTTTGGTCCAAGATGCCTTTAATGAACCTCCTGAGAAGTTTGCAATGCTTGTTTGGAATTTCTTATGGCTGGTTTAAGAAATTGATGAAGTTCTGACCAAGGGGAGTGAAAAATCGTATTTCTGTTTGGGATGGTTTCAGGATCAAATGATGGTTGGGAAATGATCAGAGGATCATGGTGAGTGATTCTATGAAGTTTGTTTTGAGGTTTGTGGCTTGTGTATTGAGATTCGAAGAAAAATGCATAAAGAGGGATTTTGGAGAATGCTGACTTGTGGGAGGTTTCAGCTTGTGTTGTGTATTGTGTTGAGTTGCTTTTGGTCCATGTATCAAGTTTGGATAGGTCAGAGAGTTGTTGCTGGCCTATGTTGATTGGTATGGTCCATTTTGCCAAAAGTCAACGTTAGGTGTCCTTTGAGGTATGGGCAAGTGGGAGGCTGAGGTAGGGGCATGGTCTTGAGCAACAAAGATCAAGGAATGTCATGAAATCAGATTTTGTGAGCTGGCCCAAGTGGATGAAGGGTTATGGAGCATTTTGCAATTTTGGGGAAGCTTGGCCCCTTTGAAGATTCTTGAAGTTCAAGGCACCAAAATGCATAATCCTTGGACCAATTCTGATCTTTAGAGGTTACATGAGCATGTTGTGAAGTGTTTGTGCACATTTGAAGCCTTTAGAATGCCTTATCATACCATTTTGCAAAATGCCTCTTTGGTGTAAAACATGAAATTATGTGATTTTTCCCAACTTTGACAAGCCATAACTTTTGATCTAAAATGAATTAGAATGAGTTCTTGTACTTTTTGAAAATGGGAGGATCCATTCTACAACTTTCATGACCAAAGTTTTCTCATTTGAAGCATTTTTTAATCAAAAAGAGGAGGTTGAAAAACTTTCCCAAAATGGCAAGTTTACATTATAAGTCACTTTCCCAAAAAGGCAACTTTGCAAATGGCTTGAGATTCTTCAATTTTGTGAACTTATAAAATCTTCTATGATCAAATAAAGATCATACACATTCAAAATGATGGATAACACCCTTTGGTTGGGTCATTGGGGGCCTCAGATGCCCTGATTTTGCACTGACTTGCTCAAGAAGTCATCTCTTGATCAGATGCCTTCCCCATTGAATTTATTCATGAAAATTGATATGCATGATCCTCATAACATATAGAGACCAATAGAAACAAGAATGGACAAAAAATTTGGAGTTATGGCCTCTGAAACCAAAACCCTAATTTCAGGTCATCTGTGTAGTTAAACCTGGCTCTACTTCCATGCCTTCTTCAGTTCTTGTGATTCTTTGACTTCCTTGACCTTATGAGGATATAATATGATGCTTGAACATACATGGACCCATTTGAAGTGATTGAAGACCTTTGGAGTGGCTCAAATAGCTCAAGAAAGGCTCAGATCACAAACCCTAGATGCAGATGACTTAGAACCAATGCAATGAAACAAGAATGCAATATGAGATGCCATGATTGAACTTATGCACATGAAAAGATCACAAGCCATGGTGAAATGAGTAAAGGAAAATTTGGGGTGTTTACAGCTGCCCCTATTCAAGCATGAGTTAGCTGTGTAGGATGTAAGCAACGGCTTAACAGGCAAACGAGATAACTTGTGGTTGAATACCAAAGACAGTCCAAAATTTGCACTCACTGGATGAAGAAGAAAAGGGATATAGATTGTAAAAGAAAATAAAGTATAATTATAAAGTGCGGGTGACGGAGGACGACCGTTGAGCAGAGGGCGACTGCTGGGGATGAAGTAATGACGGGGACGACCGACATGCTGGGGAAGATGCGGGAAATAAAGAAATGACGGGGACGGCCGACAAGCTGGGGATATAAGAGATTATGATGGGGACGGCCATCAGGTAAAGCTATAAGACTCTTTGGGGATTATAGGTAAATGATGGGGACGACCATCAAGTTCAAGGTATGAATGAAATAAATGATGAGGTACGGTCATCAAAGGTGAAGGAAGATCACCTAGCAGGGGACGGCTGCTCTGTTGGGGATAAGATGAAGGACGGTCATCTAAGGTGAAGGGCGATCACCTGGCAGGGGACGGCTGCCGAAAGTATCACGACATAGGACGAATGTCGGATAGAAAAGGTCGACGATGGGGACGTCCATCGGATAAAATGATGAAGGACGATCATCATGAGGTGAAGGACGATCACCTAGCAGGGTACGACTTCTCTCGGGGTTTATCATGACATAGGACGAATGCCAGATAACAAGATCAATGATGGGGACGACCATCGGATAAAATGATGAAGGACGATCATCAAGTGGTGAAGGACGATCACCTAGCAGGGGACGGCTGCTGAAAATATCACGACATAGGACGAATGTCGGATAGGAAGGGGTTCTAATGAATAGAGACTCCACTGGGGGTGATGAAGGACGATCATCAAAAAGGTGAAGGACGATCACCTGGCAGGGTACGGTTGCCGGAAGGTATCATGACATAGGACGAATGTCAGATAGAAAAGAAATAGTTCAACAAGATTTGTTGGGGACTCTTCTGGGGAAGGGTAGACACAGACGAGTGTCTAAATTCAAAAGATGAAGGTATAAGTGTTTGACACTGTGTATAGATTAAAGATGCGGACGAGCATCCTTAAGACTATGATACGGAGGAGTATCAATAGAAACAAACGCTTGACGCATGCTCAGAGATGATGATACGGACGAGTACCAACTAGTTAACAAAGAACACGGACGAGTGTTGATTCTGAGGGGATTTAAGTGGTATATACAAGATACGGACGAGTATCTGTATGAGTGAAAAAATGATGAGTGAGACACAGACGAGTGTTTAACTTGCTGGGGAGAGTGAGACAAGGACGGGTGTCGGAAAAAGTGTATTATAAACAAGTATTTGGTTTACAAAGTATTTAGGCAACTATGCTGGGGAGGTGACACGGACGGGTGTCAGGGTATTGTATGTATATGTGTTTGTGAGTGCAAAGGGGACGCTTTGGCTTTCTGCTGGGGGTATGACACAGACGAGTGTCAAGAAGCATCTGTCATGTGTAAGTATCTGTTTGCTCGGGCAATTTTACTGGGGAATGATGACACGGACGAGTGCCAAAAGGAGTGTGTATCTGTATCTGTAAGGGAAATGCTTTGGCTCTCTGGTGGGGAATTGGGAAATATTCTGTATATTGTTGATGGATTGTCAGTATTTACAAGCGTTCAGTTCAACACATGGCTTATGATTATGCAATATGTTTGATTTTTTGCCGTAATGCTCCGTATTAGACGGAATGCTACGCTCTGGGGGAAATATGATGTGAATGCTATGATTATGCAAAGATACCGATCCGGGATTCGGATCCCGTTGCTGCAGAGATCTCTGGCGGATCTGCTTGAAGTGGATATCCCAGCTGGGAATGAGATCATTGGTAGATCTGACATATATGACTCTGCTTGGGGAAATAGATCACTGATGGACCTTTCTTGGTAATCAGGGACCCAGCTGGGGTTTGTGGAGCTTCCATCACTCTGTTGTGAGGTCTTCAGGCGTTGCTCTTCTGGATAGAGGTTGAAACTCTGTGGGGAGAAGAAAGACCACTGAAAGATCTTTCTAGAGATTCTGGTGGGGATCCTGCTGAGGATGATACTTGACAACTCATCCGGAGATATGGACACCTTCAGGTGCTGCTCTTTGAAGGGAATGTTGGAGAAGTGATGCCTGGCAACTCTGATGGGGTTAAAGCATCTCTGGTGCTGTTTGGAAGGTGTGATGAGGAAACAATGATTTGGAAGCCTACTGGGGAGAAGCTTTCATGCCCCATGTTGCGCTTTGGATACCTGCAATCCTGTAAAGACAAAGAAACGCACAAGTACCCCGAGGTATCCTTTACTGGATTCCATCATAGGAGTTTAGACACTCCCGGGAGTAAGTATATTTCCTCTAAGCACGTATTTTTAGAAGGGAAGCATCCGTATTTATGCAATCAATATCTCAAAGACATCGGACCTTTTTGCAAACGAAAATAAAATGTACGAGACGAAACATGGCTGAAAATCTGATTTTATTAATTCGTGTGCCCTGAATTGGTAAGATACAGTCAAAGAAACGGATCCCCTGAAATGAGGAAATCGTTACAAATTGAGAAACAAAAAGATGCTGGCAATGTTGATGACGCTTCAAGGAGCTTCCCTTTTGCTATGACTCGTATGACATTGACGTTCTTCTCATCCTGCTTTCTGAAGATGGTTGATTCTGACCAATGCTTGCACCCTTCGAAGCTTGCCATGTTGTAAGTGATACAGACGAATTCAGAATGCAGTTGTTCGCTTATTCCCTTATTTTGCGTGGATCACCCTTTCGGGTTTTCAATCCACCGGGATACCCATTTTTGCCTGAGTTGTCCAATGTGGCTTTTCAACTCAGCGGGTGTACATTTCTTTATTTATTTTCCCTTATTTTTGCCCGAGTCTTTTATTCTGTTTTTGACTCGTCGGGATGCCCTATTTTTTCCTGGACTTACATTCTGTTTTTATGTCCAGCGGGTCATTTTATGCGAAGTATTTTTTAACTGCATCTGAATTTACAGGGGAGAGGAAGTCTTCGCCATCCATAGTACTGAGCATCAGTGCTCCACCGGAGAAAACTTTCTTTACTATGAATGGACCATCATAATTCGGAGTCCACTTGCCCCTATGGTCTGTATGAGGAGGGAGGAGTCTTTTCAGCACAAGATCTCCTACTTGGTATTCTCGGAGCCTGACTTTCTGATCGAAGGCTTTCTTCATTCTTTTTTGATACAGCTGCCCATGACAGATTGCAGCTAATCTCTTCTCTTCAATCAGATTCAGTTGTTCGTATCGGGATCGGACCCACTCTGCTTCATTCAACTTAACATCCATCAGTACCCACAGGGAGGGTAATTCAACTTCAACAGGTAGGACTGCTTCCATACCATACACAAGCTGATACGGTGTTGCCCCAGTGGATGTTCTGATTAACGTACGGTACCCATGCAAGGCAAACGGTAGCATTTCATGCCAATCTTTATAGGTGACCACCATCTTCTGTACAATCTTCTTGATGTTCTTGTTAGCTGCCTCAACAACGCCATTCATCTTTGGCCTGTAAGGAGAAGAATTGTGATGTTGGATCTTGAAGTCCCGGCATAGTTCTGCCATCATTTTATTGTTCAAGTTGGAACCATTATCAGTAATGATTCGCTCGGGAACTCCATACCGACAGATGATGTCTCTTTTCAGAAATCGGGCTACCACTTGCCTGGTAACATTTGCATAAGAAGCTGCTTCGACCCACTTGGTAAAATAGTCTATAGCTACCAGGATGAATCTGTGGCCATTTGAAGCAGTCGGTTCAATCTTGCCAATCATATCAATGCCCCACATGGAAAAGGGCCAGGGTGAAGACATCACATTCAGAGGATTCGGAGGCACATGCACTTTATCTGCATAAATCTGGCATTTATGGCACTTTCTGGCATAAGCACAACAGTCGGCGTCCATTGTGATCCAGTAATATCCTGATCTTAACAGCTTTTTAGCCATAGCATGCCCTCCTGCATGGGTACCAAAGGATCCTTCGTGCACCTCGTGCATCAACAAGTCTGCTTCTGTCCTATCAACGCATTTGAGGAGTACCATATCAAAGTTTCTCTTGTAAAGGGAACCGTCAGTATTCAGGAAGAAACTACCAGCTAGCCTTCTTAACGTCTTCTTATCATTGGAAGATGCCCCAGGTGGGTATGTTTGATCCTCCAAGAATCACTTAATGTCGTGGAACCAAGGCTTATCATCTTTGACAACATCTGCTGAGAACACATATGCTGGTCTGTCAAGTCTGGAAACTGAGATCCGAGGCATAAAGTTGGCAGCTTGAACTTTGATCATGGATGAAATGGTAGCCAGAGCATCTGCAAACTGATTTTCGTCTCGAGGGATATACTCAAGCTTGACCGTTGTGAAGAAAGTCAACAACCTCCTTGTATGATCCCGGTAAGGTATCAGATGATCCTGGTGAGTGTACCATTTGCCGTTGGTTTGATTAATTACCAGAGCTGAATCTCCGAACACAGTCAAAGTCTTGATCCTGAGGTCAATGGCTTCCTCAAGACCCATAATGCAAGCTTCGTATTCAGCTTCGTTGTTAGTGCAGTTAAAGGTGAGTTTTGCCGAGAAAGGCATGTGAACTCCCTTAGGTGTAATGAGTACTGCACCAACACCACGACCATTCATATTAACAGCCCCGTCAAACATCATAGTCCATTCTTCTTCTGGGTCAGGCCCTTCAGTGTGAATAGGCTCTTCATGATCTTTCGCTTTTATGAACATGATGTCTTCATCAGGGAAGTCAAATCTCATAGGCTGGTAATCATCAATGGGTTGCTCAGCGAGATAATCAGACAATACACTGCCTTTGATGGCATTCTGAGATGTGTACTAAATGTCATATTCTGTGAGGATCATTTGCCATCTTGCAACCCGTCCGGTAAGTTCCGGCTTCTCAAAAATGTACTTAACTGGGTCCATCTTTGAGATCAATAAGGTAGTGTGGGTCAACATATACTGCCTTAGTCGGCGAGCAGCCCACGCTAAAGCACATCAAGTTTTCTCGAGCAGTGAATAACGTTGTTCACAGTTGGTAAACTTTTTTCTTAGGTAGTAAATTGCATACTCTTTTCGACCAGACTCGTCATGCTGGCCCAACACACACCCCATTGACTCTTATAATACTGTCAAGTACATGATTAGAGGTCTTCCTTCAACTGGAGGCATAAGGATTGGAGGCTCTTGTAAGTATTCTTTGATTTTGTCAAAAGCCCTCTGGCAGTCTTTGTTCCACCTGACCGTTTGTTCTTTTCTTAATAGCTTGAACAAAGGCTCACAAGTCGCTATAAGGTGAGATATGAACTGTGAAATGTAGTTTAATCTACCTAGAAACCCCCGAACTTCTTTTTCTGACTTCGGTGCAGGCATTTCTTGAATGGCTTTGACTTTATCAGGGTCAACTTCAATCCCTTTCTCACTTACAATAAATCCCAGCAGTTTACCGGATCGCACCCCGAATGTGCACTTGTTGGGGTTTAACTTCAGCTGGTACTTCCTCATACGCTTGAATAACTTTAACAGATTTACCAGGTGGTCTTCTTCTGTGAGGGACTTGGCAATCATGTCATCCACATAACATTCAATTTCTTTGTGGATCATGTCATAGAATAATGTTACCATAGCCCATTGATAAGTGGCACCAGCATTCTTCAGTCCGAATGGCATCACTTTATAACAGAATGTGCCCCAGGGTGTGATGAAGGTTGTCTTCTCCATGTCTTCAGGTGACATTTTGATCTGATTGTATCCTGAAAATCCATCCATGAAGGAGAATACCGAGAACTGAGCCGTATTATCAACCAATACATCAATGTGAGGTAAAGGGAAGTCATCTTTCGGGCTGGCTCTGTTCAGATCCCGGTATTCCACACACATTCTCACTTTGCCATCTTTATTGGGAACAGGTACAATATTAGCAACCCACGGAGGATAGCTAGTCACAGCAAGGAAACCGGCGTCCCACTGCTTTTGCACCTCTTCTTTTATCTTCACTGCCATATCCAGGCGAGTTCGGCGCAGCTTCTGTTTTACTGGCGGACAATCTTCTTTCAAAGGTAGCTTGTGCATGACAATATCGGTGTCCAACCCTGGCATATCCTGATAAGACCAAGCGAAAACATCCACATACTCCCGAAGCATATCAATCAGTTGTTCTTTCACTGAATCTTGTAAGCAGGCCCCGATCTTAACCTCTTTCACGTCTTCTTCCGTACCAAGATTAACCGTTTCAATCTCCTCCTGATGAGGAGTGATAACCTTCTCCTTTTTCCTTAACAACCTGGCTAGCTCTTCAGGTAGCTCATAATCTTCTTCAACCCCTTCATCAGCTTGATTGATTGGATTGTCAAAGTCATACGAAGTCATAGCAGTGTTGTTGTCGGTGCAATCTGGAGGGCACTTTCTGCAAGGGTTTAAATTGGTTTATTTTAGTGATCAGTTTTATCTTATTTAGAAAAAAATGAAGTTAATTTAATTTGAAAAACATTGCCATTTTATTTTTTGTACAAAAAGAAAAATGAAAAGATAGTGAGCGAAAAAGAGACTCGTTTGCAAAAGATGTCCGATATTCATTGATTAATCCATTTGCACAAAAATTACAAGATGGCCCGATTACAAAATGAGTCTTGACATCTTGGGCAAGATGCAAGACCTGATGCATGCTTTAAAATACAGGAAATAATAATTACTCTGCAGGAGTAACCCTTATAATTTCCTAGGAAGACCAGTTAAGGACTTGGCTCCCCGGGATCCTTGGACGTATCCAGCTCTCCAGGTTGCAGTCGCTTTCCTCCTTGTCTTTCAAATTGTTTACAGCATCCGGGGTGAGCATTCCCCCGCTGACAAAATTGGGCTCTTTTGCAGCCTCTGATTGATCTTGTTGAGTTGGTTTGTAACCCAACCCAAATCGGTCTTCTTTCTTTTCCACGGGCAACAGCTTGCCCCAGCCTTGGGCAGTACCCTCTTCAACAACCTTTCGGGCTTGCTGATATGACGTTATGGAGGTTCCCAGTACAGCAGATGCTTCATTAATGTTCAAGGCCTCAAACCCCTGGCTCATGGTTTCATGGATCTCCCCATCCATCTCAATGTACTTATACGTAGCCAGATGGCTAACAAAGATGTCTTCCTCCCCACAGATGGTGATGATCTGGCCTTCCCACTCGAATTTCAACTTCTGGTGAAGGGTAGACGTAACAGCGCCAGCGGCATGGATCCAGGGTCTACCCAACAGACAGCTGTAGGCCGGCTGAATGTCCATCACATAGAAGGTAGTTTTGAAGGTCTGCGGGCCAATCATCACAGGCAGATCAATCTCTCCAAGCACTGATCTTTTAGAGCCATCAAATGCTCTCACCACCAAATTACTCGGACGCAGTGCCAAGCCATCATACTCCAGCTTCACTAAGGCTTTCTTTGGCAGAACATTGAGTGATGACCCAGTGTCCACCAGTACATGAGACAGAACAGCACCCTTGCATTCCAAGGTGATATGTAAAGCCTTGTTGTGGTTTCGTCCCTCCGTTGTTAAGTCAGCGTTGGTAAAGCCCAGTCCATGACTGGTATTGACATTGGCCACCACAGTTTCTAGCTGATTAACAGTGATCTCCTCTGGCACGTACGCTGCGTGCAGGACTTTCAATAATGCATTCCTGTGAGCTTCAGAACACATCAACAGGGATAATATGGAGATTTTGGAGGGAGTTTGGTGAAGCAGATCCACCACCTTGTAATCACTTCTTTTTATGATTCTCATGAACTCATCTACATCTTGCTCAAAAGATGTCTTCTGAGTTTCTTTGACAGTTGGCTCTTCAGGTACCACACTCTTTCCTTTTGCTTTGGCAGCAGCTTCTGCTTCAACATTGGGTCTCTGAGTTTGTGAGGCAAAAAGGCGTCCGCTTCTGGTGAAGCCTCCTCCTCCCCCAACATTATCAATTTGTGGAGAAGAGGTTGAAGAATCCAGAGTTATTTTCTCCCCGTTGCAGTAGAGATCAGAGCCATAATGCCAAGGTATGTCATTACTGCTTTCATAAGGAATTGGTCCAGGCACCGTAATAGTAACTGGACTGACTGCTGCAGAGGAGGGTACTGTAATGGTGTGCGGATCATAGTAAATTGTGACTGGTGATCTGGCAGGAGGTGCCATGGTTTGTTGCTGGAGATTGTTGCTGGGAGGAACCTCTGATGGGTCATAGTAGATTATAACTGCTAAGACATCTTCATTAATTTCTGCTGGTGTTGTAGAAGATCCTGCTAATAACATGGATGCTGATGTTGTAGAAGAAATGGTTGTTGAAATTTGACTTTTTGAAGTGATGGATGGAGTAACTGCTGGTGATATTGATGAATCGGTAGGAATGATTGTTGCTGCTGTTGTAGAAGAATCAGGAATTGTTGTCAAAGGAATTGCTGGATTTGTAGGCGTGCCGTTGTTGAGATATGAAGGATACCATCCTTGATAAGACCATCTATGCCACTTCTAAAATTATCACACCCGTTGACTGCAATGTTGCAATACCCACAACCGAGTTCACACCCGGGGAACACTTGGCACTCTAGAAGCTGAGCTTTAATTTCGACCAGAGGTGTTCGAATTTGTGCAACACTGGTGATCAAGGTAGATGGTTTGTCTTCCTCAATGGCATTAATCCTCGGCCCACCATGATTAGGCATAGGATTTCTGTTGACATTCGAAGGAGGTGTGAAGTTGAGGGCTTTAGAATCCACCAAATCTTGAACCTTCATTTGTAAGGCCCTGCATTTTTCGGTATTGTGGCCAGGTGCATTGGAGTGGAAAGCACACCTGGCGTTGACATCATAATTCTTTGGGAGATTGGAGGGATCTGGTGGTGCCAATGTCCTTAACTCAACCAAGTTAAGCTTCAGGAGTTGTGGCAATAAGGCAGCATAAGGCATAGGGATAGGGTCAATCACCCTGTTTGCCTGTGATGGTCTTTGCTGAAAGGGTCGTTGTTGTTGATTGCTATTGTTGTTGTTGTAGGTTCTCTGTGGCGGATATTGAACTTGCTGTTGATAATGTAGTTGTTGTTGTTGTTGATATGTTGGTTGCTGAGGAATCGGAGCTGGAATGGTGACAGCTGCTACTGATCTGTGAACATACTGAGGTCTGCCCCTGCTGGCGTGAATGACATTTGTCTCACCGGTCCTTCGAGGTCCCACAAAAGGCTTCCTGGGATTACTGGATGAACTTGCACCATTATCAGAAATTTTTCCCATTTTTAATATACATTCAATTCTTTCACCGGCTATAACTACGTCAGCGAAACTAGTAGAAGAAAAGGCAGCCAATCTATCAATATATGTTCCTTGCAAAGTATTCATGAACATGTCGGCCATTTCTCTTTCCGACATGGGTGGCTGGACAGCAGCAGCAAGCTGTCTCCACCTTTGGGCATATTCCCTGAAGCTTTCTCTTGAGGATTGAGACATTCCCATTAGGAGGGTCCTGTTAAGAGCCATGCCCAGATTGTATTGATACTGCCTGATGAAAGCTTTAGCTAGGTCCTTCCAGCATCTGATGGTAGCTCTGGTCAGGTGTGAATACCACTCCCTTGAAGCCCCAGTCAAACTATCTTCAAAGTAGAACATCCACAGCTTCTCATCCATGGTATATGCTTTAAGTCTCCCCAGAAAAGACTGCAGGTGAGTTCGTGGACAGGAGGTTCCATTGTATTTCTCAAAGCACGGGGGTTTGAATTTGTGGGGAATTCTCACCCCATCCACTAGCCCCATATCCATTACATCGAAGCCCAAGGAATTTTGAGACTCCAAAGATCTCAACTTCTTAGCAATTTCATCGAACCTCCTATCATAGACTTCGTCTCCAGCTCCCATGACAGTAAACTGCTCTTCTTGGGGATCCTCTTGCAAGATTCTCCCCCCAGTAGTATTTCCTTGCACATTTCCCGGGATGTTGACTTCCGGATCTAGATGAGGTCCAAATACTGGTGGATTAACATGAGGCTGGCCCCTCTCATTATTACTTGTTCCTCTAGTTCCAGGATGAGGTTCCTCGGGAGTTTGTCTTTCTACCAATGCCCTTAACCTTTCTTGGCTCTGGGCCAAGCCCGTCATCACAGCCATGAATTGGGTCATTTGGTTTCTCATCTCCACTCTTTCATTAGCCATCTGAGTTTTGACCTCGGTCAGGTCCTGCTGTACTTGCTCCATTTGGATACCAGGAAGGTTGTTGCGAGTAGGGTACCGGTGCGTACGGTTGACAGGGAATACTCTTCTGCGAGCAATATTTCCTGAAGTCATAGCAAAGTTAGAAACAAATAATAACAAAACCTACAAAACAAAACAAGGTTAGTATGCAATGCAGTATGCTTATTTGTTTTCCAAGGTATCCGGCTTGGTTCTTTGTTTTGACCTTTCCAGACCTCGAGGAGGATGCTTTGATGTTGTTGAGAAAGGAAACCCAAATGAAAACAAACTAAAATATATTACAAATGATGAATAATACATAGTTTGTTTTTTACAACACATTCCCCTGAAGGGTCAAAATACAACACAAAAGAAAAGTACATCAAATGAAAACAACAACAATCAAAAAGTCAGACATCTAGTCCAAACTCATCTTCCTTAACCTCCTTCAGAAGTGCCTCAGTCACTAGACCTGCTGGACGCTCTGTAATGGTCCTGATGAGGAGGTTCCTGGTGGCAATGGCAGTGGTCAGCTTCTGGTGCCTGTCCTGATCCTTTGATCTTTTCAACCCAGCCCTAAGCTTCAACTCTGAAATCTCCTTCTGGGCTGCCAGCAAAGCTTCCTGCTGCTTCTTTTCATTGGCCTCTAACTGCTCAATCTTGGCTTGAGTTCTCTTATCTTCTTGTGTCCGGGCTTCAGTGATCCTGACCCACCTAGCCTGACTCTCTTGCAGATAGAGCTCAGTCCTAGCCTTCTGAATCTTAGCTTCTTTACAGGCATTCTTCAATATTTGCTCCCCAGCTCTTGCTTTCCTGATGTAGTCCTCTGTCTTCTCAATTTTGGCAAGATGCTCCACCCTAAGCTTCTCCAGCCTCTCAATGTCCAAACGACCATCACTCCTTTCCCAAAGGGTCTTCTTCAGAGCTTGAGACAGATTCTCATTCCTCTCCTTCAGCTTCTCACATTCTTCCAGGCTGACAGTGGCTGCTGGCTGTACTGTAGATGGTCCAGGTATATCCTCAATGGTGAAGGGCATTCCAGT
Organism: Lathyrus aphaca; assembly: GCA_963966055.1. Taxonomy (NCBI): domain Eukaryota; kingdom Viridiplantae; phylum Streptophyta; class Magnoliopsida; order Fabales; family Fabaceae; genus Lathyrus; species Lathyrus aphaca. Next base: position 410,506,198 of record OZ014524.1, on the reverse strand, counting down.
AACCTGAGCTCTAGCATGGGACCAGTCATAGTACTGAGCTGAAGCAACATTATTACACCTCCCGAGAATAGCCATCCCTTTTGTCTGGATGTTGTCCCAAGCCCAGGATGCTTGTCTGACAACAGCTGAATTTGGTTTTACTTCACAATACAGGGTCTCAGCTAAATCTTGCACTCTAGGAGGGTGAACCAAAGCATAGCCCAGTTGTCTCTTAAACAGTAAAGGATTGTAGTTGATGCAACCCTTTATTCCTATCAGAGGTACATTTGGGAATTGCCCACAGCTGGTGATAATGTCTTTGCCTTTGGTGCTCTGGGTGCACCATCTGATATCATCTGAAGTCAAAGCAATGAGCCTCTTGGCCCAATTCTTCTGTTGGTGGGGATCCAGGAAGGCATCTGACTTAGGTAGGTGTCTGAGCAACCAGGTGTGAAACAAAGGAGCACATCATCTCACTAACTTCCCTTTTTGCTTCTCATTCCTCTGATGAATGGAGTAGTAAAAATCTCCCAGCAATGTGGGTACTGGGTTTCTCATAAGGAAAAGATGAATGGCATTCTTGCTGATAAATTTGGGATCATCTGCAAACAGTACAACCCCATATATGCTGAGGACTAACAGTGCACAGACTGCCCTCCATTCCCCCAATGAAACCTTTAGGATGGCCTGAGAGATCAAGAAGTCCAAGTGCAAGCCAGGAATCCCAGCTTTTGTTGTCATATTTTGCTCAATCAAGGCAGGCTCCAGGTGCAGTGCTTTTGCTACTTCTCCATTGCTGGGAGAAGTCATTTCTGGGTTGAAGGGGATTCCACCCTTGACAGGTACTCCAATCAATGATGAAAACTCCTCCAGTAGGGGTCCTAGCTGAAAGTCTGGGAATGTGAAGCATCTCAAAGGAGGGTCATAAAACTGTAGGCAGGTGTGGATCATGCTCCTCTGAGAAGGGTCTAGGTCCATAATCATATCCAGGATACCCCCATGATGCTCTCTGAATAATGGGATATGGTCAGGTGTGATAAGTGACTGGACCTGCCTGATACCAATAGACACAGGCTCAAAGAAATGGTATGATATGTTGCTCTTCCTGGGAGTAGTCATGAATGCTACTGAAGATGATGAAGATAGCTGCTGATAAAGATCAAAACTGATACTGGAGATGAACCACTGATAGGCTGATGCTGGTGATGATGAGAATAGCTGAAGCAGATAACTGATGAAACATAGGTCTATGTAGAAGAAGGGGTCAAAACCAAGCCAGATATAATGTGGATACCCTGAAAAACAAATAAACAAATGTTAAATGATGCAATGATGATGTATGCAAATGATATGCAAGGGTTTTTGATCAAGCTGGATCTGATTATCTTGTCTTGATATAAAGCCCATGTATGTTCAAGAAGTCCAGATAGAGGTTCAGAAATTCAGTAACCAAGGTGGGGGACTCAAATAAAGAGTCACATGTCCAGGGTTAATCACAAGAACTGTCCAAAATGAGGTACTCTTAAACCAAACAAGTAACAGGGTATGATGTGGCCAAGGGTACCTGCAAACCTGCAAACAGCCCAACCCCCTCACAGGTAGTGTTCTAAAACAAGGATCCTCAGACTTGGATCAGTTATGAGAAGTGTAAACACTTCTAACCCGGAGGTACAGTGTTTATAATAACCATAAAAGATCCTCCTTTAATTCACCTCAGTTTCTGAAGTTCATAATAAAGGTCATCCAGACTTAGCAGGCTTCCCAGATAGCCCTAGCACTACAGGAAATCTGTAGCACAGAGTTCTCAAGAAGAAACCCACATCTGAACCGTGTTTCATATTCCCGCACCAGACCGAAATGGAATGGGAAAGAACATGAACCACTCTAGCCTAGGTGTCACTCAGGTCCCAGGTATAGGACCTCAAACTCACAATGGAACCCCACCCATCAAAACAACAATCCAGATCCAGCAATGACAGTATGACAGTATGATGTATATAAAACTATAAAGAAAGCAATAAACAAGATTGTACATAAAGCAATAAATAAAGCAAATAAATAAACACAAATAGCACATAACACCCCAGTAAACACAAATCAAACAAGCGCTAGGAGGAACTCACAAAAAGAACCAGAAGCCCTGGTTACAGTATAAGGGTCCCCAGCAGAGTCGTCAAGCTGTCGCTCCCACCAAATGAGGCTAAGTCAAATAGGGTACAGACACGAACGGTCGGCGAAAAGAGAAATGAATAGAGTCGCCAGCTAGGCATTTTTATCCCGAAGGAAAGGTAATGCTGCATAAACCTAGGAAAAGATGGATAAGACGGTTGCGAACCAGAGATACTGAGAAAGGGGGTTGGTTATAACCTGGGAAGGTATTAGCACCCAGATTGTCCGTCGTACTCGACGGGATCCACGCTTGAAATATTTGTGTTTTAAAGGGGTAGTGTCAATGCAATTATTGTATCAAAGCTGGAAAGAATGCAAGTGTCAGTGTAAAAGAAAAGTAAAGTGTATAAGAGAAGTGTATGAACAGGAATGAAATTCTCAAGACTATGAGGCTTAAAGAATAATAATGGAAGGAGGGGGAATATACAGAGACTTTTGTTCGATAACTGTTAAGTTATGCCTACGTATCCTCTCGTGCAATGAGGAAGTCAGAACACCGTAGTTCGACTCAAAGAGACTGGAAGATAAATTGACTTGTGAACTGCTTACTTGTCTATGCTCAAGTGTATGACATGTCTGGCTCAGGTGCAAACTGTCTTGCATTAGACGGAAGAAGCAAGTTCTCGTTTGTGAGTGAAGGTGATGAGAAAAGAATCCCGATGGAGACGATTATTGTTTGTTTTTGAGTTTTCAATCTTTTATTGCTTTTTGAAGTTTGTCATAAGAAAATAAGCTTAAGCCTAAACCAAGGGTTAGTAAACTCATCACATCTTCCCTCTGATTAGGGGTAATGAGAATACCTTAAGTATGAAGTAAGCACCTCACACTTAATCACCGTGATGTAGGATTAAGATCATTAACCTACTTGTGATTATTTAGATGTTTTTGGAGTTTTTGTTTAGTGTTAAGTAATGAGTTTAAGCCATAATCAAGGATTTAATGGACCCATTACACCATCCTAATAGAAGGATAATAGATGAGAACATTTAAGCTGAGGAAGGCTCCTCAACTTAATCCATGATTAGGGATTAACCTCATGACAAAACAAAGCCTTTATTAAAATGGATTTTAGTTAATGATATGATGAAGAAGTGATTTTTATGGTTTGTAAGACAACTTGAGGGGGACTTGTCCATTAACACTAGGGTTAGTCCTTCTTAACCAATTAAGGAAGAATTAAAACCCTAATGCAAGGCCCGAGTTACAAGCTTGATGTCTTGGTGATTATTAGATGATTTTTTTAAAGGATTTAAACACTTTAAGGGTTTAACACTTAGGATTAAAGTTATACACTCCATCCTAATAGAAGGATGCAGGCATAATTTTAATCACAAAGCCTTAAAACCTTTAAGGTTTAGTCCTTGATTATGAGGTGAGAAGAGGAGACTCAAAGAAAACTCAAAGGAAAGAGTCTAAGGGGGACTAGACAATCCTAAAATGTTATCATGCTTTGAAGTCCTAGGGTTTGTGAGGCTTAAGAGGAGAAATCTTCAAGGAAGCCACCAAGGAGAAGCAAGATAGAAAAAGGATGGGATGAGAAGAGAAAAAAGGGAAGAGAGGCACAAGTGAGCAAGCTCACTCAAAGACAATTAAAAATTCAGCAAGGATGTAAAATGATGAGGTGAGAAGAGGTAGGAGGTGAAGGCAAATCCACCTCCCAAAAAAACTTACCATTAACCTGAAAAGTTAGTACAAGATGCATAAGGGAAGAAATGAGATGAAACAATGCATATGGATGGGCAAAGGTCAAAGTCAGAAACATACACATGATGCAAATGATGTCAAGAAATGGTGCAAAGTCATACAAGATGAATATATGTGAGCATACAAGAGAATGGGTGCATATGAAGCATGCTTTGAACCATGAAAGTTTATGAAATGGAATGGACATATAACATGGAAAATGAAAGATGCAATGATCAAACATGATTCTAATGTGTCCTAAAATGTCTTATATATCATATGGATGCACAAAATTCCATGGCAAGTTCTTGTATGCAAGCAAATGAAAGATGGATGCAAAAGGAAACAAGAATTAGGGTTTATGAACAACATACAACACAAAAATTCAAAACCAGAAGCAAATGACATGACAAAAAATTGAAAATGGGATCAAAGGAACCCTAACCCTACACAAGTTCACTGCCCAAAGGAGGGGATCTAACTTCTAACCTAATGGGAGTTATGATTTTTCTAAGTCAACTAGGGTTTCAAGGCACCTCAAAAGGAAAAAATGCACATTAAATTGAAAATGAAAGATAAATTCAAACCAATTTTACCCTAGAAACTACATGATGTAAAGGATACAATGCAAGAAGAACCATCATCAAACTCCTCATGGTTAGGCAGAATGGATTTTTTCAAGTTAGGATCAAAATATTGCCTTTAAACAAATTTAATTCCAATGAAAATTGTCAAAATGCATCAAGGACCAAAAAGAAATTTGTTTTGAGAGTTGGATAATATTTCTAAATGTTTTAAAATGCAATGTGAATTTTTTTTGTGATTTTTAAATACCTAAATGCATTTTTAATTAATTAATTTCCATTAACTAATTAAAAATAAACATTTAAATGATTTAAAAAATAATTTTTAATGCAAAAAATAAAAATAAAAATATTTTTGGGTTCTGAAAATTAATGAAATGTTTGACAAAAAAAATCAGAATTTTTCAATGCATTTTCCTATTTTTTTAAAATTCGTGGAAGTTAAATATAAAACAAATGAAATAAAATGAATTTAAAAAGAAAAATGAGAAAGTCAAACAATCCAAGGGTTGTGGTTCAAACTCAGGGAAACGGGAATTGACTTAGCGCGCAAACGAACGGCCAGAATTCAAACTCACGTAATTATGTCATTAACCCTAATCCTGAGCCCTAATGACTTTCAGATGACCGGAACAGTGTTCCGGTCATCTTCTCCGGCTAGCTCCTCACCCCATCTCCCTCAATACGCAACTCCAAGAACCCATAAAGCTCCAGAAATGATCCTCTCCTCAACCCCAACAAGAATCAAACATCAAAACTCATTTATCCAACCCCAAAATCATGAATCGAAGCAAAACGGAAAGTATGGCAGAAATTTCAGAAGATCAATACATGCTTAATACTTGACTATTTTCAAAACCAAACACATCAGCATTATCAGTGAATCATGGAGAATCAATTAGTAACTTAAAAACACGTTTCTGGAAAAATTGTTCTTGAGCTCACCTAAACTGGAGCTTTGAACTTTGGAGCTTTCTGGCTGCTTCTTTGGTCCAAGATGCCTTTAATGAACCTCCTGAGAAGTTTGCAATGCTTGTTTGGAATTTCTTATGGGTGGTTTAAGAAATTGATGAAGTTCTGACCAAGGGGAGTGAAAAATCGTATTTCTGTTTGGGATGGTTTCAGGATCAAATGATGGTTGGGAAATGATCAGAGGATCATGGTGAGTGATTCTATGAAGTTTGTTTTGAGGTTTGTGGCTTGTGTATTGAGATTCGAAGAAAAATGCATAAAGAGGGATTTTGGAGAATGCTGACTTGTGGGAGGTTTCAGCTTGTGTTGTGTATTGTGTTGAGTTGCTTTTGGTCCATGTATCAAGTTTGGATAGGTCAGAGAGTTGTTGCTGGCCTATGTTGATTGGTATGGTCCATTTTGCCAAAAGTCAATGTTAGGTGTCCTTTGAGGTATGGGAAAGTGGGAGGCTGAGGTAGGGGCATGGTCCTGCGCAACAAAGATCAAGGAATGTCATGAAATCAGATTTTGTGAGCTGGCCCAAGTGGATGAAGGGTTATGGAGCATTTTGCAATTTTGGGGAAGCTTGGCCCCTTTGAAGATTCTTGAAGTTCAAGGCACCAAAATGCATAATCCTTGCACCAATTCTGATCTTTAGAGGTCACATGAGCATGTTGTGAAGTGTTTGTGCACATTTGAAGCCTTTAGAATGCCTTATCATACCATTTTGCAAAATGCCTCTTTGGTGTAAAACATGAAATTATGTGATTTTTCCCAACTTTGACAAGCCATAACTTTTGATCCAAAATGAATTAGAATGAGTTCTTGTACTTTTTTAAAATGGGAGGATCCATTCTACAACTTTCATGACCAAAGTTTTCTCATTTGAAGCATTTTTGAATCAAAAAGAGGAGGTTGAAAAACTTTCCCAAAATGGCAAGTTTACATTATAAGTCACTTTCCCAAAAAGGCAACTTTGCAAATGGCTTGAGATTCTTCAAAATTGTGAACTTCTAACATCTTCTATGATCAAATAAAGATCATACACATTCAAAATGATGGAGGACACCCTTTGGTTGGGTCATTGGGGGGCTCAGATGCCCTGATTTTGCACTGACTTGCTCAAGAAGTCATCTCTTGATCAGATACCTTCCCCATTGAATTTCTTCATGAAAATTGATATGCATGATCCTCATAACATATAGAGACCAATAGAAACAAGAATGGCCAAAAAATTTGGAGTTATGGCCTCTGAAACCAAAACCCTAATTTCAGGTCATCTGTGCAGTTAAACCTGGCTCTGCTTCCATGCCTTCTTCAGTTCTTGTGATTCTTTGACTTCCTTGACCTTGTGAGGATATAATATGATGCTTTAACATACATGGACCCATTTGAAGTGATTTAAGACCTTTGGAGTGGCTCAAATAGCTCAAGAAAGGCTCAGATCACAAACCCTAGATGCTGATGACTTAGAACCAATGCAATGAAACAAGAATGCAATATGAGATGCCATGATTGAACTTATGCACATGAAAAGATCACAAGCCATGGTGAAATGAGTGAGGGAAAATTTGGGGTGTTTACAGTGGGTACATCTCCCTCTCAATTTCAAACCGAAATTGAGAACTTTTTATATCAATAATGCTAATTCTGTCTTTTACAAGGTTGTAATACAAAAACCAGAAATCTAAACACAAAGATCTTCTTATTGTATGAACCTTCACTTGATCAAGCAAGATCAAGACATTCCTGCAAATATTACAAACAATTCACCAGTTCCACAATCTGTTTGCGAAATAACTCAATTTCCAAACCTTACGTTGCGGCAGAAACTGTTCTGTAAACGTGACTGACAAACCCTCAAGAGCACGTCCGTTCTTGATGGTTTTTCCTCGAAATCCCCTTTCACTTTTCAACTCAGCTAGATCCTCGATCGTACCACTGAACGTTATCTCGTTGATCCGTTAATCCCAAGAACAAGACTGATTATGTGTTGATGTTCTTGAATTAAGGAGATTGAGAAGATGATGAAGATGGAGTCTCTTTCAGATTTTGAATACGAATGACCAATTGATTGCACATTCAAACCCCTCTTTGACTGTGTGTTCTTTAATTCTTCACTTTCAATTTTGATTGACTTATGTACCGTGTGAAAAACTGAATTGACAGAAGCTTATATACACATAACAGAAGCTATTAGAAAAGAAACAGACTTATGAATCGATACAAAACACGCATGTATCGATACATGTGAATTTCCCTACTGTTATGTATTAATACATGGAGGTACGCATCGATACATACTGAACCAATGTAGAAATTCAGAAAAATAACATCAGCATGAATCGATACATGTTACAAATGTATCAATACAAGGCTTATTTCCAGAAACGGAAATACAACATGTATCGATGCATTATGCGAATGAATCGATGCATAGTTTGTTTCCAGAAACACCAAGGAAACATGTATCGATACAACAATCGCATGTATCAATACATACAGTACAAAAAACAATATTTAGTGCTTTTAAAGGACATGTATCGATGCAAGCCAACATGTATCAATACATACATGATTAAAATTGTTTTTAAGATTTCATTTATGATATGTGCCAATTCAGACCTTTGTGTAATGACATTAAACCAATCTATAAGTCAAAATACAAAGTCGAACAACTTAGCAAGTAAACAAATGCACAAGAAGCAAAAGGCATAGAAATTTTCTATCATGCAAAACTAATCCAAAAGTGAGAATTGCTCACAAACTCCCCCTTTTTGATGATGGAAAATTTTGCAAGATGTGTAAAAACACTCCCCCTGAGTTTGTGCATTGTTGTCAACTGTCACATCCATTCATTTCTCCCCCTTTGTCAACATAAAAAAGAAGAGAAAAATAGTCTAGTCGAAAAAGAATTTAGCAATAACCAGCAAGATTGATATATAAGCTAAACATTCACAAAGAATGGAGCTTAACACGAATTAAAACAAAACAAAAATAAAGGGCAAACAACACAATGAAACAAAAGGAAGAAATAAGCATTGAAGTACCTAGTAGAGTTATGAATTACAAAAAAAAACATACAAAGTTTAAACATTAGTCCAAAAGAAACTTAAGCAACATAAGTATGATATGATGATGATGAAATGCAGTGATATAATGCTGGTTTAGTGAGGATTATAGCCTTCACAAGACTCCTCATTAGCTCTATCGAGATCTCTGAAACTTGGTGGAGGAGGTGGAGGAGGCATCTCGTCAGGATTTTGCCCCATGAAGTTGTAATTCCTGAACTAATTCTGAACCTCAGTACTTCTAAACCTTTCCATAATGCTCGGATGTGCACGACAATCATCCATAAAGCCCGGCATCTCATTGTAGAAGACTTGATGCCACTTGACCAAGTTTGTGTGCCATGAGTGTTGGTTATGGTACATACGAGTTTGGTCATCATGCCACTCACGGTGCTCGTTGTGCCACTCCCTTTGTTGAACATGCCAAGCACGAGCTTTTTCATGACGGGCCTAATTTGCAATCTTCATCTGCTCAAGCATTTGAGTAAGATATGCAGGAGGTGTAGAAGATGATGTAGCAGCAGAAAATGGAGGAACCGTTGGTTCAGGTTCATAGTTTGTAGGAGACCACCTTTGTAGCAACCACTCACCCCAAGCAGTATTTGCATTTGTTTCAGGAGCATTTTCTTCGTTGACAGCCTCCATTTCTTCATCTCTTGGATCGTCAGCCACAAAAATTTGTTCAGAAGGCACATCAAAATTGTAAACTCTTGTTTTGGATCCTCTTTCGAAGAAGTAATAACAACGACTCTCCGAGTCCCACTAGTATCCCATATGAGATAGAGTAACACTGTTGAACTCTTGAGAAGTGGATGGAGATATAAGAGGAACAAGAGGCATGACAACATTCCAAGATTTGATGATCCTCATAATCTGAGCAACATATCTAAGAGTGGTGTTCTTCGAACTGTTGCGCGCAAGAAACATACGCTTCACAAAATAATTTGGCCAATTCAACTTAACCTTTTTCTGCGATAGATACAAAAGATGTATGTCTGGCCTGTCCAATCTAGAATGTCCACTAGACCGTGGACGCAAAATATGCGACACAATCCAATGCAGAATTCTAGGAACACTCTTAATCATTCCAGAAGTTATTTGATCATCCTCACCTAAAGGCCTTTCCAATTTTAGTATAGAGCCAACATACTCCTTCAGTTTAAACTCAGTGTCAAACTTCTGATCATGCCAAGACTTCAAATCCGGAGACGAAAATGGAATTTGAAACACCGTGTCCCAATCAGCAGCCTCAAAGGAATATGTTTTAATTCGGATAGAGCACTTAAACATGTAACCTCTACCAGTTTTTAGACCAACATAAAAGGCACGGATGAAATCTTCATGATACTCATCATTTTTCGTAAATAATGACCCAAGAGATTGTGCATTTATTAGATCAGCAACTTCATTCAAATACAGAGTAAGAGCATCATGTGTATTGAAGACATGGGGTTTCATGACTAACCTTGTCTTGAAGTTTTCTTCAAACTCAGTAGCCAAGGCAGGATGAAGGATAGATAAAGCAGTTGGAGGAATTTCTGGAGTAGGAGGAGATTGATGTGAAGAACCAACATGCTCTTTTGCTTTGCCTTTACCTTTTGACCTAGGAAGGATTGTTCTTGGAGGCATGGTGATGAAATTAGGGTTTTGGAGATGAAGATATGTGGTTACTTTAGGGTTAAGAGTATGTAATGACAGATGTGAAATGAAGAAGAGAAAGAAAGAAAATGTTTATAACTGCTACAAATGGCATAAATGATGCTGATGTGTCGATGTAAAAATTAAATAAAAGGAATTTGAATCAGTATGCGTCGATGCATACCATTATGTATCGATATATTTTGAGAATTTTTAGGAAATTGAATTAGTATGCGTCGATGCATACCATTACGTATCGATTCATTTTGAGAATTTCTTCTTTTCAAAAAGTGCTATGTATTGATACAAAGCACGATTGTGTCGATACATACTGTAACATGTTTGAAAAATTGAAAAGAAAAAGAGACATGTATCGACACAAGACACAGATGCATCGATACAAAGGATGAATGTATCAATACATAAGCTGATGTATCAATACATAAACCTGATGTATCAATACATAAGTCTGATGTATCAATACATACTGATGCTAAATCTCATTTTTAAGTAATTTTTGAACGAACCATTTAAGATGCAGTATGAATCATGTCATTTTAATGATGCTCAAGTATAATTCACACCAATTTGTAATCTCAAACACTCATATGTAAAGAAGTACATATAAACGAAAATAATTTGTTCTAACAAACATCAATCACACAATTCCAACAAGATATAGAGAGGAACAATATTACCTCCATTGATGTAATCTCATGAAGTATGAGTGAAGTCTACAATCAAATCTCAACAAACACGATGAGACATATATAAACAAGAATAAATGGACTTCAGAGAGTAATGATGAGAGATCTAAAATCCCTAATTCACGACGAATGTTGAAGAATGGTTCTGTTGCTAAAGGTTTAGTGAAAATGTCAGCAAGTTGGTTTTTAGTATCAACATGCTCAAATACAACGTCTCCTTTTTCAACATGATCGCGAAGAAAGTGATGTCTAATCTCTATATGTTTAGTGAGTGAGTGTAAAACATGATTCTTAGTGAGATTAATGGCACTAGTGTTGTCACACTTTATTGGAATACGTTTAAGTTGAATATCAAAGTCTTGTAGTTGTTGTTTTAGCCACAAAATTTGAGCGCAACAACTACCGGCTGCAACATATTCAGCCTCTGCAGTAGACAACGCCACAGATACTTGCTTTTTGCTATGCCAACTTACTAAAGAATTTGAAAGCAAATGACATGTACCACTATTGCTTTTCCTATCTGATTTGCAGCCAGCAAAATCAGAATTGGAGTAACCTACTAAGCTACAATCGCTTCCTTTGGAGTACCAAAGCCCGTATTTAGATGTTCCATGAAGGTATCTGAATATACGCTTGACAGATTTTAAGTGAGACTCCTTAGGATTTTATTGATATCGTGCACACATACAAACACTAAACATGATGTTCGGTCTAGAAGCAGTAAGATACAAAAGAGATCCAATCATACCTCTATACATTTTGACATCAACACTCTTACTGTGTTCATCTTTATCCAAGTTTCCATTTGTAGACATAGGGGTATCGATTGATTTTGAGTCATTCATTCCAAAGCGCTTGAGCAGTTCTCTGTAGTATTTTGTTTGACATACTATTGTACCTTCATCAAGCTGCTTTATTTGGAGACCTAGGAAGTAAGTTATCTCCCCCATAAGACTCATCTCAAACTCACCCTGCATAACACTAGAAAACTCTTCGACCAAGTGTATGTTAGTTGAACCAAAAATTATACCGTATACATAAACTTGAACTAAAAGAATGTGCTTTCCTTTGTGTTAATCAGAGAAATTAATCTAGAAAATTTGGAGAGTTTGGGTTAATTTGAGAATTTTGGAGAAAATCAGTATTTTTATATAATAAGGATAAATAGTGTTTTATTATACTATTTTATTTTTATCATTAAAAATATGTTAAAGAAAAGGATAAGATGGTACTTTTGTGAAATCATGAGGGTAATATGGGAAAAGGCTAAGTTGGGATATTATAGCCAAAGAAGAGAATACGATCAGTTTCTCATATTTTGTTTTCTATCGTGTTTTGGAAGTGCTCTGAAGAAAGGAGGAACTCAGAGTCAGGAGGCTGTGGAGAACCCCAGAGAAGAGTGTAAAGCGTCAAAATTCTCTAAGGTATGGGGAGTTTTCATAATCTATGATAAATGTATAGGAATTGGAATATGAATGGATTAGGATAGTATGAATTTTAGGAGTTTTGGGCTTTTGAGTTAGGTTGAGTTTTAGGAGAAATCTTGATGAATTAGAGCGATTAGAATGAGTTATAATCGTATATTTGTCTGTATAATTGTTGTCTGGATGTTGTTGAGGTCTAATTGATGTTTTTGAATGGTTTTTGGGTGTTATGATGTGAAATTCGTAATGGGGTTTGGGAATTTTGGAAATTGGAACAGTATGCAATTGTGTAGCAGAAGACTGCTGAAACGCGTGCGTTAACCGGTTAATGCTTTGGTTAACCAGTTAACCATTGGAAATTTTGGGGCATTTACTGAAAATACGCAGGCGTTAACTGGTTAACGCTTTGGTTAACCGGTTAACACTGTTGGGACAGCAAATTTTATTTTTTCAAAAATTCATATCTTTTAAACCGTAAGTCCGATTCGCATTCCGTTTGAAGCGTCGGGACGAGTACAAAATGAACTTTATTTTGATGAATAGAAACTAGGAAAATGCAACAGTTTTTAATAAATGAATTTGTGAAATAACCTTATAATTACCTTATAAATTACCTGGTACGGGTTAATTCTTGATATGTCAGAGTGGTTAGAAAACCAGTGTTCAGGGTGTAATGTCATGATGATATATATGAATATTTGATGGTTGTTTTACTGATTGAAATGAATGATGCGAATTATTTTGGTGAATTTTCTTGATATAGCGCATCGTTGCATTTCATAACATTCACGATGGGGCTTCGGCCTATTTATTTGCTTCAATCCCATTGTGTGGATTGAAGTGTCTCGATGATTATGGTGTGCTCCCTTGTGGAGGGTTGATGGTCATGTATCCATCTTATGGTGTGCTCCCTTGTGGAGGGTTGATGGTCATGTATCCATCTTTTGGTGAAAATGGTACCACATGCATATTGCATATCAGGATGTAGAATTCATATTTTGGATGAATTTCATGACTGTGTTGGTGTTAATTGATTTCATGATAATGTTGTGGTGGTTGCTGAATTTTGTAGTTGACGATGTCATGTTATGTGTACTAATTTATTTATGATTCTATATTCTTATAAGTTTATGATATATTATGATTACTCACCCTGCCTGCTTGGAAACGTTGCCTCCTTCGTGGGTAACTTACAGATGTCGAAGAATAGTCCTGCAGTGCAATAGGAGTAATTCATGAGTCTCGGAGCATGCTTTAGTGTTCCTTAGGAGTGGTTATGGTTTATATGTCCTGCTCTGTGTCATGTAACACTGGGATGGGTTTTATTCTGTTAACTGTTTCAGTTATGTTATCTTTGGATAAATGTTTTCCTACTTATATGATGTTAAATTCAGGATGGTGAAAATTATACTTATGAGGTTTTGAATTTTGAAGTTAAATTCCGCTGTGAAATGTTTATGATATTTTGATGTTGATTAACCCGTGTTACGGGACAGGACACTGTTGTGTATTTTTTATGAAAATGTGATACCCTTGTGATGATTACTCTGATATTATTTCAATATTATGTTTGGCGTAGAAGGGTGTTACATTAGTGGTATCAGAGCAGGTCGGTCTGTCCGGCCAAGTCTTGTTGTTGTCAGTCGGTTGTCAAGTTGTTATTTATTTAACGATTATTCTCTTCTGATGTGGTAAGTGTTGTGCAGAATGGCTGGAAACAACTCCAGCGCTCTCGCTGATGCTATTGCAGCTCTTGCTCAGACTGCTGCTCGAAACAATGCGCATGATGAGTTTCGTGCATTGGAAAAATTCCAGAGGAATAATCCACCTGTGTTTGAAGGAACTCATGACCCGGCGAGTGCACAGAAGTGGCTCAAGGCAATTGAGAAGATTTTCAGAGTGATGGCGTGTGCTGACGCGCAGAAGGTTCAATTCGTAACTCATATGTTGTCTGAGGAAGCTGAAGACTGGTGGGATAATACTCGTCAGCATCTCGAGGATGAAGATGTTGTGGTGACTTGGACTGTATTTAAGGCGGAGTTCCTTAAGAAGTATTTTCCGGAAGATGCTTGTGGTAAGTTGGAGATAGAATTCCTTGAGCTGAAGCAAGGAAACATGACAGTGGCTGAGTATGCTGCCAAATTTGAAAGGCTGGTGAAGTTTTGTCCTCACTACAACAGGGCAGATGCTGAACTTTCCAAGTGTCTTAAGTTTGAGAATGGGCTGAGACCTGAAATTAAGCAGGGAATTGGATGCCAACAAATTCGCAAGTATGCAGAGTTGGTGGATAAGAGCCGTATTTATGATGAGGATAGCCGAGCTCGGTCAGCTCACTATAAACAGCTGAGCGAAAAGAAAGGAAAGAGTCAGTATAGAGGAAAACCTTATGTGACTACTGGTGATAAGGGGAAGCAGAAGGCATATGATGAGAAGAAGCAAAGTAGGGGAGCTGCTAATGTACCTGTTAAGTGTTACAAGTGTGGAGAGGCAGGTCATAAGGCCGATGTGTGTACCACCAGAGTTATGAAATGTTACCGTTGTGGCAAGCTTGGGCATAAGGTGAGTGATTGTCCTAATGAAGGCCCAACCTGTTATAATTGTGGTGAGCAGGGGCATATCAGCACCCAATGCCAGAAACCAAAGAAGAATGCTGCTACTACTCAGAACGCTGGAAGAGTGTTTGCATTAGCTGGTTCAGAAGCTCCAAAGAAGGACAACTTGATCAGAGGTATCTGTTTTATTAATAATATTGAGTTGATTTCTATTATTGACACTGAAGCTACACATTCATTTATTTCTCTTGAGTGTGCTAATAGATTGGGTTTAAAGTTGTCTAATATGAAAGGTAATATGATAATAGAGACTCCTGCTAATGGTTCTGTGACTACTATGCTTGTCTGTTTGAAATGTCCTTTGACAATTTTCGAGAAGAATTTTGTGATGGATTTGGTGTGCATACCATTACACCAAATCGATGTTATCCTTGGTATGAACTGGTTGGAATTCAATTATGTTCATATTAATTGTTATAGTAAGACGGTGCAGTTCCCTGATTTGAGCGGGAATGGTGAGTTGATGTTTTTATCTGCTAAGCAAGTGGAGGAACTTGTTTTAGATGAAGCTTTGATGTTTGCAGTGTCTACCTCATTGCAAATTGATGATAAGACTGTCAGTGCAGAGTTGCCTGTGGTTTGTGAATTTCAAGATGTGTTTCCTGGTGATATAAGTGATTTACCACCGGAACGTGAGATTAATTTTTCTGTGGACTTAGTACCGGGTAGAAGTCCTGTCTCGATGGCTCCTTATAGAATGTCGGCTTCAGAGTTGAATGAGTTGAAGAAAAAATTAGAAGAATTGTTAGAGAAGAGGTTCATTAGACCCAGTGTTTCTCCTTGGGGTGCTCCGGTGTTGCTTGTTAAGAAGAAGGATGGTAGTATGAGATTGTGTGTCGATTACCGATAGTTGAATAAAGTGACTATCAAGAATAAGTACCCACTTCCGAGGATCGATGATTTGATGGATCAACTAGTAGGTGCTTGTGTCTTTAGTAAAATTAATCTGAGGTCTGGTTATCATCAGATTAGAGTTAAAGTTGATGATATTCCAAAGACATCTTTCAGGACGAGATATGGGCATTATGAGTATACGGTGATGCCGTTTGGGGTTTCTAATGCGCCTGGTGTGTTTATGGAATATATGAATAGAATCTTTCATGAGTATCTGGATAAGTTCGTGGAGGTTTTCATAGATGACATCTTGGTATATTCTAAATCAGAAGAGGAACATGCCGAGCATTTGAGAGTTGTGTTGCAAGTGTTGAGAGGAAAGAAATTGTTTGCTAAATTATCTAAGTGTGAATTTTGGTTAAGGGAAGTGAGTTTCCTCGGACATGTAATTTCAAGTGGTGGAATTTCGGTGGATCCTTCAAAGATTGATGCGGTATTGCAGTGGGATACTCCGAAGTCAGCTACAGAAATTCGTAGTTTTCTTGGGTTGGCAGGTTACTATCGTAAGTTCATTGAAGGTTTTTCTAAGATAGCTTTACCGTTGACGCAATTGACTAGGAAAGGTCAAGCGTATGTGTGGGATGTTGCTTGTGAAGAGAGTTTCATAGAACTGAAGAAAAGATTAACGACCGTGCCAGTGTTGGTCTTACCAAATCCAGATGAGTCCTTTATAGTTTATTGTGATGCTTCCAAGATGGGTCTTGGTGGAGTTTTGATGCAGGATAATAAGGTGGTTGCTTATGCTTCTAGACAGTTAAGAGTTCATGAGAGGAACTATCCTACTCACGACTTAGAGTTAGCAGCTGTGGTGTTTGTGCTTAAGATTTGGAGGCACTACTTGTTTGGTTCGAAATTTGAAGTATTCAGTGATCACAAAAGTTTAAGGTACTTGTTTGATCAGAAAGAGTTAAATATGAGACAGAGACGGTGGCTTGAATTATTGAAAGATTTTGATTTTGATTTGAATTACCATCCGGGTAAGGCAAATGTGGTGGTTGATTCTTTGAGTAGGAAGTCGTTACATATTTCAATGCTTATGGTGAAAGAATTAGAAATGATCGAGCAATTCAGAGATATGAGCTTGTTGTGTGAAACTACTGCTGATAGGGTGAAATTGGGAATGTTAAAGCTGACCAGTGGGATTTTGGAAGAGATTCGTAAGGGTCAAAAATCTGATTTGAAATTAGTCGATCAATTGATGTTGGTTGATCAATGTAATGCAGGTGACTTTCGAGTCGATGAAGATGGAGTTTTGAGATTCCGAGATAGAATATGTGTGTCGGATATTGCAGGAATTAAAAAGAGTATTTTAGAAGAAGGGCACAAGAGTCGACTGAGTATTCATCCTGGTGCTACGAAGATGTATCAGGATTTACGCAGATTGTTTTGGTGGCCGGGTATGAAAAGAGACATTGTTGAATTTGTATATGCTTGTTTGACATGTCAGAAGTCAAAGATAGAACATCAGAGACCTTCAGGTATGATGCAACCATTGAATGTTCCTGAGTGGAAATGGGATAGTATTTCCATGGATTTCGTGACTGGGTTACCTAAGACTGCTAGAGGTAATGATTCGATTTGGGTAATTGTTGATCGGTTAACTAAGTCGGCACATTTCTTGCCAATGAAGATTAACCATTCCATGCAAAGGTTAGCTGAGATTTATATTGAGGAAATTGTGAAGTTGCATGGTGTATCTTCAAGTATTGTATCGGATAGAGATCCGCGGTTTACATCGAGGTTTTGGAAGAGTTTACAGGATGCCTTGGGTACTAAGTTGAGGATGAGTTCTGCTTATCACCCTCAAACGGATGGTCAGACGGAAAGAACAATCCAATCTTTAGAAGATTTGCGGAGAGCTTGTGTATTAGATCAAGGAGGGTCTTGGGATAGTCATTTGCCGTTGGTCGAGTTTACGTACAATAACAGTTTTCATGCTAGTATCGGGATGGCTCCGTATGAGGCGTTGTATGGTAGACGTTGTCGTACTCCATTATGTTGGTATGAGTCAGGAGAGAGTTTGGTGCTTGGGCCAGAGATTGTCCAAGAAATAACTGAAAAGATAAAAATGATTCAGGAAAGGATGAAAACATCGCAGAGTCGTCAAAAGAGTTACCACGATAAGAGAAGGAAAGCACTTGAGTTCCAAGAGGGAGATCATGTGTTCTTAAGAGTTACTCCTATGACTGGTGTGGGAAGAGCTTTGAAGTCTAGAAAGCTCACTCCACGTTTCGTCGGTCCGTATCAGATTATGCAGAGGATAGGGGAAGTGGCCTATCGGGTGGCTTTACCTCCCTCTCTTGCGAATTTACATGATGTATTTCATGTATCATAGTTGAGGAAGTACATTCCGGACCCGTCGCATGTAATTCATTTAGATGATGTTCAGGTGAGAGATAATCTGACAGTTGAAGCTTTACCAGTGAGGATTGATGGTAGAGAATTGAAGCGACTTCGAGGCAAGCAAATTGCTTTAGTGAAGGTATTGTGGGGAGGACCAGCTGGAGAAAGTTGGACTTGGGAGCGCGAAGATCAGATGAGGGAGTCGTATCCGACTCTATTTACTTCAAGTAATTTTCGAGGACGAAAATTCTTTAAGTAGGGGAGAGTTGTAACGCCCCGAAAATCTAAATTTAATTATTTAATCATTTATTTAATTAATCTAGAAAATTTGGAGAGTTTGGGTTAATTTGAGAATTTTGGAGAAAATGAGTATTTTTATATAATAAGGATAAATAGTGTTTTATTATACTATTTTATTTTTATCATTAAAAATATGTTAAAGAAAAGGATAAGATGGTACTTTTGTGAAATCATGAGGGTAATATGGGAAAAGGCTAAGCTGGGATATTATAGCCAAAGAAGAGAATACGATCAGTTTCTCATATTTTGTTTTCTATCGTGTTTTGGAAGTGCTCTGAAGAAAGGAGAAACTCAGAGTCAGGAGGCTGTGGAGAACCCCAGAGAAGAGTGTAAAGCGTCGAAATTCTCTAAGGTATGGGGAGTTTTCATAATCTATGATAAATGTATAGGAATTGGAATATGAATGGATTAGGATAGTATGAATTTTAGGAGTTTTGGGGTTTTGAGTTAGGTTGAGTTTTAGGAGAAATCTTGATAAATTAGAGCGATTAGAATGAGTTATAATCGTATATTTGTCTGTATAATTGTTGTCTGGATGTTGTTGAGGACTAATTGATGTTTTTGAATGGTTTTTGGGTGTTATGATGTGAAATCCGTAATGGGGTTTGGGAATTTTGGAAATTGGAACAGTCTGCAATTGTGTAGCAGAAGACTGCTGAAACGCGTGCGTTAACCGGTTAACGCTTTGGTTAACCGGTTAACCATTGGAAATTTTGGGGCATTTTCTGAAAATACGCAGGCGTTAACTGGTTAACGCTTTGGTTAACCGGTTAACACTGTTGGGACAGCAAATTTTATTTTTTCAAAATTTCATATCTTTTAAACCGTAAGTCCGATTCGCATTCCGTTTGAAGCGTCGGGACGAGTACAAAATGAACTTTATTTTGATGAATAGAAACGAGGAAAATGCAACTGTTTTTGATAAATGAATTTGTGAAATAACCTTATAATTACCTTATAAATTACCTGGTACGGGTTAATTCTTGATATGTCAGAGTGGTTAGAAAACCAGTGTTCAGGGTGTAATGTCATGATGATATATATGAATATTTGATGGTTGTTTTACTGATTGAAATGAATGATGCGAATTATTTTGGTGAATTTTCTTGATATAGCGCATCGTTGCATTTCATAACATTCACGATGGGGCTTCGGCCTATTTATTTGCTTCAATCCCATTGTGTGGATTGAAGTGTCTCGATGATTATGGTGTGCTCCCTTGTGGAGGGTTGATGGTCATGTATCCATCTTATGGTGTGCTCCCTTGTGGAGGGTTGATGGTCATGTATCCATCTTTTGGTGAAAATGGTACCACATGCATATTGCATATCAGGATGTAGAATTCATATTTTGGATGAATTTCATGACTGTGTTGGTGTTAATTGATTTCATGATAATGTTGAGGTGGTTGCTGAATTTTGTAGTTGACGATGTCATGTTATGTGTACTAATTTATTTATGATTCTATATTCTTATAAGTTTATGATATATTATGATTACTCACCCTGCCTGCTTGGAAACGTTGCCTCCTTCATGGGTAACTTACAGATGTCGAAGAATAGTCTTGCAGTGCAATAGGAGTAATTCATGAGTCTCGGAGCATGCTTTAGTGTTTCTTAGGAGTGGTTATGGTTTATATGTCCTGCTCTGTGTCATGTAACACTGGGATGGGTTTTATTCTGTTAACTGTTTCAGTTATGTTATCATTGGATAAATGTTTTCCTACTTATATGATGTTAAATTCAGGATGGTGAAAATTATACTTATGAGGTTTTGAATTTTGAAGTTAAATTCCGCTGTGAAATGTTTATGATATTTTGATGTTGATTAACCCGTGTTACGGGACAGGACACTGTTGTGTATTTTTTATGAAAATGTGATACCCTTGTGATGATTACTTTGATATTATTTCAATATTATGTTTGGGGTAGAAGGGTGTTACATTAGTGGTATCAGAGCAGGTCGGTCTGTCCGGCCAAGTCTTGTTGTTGTCAGTCAGTTGTCAAGTCGTTATTTATTTAACAATTATTCTCTTCTGATGTGGTAATTGTAGTGCAGAATGGCTGGAAACAACTCGCGTGCTCTCGCTGATGCTATTGCAGCTCTTGCTCAGACTGCTGCTCGAAACAATGCGCATGATGAGTTTCGTGCATTGGAAAAATTCCAGAGGAATAATCCACCTGTGTTTGAAGGAACTCATGACCCGGCGAGTGCACAGAAGTGGCTCAAGGCAATTGAGAAGATTTTCAGAGTGATGGCGTGTGCTGACGCGCAGAAGGTTCAATTCGTAACTCATATGTTGTCTGAGGAAGCTGAAGACTGGTTGGATAATACTCGTCAGCGTCTCGAGGATGAAGCTGTTGTGGTGACTTGGACTGTATTTAAGGCGGAGTTCCTTAAGAAGTATTTTCCGGAAGATGCTCGTGGTAAGTTGGAGATAAAATTCCTTGAGCTGAAGCAAGGAAACATGACAGTGGCTGAGTATGCTGCCAAATTTGAAAGGCTGGTGAAGTTTTGTCCTCACTACAACAGGGCAGATGCTGAACTTTCCAAGTGTCTTAAGTTTGAGAATGGGCTGAGACCTAAAATTAAGCAGGGAATTGGATGCCAACAAATTCGCAAGTATGCAGAGTTGGTGGATAAGAGCCGTATTTATGATGAGGATAGCCGAGCTCGGTCAGCTCACTATAAATAGCTGAGCGAAAAGAAAGGAAAGAGTCAGTATAGAGGAAAACCTTATGTGACTACTGGTGATAAGGGGAAGCAGAAGGCATATGATGAGAAGAATCAAAGTAGGGGAGCTGCTAATGTACCTGTTAAGTGTTACAAGTGTGGAGAGGCAGGTCATAAGGCCGATGTGTGTACCACCAGAGTTATGAAATGTTACCGTTGTGGCAAGCTTGGGCATAAGGTGAGTGATTGTCCTAATGAAGGCCCAACCTGTTATAATTGTGGTGAGCAGGGGCATATCAGCACCCAATGCCAGAAACCAAAGAAGAATGCTGCTACTACTCAGAACGCTGGAAGAGTGTTTGCATTAGCTGGTTCAGAAGCTCCAAAGAAGGACAACTTGATCAGAGGTATCTGTTTTATTAATAATATTGAGTTGATTTCTATTATTGACACTGGAGCTACACATTCATTTATTTCTCTTGAGTGTGCTAATAGATTGGGTTTAAAGTTGTCTAATATGAATGGTAATATGCTAATAGAGACTCCTGCTAATGGTTCTGTGACTACTATGCTTGTCTGTTTGAAATGTCCTTTGACAATTTTCGAGAAGAATTTTGTGATGGATTTGGTGTGCATACCATTACACCAAATCGATGTTATCCTTGGTATGAACTGGTTGGAATTCAATTATGTTCATATTAATTGTTATAGTAAGACGGTGCAGTTCCCTGATTTGAGCGGGAATGGTGAGTTGATGTTTTTATCTGCTAAGAAAGTGGATGAACTTGTTTTAGATGAAGCTTTGATGTTTGCAGTGTCTACCTCATTGCAAATTGATGATAAGACTGTCAGTGCAGAGTTGCCTGTGGTTTGTGAATTTCAAGATGTGTTTCCTGGTGATATAAGTGATTTACCACCGGAACGTGAGATTGATTTTTCTGTGGACTTAGTACCGGGTACAAGTCCTGTCTCGATGGCTCCTTATAGAATGTCGGCTTCAGAGTTGAATGAGTTGAAGAAACAATTAGAAGAATTGTTAGAGAAGAGGTTCATTAGACCCAGTGTTTCTCCTTGGGGTGCTTCGGTGTTGCTTGTTAAGAAGAAGGATGGTAGTATGAGATTGTGTGTCGATTACCGATAGTTGAATAAAGTGACTATCAAGAATAAGTACCCACTTCTGAGGATCGATGATTTGATGGATCAGCTAGTAGGTGCTTGTGTCTTTAGTAAACTTAATCTAAGGTCTGGTTATCATCAGATTAGAGTTAAAGCTGATGATATTCCGAAGACAGCTTTCAGGACGAGATATGGGCATTATGAGTATACGGTGATGCCGTTTGGGGTTTCTAATGCGCCTGGTGTGTTTATGGAATATATGAATAGAATCTTTCATGAGTATCTGGATAAGTTCGTGGTGGTTTTCATAGATGACATCTTGGTATATTCTAAATCAGAAGAGGAACATGCCGAGCATTTGAGAGTTGTGTTGCAAGTGTTGAGAGGAAAGAAATTGTTTGCTAAATTATCTAAGTGTGAATTTTGGTTAAGGGAAGTGAGTTTCCTCGGCCATGTAATTTCAAGTGGTGGAATTTCGGTGGATCCTTCAAAGATTGATGCGGTATTGCAGTGGGATACTCCAAAGTCAGCTACAGAAATTCGTAGTTTTCTTGGGTTGGCAGGTTACTATCATAAGTTCATTGAAGGTTTTTCTAAGATAGCTTTACCGTTGACGCAATTGACTAGGAAAGGTCAAGCGTATGTGTGGGATGTTGCTTGTGAAGAGAGTTTCATAGAACTGAAGAAAAGATTAACGACCGTGCCA
This sequence comes from Lathyrus aphaca, assembly GCA_963966055.1. NCBI lineage: Eukaryota > Viridiplantae > Streptophyta > Magnoliopsida > Fabales > Fabaceae > Lathyrus > Lathyrus aphaca. Next base: position 410,483,348 of record OZ014524.1, on the reverse strand, counting down.
GTGTTGGTCTTACCAAATCCAGATGAGTCCTTTATAGTTTATTGTGATGCTTCCAAGATGGGTCTTGGTGGAGTTTTGATGCAGGATAATAAGGTGGTTGCTTATGCTTCTAGAAAGTTAAGAGTTCATGAGAGGAACTATCCTACTCACGACTTAGAGTTAGCAGCTGTGGTGTTTGTGCTTAAGATTTGGAGGCACTACTTGTTTGGTTAGAAATTTGAAGTATTCAGTGATCACAAAAGTTTAAGGTACTTGTTTGATCAGAAAGAGTTAAATATGAGACAGAGACGGTGGCTTGAATTATTGAAAGATTTTGATTTTGATTTGAATTACCATCCGGGTAAGGCAAATGTGGTGGTTGATTCTTTGAGTAGGAAGTCGTTACATATTTCAATGCTTATGGTGAAAGAATTAGAAATGATCGAGCAATTCAGAGATATGAGCTTGTTGTGTGAAACTACTGCTGATAGGGTGAAATTGGGAATGTTAAAGCTGACCAGTGGGATTTTGGAAGAGATTCGTAAGGGTCAAAAATCTGATTTGAAATTAGTCGATCAATTGATGTTGGTTGATCAATGTAATGCAGGTGACTTTCGAGTCGATGAAGATGGAGTTTTGAGATTCCGAGATAGAATATGTGTGCCGGATATTGCAGGAATTAAAAAGAGTATTTTAGAAGAAGGGCACAAGAGTCGACTGAGTATTCATCCTGGTGCTACGAAGATGTATCAGGATTTACGCAGATTGTTTTGGTGGCCGGGTATGAAAAGAGACATTGCTGAATTTGTATATGCTTGTTTGACATGTCAGAAGTCAAAGATAGAACATCAGAGACCTTTAGGTATGATGCAACCATTGAATGTTCCTGAGTGGAAATGGGATAGTATTTCCATGGATTTCGTGACTGGGTTACCTAAGACTGCTAGAGGTAATGATTCGATTTGGGTAATTGTTGATCGGTTAACTAAGTCGGCACATTTCTTGCCAATGAAGATTAACCATTCCATGCAAAGGTTAGCTGAGATTTATATTGAGGAAATTGTGAAGTTGCATGGTGTACCTTCAAGTATTGTATCGGATAGAGATCCGCGGTTTACATCGAGGTTTTGGAAGAGTTTACAGGATGCCTTGGGTACTAAGTTGAGGATGAGTTCTGCTTATCACCCTCAAACGGATGGTCAGACGGAAAGAACAATCCAATCTTTAGAAGATTTGTGGAGAGCTTGTGTATTAGATCAAGGAGGGTCTTGGGATAGTCATTTGCCGTTGGTCGAGTTTACGTACAATAACAGTTTTCATGCTAGTATCGGGATGGCTCCGTATGAGGCGTTGTATGGTAGACGTTGTCGTACTCCATTATGTTGGTATGAGTCAGGAGAGAGTTTGGTGCTTGGGCCAGAGATTGTCCAAGAAATAACTGAAAAGATAAAAATGATTCAGGAAAGGATGAAAACGTCGCAGAGTCGTCAAAAGAGTTACCACGATAAGAGAAGGAAAGCACTTGAGTTCCAAGAGGGAGATCATGTGTTCTTAAGAGTTACTCCTATGACTGGTGTGGGAAGAGCTTTGAAGTCTAGAAAGCTCACTCTACGTTTCGTCGGTCCGTATCAGATTATGCAGAGGATAGGGGAAGTGGCCTATCGGGTGGCTTTACCTCCCTCTCTTGCGAATTTACATGATGTATTTCATGTATCATAGTTGAGGAAGTACATTCCGGACCCGTCGCATGTAATTCATTTAGATGATGTTCAGGTGAGAGATAATCTGACAGTTGAAGCTTTACCAGTGAGGATTGATGGTAGAGAATTGAAGCGACTTCGAGGCAAGCAAATTGCTTTAGTGAAGGTATTGTGGGGAGGACCAGCTGGAGAAAGTTGGACTTGGGAGCGCGAAGATCAGATGAGGGAGTCGTATCCGACTCTATTTACTTCAAGTAATTTTCGAGGACGGAAATTCTTTAAGTAGGGGAGAGTTGTAATGCCCCGAAAATCTAAATTTAATTATTTAATCATTTATTTAATTAATCTAGAAAATTTGGAGAGTTTGGGTTAATTTGAGAATTTTGGAGAAAATGAGTATTTTTTATATAATAAGGATAAATAGTGTTTTATTATACTATTTTATTTTTATCATTAAAAATATGTTAAAGAAAAGGATAAGATGGTACTTTTGTGAAATCATGAGGGTAATATGGGAAAAGGCTAAGCTGGGATATTATAGCCAAAGAAGAGAATACAATCAGTTTCTCATATTTTGTTTTCTATCGTGTTTTGGAAGTGCTCTGAAGAAAGGAGAAACTCAGAGTCAGAAGGCTGTGGAGAACCCCAGAGAAGAGTGTAAAGCGTCGAAATTCTCTAAGGTATGGGGAGTTTTCATAATCTATGATAAATGTATAGGAATTGGAATATGAATGGATTAGGATAGTATGAATTTTAGGAGTTTGGGGGTTTTGAGTTAGGTTGAGTTTTAGGAGAAATCTTGATGAATTAGAGCGATTAGAATGAGTTATAATCGTATATTTGTCTGTATAATTGTTGTCTGGATGTTGTTGAGGTCTAATTGATGTTTTTGAATGGTTTTTGGGTGTTATGATGTGAAATCCGTAATGGGGTTTGGGAATTTTGGAAATTGGAACAGTCTGCAATTGTGTAGCAGAAGACTGCTGAAACACGTGCGTTAACCGGTTAACGCTTTGGTTAACCGGTTAACCATTGGAAATTTTGGGGCATTTTCTGAAAATACGCAGGCGTTAACCGGTTAACGCTTTGGTTAACCGGTTAACACTGTTGGGACAACAAATTTTATTTTTTCAAAAATTCATATCTTTTAAACCGTAAGTCCGATTCGCATTCCGTTTGAAGCGTCGGGACGAGTACAAAATGAACTTTATTTTGATGAATAGAAACAAGGAAAATGCAACAGTTTTTGATAAATGAATTTGTGAAATAACCTTATAATTACCTTATAAATTACCTGGTACGGGTTAATTCTTGATATGTCAGAGTGGTTAGAAAACCAGTGTTCAGGGTGTAATGTCATGATGATATATATGAATATTTGATGGTTGTTTTACTGATTGAAATGAATGATGCGAATTATTTTGGTGAATTTTCTTGATATAGCGCATCGTTGCATTTCATAACATTCACGATGGGGCTTCGGCCTATTTATTTGCTTCAATCCCATTGTGTGGATTGAAGTGTCTCGATGATTATGGCGTGCTCTCTTGTGGAGGGTTGATGGTCATGTATCCATCTTATGGTGTGCTCCCTTGTGGAGGGTTGATGGTCATGTATCCATCTTTTGGTGAAAATGGTACCACATGCATATTGCATATCAGGATGTAGAATTGCATATTTTGGATGAATTTCATGATTGTGTTGGTGTTAATTGATTTCATGATAATGTTGTGGTGGTTGCTGAATTTTGTAGTTGACGATGTCATGTTATGTGTACTAATTTATTTATGATTCTATATTCTTATAAGTTTATGATATATTATGATTACTCACCCTGCCTGCTTGGAAACGTTGCCTCCTTCGTGGGTAACTTACAGATGTCGAAGAATAGTCCTGCAGTGCAATAGGAGTAATTCATGAGTCTCGGAGCATGCTTTAGTGTTCCTTAGGAGTGGTTATGGTTTATGTGTCCTGCTCTGTGTCATGTAACACTGGGATGGGTTTTATTCTGTTAACTGTTTCAGTTATGTTATCTTTGGATAAATGTTTTCCTACTTATATGATGTTAAATTCAGGATGGTGAAAATTATACTTATGAGGTTTTGAATTTTGAAGTTAAATTCCGCTGTGAAATGTTTATGATATTTTGATGTTGATTAACCCGTGTTACGGGACAGGACACTGTTGTGTATTTTTGATGAAAATGTGATACCCTTGTGATGATTACTCTGATATTATTTCAATATTATGTTTGGGGTAGAAGGGTGTTACATTTAATCTAGAGTGTATTATCTACTATACCTCTTGAATATCCATGATCAAGTAGAAATTTGCTAAGTCTTTCATACCAAACCCTAGGGGCTTGCTTAAGACCATACAAAGCCCGTTTTAATTTGTAAACATGATCTAGATATTCACAATTTTCAAAACCAAGAGGTTGTGAGACATATACCTCTTCATTTATGACACCATTTAGAAACACACTCTTTACGTCCATTTGGTAAAGCTTGAAATTCATAGAACACGCATAGGCAAGCAAGACACGTATAGCTTCAAGGAGAGCAACTGGAGCATAAGTTTCCTCATAATCTATGCCCTCCTCTTGGTTATACCTGTCGCTCCCACCTGATGACACCCGGTCAAGAGGGGTACAGACGCGAACAATCAGTGAAAGGAGAAGAGGATGAATGAATAGAGTCGCCAGCTAGGCATTTTTATCCCGAAGGAAAGGTAATGTTGCATAAACCTAGAAACATATGGATAAGACGGTTGCGAACCAGAGAGACTGAGAAAGGGGGTTGGTTACAACCTGGGAAGGTATTAGCACCCAGATTGTCCGCCGTACTCGGCGGGATCCACGCTTAAAAGATTTGTGTTTTAAAGGGGTAGTGTCAGTGCAATCTTTGTATCAAAGCTGGAAAAGAATGCAAGTGTCAGTGTAAAAGAAGTGTGAAGTGTATAAGAGAGGTGTCAGTGTAAGAGCAAGAGTATGAAGCTCAAGACTATGAGGCTTAAAGAATAATGCTGGAAAGAGGGGGAATATACAGAGACTTTTGTTCGATAACAGTTAAGTTATGCATACGTATCCTCTCGTGCAATGAGGAAGTCAGAACACCGTAGTTTGACTCAAAGAGACTGAAAGATAAATTGACTTGTGAACTGCCTACTTGTCTATGCTCAAGTGTATGACCTGCCTGGCTCAGGTGCAAACTGTCTTGCATTAGACGGAATAAGCAAGTTCTCGTTTGTGAGTGAATGAGATGAGAAATGAATCCCGGAGGAGACGATTATTGTTTGTTTTTTGGTGTTTTCAGTCTTTTATTGATTTTGGAGTTTGTCATAAGAAAATGAGCTTAAGCCTAAACCAAGGGTTAGTAAACTCATCACATCCTCCCTCTGATTAGGGGTAATGAGAATACCTTAAGTGTGAAGTAATCACCTCACACTTAATCACCATGATGTAGGATTAAGATCATTAACCTACTTGTGATTATTTAAATGTTTTTGGAGTTTTTGTTTAGTGTTAAGTAATGAGTTTAAGCCATAATCAAGGATTTAATGGACTCATTACACCATCCTAATAGAAGGATAATAAATGAGAACATTTAAGCTGAGGAAGGCTCCTCAACTTAATCCATGATTAAGGATTAACCTCATGACAAAACAAAGCCTTTATTAAATGGATTTTAGTTAATGATAAGATGAAGAAGTGATTTTTATGGTTTGTAAGACAACTTGAGGGGGACTTGTCCATTAACACTAGGGTTAGTCCTTCTTAACCAATTAAGGAAGAATTAGAACCCTAATGCAAGGCCCAAGTTACAAGCTTGATGTCTTAGTGATTATTAGATGGATTGATTAAAGGATTTAAACACATTAAGGGTTTAACACTTATGATTAAAGTTATACACTCCATCCTAATAGAAGGATGCAGGCATACGCTTAATCACAAAGCCTTAAAACCTTTAGGGTTTAGTCCTTGATTATGAGATGAGAAGAGAAGACTCAAAGAAAACTCAAAGGAAAGAGTCTAAGGGGGACTAAACAATCCTAAAATGTTATCATGCTTTGAAGTCCTAGGGTTTGTGAGGCTTAAGAGGTGAAATCTTCAAGGAAGCCACCAAGGAGAAGCAAGATAGAAAAGGGATGAGATGAGAAGAGAAAAGAGGGAAGAGAGGCACAAGTGAGCAAGCTCACTCAAAGACAAGTAAAAATGCAGCAAGGATGTAAAATGATAAGGTAGGAGGTGAGGGAAAATCCACCTCCCAAACAAACTTACCATTAATCCTGAAAAGTTAGTACAAGATGCATAAGGAGAGAAATGAGATGAAGCAATGCATATGGATGGGCAAATGCCAAAGTCAGAAACATACATATGATGCAAATGATGTCAAGAGATGGTGCAAAGTCATACAAGATGCATATATGTGAGCATACAAGAGGATGGATGTATATGGAGCATGCCTTGAACTATGAAAGTTCATGAAAACTTATGAAATGCGATGAAGGTATGACATGTCTAATGAATGATGCAATGATCAAAAATGATTCTAATATGTCCTAAGATGTCTTATGAATCATATGGATGCACAAAATGTCATGGCAAGTCCTTGAATGCAAGCAAATGAGAGATGGATGCAAAGGAAGGCAAGAATTAGGGTTTATGCATAACATGCAACACAAAACTCAAAATCAGAAGCAAATGACATGATAAAAAATTGAAAATGGGATCAAAGGAATCCTAACCCTACACAAGTTCAATGCCCAAAGGAGGGGACCTAACTCTTAACCTAATGGAAGTTATGATTTTTCTAAGTCAACTAGGGTTTCAAAGCACCTCAAAAGGAAAAATGCACATTAAATTGAAAATGAAAGATAAATTCAAACCAATTTTACCCTAAAAACTACATGCTATGAAGGATGCAATGCAAGAAGAACAATTATCAAACTCTTCATGGTTAGGCAGAATGAATTTTTTCAAGTTAGGATCAAAATATTGCCTTTTAACAACTTTAATTCCAATGAAAATTGTCAAAATAGGTCAAGAACCAAAAATAAATTTGTTTTGAGTGTTTGATAATGTTTCTAAATGTTTTAAAATGCAATGTGAATTTTTGTGATTTTTAAATACCTAAATGCATTTTTAATTAATTAATTTCCATTAACTAATTAAAAATAAACATTTAAATGATTTAAAAATAATTTTTAATGCAAAAAATAAAAATAAAAATATTTTTGGGTTCTGAAAATTAATGAAATGTTTGACAAAAAAAGTCTGAATTTTTTAATATGTTTTGCTATTTTTAAAAATTCGTGGAAGTTAAATATAAAACAAATAAAATAAAATGAATTTAAAAAGAAAAATGAGAAAGTCAAATGATCTGAAGGCCCAGATTCAAACTCAAGGGGGCAGGAATTGACTTAGCGTGCAAACGAACGGCTGGAATTCAAACTCACTTAATTATGTCATTAGCCCTAATCCTGAGCCCTAATGACTTTCAGATGACCGGAACAGAGTTCCGGTCATCTTCTCCGGCAAGCCATTTCCCCAATCTCACTCAATACGCATCAAAACTTCATCAAACTCTCCAGAAATGATTAATGAACAACAATAAACAAGATTCCAGGCACAAAAACCATTTATATTAGATCAACAACAAGAATCGAAGCAATCAAGTTTCATAGGCAAAATTTCAGAACAAGCATACATGGTCATTTTTCACTCATTTTCAAAATAAATCATATCATGGTGATCAGTGAAGCATAAGGAATCATTTAGAAACTAAAAATGGGAGTTCTGGAAAAAAAATTCTTGAGCTCACCTGAACTGGAGCTTTCACTTTTGGTACTTTCTGGCCAGGTCTTTGCTTCAAAATGGCTCCAATGATCTTCTTGAGGAAGCTTTGAGGCTTAGTTGGAGTGTATTGTGGCTGGTTTGTAAGATTGATGAAGTTCTGACCAAGGGGAGTGAAAAATCGTATTTCTGTTTGGGATGGTTTCTGGATCAAATGATGGTTGGGAAATGATCAGAGGGTCATGGTGAGTGATTCTATGAAGTTTGTTTTGAGGTTTGTGGCTTGTGTATTGAGATTCGAAGAAAAATGCATAAAGAGGGATTTTTTAGAATGCTGACTTGTGGGAGAACTCAGGCTTGTGTGTGGTGTGTTTTGGGATGCTTGAGGTCCACATATGAGGCTCTGATTGGGCAGAGAGTTGGTGGTGGCACAACTTGATTGGTATGGTCCATTTTGCCAAAAGTCAATGTTAGGTGTCCTTTGAGGTATGGGCTGTTTCAGGGCTAGAGCAAAGGCATGTCTGCTGCAGCTTGATTCAAGGGTGACCATGGAAATGAATTTGAGGCCAATTTGCAAGTGGATTGGAGTTTATGTGAGGTTTTGCAAATTTCACAAAGTTTGGCCCTTTTGAAGTTTCTCAATGATCAAGACATGAAAATGAGCAATTCTTTGGTGCATTCTGAATTTTAGGTCATGACTTATGTTTGTGTAATGCTTAGAAGTTGATTTGAAGTCACAATTGGCCTTGGCATGAGGTTTTGCAACTTTCCCCTTTTGGTGCATAAGTGAAATTTCATGATTTTGTCCAACTTTGACAAGCCATAACTTTTGATCCAAAATGAATTAGAAAAAGTTCTTGTTCTTTTTGAAAAGGGAATGATCCAATCTACAACTTTCATGACCAAAGTTTTCTCATTTGAAGCATTTTTGAATCAAAAAGAGGAGGTTGAAAAACTTTCCCAAAATGGCAAGTTTACATTATAAGTCACTTTCCCAAAAAGGCAACTTTGCAAATGGCTTGAAATTCTTCAATTTTGTGAACTTATAACATCTTATATGATCAAATAAAGATCATACACATTCAAAATGATGGAGAACACCCTTTGGTTGGGTCACTGGGGGCCTCAGATGCCTTGATTTTGCACTGACTTGCTCAAGAAGTCACATCTTGATCAGATGCCTTCCCCATTGAATTTCTTCATGAAAATTGATATGAATGATCCTCATAACATATAGAGACCAATAGAAACAAGAATGACCAAAAATTTTGGAGTTATGGCCTCTGAAACCAAAACCCTAATTCTAGGTCATCTGTGTAGTTAAACCTGGCTCTGCTTCCATGCCTTTCTCAGTTCTTGTGATTATTTGACTTCCTTGACCTTGTGGGGATATAATATGATGCTTGAACATACATGGAACCCTTTGAGATGATTGAATACCTTTGGAGTGGCTCAAATGGCTCAGGGATGGCTCAGATCACAAACCCTAGAAGCAGATGACTTAGAAACAAAGTAGTGAAACAAAAATGCAATATGAGATGCTATGATTGAACTTATGCACATGAAAAGATCACAAGCCATGGTGAAGTGGGTGAGGGAAAATTTGGGGTGTTTACAGCTGCCCCTATTTGTAAACACCCCAAATTTGCCCTCATCCATTCACACCATGGCTTGTGATCATTTCATATGCATAAGCTCAATCATAGCATCTCATATCACATTTTTGATTCACTGCATAGATTCAAAGTCATCTGCATCTAGGGTTTGTGATCTGAGAAATCCAAGAGCTTCTTGAGCCACTCCAAAGGCCATAAATCACTTCAAAGGGGTCCATGTGTGTTCAAGTATCATATTATATCCTCTCAAAGTCAAGAATGTCAAAAATCACAAGAACTGGAATTGGTGTGGAAGCAGAGCCAGACTTGACTGCACAGTTGACCTAAAATTAGGGTTTTGGTTTCAGAGGCCATAACTCCAAATTTTTTGGTCATTCTTGTTTCTAGTGGTCTCTATATGGTATAGGGAGTATGCATATCAATTTTCATGAAGAAATTCCATGGGGAAGTCATCTGATCAAGAGTTGACTTTTCAAGCAAGTCAGTGCAAAATCAGGGCATCTGAGGCCCCCAATGACCCAACCAAAGGGTGTTCTTCATCATATTGATTGTATATGATCTTTATTTGATCATGGAAGACATTGGAAGTTCACAAAATTGAAGAATTCCAAGTCTTTTGCAAAGTTGACTTTTTGGGCAAGTTTGACTTTTAATGAAAATGTCATTTTAGGCAACTTTTTCAACCTTTACTTTTTGATTCAAAAAAGCTTCAAATGGAAAAACTTTGGTCATGAAAGTTGTAGAATGGATCATTCCCTTTTCAAAAAGCACAAGAACATGACCTAATTCATTTTGGATCAAAAGTTATGGCTCACCAAAGTTGGCAAAAATCACAAAATTTCAAAGTTTCTACCAAAGAGGTATTTTGCAAAATGACTTGATCAAGTGTTCTAAAGCTATCAAATGGACTTCTAAACCACACAACATGATCATGTGACATCTAAAGTTCAGAATGGACCAAAGAATTACACATTTTTATGGTTTGTGGAACAAGATTTTTCATAGGAGGCAAAAGTGAACCAAGTTGCAAAACTCATCATAGCTTCTCATCCACTTGCTGGCTAGCTGGCTGATCAATCCTAGGCCTTTCCTCACCTCATGCTGCGCAGGACATGCCTTTTGTACTCAGCTAGCAAGTAGCCCATGCCCTTCTTACACAACTTTGACATTTTTGCAAAAGCACCCATACCAATCAATAAAGCACATGTCACTTCATCTGACCAATGGCAATTGTTTATGTTAATCAAATGCAAGCCAAACATAACAAGAAGCAAGCCTGAAACACTCCACAAGCCAGCATTCTCATTTTCACCCTCTTGAGCAAAAGCTTTCGAAACTCATCACACAAGTCACAAACACACAAACCAGTTTCACCAATCAACTCAACACTCTTCCCTGATCACAAAGCACCCATCACCATTGCCTTAAACCCCCAGAATCACAAATACGATTCTCACCTCACCTTGAGCAGAACCTCTGCCATTTTCCAAACTAGCCATTGCAAACTTCAAACAAACCTTGCAAGCTTCTTAGGAGGATCAATGGAGTAGATTTGAGCCAAAGAAGCAGCCTGAAAGCTCTGGAATCGAAAGCTCCATTTCAGGTATCATCCAAGAACTTTTTTTCCAGAAATGGATTTTTAAGTTTCTAAGTTGTTCTTCATGATTTGCTGATCACTCTGGTGTTCTTAGTTTCGAAAATAGTTGAGAAATAAGCATTTAATCTCTGTCTGAAACTTTTGCCCTAAAAAATGTTTTGTTTCGATTCAGCTGATTGATGAGTAAGAAATGAGATTTGAGTGGGGGTTTTGATTCAGTGAGGTGTGGGAATGATTTCTGGGTTGTTAGTTTTTATTTTAGTGAGGTTTTGAAGATTTTAGAGATTTTCAGGTGGGGTTCCCACCGGAGAAGACGACCGGAGGTCTTCTCCGGCCACCTGAAAATAATTAGGGCTAATCCCTGTGTTTAATGAAGTTTGAATTTGGTCCCTTGGATGTGTTGACTCGCGCGCGTTTGGACGCCCAGGATCACTCTATTTTGCCCTAATCCTAGTTGACTTTATTAATCTGGATTAATTAATTCATAAATAGGAATTAACTCAGTTTGAATGTGGACCTTAGGATTGCGCGCGCAGTCAACAGCCTCTCCACCAGTTTCAATCTGATCCGTCCAATGCGTTTACTTTCTTTTATTTTAATTTTAATTCATTTATTTTGTATTTCTTTTGTTCATTTATTTTAAAATAGCAAAATCATTTTAAAAATTCTGAAAATTTTTGTATAAACTTTTATTAATTTTTCAGAAACCAAAAACATTTTTATTTTCATTTTTTGCATTAAAAAATATTTTTAAATCATTTAAAAGTTTATTTTTAATTAATTAATGAGAATTAATTAATTAAAAATACTTTTAGGTATTTAAAAATCACCAAAAAATTCATGAAACATTTAAAACCATTTAGAAACATTGTCCAACCCTCAAACCAAATTTCTTTTTTGATCTTGATGCATTTTGATAATTTTCCATGGAATTAATTCATTTTTAAAGCATTATTTTGATCCAAACTTCCAAAAATCATTTCTGCCTAACCATTGAGAGTTGGACTTTGATTCTTTTTGCATTGTGTTTAGCATATCATGTAGTTTGTGAGATTAAATTAGCATGAATTGATCTTTCATTTTTCATTTGTTTGGCATTTTTCTTGTTAAGGTACCCTAAAACACTAGAAAACTTAGGAAATTCATAACCCTAATTAGGTTAAGAGTTGGAACCTCTCCTTTGGGCAATGAGTTAGTATAGATCTAGGGATCCTTTGAATGCATTTTCAATTTTTTATCTTGATGTTTGCTTCTGATTTTGGTTTTTGTTTGATGCTTTGATCATAAACCCTAATTTGAACTTCCATATGCATCCATCTTGCATTTGCATTCATACCTTGACTTGCCATAGCATTTTGTGCATCCATTTGATTCATTTGACATCTTAAGACATATTGAAAGCATGTTTGATCATTGCATCTTGCATTTGCCATGTGATATGCCATTTGCATTCCATAACATTTCATGTATGATCATGGTTCTTAACTTGCTTCATTTGCATCCATAAGTTTGTATGATCATCCCCATGTGTTGTTTCATGTTTACATCATCTCATAGCATCATTATCATCTCATATATGCTTCTGGTTTTGGTTTGCTTCATGCCATTTCATTTCATTTTGCATTGCATTGCATTTCTCTCACTAACTTTTCAGGTGGTAAGCAACTTTGAGAAGTGAATTTGCCTTCACTTCTCACAACTTCTTTTCATCTCTTTTATGCATCCATGCTGCATTCTGTTATGTGTTTGAGATTGAGCTTGCTCTTTCTTTTTCTCCTTACTTTCTTTCCTCAAGTGACTTGACTCCTTGAATGAAGCAAGTTACTTTGCTTCTCCTTGCTCCTTTCATCTGTTTCCTGGTGGTTCCTTTGAAGACTTCTTTCTTAAACCTTACAAACCTTAGGAACAACCAAGCATGACAATGATTAGGGCTTTGATTAGTCTCCCCATTTAGATTTTGCCTTTGTGTCTCTTTGAGTCTTCTCTTCTCACCTCATAATCAGGGACTAAACCCTAAAGGCTTTAAGGCTTTGAGATTAAGCTTATGCCTGCATCCTTCTATTAGGATGGAGTGTATAACTTTAATCCTAAGTGTTAAACCCTTAATGTGTTTAACTCCTTTAATCAATCCACTTAATAATCATCAAGACATCACACTTGTAACTTGGGCCTTGCATTAGGGTTCTAATTCTTCCTTAATTGGTTAAGAAGGACTAACCCTAGTGTTAATGGACAAGTCCCCCTCAAGTTGTCTTACAAACCCTAAAAACCACTTCATCATCATATCATTAAATAAAATCCACTTAACCAAAGGCTTGTTATGTCATGAGTTTAATCCCTAATCATGGATTAAGTTGAGGAGCCTTCCTCAGCTTAAACACTCTCATCTATTATCCTTCTATTAGGATGGTGTAATGAGTCTGTTTAATCCCTGATTATGGCTTAATCTCATTACTTAACACTAAACAAAAACAACAAAAACCTCTAAATAATCACAAGTAGGTTAATGATCTTAAACCTACACCAAAGGTGTTTAAGTGTGAGAAGCTGACTTCACACTTAAGGTATTCTCATTACCCCTAATCAGAGGGATGATGTGATGAGTTTACTAATCCATTGGTTTAGGCTTCAGCTCATTAACTTATGACAAACTTTCAAAAGCAATAAAAGACTGAAAACACAAAAACAAACAATAATCGTCCCCTCCGGGATTCTTTTCTCATCATCTTCACTCACAAACGAGAACTCGCTTCTTCCGTCTAATGCAAGACAGTTTGCATATGTGCCAGACAGATCATACACTTGAGCATAGGCAAGCAAGCAGTTCACAAGTCAATTCATTTTCAGTCTCTTTGAGTCGAACTACGGTGTTCTGACTTCCTCATTGCACGAGAGGATACGTAGGCATAACTTAACAGTTATCGAACAAAAGTCTCTGTATATTCCCCCTCTTCCAGCTTTATTCTTTTAGCCTCATGATCTTGAGCCTTATACTCCTGTTCTTACATTGACACTGTATATATCACACTTCACATTCTTTACACTGACACCTGTACATTTTCTTTCAGCCCTTTTATACACAAATTGCACTGACACTACCCCTTTAAAAACACAAATCTTTTAAGCGTGGATCCCGTCGAGTACGACGGACAATCTGGGTGCTAATACCTTCCCAGGTTGTAACCAACCCCCTTTCTCAGTCTCTCTGGTTCGCAACCGTCTTATCCGTATCTTTTCTAGGTCTATGCAGCATTACCTTTCCTCCGGGATAAAAATGCCTAGCTGGCGACTCTTTTCATTCCCTGTGAGTTCACTCCTGTGTGTTCTCATCCTCCCTTTCGCCGACCGTTCGCGTCTGTACCTTTATCTGGGCCATTTCCCATTTATCGGGAGCGACACTATTCAAGCATGAGTTAGCTGTGACGGATGTAAGCAACGGCTTAACAGGCAAACAAGATAACTTGTGGTTGAATACCAAAGACAGTCCAAAATTTGCACTCATAGAATGAAGAAGAAAAGGGATATAAATTGTAAAAGAAAATAAAGTATGACTATAAAGTGCGGGCGACGGAGGACGACCGTCGAGGAGAGGACGACTGCTGGGGATAAAGTAACGACGGGGACGGCCGACATGCTGGGGATATGAAAGATTATGATGGGGACGGACATCAAGGAAAGAAATAAGATTTTATGGGGGTTACAGGTAAAGTGAATGATGGGGACGATCATCAAATTCAAGGTATAAATGAAGTAAATGATGAGGTACGGTTATCAAAGGTGAAGGACGATCACCTAGCAGGGGACGGCTGCTCTGTTGGGGATAAGATGAGGGACGGTCATCTAAGGTGAAGGACGATCACCTGGCAGGGGACGGCTGCCGAAAGCATCACGACATAGGACGAATGCCGGATAGAAAAAGTCGACGATGGGGACGGCCATCGGATAAGCATGATGAAGGAAGATCATCAAGAGGTGAAGGACGATCTCCTAGCAGGGTACGGCTGCTCTCAGGGTTTATCATGACATAGGACGAATGTCAGATAACAGAATCAACGATGGGGACGGCCATCGGATAAAATGATGAAGGACGATCATCAGGAGGTGAAGGACGATCACCTAGCAGGGTACGGCTGCTCTCAGGGTTTATCATGACATAGGACGAATGTCAGATAGGAAGGGGTTCTAATGAATAGAGACTCCTCTAGGAATGATGAAGGACGATCATCAGGAGGTGAAGGACGATCACCTGGCAGGGTACGGCTGCCGAAAGTATCATGACATAGGACGAATGTCAGATAGAAAAGGTAATAAATCAATGGAGTTTGCTGGGGACTCTCTTGGGGAAGGGTAGACACGGACAAGCGTCTAAATTCAAGAAGACATAAGTGTTTGACAAGGTGTATAGATTAAAATGCGGACGGGCATCCTTAAGACTATGATACGGACGAGTATCAATAGAAACAAACGCTTGACGCATGTTCAGCGATGATGATACAGACGAGTATCAACTGGTTAACAAAGAACACGGACGAGTGTTGATTCTGAGGGGATTTAAGTGGTATATACAAGATACGGACGAGTATCTGTATGAGTAGAAAGTGATGAGTGAGACATAGACGAGAGTCCAACTTGCTAGGGAGAGCATGACACGGACGGGTGTCGAAAAAAGTGTATTATAAACAAGTATTTGATTTACAAAGTGTTTAGGTAACTATGTTGGGGAAGGTGACACGGACGGGTGTCAAGGAATTGTATATATATGTATTTGTGTTAGTGAGTGCAAAGGGGATGCTTTGGCTCTCTGCTGGGGAAATGACACAGACGAGTGCCAAAAGGAGTATCTGTAATGTATAAGCATCTGTTTGCTTGGGCAATTTTTCTGGGGAATGATGACACGGACGAGTGCCAAAAGGAGCATGTATCTGTATTTGTGAGTGTAAAGGAAATGCTTTAATATTCTGTCGGGGAGTTTGAGAGGTATTTTGTATATTGTTGATGGAACGTCAGTATTTACAAGTGTTCAGCTCGACTCATGGCTTATGATTATGCAATATGTTGGATTTTTGCCGTAATGCTCCGTATTGGACGGAATGCTACACTCTGGGGGAAAATATGATGTGAATGCTATAATTATGCAAAGATACTGATCCGGGATTCGGATCCCGCCGCTGTGGAGATCTCTGGCTGATCTGATTGAAGTGGATATCCCAGCTGGGGATGAGATCATTGGTAGATCTGACATATATGACTCTGCTTGGGGAAATAGATCACTGATAGATCTATCTTGGTAATGAGGGATCCAGCTGGGGTTTGTGGGAGCTTTCGTCACTCTGTTGGGAGATTTCCAGGCGTTGTTCTTCTGGATAGAGGATGAAACTCTGTGGGGAGATGGTTCCCTGTCTAGCACTTGGCTGGGGAAGAAGAAAGATCACTGAAAGATCTTCCTAGAGATTTTTGTGGGGATCCTGCTGAGGAGGATACTTGACAACTCAGCTGGGGATATGAACACCTTCTGGTGCTGCTCTTTGAAGGAAATGTTGGAGAAGTGATGCATGGCAACTCTGATGGGGAGAAAGCGTCTCTGGTGCTGTTTGGAAGGTGCGCTGAGGAAACAATGATTTGGCAGCCTACTGGGGAGAAGCTTTCATGCCCCATGTTGCGCTTTGATACCTGCAATCCTGTAAAGACAAAGAAACGCACAAGTACCCCGAGGTATCCCTTACTGGATTCCATCATAGGGGTTTAGACACTCCCGGGAGTAAGTATATTTCCTGTAAGCACGTATTTTTAGAAGGGAAGCATCTGTATTTATGCAATCAATATCTTAAAGGCATCGGACATTTTTGCAAACGAAAATAAAATGTACGAGACGAAACATGACTGAAAATCTGATTTTATTAATTCGTGTGCCCTGAATTGGCAAGATACAGTCAAAGAAACTGATCCCCTGAAATGAGGAAATCGTTACAAATTGAGAAACAAAAAGATGCTGGCAATGCTGATGACGCTTCGAGGAGCTTCCCTTTTGCTATGACTCGTATGACTTTTGACGTTCTTCTCATCCCGCGCTTTTGAAGGAGGCTGATTCTGACCGACGCTTGAACCTTTCGAAGCTTACCACGTTGTAAGTGATACAAACGAATTCCGAATGCAGTTGTTCGCTTATTCCCTTATTTTGCGTGGATCGCCCTTTCGGGTTTTCAATCCACCGGGATACCCATTTTTGCCTGAGTCGTCCAATGCGGCTTTTCAACTCAGCGGGTGTACGTTTTTTTAATTCATTTTCCCTTATTTTTGTACGAGCCTTATATTCTGTTTTTGACTTGCCGGGATGCCCTATTTTTGCCTGGACCTACATTCTGTTTTTATGTCCAGCGGGTCATTTTTACGCGAAGTATTTTTTAACTGCATCTGAATTCACAGGGGACAGGAAGTCTTCACCATCCATAGTACTGAGCATCAGTGCTCCACCAGAGAAAACTTTCTTTACTATGAATGGACCATCGTAATTCGGAGTCCACTTGCCCCTGTGGTCTGTATGAGGAGGGAGGAGTCTTTTCAGCACAAGATCTCCTACTTGGTACTCTCGGAGCCTGACTTTCTGATCGAAGGCTTTCTTCATTCTTTTCTGATACAGCTACCCATGACAGATTGCAGCCAATCTCTTCTCTTCAATCAGATTCAGTTGTTCGTATCGGGATCGGACCCACTCTGCTTCGTTCAACTTAACATCCATCAGTACCCGTAGGGAGGGTAATTCAACTTCAACAGGTAGGACTGCCTCCATACCATACACAAGTTGATACGGTGTTGCCCCAGTGGATGTTCTGATTGACGTACGGTAACCATGTAAGGCAAATGGTAGCATTTCATGCCAATCTTTATAGGTAACCACCATCTTCTGTACAATCTTCTTGATATTCTTGTTAGCTGCCTCTACAGCGCCATTCATTTTTGGCCTGTAAGGCGAAGAATTGTGGTGTTGGATCTTGAAGTCCCGGCATAGTTCTGCCATCATTTTGTTGTTTAAGTTGGAACCATTATCAGTAATGATCCGTTCGGGAACTCCATACCGACAGATGATGTCTCTTTTCAAGAATCGGGCTACCACTTGCCTTGTAACATTTGCATATGAAGCCGCTTCAACCCACTTAGTAAAATAGTCAATGGCAACCAGGATGAATCTGTGGCCATTTGAAGCAGTCGGTTCAATCTTGCCAATCATATCAATGCCCCACATGGCAAAGGGCCAGGGTGAAGACATCACATTTAGAGGATTCGGAGGCACATGCACTTTATCTGCATAAATCTGGCATTTATGGCATTTTCTGGCATAGGCACAACAGTCGGCATCCATTGTGATCCAGTAATAGCCTGATCTTAACAGCTTTTTAGCCATAACATGCCCTCCTGCATGGGTGCCAAAGGATCCTTCGTGCACTTCGTGCATCAAGAAGTCTGCTTCTGTCCTATCAACGCATCTGAGGAGTATCATATCAAAGTTTCTCTTGTACAGGGAACCATCAGCATTCAGGAAGAAACTGACAGCCAGCTTCCTTAATGTCTTCTTATCATTGGAAGATGCCCCCGGTGGGTATGTTTGGTCCTCCAAGAATCATTTGATGTCGTGAAACCAAGGTTTTTCGTCTTTAACAACATCTGCTGAGAATATGTATGATGGCCTGTCAAGTCTGGATACTGAAATCCGAGGCACAAAGTTGGCAGCTTGAACTTTGATCATGGATGAAATGGTAGCCAGAGCATCTGCAAACTGGTTTTCATCTCGAGGGATATACTCAAGCATGACTGTTGTGAAGAATGTGAGTAACCTCCTCGTATAATCTCGGTAAGGTATCAGATGATCTTGGTGGGTGTACCATTTGTCGTTGGTTTGATTAATTACCAGAGCTGAATCTCCGAACATAGTCAAAGTCTTGATCCTGAGGTCAATGGCTTCCTCAAGACCCATAATACAAGCTTCGTATTCAACTTCGTTGTTAGCGCAGTTAAAGGTGAGTTTTGTCGAGAAAGGCATGTGAACTCCCTTAGGTGTAATGAGTACTGCACCAACACCGCGACCATTCATGTTAACAGCCCCATCAAACATCATAGTCCATTCTTCTTCTAGGTCAGGCCCTTCAGTATGAACAGGCTCTTCATGATCTTTTTCTTTTATGAACATGATGTCTTCATCAGGGAAGTCAAATCTCATAGGCTGGTAATCATCAATGGGTTTCTCAGCGAGATAATCAGACAATACACTGCCTTTGATGGCCTTTTGGGATGTGTACTGAATGTCATATTCCGTGAGGATCATTTGCCATCTTGCAACCCGTCCGGTAAGTGCTGGCTTCTCAAAAATGTACTTAACTGGATCCATCTTTGAGATCAATAAGGTAGTGTGAGTCAACATATACTGCCTTAGTCGGCGAGCAGCCCACGCTAAAGCACAGCAAGTTTTCTCGAGCAGTGAATAACGTTGTTCACAGTCGGTAAACTTTTTGCTTAGGTAGTATATTGCATACTCTTTTTGACCAGACTCGTCATGCTGGCCCAGCACACACCCCATTGACTCTTCTAATACTGTCAAGTACATGATTAAAGGTCTTCCTTCAATTGGAGGCATAAGGACCGGAGGTTCTTGTAAGTATTTCTTGATTTTGCCAAAAGCCCTCTGGCAGTCTTCGTTCCACCTGACCGTTTATTCTTTTCTTAACAGCTTGAACAGAGGCTCACAGGTTGCTGTAAGGTGAGATATGAACCTTGAAATGTAGTTCAATCTACCTAGAAACCCCCGAACTTCTTTTTCTTTCTTTGGTGCAGGCATTTCTTGAATGGCTTTAACTTTATCAGGGTCAACTTCAATCCCTTTCTCACTTACAATAAAACCCAACAGCTTACCGGATCGCACCCCGAATGTGCATTTGTTGGGGTTTAACTTCAGTTGGTACTTCCTCAAACGCTTGAATAGCTTCAACAGATTCACCAGGTGGTCTTCTTCTATGAGGGACTTAGCAATCATGTCATCCACATAACATTCAATTTCTTTGTGGATCATGTCATGGAATAATGTTACCATAGCCCGTTGATAAGTGGCACCCGCATTCTTCAGTCCGAATGGCATCACCTTATAACAGAATGTGCCCTAGGGTGTGATGAAAGTTGTCTTCTCCATGTCTTTAGGTGACATCTTGATCTGATTGTATCCTGAAAATCCGTCCATGAAGGAGAACACCGAGAACTGAGCTGTATTATCGACCAATACATTAATGTGAGGTAAAGGGAAGTCATCTTTCGGGCTGGCTCTGTTTAGATCCCGGTAGTTTACACACATCCTCACCTTGCCGTCTTTCTTAGGCACAGGTACAATATTAGCAACCCACGGCGGATAGCTAGTCACAGCAAGGAAACCGGCGTCCCACTGTTTTTGTAACTCTTCCTTAATCTTCATTGCCATATCTGGGCGAGTACGGCGCAACTTCTGTTTTACTGGCGGGCATTCTTCTTTCAGAGGTAGCTTGTGCATGACAATGTCGGTGTCCAACCCTGGCATATCCTGATAGGACCAAGCGAAAACATCCACATATTCCCGGAGCATGTCAATCAGTTGCTCTTTCACTGAATCTTGCAGGCAGGCCCCGATCTTAACTTCTTTTACGTCTTCTTCCGTAACAAGATTAACTGTTTCAATCTCCTCCTGATGAGGAGTGATAACCTTCTCCTCTTGCCTTAACAACCTGGCTAGCTCTTCAGGTAGCTCATAATCTTCTTCAACCCCTTCATCAGCTTGATTGATTGGATTGTCAAAGTCATACGAGGTCATAGTAGTGTTGTCGGTGCAGTCTGGTGGGCACTTTCTGCAAGGGTTTAGATTGGTTTATTTTAGTGATCAGTTTTATCTTATTTAGAAAAAGTGAAAATGAAGTTTTTTTTTTTGAAAAGCATTGCCATTTTATTTTTGTACATAAAGAAAAATGAAAAACAGTGAGCGGAAAAGAAAAGACTCATTTGCAAAAGATGTCCTGATATTCATTAATTGATCTTTGCACAAAATACAAGATGGCCCGATTACAAAATGAGTCTTAACATCTTGGGCAAGATGTAAGACTTGATGCATGCTTTAAAATACAGGAAATAATAATTACTCTGCAGGAGTAACCCTTATAATTTCCTGGGAAGACCAGTTAAGGACTTGGCTCCTCGAGATCCTTGGACGTATCCAACTCTCCAGGTTGCGGTCGCTTTCCTCCTCGTCTTCCAAGTTGTTCACAGCATCCGGGGTGAGCATTCCCCCGCTGACAAAATTGGGCTCCTTTGCAGCCTCAGATTGATCTTGTTGATTTGGTCTGTAACCCAACCCAAATCGGTCTTCTTTCTTTTCCACGGGCAACAGCTTGCCCCAGCCTTGGGCGGTACCTTCCTCAACAACCTTCTGGGCTTGCTGATATGACGTGATGGAAGTTCCCGGTACAGCAGATGCTTCATTAATGTTGAGGGCCTCAAACCCTTGGCTCATAGTTTCATGGATCTCCCCATCCATTTCAATGTACTTATACGTAGCCAGATGGCTAACAAAGATGTCTTCCTCACCACAGATGGTGATGATCTAGCCTTCCCACTCGAATTTAAGCTTCTGGTGAAGGGTAGACGTAACAGCGCCAGCGGCGTGGATCCAGGGTCTACCCAACAGACAGTTGTAGGCCGGCTGAATGTCCATCACATAGAAGGTAGTTTTGAAGGTCTGCGGGCTGATCATCACAGGCAGATCAATCTCTCCGAGCACTGATCTTTTAGAGCCATCAAATGCTCTCACCACCAAATTACTCGGACGCAGTGCCAAGCCATCATACTCCAGCTTCACTAAGGCTTTCTTTGGTAGAACATTGAGTGATGACCCAGTGTCCACCAGTACATGAGATAGAACAGCACCCTTGCATTCCAAGGTGATATGCAAAGCCTTATTATGGTTGCGTCCCTCTGTTGTTAAGTCAGCATTGGTAAAGCCCAGTCTGTGACTGGTGTTGACATTAGCCACCACAGTTTCTAGCTGATTAACAGTAATCTCTTCTGGCACGTATGCTGCGTGCAGGACTTTCAATAATGCATTCATGTGAGCTTCGGAACACATTAACAGGGATAATATGGAGATTTTTGAGGGAGTTTGGTGAATCTGATCCACCAACTTGTAATCACTTCTTTTTATGATTCTCATGAACTCGTCTACATCTTATTCAAAAGATGTCTTCTGAGTTTCTTTGGCAGTTGGCTCTTCAGATACCACACTCTTTCCTTTTGCCTTGGCAGCAGCCTCGGCTTCAACATTAGGTCTTTGGGTTTGTGAGGCAAAAAGGCATCCGCTTCTGGTGAAGCCTCCGCCTCCCCAAACATTATCAACTTGTGGAGAAGAGGTTGATGAATCCAGAGTGATTTTCTCCCTGTTGCAGTAGAGATCAGAGCCATAATGCCAAGGTATGGCATTACTGCTTTCATAAGGAACGGGTCCAGGTACCGTAATAGTAACTGGACTGACTGCTGTAGAGGAGGGTACTGCAATGGTGTACGGATCATAGTAAATTGTGACTGGTGACCTGGCAGGAGGTGCCACTGTTTGTTGTTGAAAGTTGTTGTTTGGGGGAACATTTGATGGGTCATAGTAAATTGTAACTGCTGAGACATCTTCATTAATTTCTGCTGGTGTTGTAGAAGATTCCGTTAATAAAATGGATGTTGATGTTGTAGAAGAAATGGTTGTTGAAATCCGACTTGTTGAAGTGATGGACAGAGCCATTGCTGATGATATTGAGGAATTGGTAGGAATGATTGTTGCTGCTGTTGTAGAAGAATCAGGAATTGTCGTTAAAGGAATTGCTGGTTTTGTAGGCGCCGTTGTTGAAATCTGAAGGATACCATCCTTAATAAGACCATTTATGCCACTTCTCAAATTTTCACACCCGTTAACTGCAATGTTGCAATACCCACAACCGAGTTCACACCCGGGGAACACTTGGCACTCTAGAAGCTGAGCTTTAATTTCGACCAGAGGTGTTCGAATTTGTGCAACACTGGTGATCAAGGTAGATGGTTTGTCTTCCTCAATGGCATTAATCCTCGGCCCACCATGATTAGGCATAGGATTTTTGTTGACATTCGGAGGAGGTGCAAAGTTGAGGGCTTTAGAATCCACCAGATCTTGGACTTTCATTTGTAAGGCCCTGCATTTTTCCATATTGTGACCAGGTGCATTGGAGTGGAAAGCACATCTGGCATTGACATCATAATTCTTTGGGAGATTGGAGGGATCTGGAGGTGCCAATGTCCTTAACTCAACCAAGTTAAGCTTCAGGAGTTGTGGCAATAAGGCAGCATAAGGCATAGGGATAGGGTCAATCACCCTGTTTGCCTGTGATGGTCTTTGTTGGAAGGGTCGTTGTTGTTGATTGCTATTGTTGTTGTTGTAGGTTCTTTGTTGTGGATACTGAACTTGCTGTTGATAATGTGGTTGTTGTTGTTGATATGCTGGTTGCTGAGGAATCGGAGCTGGAATGGTGACAGCTGCTACTGATCTGTGAACATACTGAGGTCTGCCCCTGCTGGCATGAATGGAATTTGTCTCACCGGTCCTTCGAGGTCCCACAAAAGGCTTCCTGGGATTACTGGACGAACTTGCACCATTATCAGAAATTTTGCCCATTTTCAAAAGGCTTTCAATCCTTTCCCCAGCTATAACTACGTCAGCAAAACTGGTGGAAGAAAAGGCAGCCAGTCTATCAATATATGTTCCTTGCAAAGTATTCATGAACATGTCGGCCATTTCTCTTTCCGACATGGGTGGCTGGACAGCAGCAGCAAGCTATCTCCACCTTTGGGCATATTCTCTGAAGCTTTCTCTGGAAGATTGAGACATTCCCATTAGGAGGGTCCTGTTAGGAGCCATGTCAAGGTTATATTGATATTGTCTGATGAAGGCTTTAGCTAAGTCCTTCCAGCATCTGATAGTAGCTCTGGTCAAGTGTGAATACCACTCTCTTGAAGCCCCAGTCAAACTGTCTTCAAAATAGAACATCTACAGCTTTTCATCCATGGTATATGCTTTAAGTCTCCCCAAAAAAGACTGCAGGTGAGTTCGTGGACAAGAGGTTCCATTGTATTTCTCAAAACACGGGGGTTTGAACTTGTGGGGAATTCTCACCCCATCCACTAACCCCATATCCATTACATCGAAGCCTAAGGAGTTTTGAGACTCCAGAGATCTCAACTTCTCAGCAATTTCATCAAACCTCCTATCATAGACTTCATCTCCAGCTCCCATGACAGTAAATTGCTCCTCTTGGGGGTCTTCTTGTAAGATCCTCCCCCCAGTAGTATTTCCTTACACATTACCCGGGATGTTGACTTCCGGATCTAGATGAGGTCCAAATACTGGCGGATTAACATGAGGCTGACCCCTCTCATTGTTGCTAGTTCCTCCAGTTCCAGGATGAGGTTCCTCGGGAGTCTGTCTTTCCACCAATGCCCTTAACCTTTCCTGACTTTGGGCCAAGCCAGTCATTACAGCCATGAATTAGGTCATTTGGTTTCTCATCTCCACTCTTTCATTAGCCATCTGGGTTCTGACCTCAGTCAGGTCCTGCTGTACTTGCTCCATTTGGATACCAGGAAGGTTGTTGCGAGTAGGGTACCGGTGTGTACGGTTGACAGGGAACACTCTTCTGCGAGCAATGTTTCCTGAAGCCACAACAGAGTTAGAAACAAATAATAACAAAACCTACAAAACAAAACAAAAGTTAGTATGCAATGCAGTATGCTTATTTGTTTTCCAAGGTATCTGGCTTGGTTCTTGGTTTTGACCTTTCCAGACCTTGAGGAAGATGCTTTGATGTTGTTGAGAAAAGAAACCCAAATGGAAACAAACTAAAATATATTACAAATGATGAATAATACATAGTCTGTTTTTACAACACATGCCCCTGAAGGGTCAAAATACAACAAAAAAGAAAAGTACATCAAATGGAAACAACAACAAACAAAAAGTCAGACATCCAGTCCAAACTCATCCTCTTTAACCTCCTTCAGAAGTGCCTCAGTCACTGGACCAGCTGGATGCTCTGTAATGGTCCTTATGAGGAGGTTCCTGGTGGCAATGGCAGTGGCCAGCTTCTTGTGCCTGTCCTGGTCCTTTGATCTCTTCAATCCAGCTCTGAGCTTCAATTCTGATATCTCTTTTTGGGCTGCCAACAAAGCTTCCTGCTGCTTCTTTTCATTGGCCTATAACTGCTCAATCTTGGCTTGAGTTCTCTTATCTTCTTGAGTACAGGCTACAGTGATCCTGACCCACCTAGCCTGACTTTCTTGCAGATAGAGCTCAATCCTAGCCTTCTGAATCTTGGCCTCTTTACAGGCATTCTTCAATATTTGTTCCCCAGCACTTGCTTTCCTGATATAGTCCTCTGTTTTCTCAATCTTGGCCAGATGCTCCACCCTAAGCTTCTCCAACCTTTCAATGTCCAGACGACCATCACTCCTTTCCCAAAGGGTCTTCTTCAGAGCTTGAGACAGATTCTCATTCCTTTCCTTCAACTTCTCAAATTCTTCCAGGCTGACAGTGGCTGCTGGCTGTACTGTAGATGGTCCAGGTGTATCCTCAAAGGTGAAAGGCATTCCAGTAATATGGGCTCTGGTACGGGACCAATCATAGTACTGAGCTGAAGCAACACTATTACACCTCCCTAGAATGGCCATCCCCTTTGTCTGGATGTTGTCCCAAGCCCAGGATGCTTGTCTGACAACAGCTGAATTAGGTTTTACTTCACAATACAGGGTCTCAGCTAAATCTTTCACTCTAGGAGGGTGGACCAAAGCATAGCCCAGTTGTCTCTTAAACAGCAAAGGATTGTAGTTGATGCAACCCTTTACTCCTATCAGAGGTACATTTGGGTATTGCCCACAGCTGGTGATAATGTCTTTGCCTTTGGTGCTCTGGGTGCACCATCTGATATCATCTGAAGTCAAAGCAATGAGCCTCTTGGCCCAATTCTTCTGTTGGTGAGGGTTCAGGAAGGCATCTGTCTTAGGCAGGTGTTTGAGCAGCCAGGTGTGAAACAAAGGAGCACAACATCTCACCAACTTCCCCCTTTGTTTCTCATTCCTCTGATGAATGGAGTAATAGAAATCTCCCAGCAATGTGGGTACTGGGTTCCTCAGAAGAAAAAGATGAATGGCATTCTTGCTAATGAATTTGGGCTCATCTGCAAATAGTATAACCCCATATATACTGAGGGCTAACAGTGCACAGACTGCCCTCCACTCTCCCAAGGAAGCCTTCAGGATGGCCTGAGAAATCAAGAAGTCTAAGTGCAAACCAGGGATCCCAGCCTTTGTTGTCATGCTTTGCTCAATCAAGGAAGGTTCCAGGTACAGTGCTTTTGCTACTTCTCCATTGCTGGGAGAAGTCATTTTTGGGTTGAAGGGGACTCCACCCCTGACAGGTATTCCAATCAATGATGAAAACTCCTTCAGTAGAGGTCCTAGCTGAAAGTCTGGAAATGTGAAGCATCTCAAAGGAGGGTCATAAAACTGTAGGCAGGTGTGGATCATGCTCCTCTGAGAAGGGTCTAGGTCCATAACCATATCCAGGATACCTCCATAATGCTCTCTGAATAATGGGATGTGGTCAGGGGTGATAAGTGACTGGACCTTCCTGATACCAGTCAACACAAGCTCAAAGAAATGGTATGATATGTTGCTCTTCCTGGGAATGGTCATGAGTGCTGATGAAGAGCTGAAGACAAGTGCTGATGAGGATCAAGACTGATACTGGAGACGATCCACTGATAGGCCAGTGTTGGTGATGATGAAGATAGCTGAAGCAGACAACTGATGAAGACAACTGAAGTAGGGGTTTATACAAGTGAAGGGGTCAAAACCAAACCAGATATAATGTGGATACCCTGAAAAACAAATAAACAAATGTTAAATGATGCAAATGATGATGTATGCAAATGATATGCAAGGGTTTGTGATCAAGCTGGATCTGATTATCTGTCTTGATATAAAGCCCATGTATGTTCAAGAAGTCCAGATGGAGGTTCAGAAATCCAGTAACCAAGGTGGGGGACTCAAATAAAGAGTCACATGTCCAGGGTTAATCACAGGAACTGTCCAAAATGAGGTACTCTTAAATAAAACAAGTAACAGGGTATGATGTGGCCAAGGGTACCTGCAAACCTGCAAACAGCCCAACCCCCTCACATGTAGTGTTCTAAAACAAGGATCCTCAGACTTGGATCAGTTATGAGAAGTGTAAACACTTCTAACCTGGAGCTACAGTGTTTACAATAACCATAAAAGATCCTCCTCTAATTCACCTCAGTTTCTGAAGGTCATAATAAAGGTCATCCAGACTTAGCAGGCTTCCCAGATAGCCCTAGCACTACAGGAAATCTGTAGCACAGAGTTCTCAAGAAGAAACGCACATCTGAACCGTGTTTCATATTCC
The DNA here is from genome assembly GCA_963966055.1 of Lathyrus aphaca. Classification (NCBI taxonomy): domain Eukaryota; kingdom Viridiplantae; phylum Streptophyta; class Magnoliopsida; order Fabales; family Fabaceae; genus Lathyrus; species Lathyrus aphaca. The sequence continues at coordinate 410,456,167 of OZ014524.1, read as the reverse complement.
CGCACCAGACCGAAATGGAATGGGAAAGAACATGAACCACTCTAGCCTAGGTGTCACTCAGGTCCCAGGTATAGGACCTTAAACTCTCAATGAAACCCCACCCACCAAAGAAAACCAGATCCAGCAATGACAGTATGACAGTATGATGTATAAAACTGTAAAGAAAGCAATAAACAAAATTGTACATAAAGCAAATAAATAAAACAAATATATAAACACAATTAGAACATAACACCCCAGTAAACACAAATCAAACAAGCGCTAGGAGGAACCCACAAAAAGAACCAGAAGCCCTGGTTACAGTATAAGGGTCCCCAGCAGAGTCGCCAAGCTGTCGCTCCCACCTGATGACACCCGGTCAAGAGGGGTACAGACGCGAACGGTCGGCGAAAGGAGAAGAGGATGAATGAATAGAGTCGCCAGCTAGGCATTTTTATCCCGAAGGAAAGGTAATGTTGCATAAACCTAGAAAGATATGGATAAGACGGTTGCAAACCAGAGAGACTGAGAAAGGGGGTTGGTTACAACCTGGGAAGGTATTAGCACCCAGATTGTCCGCCATACTCGATGGGATCCACGCTTAAAAGATTTGTGTTTTAAAGGGGTAGTGTCAGTGCAATCTGTGTATCAAAGCTGGAAAAGAATGCAAGTGTCAGTGTAAAATAAGTGTGAAGTGTATAAGAGAGGTGTCAGTGTAAGAGCAGGAGTATGAAGCTCAAGACTATGAGGCTTAAAGAATAATGTTGGAAAGAGGGGGAATATACAGAGACTTTTGTTCGATAACAGTTAAGTTATGCCTACGTATCCTCTCGTGCAATGAGGAAGTCATAACACCGTAGTTCGACTCAAAGAGACTGAAAGATAAATTGACTTGTGACCTGCCTACTTGTCTATGCTCAAGTGTATGACTTGTCTGGCTCAGGTGCAAACTGTCTTGCATTAGACGGAAGAAGCAAGTTCGCGTTTGTGAGTGAATGAGATGAGAAAAGAATCCCGGAGGAGACGATTATTGTTTGTTTTTTGGTGTTTTCAGTCTTTTATTGATTTTGGAGTTTGTCATAAGAAAATGAGCTTAAGCCTAAACCAAGGGTTAGTAAACTCATCACATCCTCCCTCTGATTAGGGGTAATGAGAATACCTTAAGTGTGAAGTAATTACCTCACACTTAATCACCATGATGTAGGATTAAGATCATTAACCTACTTGTGATTATTTAAATGTTTTTGGAGTTTTTGTTTAGTGTTAAGTAATGAGTTTAAGCCATAATCAAGGATTTAATGGACTCATTACACCATCCTAATAGAAGGATAATAGATGAGAACATTTAAGCTGAGGATGGCTCCTCAACTTAATCCATGATTAAGGATTAACCTCATGACAAAACAAAGCCTTTATTAAATGGATTTTAGTTTATGATAAGATGAAGAAGTGATTTTTATGGTTTGTAAGACAACTTGAGGGGGACTTGTCCATTAACACTAGGGTTAGTCCTTAACCAATTAAGGAAGAATTAGAACCCTAATGCAAGGCCCAAGTTACAAGCTTGATGTCTTAGTGATTATTAGATGGATTGATTAAAGGATTTAAACACATTAAGGGTTTAACACTTAGGATTAAAGTTATACACTCCATCCTAATAGAAGGATGCAGGCATAAGCTTAATCACAAAGCCTTAAAACCTTTAGGGTTTAGTCCTTGATTATGAGATGAGAAGAGAAGACTCAAAGAAAACTCAAAGGAAAGAGTCTAAGGGGGACTAAACAATCCTAAAATGTTATCATGCTTTGAAGTCCTAGGGTTTGTGAGGCTTAAGAGGAGAAATCTTCAAGGAAGCCACCAAGGAGAAGCAAGATAGAAAAGGGATGAGATGAGAAGAGAAAAGAGGGAAGAGAGGCACAAGTGAGCAAGCTCACTCAAAGACAAGTAAAAATGCAGCAAGGATGTAAAATTATAAGGTATGAGGTGAAGGCAAATCCACCTCCCAAACAAACTTACCATTAATCCTGAAAAGTTAGTACAAGATGCATAAGGGGAGAAATGAGATGAAGCAATGCATATGGATGGGCAAATGCCAAAGTCAAAAACATACATATGATGCAAATGATGTCAAGAGATGGTGCAAAGTCATACAAGATGCATATATGTGAGCATACAAGAGGATGGATGTATATGGAGCATGCCTTGAACCATGAAAGTTCATGAAAACTTATGAAATGCAATGAAGGTATGACATGTCTAATGAATGATGCAATGATCAAACATGATTCTAATATGTCCTAAGATGTCTTATGAATCATATGGATGCACAAAATGTCATGGAAAGTCCTTGAATGCAAGCAAATGAGAGATGGAGGCAAAGGAAGGCAAGAATTAGGGTTTATGCATAACATGCAACACAAAACTCAAAATCAGAAGCAAATGACATGATAAAAAATTGAAAATGGGATCAAAGGAACCCTAACCCTACACAAGTTCACTGCCCAAAGGAGGGGACCTAACTCTTAACCTAATGGAAGTTATGATTTTTCTAAGTCAACTAGGGTTTCAAAGCACCTCAAAAGGAAAAATGCACATTAAATTGAAAATGAAAGATAAATTCAAACCAATTTTACCCTAAAAACTACATGCTATGAAGGATGCAATGCAAGAAGAACCATTATCAAACTCTTCATGGTTAGGCAGAATGAATTTTTTCAAGTTAGGATCAAAATATTGCCTTTTAACAACTTTAATTCCAATGAAAATTGTCAAAATAGGTCAGGAACCAAAAAGAAATTTGTTTTGAGAGTTTGATAATGTTTCTAAATGTTTTAAAATGCAATGTGAATTTTTTTGTGATTTTTAAATACCTAAATGCATTTTTAATTAATTAATTTCCATTAACTAATTAAAAATAAACATTTAAATGATTTAAAAATAATTTTTAATGCAAAAAATAAAAATAAAAATATTTTTGGGTTCTGAAAATTAATGAAATGTTTGACAAAAAAAGTCTGAATTTTTTAATATGTTTTGCTATTTTTAAAAATTCGTGGAAGTTAAATATAAAACAAATAAAATAAAATGAATTTAAAAAGAAAAATGAGAAAGTCAAATGATCTGAAGGCCCAGATTCAAACTCAAGGGGGCGGGAATTGACTTAGCGCGCAAACGAACGGCTGGAATTCAAACTCACTTAATTATGTCATTAGCCCTAATCCTGAGCCCTAATGACTTTCAGATGACCGGAACAATGTTCCAGTCATCTTCTCCGGCAAGCCATTTCCCCAATCTCACTCAATACGCATCAAAACTTCATCAAACTCTCCAGAAATGATTAATGAACAACAATAAACAAGATTCCAGGCACAAAAACCATTTATATTACATCAACAACAAGAATCGAAGCAATCAAGTTTCACAGGCAAAATTTCAGAACAAGCATACATGGTCATTTTTCACTCATTTTCAAAATAAATCATATCATGGTGATCAGTGAAGCATAAGGAATCATTTAGAAACTAAAAATGGGAGTTCTGGAAAAAAAAGTTCTTGAGCTCACCTGAACTGGAGCTTTCACTTTTGGTACTTTCTGGCCAGGTCTTTGCTTCAAAATGGCTCCAATGATCTTCTTGAGGAAGCTTTGAGGCTTAGTTGGAGTGTATTGTGGCTGGTTTGTGAGATTGATGAAGTTCTGACCAAGGGGAGTGAAAATCGTATTTCTGTTTGGGATGGTTTCAGGATCAAATGATGGTTGGGAAATGATCAGAGGATCATGGTGAGTGATTATATGAAGTTTGTTTTGAGGTTTGTGGCTTGTGTATTGAGATTCGAAGAAAAATGCATAAAGAGGGATTTTTGAGAATGCTGACTTGTGGGAGAACTCAGGCTTGTGTGTGGTGTGTTTTGGGATGCTTGAGGTCCACATATGAGGCTCTGATTGGGCAGAGAGTTGTTGGTGGCACAGCTTGATTGGTATGGTCCATTTTGCCAAAAGTCAATGTTAGGTGTCCTTTGAGGTATGGGCTATTTTAGGGCTAGAGCAAAGGCATGTTTGCTGCAGCTTGATTCAAGGGTGACCATGGAAATGAATTTGAGGCCAATTTGCAAGTGGATTGGAGTTTATGTGAGGTTTTGCAAATTTCACAAAGTTTGGCCCTTTTGAAGTTTCTCAATGATCAAGACATGAAAATGAGCAATTCTTTGGTGCATTCTGAATTTTAGGTCATGACTTATGTTTGTGTAATGCTTAGAAGTTGATTTGAAGTCACAATTGGCCTTGGCATGAGGTTTTGCAACTTTCCCCTTTTGGTGCATAAGTGAAATTTCATGATTTTGTCCAACTTTGACAAGCCATAACTTTTGATCCAAAATGAATTAGAAAACGTTCTTGTACTTTTTGAAAAAGGAATGATCCAATCTACAACTTTCATGACCAAAGTTTTCTCATTTGAAGCATTTTTGAATCAAAAAGAGGAGGTTGAAAAACTTTCCCAAAATGGCAAGTTTACATTATAAGTCACTTTCCCAAAAAGGCAACTTTGCAAATGGCTTGAAATTCTTCAATTTTGTGAACTTCTAACATCTTCTATGATCAAATAAAGATCATACACATTCAAAATGATGGAGAACACCCTTTGGTTGGGTCACTGGGGGCCTCAGATGCCCTGATTTTGCATTGACTTGCTCAAGAAGTCACCTCTTGATCAGATGCCTTCCCCATTTAATTTCTTCATGAAAATTGATATTCATGATCCTCATAACATATAGATACCAATAGAAACAAGAATGACCAAAAACTTTGGAGTTATGGCCTCTGAAACCAAAACCCTAATTCTAGGTCATCTGTGCAGTTAACCTGGCTCTGCTTCCATGCCTTTCTCAGTTCTTGTGATTATTTGACTTCCTTGACCTTGTGGGGATATAATATGATTCTTGAACTTACATGGACCCCTTTGAGATGATTGAAGACCTTTGGAGTGGCTCAAATGGCTCAGGGATGGCTCAGATCACAAACCCTAGAAGCAGATGACTTAGAAACAAAGTAGTGAAACAAAAATGCAATATGAGATGCTATGATTGAACTTATGCACATGAAAAGATCACAAGCCATGGTGAAGTGGGTGAGGGCAAATTTGGGGTGTTTACAATACCCTTGTGCTACTAAACGTGCCTTGTTCCTAGTTATCACTCCGTTTTCATCAAGCTTATTCTTAAAAACCCATTTAGTACCTATGATATGAAGATCTCGCGGAAGAGGAACAAGTTCCCAAACGTCATTTATTTTAAATTGATTAAGCTCTTCTTGCATGGCCATTAGCCAAAATTCATCAATCAAGGCCTCTTTGGAATTCTTTGGTTCTACTTATGAAACAAAAGCGAAGTGAGAACAGAAATTACTTATCTTAGAACGAGTCAATACTCCCTTTGAAATGTCTCCCAAAATATTGTCAATGGGATGGTCTTTTGAAGATCTCCAAGCTGGTGGAAGGTTGTTCACCTCATTTGTCCCTTCTTCCTTATCTTTTTCATGACTAGTATCTTCCTCCTTCTCATTGGCAGCTATTGTGGATTGATCAATCTCTGTTACAGCTTCCCTGAGTATGTCTTCTGTAGATACTCATGCATCATCAAAAGAAATACCTTTTCCGACACTTTTCGGATAAGGCTCATCAAAAGCAACATGGACAGATTCTTCAACAGAAAGTAAACGCTTATTATATATTCTATATGCTTTACTTGATTGAGAGTATCCAAGAAAAATACCTTCATCAGCTTTTGCATCAAACTTCCCAAGATTTTCTTTACCATTATTCAAAACAAAACACTTACAACCGAATACGTGAAGATGAGACAAGTTTGGCTTTTTTCCTTTTAAAATTTCATAAGGAGTTTTGTTTAAAATAGGACGAATTAAAATCCTGTTTAAAACATAACAAGTTGTGCTAATTGCATCAGCCCAAAAGTATTTTGGTATTCCACCCTCATTTAGCATTGTTCTTGACAATTCCTCTAAAACACGATTTTTGCTCTCCAGAACACCATTTTGTTGTGGAGTTCGAGGAGCTTAAAAGTTATGCTCAATGCCATACTTGTCACAATACTTATCAAAGAGGTAATTTTGAAATTCACCTCCATGATCACTTCGAATTGTAACTATTTTAGAATTCATTTTGTTTTGGGACAGTTTTGCAAAACTCTTAAAAGCAAAAAAAGTTTCGTCTTTGCTATGAAGGAATATAGTCCAAGTAAATCTAGAGTAGTCATCAATGATTACAAAACCATAGTAATTTACACCTAAACTCTTTGTCCTAGAAGGTCCAAAAAGGTCCATATGGAGAAGCTCAAGGGGTCTTGAAGTTGAAATTATGTTTTTAGATTTAAAAGAGACCCTTATTTGCTTTCCCATTTGGCACGCATCACATAGGTGGTCTTTTGAAAATTTTATTTTTGGAAGACCGACTACTAGATCCTTAGATACAACCTTATTGAGCAAATCAAAATTAACATGCGCTAAACGTCTATGCCAAAGCCAAGAATCATCATTCAAGGTAACTAGACATTTAGTGCTTGTTAAGGATACATCCAAAAGATCAAGCATATAAATATTGTTTACTCTTACACCCTTAAACACAACATTTTGTTCAGCATGTTCAATTATGCAGCAAGTGTTTGTGAAAGAAACCTTATAACCTTTGTCGCACAATTGACTAATGCTTAACAAATTGTGTTTAAGTCCCTTTACAAGATGGACATCAAAAATAGTAGTGGTAGAGGGATTACCTACACTACCTTTGCCAAGTATAGCTCCTTTGTTATTGTCTCTATAAGTAACATATCCCTTATTCTTTGCTTTGAAGTCAATAAAAAGCGATATGTCACCCGTCATGTGCCTTGAACACCCGCTATCAAGAAACTATCTTCTATCTACGGAGGCAAGACACTCATCCTACAATATCAAAAGAGAGAAGTAGGTACCCAATTTTCACTGGGTCCAAGTGGGTAAGTGGTAACATGGTTGCCTTTAGGCTTCCATTGATAAATGCCTTTAGGAACAAGAAATCTCCTAAACTTGCATTTTTCAATGGTGTGGCCAGCACGACAACAATAATGACATAAATCATGATGATGTTGTTGTTTATTTTTGTTCATTAAATCCTTTGGTATAAAAGAGTATTTTGCATATGGTGGATTCAATGACTTTTTAAACAACCTAGAATCAACGGCGTAAGTAATCTTAGGTTGCAAAGCTTTTTCCAACTTGACTTTAAGAGTGTTAACCTCTCATTGCCAAATATGACAAGATTCACAATACCTAAGTTTATTACATCCATTAATATCAATATCTTTTGAATTTTCTGCAATACTAGCTTTCAATCTTTCTAAATTTTTTTCAGCATATTGTACTTTACCTTCCAAAAATGAAAAGATATGTTTATCGGAAGCTAATCTTTTAAAGGCGTTTAAAGCTTCGTTATGTAGTTTTTCAAAGGCTATTTTCAGTTCTGAAAAAGACATAGAAGAGAAGTTATTATAGTATGCTTGTTTTACCTTTTTATCATGGTTTTTCTTCTTGTGGTAGGAATGACAATTGGTGTGAGCCATAAGACAAAAATTTGCAGTTTCATCACTATCGCTTGAACTTTGTGTGCTTGATGAATCACTATCACTTTCCCAAGCAATATAAGCTCTTCTTTGTTTATTGTAACCTTTTGGCAGAGCTTTTCCTTTATCCTTTTTCTTCATAGGACATTCCATCTTGTAATGTCCAGATTTACCACAATTAAAACAAGATCCCTTTCCTCTATTCTTCTTACTCTCTTCCTGTTTTGAGTCGATGGATTGTCTTCTAAAATTCATGAGATTTTTTTCGGAATGCTTGATTCCATTCTTTCGAATGAATCTATTGTATCTCCTAACAAAAAGTCCCATTTCCTCATCACCGGAATCTTCGTCATTACTTGAGTCATTTTTGCTTTGATCTTTTTCTGAGGTCTTTGAGTTAGAGGCCATAAGAGCTATTGACTTCTTCTCACCTTCTTTGTCTTTATTCTTCTCCTTTCCCTTTTTACTCTTGTTCTAAAAAATTTCAAGACTTTCTAGTTGATGTTCTTCTAGTTTACCAAACAAAGTTGTAGTTGTGAGTGTCGTGAGATCGTTGGCTTCCTTAATAGCTGTTACTTTAGGTTGCCATTCTCTGCTAAGACATCTCAGAATTTTATTAGTAGCTATTTCATTGGAAACAGGTTTTCCAATTGCATTCAAACGATTGATGAGATGAGCGAATCTCTTTTGTATGTCGGAGATAGATTCTCCTTGTTTCATGCGAAAGAGTTTGAACTCTAGATTAAGTGTGTTAATACGAGACTGTTTTACTTCAGTAGTACCCTCATGGGAAATTTCTAAAGCATCCCACATTTCTTTAGTTGTCAAGCAATGGGATACTCGAAAATACTCATCAGCACTAAATGCTGAAATTAGCATATTTCTAGCTCTCCAATCACTCGACCACTTTTTCTCATCTTTCTCATCCCAATCATCTTCAGGTTTAGGAACTATGGCGCCTGACGCATTCGTCATGGTAATTTGAAAAGGACCATTTTGAATGGCAGTCCATACGCGCTTATCCATAGAATTTATGTGAATTCGCATGAAGTCTTTCCAGTAGCCATAGTTTTCACCGTTGAAAACAGGCGCTCTATTATACACCCCCTTTGGGTCAGAATCCATATCGTTACAGGCAACCACAAAGCACCAACGAACCGGTGCTCTGATACCACTTGTTAGACGGTGTGGCTAGTGATCAAGAGGGGGGTGAATAGATCACCTCCTTTTTCACAAGGTTTTAATAAAACTTTTCAGAGTTTTTGAAAATCAACGGAAAAACTATGATCCTGAATCGAATTCCGTCTATTCTGAACCAGCCACTAGAAAACCGGACATGCGATAGAGTGTTGGATTTGATATTGAGATGACAAAGACTTGAACACACGAAATGATAAACAATTGAATTCACTTATCACTAAAGGCTATTTCCAATGAATCAAAACTAAAGAAAACATACATAGAGTTAGAGAGAGAATACAATACTCAGAGATTTGGTAAGGAAGTTCCCCACGTTCGTCCTTGCATGTGGGTACGTCTCCCTCTCAATTTCAAACCGAAATTGAGAACTTTTTATATCAATAATGTTGATTCTGTCTTTTACAAGGTTGCAATACAAAAACCAGAAATCTAAACATAAATATCTTCCTATTGTATGAACCTACACTTGATCAATAAAGATCAAGAAATTCCTGCAAGTATTACAAACAATTCATCGGTTCCACGATCTGTTTGCGAAATAACCCAATTTCCAAACCTTACGCTGCGGCTGAAATTGTTCTTTAAATGTGACTGACAAATCCTCAAGAACACGTCCGTTCTTGAAGGACAAACCAGATGGTTTTTCCTAGAAATCCCCTTTCCTCTTCAACTCAGCTAGATCCTCGATCGTACCACTGAATGTTATCTCATTGATCCGTTAATCCCAAGAACAAGACGGATTATGTGTTGATGTTCTTGAATTAAGGAGATTGAGAAAATGATGAAGATGGAGTCTCTTTCAGATTTTGAATACGAATGACCAATTGATTGCACATTCAAACCTCTCTTTGACTGTGTGTTCTTTAATTCTTCACTTTCAATTTTGATTGACTTATGTACCGTGTGAAAAACTGAATTGATAGAAGCTTATATACACATAACAGAAGCTATTAGAAAAGAAACAGACTTATGAATCGATACAAAACACGCATGTATCGATACATGTGAATTTCCCTACTGTTATGTATTAATACATGGAGGTACGCATCGATACATACTGAACCAATGTAGAAATTCAGAAAAATAACATCAGCATGAATCGATACATGTTACGAATGTATCGATACAAGGCTTATTTCTAGAAACAGAAATACAACATGTATCGATGCATTATGCGAATGAATCAATGCATAGTTTGTTTCTAGAAACACCACGGAAACATGTATCGATACAACAATTGTATGTATCGATACATAGAGTACAAAAAATAATATTTAGTGCTTTTAAAGGACATTTATCGATGCAAGCCAACATGTATCAATACATACATGATTAAAATTGTTTTTAAGCTTTCTTTTATGATATGTGCCAATTCAGACCTTTGTGTAATGACATTAAACAAATCTATAAGTCAAAATACAAAGTTGAACAACTTAGCAAGTAAACAAATGCACAAGAAGCAAAAGGCATATGAATTTTCTATCATGCAAAACTAACCCAAAAGAGAGAATTGCTCACAATGTTGCATAAGTTGTTTAACATACCAAGGTGGGGTATGTCGTTGTTGTGATGTTGGTGTGGTCATGAAATAGGGATCGTACGTGGTCATGAAATAGGGGCCGAGGGTGTGATCATGAAATAGGGATCATACTGGACCATGAAAGAGGGGTCGAGAGTTCCGACGAGAACTTGATCTTGAAATAAAGATTGGATTATGGTACCGCGTGCATAGAGTCAAGTTGAGTCTCATTGCATAATTGTTGTGGTCGTTGTATATGATGTTGTGGTTTATGTGTTTTTGTTGTATGTAATGTTGTTGAATAGTCATTGTTGAGAAGCGGTGTAATTTTATGATACTTGCTAAATTCTTATTAGATTATCTTTATGATGTAAGTATCTCACCCATTCGGTTTGAATGTTACCCTATCGTTGGTAACATGAAGGTGAGAAGGATAAGTCGAGTGGTGGTCAGTGAAGTCAGAGTACTTCTCGTCTTTAGAGTGTCGGCTCTGATACGTTGCTTTGGGAGTTGGGTCGACGTTGTTGTTATTTATTATTTCTTTTGAAAAACAATTTTGTAATTAAAGTTAATTTATGTTAGTTTAAAACTTATTTCCGCTGCATGTTGAACAAATGTTTTTGAAAACGTATCAGTGGGCCGTTTATGGAGTTGATTGTGACACTCAATTAAAAGTTGAAAATTTTACTCTGGTTTTATTAATATTTTTGTGGGGTGATTTGGGTGTGCAGTTTGGCTATAAGAAAACCTGTGTCTTCCAAAAGCTCAAGAGTATACTTCCTTTGGTTCATAAAAAATACCTTTTGTGGATCGAGCAATCTCAAACCCTAAGAAAAACATTAGTTGGTCAAGGCCCTTGATCCAGAATTTTTTGTCGAGGATAGTCTTCACATGCTGAATTTCAGCCATGGAATTGCCAGCAATGACTATATCATCCACATGTACCAGGATTGCAATAAAAGCATCATTATGAGATTTCGCATATAAAGAGTGGTCTGCTTGTGACTGAAAATAGCCAAGAGAAATTAAAAAAGATGAGAGTTTGGAGAATTTTGGGACTGATTTATGTTAGAAGAAGAAATTGAATTATCAAACATGATGTTGTTATGTTCGGGCAGAGGTATGTGAGCAGGATGTGAGGTAGAAGTATAATCCAGTTCAGGTATAAGGACATCTTGAGGGGTAAGGGAGTTTTGTGATAAAAGGGAGTTATTGTGTATAGTCACATCAGTTGGAATAGGGCTGGAAGTACTGGGTATATCAGTTGGAATATGACTGGGAGGGCTGGAAGAAAAAGCAGGCTGAGGGAACATCATGACTGTTATTTGTAAAGGTAGATTTGTCATGTGAAAAGGACAATTTAGTAGTATTGGGTGGCTAGTTATTAGGATGACTAGGAAATATTTTGAGGCACATTGGGAGGTTCATCAAGATGTGGGACAAATTATGTAGGAGAAACAAAAGGATGATGTTGACATTTAAAGGGAAATATGGTCTCATAGAAAATCACATTCCTTGATATAAAAATGTTGTGATTTTCAAGATCATATAGGATATAGCCTTTTGTACCTTCCTTGTGTCCAAGAAAAATAGATTTCCTAGCCCTAGGGTTGAACTTGGTTCTATGAGCTTGAAGGAAGCTAGCATGGGAAAGGCAGCCAAACACTTTTAAGTGAACTAGTGATGGACATTGTTGAAACAACATTTCATATGGACTTTTGGATTTAAGGAGGGGTGTAAGTAATCTATTGATAATATGAACATGTTGAATACAAAAATTCCAAAGATTTAGAGGAAGGGTAGAGTGAAAAAAAATGGCTCTAGCTACATTAAGGATGTGTTGATGTTTCCTTTCGACACTCCATTTTGTTGGGGAGTCTCAACACAAGTCTTTTGGTGGAGAATACCCTTGGATAAGAGATAATCAGATAGAACAAGAAACTTTGTACCATTATATGATCTTAAACATTTAAGGGTAGTTTGAATATGGTTCTCAATGTAAGTTATGAAATTGATAAGGCTTTGTTTGGTTTGCTCTTTGGTTTTAAGGAAGATAACCCAAGTATGTCTTGAATAATCATCAACAAGGGTTAAAAAAAATACTTGTTTCCTAAAGTAGAAACTGTAGAAAAGGGACCCCATAGGTCAACATGCAAAATATTAAAAGGAACATTAGAATGAGATACATTATTTGGGAAAGGAAATTTTCTTTATTTAGCAAAGTGACAAGAGTCACATGGTACATTATCTTTATTACAAGAAATGAAAGGAAATGGCTTTGAAATAGTATGTAAGCCAATATCAGATAGTTGCCCATTCTAAATTGCCGCAAGTTACAAGATGTATGAGAAACAGGCTTATTAACATGAGAATGTGAAGGTGTTGTGTTAAGAATATAAAGTCCCATGTGCAAGCTAGCTATACCAATCATTACCTTGGTATGATTCTGTATAATATGGCATGTGTTAGCACCAAATTGAACAAAACATAGATTACTAGCAACAAGTTTAGCTACAGATATAAGGTTGACATTAAAGCAAGGAACATATAATTCATTGTGAAGGGTAAGAGAGGGTGATATGGAAACTAAGCCAGAAATAGAGGTCATGACTTGTGAGCCATCATGCAAGCTAACATGGATGGGGACTATGGTCTTATTTGTAATAAAGGAAGATAAATCAAAAGAGAAATGGTTAGTAGCCCTAGTATCAAGGTTTTTAAAGGTGAGAGTGCTTACCATTCACATTGGTTGAGTGAGAATGCATGACAAAAGGTGATGTTGAGACATAATTGACAATAGTTTAAGGCTTGGATTGTTGAATTAATGTGAGGATGTTGTCATATTGCTCCTTAGTAAAACCAAACGAAGATGGTGTTGAACCCTGAGGAGATGCTGTAGATGAATTGCTAGTATTTGCAGCTGATGAAGATGATGCAGATCCTTGAGCCTTAACTTTATTTCTGTAACCTGGTGGGTATCCGTGCTTGCTGAAGCATGTTTCAATCGTATAGTTCGTCCGACCACAATGAATACAAACTCTGTTAGAACCTTTTGAAGGAGTTGAAACTTGAGTCCTAGCACGATAGACTTTGGAACCTTGTCTACCAAAATGGTTCCCTTAATGAACTTAAATTTGTAATGTAGAGGCTTCTTCAGTTAAACCTGTAGGGAGAACAACACTCGATACAGAGCTATCCATTTCTCGTTCTTGTTGAATCACAAGTGAGAAGGCCTTGTCAATATCAGGAAGTGGATTCATCATCATAATCTGAGATTTTGAATGAGCAAATTTCTCAGATAATCCTTTGAGAAACTGAATTATGTAATCTTGTTTCCTATATCGTTTAACAGATGCTATGGCACCGTAAGAACATGGAATAACACAAGAACAAAACAAAATCGGTCGAGAATTTTCCAATTCGTCCCACATAACCTTCAATTGTGTGAAATAGTTAGAGACATCGAGAGTACCTTGACAAAATTTGTACAAGTATTCTTGAATGTCAAATATGCGAAAGATGTCGTCGTGAGAAAACCTAATATGCAAATTCTTCCATACGCCAAATGTAGTATCAATTCACATAACAAACTTTGCTATTGGTTCCGAAATCGATCTTTGAATCCATGCAAGAACCATGGTATTACAACGAATCCATGGTGCATACATCAGATCTAAAACTTGTGGCTTCGTTAGGGTTCCATCAATGAACTTCTCCTTGGAGATAAGCGAAATGTAAATCAATCGAGCCCAGGTATGATAATTCTTATCAGTGAGAAAAGGCGTAACAAGAACAAGAGCTGGATTCTCGTTCGCATGTAGATAATAGGGATTTGCAGAATTAGTTGCGAAATCGGCATAGCTCTGGTTCGCCATTAAAGAACAAAAAGAAAGGGGAAATGCGATCGAAAGAGAAGAACAAACAATAGAGAAGAAACTCACAAATGAGATGAAAAAGGGTCGTAGAAGAAAGAATAATGGCTACCATAGCTTTTGAAGCTCTGATACCATGTCGATAATGGAGATATCTCTGAATTCATACAACAATTGAGCCATAACATAAACAAGTATGGTGTGAATCAATAATGGTATGCCAGTTGTACACTCAACTTATCTAATTATATAAAGATAAGGAAAGGAGAAAAATAAAGGTATAATACTGATAATTGATAATTGTTGTTTAACTTTTAACATGTTTTTTTATAAACACTTGTGATATTTTCTCAAAAGCTATTTGAAATAGCATTTGAATTTATAATTTATACCCTATTATTTTTTCTTCCATTCATATCTTTATTATTTTAACAAAAATATATTATTATCTTTAATGTATAACGACTTTATATATATATATATATATATATATAAAATCAAAATTTAAATTACATATTTTATGATGAATATTGAGATAGTGTTGATAATTTTCAAATTAGTGATACGTATGTGAAGATCAAGGAAATCAACCAAAACGAAAAAAAATTGTAATTAGAGGTTTATTATATAATATTAAATAATAAACTTATTTTTATTATTATTGAGTTGATAAAATCGAATTCAAAATTTGAAAGCTATTATTTCATGTATCTTATTAAATTTCATTATGAAATTTAGGGTTTAGGGTTTAGGGATAAGTGACATGGAGAAAACAACCTTCATCACACCTTGGGGCATATTTTGTTACAAGGTAATGCCTTTTGGACTAAAGAACGTCGGTGCCACTTATCAACGGGCTATGGTAACGTTATTCCACGACATGATCCACAAAGAAATTGAATGCTACGTGGATGAGATGATTGCCAAGTCCCTTACTGAAGAAGATCATCTAGTAAATCTGCTGAAGTTGTTCAAGTGTCTGAGAAAGTATCAGCTGAAGCTAAACCCCAACAAATGCACATTCGGGGTACGTTCCGGTAAATTGCTGGGATTCATCGTAAGTGAAAAAGGAATTAAAGTTGATCCTGACAAAGTCAAAAACATTCAGGAGATGCCTGCACCTAGGACTGAAAAGGAGGTTCGGGGGTTCTTAGGTAGATTGAACTACATATCAAGGTTCATATCTCATCTTAATGCAACCTGTGAGCCCCTGTTCAAATTGTTAAGAAAGGAACAAACGGTCAGGTGGAATGAAGATTGTCAGAAGGCTTTTGACAAGATCAAGGAGTACCTGCAAGAACCTTTGATTCTTATGCCTCCAGTTGAAGGAACACCTCTAATAATGTACCTGACAGTATTAGAAGGATCAATGGGGTGTGTGTTGGGCCAGCATGACGAGTCTGGTCGAAAAGAGTACGCAATATACTACTTGAGCAAAAAGTTTACCGACTGTGAACAACGTTATTCACTGCTCGAGAAAACTTGTTGTGCTTTAGCGTGGGTTGCTCGCCGACTAAGATAGTATATGTTGACTCACACTACTTTGTTGATCTCAAAAATGGACCCCGTCAAGTACATATTTGAGAAGCCAGCACTTACCGGAAGGGTTGCAAGATGGCAAATGATTCTGACAGAGTATGACATTCAGTACACTTCTCAAAAGGCCATCAAAGGCAGTGTGTTGTCTGACTATCTGGCTAAGAAACCCATTGATGATTACCAACCCATTAGATTTGACTTCCCTGAAGAAGACATCATGTACCTAAAAGCAAAAGATCATGAAGAGTTTATTCACACTAAAGGGCCTGACCCAGAAGAATAATGGACAATGATGTTTGATGAGGCTGTCAATATGAATGGTCATGGAGTTGGTGCAGTGCTCATTACACCTAAAGGAGTTCATATGCCTTTCTCGGCAAAACTCACCTTTGCCTGAACTAACAACGAAGCTGAATACGAAGCCTGTATTATGGGTCTGGAGGAAGACATTGACCTCAGGATCAAGACTTTGAATGTATTCAGAGATTCAGCTTTGGTAATCAATCAAACCAACGAAAAATGGTACATTCACCAAGAGCATTTGATCCCATACCGTGACTACACGAGGAGATTATTGACTTTCTTCACAACAGTCAAACTTGAGTACATCCCTCGAGAAAAAAATTAGTTCGCAGATGCTTTAGCTATCATTTCCTCCATGATCAAGGTTCCAATTTCCAACTATGTGCCTCGGATTTCGGTATCCAGACTAGACCGACCAGCATACGTATTCTCCGTGGACATTGCTAAAGATGACAAGCCATGGTTCCATGACATCAAGAGCTTCTTAGAGGATCAAACTTACCCACCTGGGGCATCATCCAATGACAAGAAGACATTAAGAAGACTGGCCGACAGTTTCTTCCTTAATGCTGATGGTTCATTATACAAGCGAAACTTTGACATGGTTCTACTCAGATGTGTTGATAAGAAAGAAGCAGACTTGCTGATGCACGAGGTGCATGAAGGATCTTTCGGTACCCATGTTGGAGGACATGCACTGGCTAAGAAATTATTAAGATCAGGTTACTACTGGATCACAATGGATGCAGACTGTTGTGCCTATTCCAGAAAATGCCATAAATGATAGATCTATGCAAACAAAGTGCATGTGCCTCCAAATCCTTTGAACGTGATGTTTTCACCTTGTCCCTTTGCCATGTGGGGCATTGACATGATTGGAAAGATCAACCCGACTGCTTCAAATGGCCACAGATTCATCCTAGTAGCCATTGATTACTTCACCAAATGGGTTGAAGCAGCTTTGTATGCAAACGTCACCAGATAAGTGGTAGCCAGATTTCTGAAAAGAGACATCATCTGTCGATATGGAGTTCCCGAGCGAATCATTACTGATAATGGTTCCAATTTGAACAACAAAATGATGGCAGAACTGTGTCGGGACTTCAAAATCCAACATCACAACTCTTCTCCTTACAGGCCAAAGATGAATGGCGCTGTTGAGGCAGCTAACAAAAACATCAAGAAGATTGTGCAGAAAATGGTGGTTACTTACAAAGATTGGCGTGAAATGCTACCATTTGCCTTGCATGGGTATCTAACCTCAATCAGAACATCTACTAGGGCAACACCTTATCAGCTGGTGTACGGTATGGAAGTTGTCCTACCTATTGAAGTTGAGCTACCCTCCTTACGGGTACTGATGGATGTAAAGCTGAACGAAGCAGAATGGGTCCGATCTCGGTACAATCAATTGAATCTGATCGAAGAAAAGAGATTAGCTGCAATCTGTCATGGGCAGTTATATCAGAAAAGGATGAAGAAAGCCTTCGATCAGAAAGTCAGGCTTCGGGAATACCAAGTAGGAGATTTTGTGCTGAAAAGACTCCTTCCTCCTCATACAGACCACAAGAGCAAGTGGACTCTGAACTATGATGGTCTGTTCATAGTAAAGAAGGTTTTCTCTGGTGGAGCACTGATGCTCACTACTATGGATGGTGAAGATTTCTTATCCCCTGTGAATTTAGATGCAGTTAAAAAATACTTCACATAAAATGACCCGCTGGACATAAAAACAGAATGTAAGTCCAGGCAAAAATAGGGCATCTCGGCGAGTCAAAAACAGAATAAAAGACTCGGGAAAAAAAGGGAAAATTAAAAAAATGTGTACACCCGCTGAGTTGAAAAGCCGCATTGGACAGCTCAGGCAAAAATGGGTATCCCGGTGGATTGAAAACCCGAAAGGGCGATCCACGAAAAATCTGGGAATAAGCGAACAATTGCATTCTGAATTCATCTGTATCACTCACAACGCGGAAAGTGTCGAAAGGATAAAGCATCAGTCAGAATCAACCTCCTTCGGAAAGCAAGATGAGAAGAACGTCAAGGTCATACAGGTCATAGCAAAGGAATCTCACCAGAGCGTCGTCAATATTGCCAACATTTTTTACTTTTCTCAATTTATAGCAATCTCCTCATTCCAGGGGATTTGTTTCTTTGACTGTATTTGCCAATTCAGGGCCCCCAGATTAATAAAATCAGAGTTTTCTGTCATACCTCGCTTTGTACATTTTTGTTTCGTTTGCAAAATGTCCAATATTCATGATACCACACTTGCATAAAACAAGTGAGCCGTTTTTAATAAATGCTTGCAGGAAATATATTTACTTTCAGGAATATCTAACTCCTATGACGGAATCCGATAAGGGATACCTCGGGATACTTGTGTATTTCTTTTGTCTTAACAGGTTGCAGGTATTCAATACGTGACATGGGGCATATCAAGCATCACATCCCCAACATGCTACTTCCCGGAAGTTACCTCCTCCCCAAGCAGGATCTCCCGAGCGATATCAAAAATGCTTTTCCCCATCAAAGTTGTCAAAGCCTCCTCATCCCCAGCATAAGTCTATTCAATAGGAGCTTCCCCAGCCGAGATCCCCACCAGAGTGTCAGATCTCTAATCCTATGCAGGTTAAAAGAATTATCTCCCCACAGAGTCTTCATCCTCTCCCCAGAAGAGCAATGCCTGAAACTCTTACACAACAAAATGACGAAAGTTTCTTTCTCCCCAACTGAGTTTCTCCTTAGGAATAGATTTATCAATGATCTATTTTCCCAAGCTGAGCTATATCTCCTGACAAATCCACCAGTGATCTCCCCCCCCCCCCCCAGCTGGGTTATCCCTCCAAGAAGATCAGCCAGAGATCTTTGTCTCAAGCGGGATCCGGATCCCGGATTGGTTTCCTCTTTTGCATAATCATAGCATTTGCATCATATTCACCAAATAAGCGTAGCATTCCGTTTAATACGGAACATTACGGAAAAAATCAAACATTTGCATGATCACAAGCCAGGTTCGAGCCAGTCACCTGCAATTACCATTAGTATTTCATTGGCAATGTATATAAAAACTCATATCCCCTGCAAATAAAAGCCACAACGTCCCCTTTGCACTCTCAAACACAAATGCCTGTTCATATTCATATATACTCTTTTTGACACTCGTCTGTGTCGTCTTATCCCCCGCAGGTCGCCAGAATACCTCTTGCACTCTCAAATACAGATACCTATACATACTCTTTTGACACTCGTCCGCATCATCCTTCCCTAGCATGGTTGCCAGAACACCTTCTGCAAACAAAGTACTTATTTATAACACACTCTTTTTGACACCCGTTTGTGTCATCCTATCCCCACAAAAAGCCAAAACATATTCTTTGCATTCTCGAAACAAATGCCTGTTTATATTTAACACTCGTCTGTGTCATACATTCCCCAGTAAGTTGAACACTCGTCTGTGTATTGCTCATACTTCAATCAACAAAACAATCCTCACTCATACTTATACAGAAATATTTAACACTCGTTCGTATCTTGTTTATATCACTCCTCAACAGATTCAACACTCGTCCGTGTTCTTTGTTAACCAGTTGGTACTCGTCTGTATCATCATCTCTGAACACGCGTCAACGTTTGTTTCTATCGATACTCATCTGTATCATGGTTCTAAGGATGCTCGTCCGCATCTTTAATCTATACATGTCACCAAACACTTATACCTTTTTATTCTTAAGCGTAAGCACTCGTCCGTGTTTACCAATCCTCAGAAAGTCACCACCAAAGCAACTTTTCTCCTATCCGACACTCATCCTATGTCGTGATACTTTCGGCAGCCGTACCCTTCCAGGTGATCGTCCTTCACCTTTGGATGATTGTCCCTCATCTTTTCCCCAATGGAGTCCCCATTAGTGGAGCCCTTTTCTATCCGACATTCGTCCTATGTCGTGGTAAAGAGCAGTCGTACCCTGCTAGGTGATCGTCCTTCACCTCTTGATGATCGTCCTTCATCATTTTATCCGATGGTCTTCCCCATCGTTGATCTTGTTGTCCGACATTCGTCCTATGTCGTGATAAACCCCGAGAGCAACCGTACCCTGCTAGGTGATCGTCCTTCATCATGCTTACCCGATGGCCGTCCCCCATCGTTGACCCGTTTCTATCCGACATTCGTCCTATGTCGTGATAAAGAGCAGTTGTCCCCTGCTAGGTGATCGTCCTTCACCTTTGATGACCGTCCCTCATCATTATTTCATTTATTCTTTAACCCGATGGCCATCCCCATCATTGTTTACTTTACTTTCCAGTTTTGATGGTCGTCCCCATCATTACCTTTACATTAATCCCCAAAAACTCTTGTTTTATTACCCGATGGTCGTCCCCGTCATGATCTCTTTATTTCCCCAGCTTGTCGGCCGTCCCCGTCATTGCTTTATCCCCAGCAGTCGTCCTCTGCTCGATGGTCGTCTTCCATCCCCTTCATGTGATAATCATACTATACTACCTTTTTTTCAATTTATATCCCTTTTCATCTTCTATTCAATGAGTGCAAATTTTGGACTGTCTTTGGTATTCAACCACAAGTTATCTTGTTTGTCTGTTAAGCCAGGCGCTTACATCCTGCACAGCTAACTCATGTTTGAATAGGGGCGGTTGTAAACACCCCAAATTTGCCTTCACTCATAACACCCCATGGCTTGAGATCTTTCATTCTTGTTTTTTAAACATAAGCATTACATCTCATATTGCATTTTTGTTTCATCTGCATAGTTCAAGTTCATCTGCATCTAGGGTTTGTGATCTGAGCAATCCAAGAATCCATCTGAGCCACCCCAGAGGCCTAAAAGCTTTCCAAAAGGGTCCATGTGTGTTCTATCATCATATTATGCTCCTTAAAGTTCATGGAAGTCAAGAGATCACAAGAACTGGCAAGGCATGGAAGCAGAGCTTGGGTTTTCACTACACAGATGACCAAAATTAGGGTTTTGGTTTCAGAGGCCTTAACTCCAAATTTTTGGGCCATTCTTGTTTCTAATGTTCTTAATATGTCATAAGGATCATGTGTACCAAGTTTTATGAAGAAATTCATTGTGGAAGTCATATGTTCACTGGATAACTTCTTGAGCAAGTTAAGTCAAAATCAGGGCATCTGAGGCCCCCAACAATGGAACAAAAGGGGTATTTTCATCAAATTGAAGTTCTATTATCTTTATTTGATCTTATAAGAGGTTAAAAGTTCACAATATTGAAGAATTTTGAGCCATTTGCAAACTTGCCAAAAATGGAAATGACTTGTAATGGAAACTTTCCATTTTGGGAAAGTTTTTCACCCTCCTCTTTCTCAACCAAAAATGCTTCAAATGAAAAATTATTGGTCATGAAAGTTGTATATTAGGTCTTTACCTTTTCAAAAAGTACAAGAACATGTCTTGATTCATCCTAGAACTCAAGATATGGCCTTTCAAAGTTGGCAAAAATCCTATAATTTTCAAGTGTGCACCAAAGAGGGATTTTTGCAAATTCAAGTTCTAAGCCATTTCATGACCTCTAATTGACTTCTAAACATCATACAAACATAGTTCAATGCATTTGGACCAGAATTGTGCCTTGCATCACAAGTTTCATTAAGCCATTTTCACAAAAAATCTTCAAAGTTGGAAATTTGCAAAACATGTGATAACTCTTCATCCAAGCCATCCAGCACATCAAAACCAATTCCATGGCTCTCCGCAAAGTCAGTTGAGGCCAGACACCCCAAGAAATCAGGCATGCACCATGCCCATACCTCAAAGTACAAGATCTTGACTTTTTGCAACTTGGCCCATACCAATCACACTATGCCACCACCCACTTTCTGAGCACTCTCATTGGCCTATACTAACCTTATGGACCTCATTTCACATAACACACAAGCCTGAAACATTCTACAAGTCAGATTGCTCAAAAATCCCCAAAACTTTCAAGCTTTCGAAACTCACTCCTCAGCCACTCAAACTCAAAATTTCTTTCACCATTCAACTCCACATAACCTAAGGATCATTTCCCACCCTTTGCCATGGCCTGAAACAAGCCCAAACACAAACACGATTTCTGCATCCTCAAAACTAAACACCTCAAAATAGTCATCACAAGCTTGCTCTAAGCTCACCTTCATCATCAGGAAGATCATTGGGGTGATTTTGAACTAAGAGGGAGGCCAAAAAGCTCAAGAACACAAAGCTTCAACTCAGGTAGCTTTATGAACTTTTTTTCCAGAACTTGTTATTTAAGTTTCTAAATGATTCCTCATGCTTCACTGATCATCTTGATAAGATTTATTTTGAAAATGATTGAGAAATGAGTATGTATTGAACTTCTGAAAGTTTTGTTCATTTTCACGATTTGCTTCGAATCTTGTTTTTGATGAATGATAAATGTTTGGATGATGGATTCTTGCTTAGGGATGTTAGGGGATTGATTCTGGAGCTTTAGAGGGGTTGGGGTAGCCTAGGGAGTGAGATAACTTGAAGGTGTGGCTGGAGAAGATGACCGGAGCTAGCTCCGGTCACCTGAAAATGATTAGAACCCTAATTAGGGTTTAGTGGCCCAGTTTGAATACCAGCCTTTGGATTTGGTTTCGCGTGCGTGTGTATGGTTTAGATCATTTCACTTAAGTTTAATTTTTAATTAATTAGGTTAATCAGTTAATTAACCCAGATTCAATCCAGGCCTTCCATCTGTGTGCGCAGTCTTCCCCCATTCAAACCTGAACCATCAGATCAGTTGACTTTCATTTATTTGCATTTTAATTCATTTTCTTTTTATTTCTTTTGTTCATTTTATTAAAAATACCAAAAAGCATCAAAAAAAATTGAAACTTTGCATTTTTGTTTTAAATATTTTTCTTAACCTGAAAATGATTTTTATTTTATTTTTTGCATTAAAAAAGTATTTTTAAAATATTTAAATGTTATTTTTAATTAATTAAAGTCTTTTAATTAATTAAAAATACATTTAGGTTTCTAAAAATCACCAACAAAATCATGAATCATCCCAATGCATTTAGAAACATTTTCAAACTCTTCAAACAAATTTATTTTTAGGTTTGATCATAATTTGTGAATTTTCTTTGAATTAAGGGTCATTAAAATCTTTTTTTTGAACCCTAACTTAAAAAAATCATTTCTGCCTAACCAAGAAGAGTTTGAAGATGATTCTTTTTGCATTGTGTTACATATTACATGTAGTTTATAGGTCATTTATCTCATAAATTTATCTTTCATTTTCAATTTGATTTGCATTTTTCCCTTTGAACCACCCAAAAACCCTAGAAAGCTTAGGAAATTCATAACTTGTGATTAATTAGGCTTGTGACCCTCTCCTTTGGGGTGTGACCTAGTATAGGATTATGATTTGGTTGAATTTGGTTTCAATTTTTTATCATGTCATATGATTCTGTTTTGTTCATTTGTACCTTTCTTGTCCATAAAACCCTAATTTTATGTGTTCATTTGCATTCATCTTGCATATGCATCCTTACATGAACTTGCCATTACATTTATTGCATCCATAAGTCATCTTAGACATCTTAGGACATGTTAGAACCATGCTTGATCATTTCATCATTCATTTGCCATGATTTGCATTCATTTCATTTCATTAACTTTCATGAGTTTTCAAACTTCAAAGCATGATTACATGACATCTCATTCTTGTATGATCATACATATGCACTTTGTATGCCTTTGCATCATCTCACATGACATTAACATTGCATAAAACACTTCTGACTTTGGTCTTTTCATCTCATTTCATTTCATTTCTTTATGCTTTATTGCTTATGCATTCATGCTAACATTTTCAGGTGGTAAGTTACTTTGAGAAGTGGATTTGCCTTCACTTCTCACTTCTCTTTATCTCTTTCATTTTAATTTTGTTTGTCTTTTAAGTGAACTTATTCACTTGTGTCCCATCTCTCTCACTTTCTTTCTTTAAGTTACTTATCTTCTTCAATGAAGTAAGTAACTTATTCTTCTGCTTCATCCTCCTTTCATCTACTTCTTCCATTGGTGGCTTCCTTGAAGATCTTTCTTAAGCCTCACAAACCATAGGAACATCCAAGCATGATAATAGTTAGGGTTGTGATTAGTCCCCCTTAGCTTTTACCTTTGAGTCTCCTTGAGTCTCTCTTCTCATCTCAATAATTAGAGACTAAACTCTTAAAGTTTTAGGACTTTGGAATTAGGGTTATGCCTGTATCCTTCTATTAGGATGGAGTGTATAACTTTAATCCTAAGTGTTAAACCTTTAGTTTGTTTAAACCTCTTAATTAAATCATCTTATTAATCACTAAGACTTTATCCTTTAACTTGGGCCTTACATTAGGGTTCTAATTCTTCCTTTATGGTTAAGAAGGACTAACCCTAGTGTTTAATGGACAAGTCCCCCTCAAGTTGTCTTACAAACCATAAAACTCATTTCTTAATCTCATCCCTTAATCAAAATCCACTTAATAAAGGCTTGTTATATAATTAATTTAATCCCTAACCATGGATTAAGTTGAGGTATCTTCCTCAACTTAAGTGTTTTCATCTATACATTCATTCCTTAGTTCTTACACACAGATAACATATACACTGCCCCTTTAAACACAATTTTAAGCGTGGATCCCGTCGTGTACGATGAACAATCTGGGTGTTAATACCTTCCCAGGTTGTAACCAACCCCCTTTCTGAGTTTCTCTGGTTCGCAACCGTCTTATCCATCTCTTTCCAGGTTTATGCAGCATTACCTTTCCCTCAGGATAAAAATGCCTAGCTGGCGACTCTATTCATCTTCACTTCATTTTCTCCCTTCGCCGACCGTTCCCGCTTGTACCGGGATGCAAATCTTTGGGAGCGACAGTGCAGGCATTTCCTGAATTGCTTTGACTTTGTCGGGATCAACCTCGATTCCTTTTCCGCTTACAATAAAACCCATCAGCTTACCAGAACGTACCCCGAATGTGCATTTGTTAGGGTTTAACCTTAACTGATACTTCCTCAGACGCTTGAACAACTTCAACAGATTTACCAAATGCTCTTCCTCTATTTGGGATTTGGCAATCATGTCATCAACGTAACACTCGATTTCCTTATGGATCATGTCGTGGAATAATGTTACCATAACCTGTTGATATGTTGCACCGGCGTTCTTCAGACTAAATGACATTACTTTGTAGCAGAACGTGCCCCATGATGTGATGAAGGTTGTTTTCTCCATGTCTTCGGGTGACATCTTGATCTGATTGTATCCAGAAAATCCGTCCATGAAGGAAAATACCGAGAACTGAGCTGTGTTGTCTACCAATACATCAATGTGAGGTAATGGGAAGTCATCTTTCGGGCTTTCTCTATTCAGATCCCGGTAATCGACACACATAGGCACCTTTCCATCCTTCTTAGGTATGGGTACAATGTTAGCAACCCACAGCGGGTAACTAGTTACAGCAAGAAAACTGGCGTCCCACTACTTTTGTACTTCTTCTTTGATTTTCATGGCCATGTCTGGGCGAGTACAGTGCAACTTCTGTTTAACTAGAGGACAATCCTCTTTTAATGGAAGCTTGTGCATGACAATATATGTATCCAAACCCGGCATATCTTGATAGGACCAAGCAAACACATCGACATATTCTCGCAGCATGCTGATAAGCTGTTCTTTTACTGGAGCTTGCAGACCGGCCCAAATCTTCACTTCTTTCACATCTTCCTCGGTACCAAGATTGATAGTCTCAACCTCCTCCTGATGAGGAGAAATCACCTTTTCCTCTTGTCTCAATAACCTGGCTAACTCTTCAGGTAAATCGTAGTCTTCTTCAACCACTTCATCTGCTTGATTAATCGGATGGTCGAAGTCATACAAGGTCATGACAGTGTCGTTGTCGGTGCAATATGGATGGCTATCTCTGAAAGGGTTGAGATTTGGTTCATTTTAGTGATTGATTTTATCTTATTTAGAAAAAGTGAATGAAGTTATTATTAAGAAAAATATTTCCATTTATTGTTTTGTGCGAAAATAACAAAAATGAAAAGACAGGGAGCGAAAAAGATCGTTTGCAAAAAGATGTCCATTGTTCATTAATATTCAATTTGCACAAAATACATATGGCCCTATTACAAAATAAGTCAAAAAAATCTTGGGCAAGATGCAGGACTTTGATGCATGCTTAAAATAGGAAATAATAATTACTCTACAGTAGTAACCCTTATAATTTCCTGGGAAGACCAATTGAGGACTTGTTGGCCCAGGACTCTTGGACGGATCCAGCTTTCCAGGTTGTAGTCGCTCTCAGCCTCTTCTTCCAAAGTGTTGACAGCATCCGGGGTCAGCATTCCCCCACTTATGAACTTGGGAGCTTCAGCAGCCTCCTCTGGAACTTGTCGGGATGGTTTGTAACCCAAACCGAATTTGTCTTCTTTTATCTGAACCTCCAGCAGCTTGCCCCATCCTTGGGCCTTCCCTTCTTCTACAACCTTCTGAGCCTGTTTGTAGGAAGCAATTGAGGTTCCCATCCTTTCCTCTTGGGATGCAACAAACACCTCAGTTGTAGCTTCGCTGATGTTCAAGGCTTCAAAACCTTGACTCATGGTTTCATGGATCTCCCCATCAATCTCTATGTACTTGTATGTAGCCAAGTGACTGACAAAGATGTCTTCTTCTCCACAGATGGTGATAATTTTGCCTTCCCACTCATATTTTAACTTCTGGTGAAGGGTAGACGTTACCGCTCCAGCAACGTGAATCCAGGGTCGACCCAACAAACAGCTGTAGGCAGGCTATATGTCCATCACATAAAAGATAGTTTTGAAAACTTGTGGGTCAATTACCACAAGCAGCTCAATTTCTCCGAGAACCGATCTCTTAGAACCATCAAAAGCTCTGACAACTAGGTTGTTCGGATGGAGTGCAAGATCATTATACTCCAACTTGACTAAAGCCTTCTTTGGTAGCACATTGAGTGATGATCCGGTATCAACAAGAATATGAGACAGTATAACACCTTTACATTCCAAAGTGATATGCAAAGCCTTGTTGTGATTACGCCCTTCCGTAGTCAAGTTAGCATTGGTGAAACCTAGTCCATGACTAGTTTTGACATTTGCGACCACCGTTTCTAACTGATTGACAGTGATCTCTTTCGACACATAAGCTGCGTGCAGGACCTTGAGTAGTGCATTCCGGTGAGCCTCGGAACACATGAGCAGGGATAGTATGGAGATCTTGGAGGGTGTTTGTTGGAGTTGATCCATAACTTTGTAGTCACTCCTTTTGATGATCCTCATAAACTCGTCTACATCCTGATCAAAGGGTGTCTTCTGAGTTTCTTTTGCAGCTGGTTCATCTGGCACCACATTTTTGCCTTTTGCTTTGGCAGCAGTTTCTACTTCAGCATTAATTCTTGGAAACTGTGAAGCGAAGAGACGTCCGCTCCAAGTGAAGCCTCCGCCTCCCCCGACATTGTCAATTGGTGGTGTGAAAGTTGAAGAGTCAAGGGTAACTTTCCTTCTGTGGCGGTAAATATCAGAGCCGTAGTGCTAAGGCATAGTGTAGCGGTAAAAAACATGAGTGTAAGCTATTGGTTAACTTAACTCAAAGTAAACAGAGTCGCCACCGCGCTTTTATTTTATTCCAAGAGGAAAAGGAAAAAAAGCGAATAAATCCTAATGAATCTAAAAGCAAAAAGCTAAAGAAACACAACAGAGAAACAGGTAGGGGGATAGGTTACACAATGGGAAGGTTTTACGCACCCAAAATGTCTGTGGTACTCCACAAGAGCCCTTTGAAAACTTTACTGCTTTTGGTTTGAAAATGGTTTGTAAAATGTGAGTGGAGGGATGAGAAAAGAATTATTATTTTTTAATATTTTTGTGTTTGGAGAGGTTTACCACCTCATGCCTACGTACCCACAAAGTACAATGCAAGATCAAAACCCCGTAGTTCATGGTACAAATAGTGAAAAAGGGTGGGTTATGATTCATTTTTATTAAGTGAAGAGAATTTGTCATCTTCAAGTGGATGACCAAACAAACTACCATGAGAATGAAGGCATGGACTCATATATCATTATGGGGAGGGCGCCAACTCGGATAAAATCAACGAGTATGCCACTAAACCCCCACAAATGACAAGAGACTCAATTACATCAAACTACAACCATGGAGATTGAGAGACTTGCACCCGACTAAAGAATAATGACTTATAATCGACACTCTTTAAAATAAAATAAACAAAGATGCACAAAGGCACAAAACAACTTGAATGAGTTTGATTCTTTTTATTTTTTGAATTAAGGTCAACATGATTAGATTCATTGATTTTAAAAGAAAATAAAGAAAAAAAGAGTAAAAGCCACTTGACAAAAGTCAAGGTTTTTGTTTATTAAAGAGGTGATGATTTAAAAAGAAGGAATCCTTTGAAAAAGGGAGAAGGTTTTGAAAATTGAAGAATGGGAGGAGATGAAGGGACTATCCTAAAAAAAGAAAACAAGGAGATAAGGGAAGAAAGATCTAACCAAACTTGATGACATTCCAAATTATGAGCAGTTCCATCCTTGTAAGCTAGCAAATGGCCAAATAAATGCTAAATCCAACTTCATGAAGATCAAAGCAATGGGAAGGGATCCTAAAATCTAAGTCCAAAGCACCTACGCATCAAACATTCATAAGTCTCGATTCTTAATGCAATATGATTAACCACTTTGGGATTACGCGATCAACAAGAGATCCGGTCCACGAAAGTGCAAGTACCCAATTAGATTTTTTATTCCGAAGTCAGGACACATTTAGGTCTATGTTAAGCAATCGCCGAGTAATTTACGAAGTAATTACCCTACAAATGAGGCCGGCCACCACCAATTAAGGTGCATAATGTTAGTGCTAATGCATGCGAGATAAACGATAAGTAAATCATTATCCGGACGTGATACCGCACAAAACTAAAGGTGAATACCAAATTGAGCCGCACTTATGGTATTCTTCCATCCTTAAGTTCAATCACTCTTCTTGGTGGATTCAAGCATGAAAATGTATCACTAATGCAAAGTACCTTAAATGAATTGAATAATCAACTTAAAGGTAGTTTTGAATTAATGAACATTAACTACTCTAATCTACACCCAAAGTTCATTGAAATTAAGGAGAAATCACTCCCAAAAGTGCTTCCCAAGGTAAAAATAAAAAGGAGGAAGAAGAAGAAGAAAGAGGAACCAAAAAGGGGCTTGAAACAAGCCAAAAACACCATTCTGACTTGTGTTAACCGGTTAACCAATTGGTTAACCGGTTAACGCAAGTAGATTTTGAATAATCTGCGCTGTTTTGAAACTGGTTAACCGGTTAACCAATACCGGTTAACGTTGTACCAGAAGCTGAAAATGCAGAAAATTAAGCCTGGTCCATTTTGAAACCTTTTCTCAAACATTGGATGATCATGATCTGAATTTGCACGAATTTTAAAACTAAAATACAATGGAATCCCTGCAATCAAACAACAAATAAAGATCATAAGGATCTAGAAACAAAAGCACCAAAGATCTACATCTTGAATGTTGATGGTGAATATGGGTTTATGGAGGAAGATGAATTACCAAAAGCTCTTCTTCAAATTGGACCAACACAAGCTTAAATCTACTGAAATTGATGAACAAAAGAATGAAAGGATGAAGGTTTAGCTCAAGTTAATCAAGAATTCAATGTGAATTCTTGATAACTTCAAAAGAAAGAAAGTGAGCTTTTGAGAATTTTGGTGTTGGGGGAGTATTTTGCAAGAGGTTTTGTGGCTATCCAAAGCTTGTGGAATGAATGAAATTGTGGTCCTATTTAAAGGCCTTAGGTATGGAAATTTGGTGGAATGAAGCTTGCTTTGGTAAATTGGATTTAGGTTTGGTAATTGGAATTTTGGTGGGAAATGGAAAAGAATGGTGATTAATGAGGGTTTATGGTAGGAAATGATCAAAGTGATGTAGAGAAATCAGAAACCAATGGATCTAGAATATTCCAATTAAATCAATGATCTAAGGGTGCTGAATTTGAATAAAGAATTCAAATTTCACACTGGTTAACCAGTTAACCAAAGCTGAAATTTGAATTTTTTATTCAAACAAGGTTGCTTGGTTGTTTCGGCCCGATTCTTGTTGTATGTCGAAGAAGTAAACACATGAACCTTGGAAATCCATTGAATGAATCAATCAACTTGGGAAATCTTCGATCAGATAAATTTGAATTATTTGCGGATCAACTTCGACTTTTGTCTGCGAAATTTTGCTCGAGCTGCAGGATTACTATTTTTCAATGGTTCCTCTTCCTGAAAAAATGTTAGCAAAAGGAAACAAAATATTTTTGGATTGTTAGTAAAAACAAACAAATAAAGTAATTAAAGACAACGGTGATCCCCTACGAGGCATAAACCTAACCCGAGAATAACTGATTAACCAATGCGATCTTGTTTGTATGCAAGATGTATATGAAAAACACGAAGAAAACCTAGGGCAAAAATTAGGGTGCAACAGATGTCCCTATTTAAGTTTCTTCAATATGAAGATACGAAGATTGACATCTTCGTCTCCGCAAGATGGGAGAGACTTAAATACAGAAAACCCAAATTTTTGTCCTAAGAGAACAAGATATGATATTAATATGAGATGATATGCAAACCCAAGATCTTTGTGGGGAACATACGACCACCAGAGGAAAGAAAAAGCTTGGGGACACAAAAGAAAAGAAAATATGATACAATCAAGATAATAGGGTTCAACGGGAAAAAGTAAACACTCTTCCAGGGAACAAAAACCAATCAAAGTATTCGAGTCAAAAAATGGAGGAATACCGAGTCAGAACAGAATCATCAACTACCGGTTTACTGGGTAGGAAAACAAGGGACTCGACTATCAATTTATTGGATAGGAGCAAAACAAAGAGGGATAACCTCCACTACCTTTTACTGGGTAGAAAAAAACCTCAACTACCTGATTTACTGGGTAGGATCACAACAAAGGGGAACAACTTTTATTACCTTTTACTGGGTAGAAAGAAGAACTCTCAACTACCGGATTTACTGGGTAGGAGTACAAGCAAAAGAGCTTGATTAATTTGGTAATATTACCCACTATCAAAAAATTGATAGCTTAATTCCAAATTAATATACTCAAGCTGGAGAAAATATTGCCCACTATCAAACAATGATAGCTTAATTCCAAAGCAACATTACTCACAAAGGGGACCAAAATTCAATCCAAGAACAAATTGGAGAGAAACTGTCAAACAAGACTCATCCCGAGGAGGAAATATCTCAACTGGGGAAGGTCCATCCAGATAATAAAATAGGGAGGAAACTGAATCAAAATCATCCACAAGAAGCAAACTCAATGGGGAAATAGAAAGGATAAACATTTTCTACTTAAGGGTTGACACTCTAAACTTGAGAGGAAAACCACACACACACTCTGTGGGGGAAAAATCACACCAAAGAGCGGGGAATAAAGATAAGCGCAAGAATGCAAGCAAAATAATGTTATACTTATTCGTATGAATATGCTGACAAAACAGACACAAAGATAAGAAACGGGTGACATAAACAACACAACAACCGGATACCCGGCTAACCAGGGCAACAAAGTCGGGGACCATGCTGGAGATTCGATTCGAAATCCTGCAGGGGAATATCAAAAAAACATCAAAGGAATAAAATCCTACTACAAGGCATAACTCAGACTGGGGAAAACAACTGCTAGGGATCCAGTCCACAAAGAAATCTTCAAGAATCCATAAAAGGATAACATCCGAAATTCCTCTCTGAGAGGATAACGCGTCGGAAATATTTCAACAACTCAAAATCTTCCATACTCTGTGGAAAAAGGGAAATGCCCCTGTTAAACTCAGATAGGGACGAATATCTTCGTAAATGTGGATGAGGAGACAAAGTAAAGATCTACCAGTGATGCAAATAAAGCATAGCCTACTAGAGTATCAAACATCAATCATCAACTCTGCATAGGAATACCACCTTGCTGAGAAAAGGTAATGATCTGTCGAGGATGGGAAGAACTTCCACGATCTATGTTGGGGACATAAATGTTCTTAAAAAAATTCCTGCAGGAACAACCATCATACTATTTCTGCTCCATTCGGGGAAAGAATTATACCACTCTCACTCTGCTTGGGGAAGGAGTTACGACGTTCCTGCTCTGCTTAGGGAAAGAGTGCAAAACTTGCCAACGATCAAAAATAGAGATCTGCTGGAAACCATCACACGCAGACTTACTGGGGATCTATGAAGATCTTTCATCACTGAATGTTTGGATCTTTCGACCCACGGGGGAATACCAGAGGTTAACATCATAGCAAATCATAATTACGAGGGATTTTAAATCAATAATCACCAACAGGTGAAAGAAAACCTCTAAACTGATTGATATTACCATTCTTCTGCTGAGGGATGCAACCAACTTATGCTAACGAGCCAAGACTCGGCCGGGGGCTTCCAAGACTTTTCAAGTCAAGGGTAAACTACTAAGGAAGAGATCAAAACTCAGTTGGGGATTTTCTAGGATATATCTTCCAACAACTCTTCTGGGGGAAAAGGAACATAATTAAGAGTATTTACAATCCTTGCTCATGCTGGTTGCTGGGGAACAAAACATCATTAACATCGACATGCCAGGACCAATCAAAATTCCTTAAGGACACAAACAGATCAAACCCTGCTTTGGGAGAGACAAGTTACACACATCCGAACTTTACCATTCCTGGAATCACTATTGATATCCTTTCTTTGTTCACAAATTAAGAGAAAATGTTTTTATAATCTTCAAATATTAAATTTATTAAATTTGTTTCAAAAATCATCATCAACAATAAATTGAAATTTTGAAAATAGAAACAATATAAAGAGTTTCAAACAATTGGATAGTTGCCAAAGCGGGTATTCTTGACTCTGGAGAAAACATTTAATATCATGATACCAAGGCTTTTCATCATGGACCTCTTCAACTGCAAACACATGAGTTGGTCTTTCAAGTCGCATCACCCTGATCATGGGAACGTCATTCCACTGGTGTACCTTTATCATAGAAGCGATAGTTGCCAAAGCATCTGACATCTGATTTTCATCGCGAGGCACATAATGAAACTCAACTTTAGTGAAGAAAGTTGATATCCTCCTGGCATAATATCTATAAGGGATCAAGTGGGGTTGATGAGTTACCCACTTACCCTTGATTTGATTGATTACCAAGGCAAAATCTCCATACACATCAAGATGCTTAATCCTCAGATCAATAGCTTCCTCAAGACCCATAATACAGGCTTCATACTCAGCTTCATTATTGGTACAAGGGAAAGTCAACCTTGCAGCAAAAGGAATACGTGAACTATGGGGAGTAATGATCAATGCCCCAATTCCTCTTCCGCGTGCATTCACAACACCATCAAAAACTAAACCCCATCGAGATCCAGGCTCCGGCCCTTCCTCAATCAAAGGTTCATCACAATCTTTCATTCTCAAATACATCACATCCTCATCTGGAAAATCAAACTTGATTGGTGCCGCTCCCGAAAATTTGCATCCCGGTACAAGTGCGAACGATCGGTGAAAAGAGAATATGAAATGAAAATGAAGTGAATAGAGTCGCCAGCTAGGCATTTTTATCCCGAAGGAAAGGTAATGCTGCATAAACCTAGAAAAGATGGATAAGACGGTTGCGAACCAGAGAAACTGAGAAAGGGGGTTGGTTACAACCTGGGAAGGTATTAGCACCCAGATTGTCCGTCGTACCCGACGGGATCCACGCTTACGAGATTTGTGTTTAAAGGGGTAAGTGTATGTGCTATCTGTGTACAAGAACTAAGGAATGAATGTACAGGTGTCAGTGCAAAAGGGTGAATTGCTCAGTAACTGAGGCTTAGAATATAATACTAGAAGAGGGGGATGACAAAGAGACTTTTGTTCGATAACAGTTAAGTTATGCCTACGTATCCTCTCATGCAATGAGGAAGTCATAACACCGTAGTTCGACTCAAAGAGACTGAAAATAAATTGACTGTGAACTACTTGCTTGTCTATGCTCAAGTGTATGACTCGTTTGGCTCGAGTGCTAACTGTCTTGCATTAGACGGAAGAAGCAAGTTCTCGTTTGTGAATGAGTGTGATGAGAAAAGAATCCTGGAGGAGACGATTATTGTTTGTTTTTGTGTTTTCAGTTTTGTTATTGTTTTTGGTGTTTTGCATAAGTTAATGAGCTTAAGCCTAAATCAAGGGTTGTAAACTCATTGTGTCCTCCCTGATTAGGGATAATGAGCCTACTTAAGTATGAGATAAACATCTCAACTTAATTACCATGATGATGTAGGATTAAGATCATTAACCTACTTGTGATTATTTAGATGTTCTTGGGTTTTTGTTTAGTGTTAAGTAATGAGTTTAATCTCTAATCACAAATTAGTGAACTCATTACACCATCCTAATAGAAGGATGATAGATGAGGACACTTAAGTTGAGGAAGATACCTCAACTTAATCCATGGTTAGGGATTAAATTCATTATATAACAAGCCTTTATTAAGTGGTTTTTAATTAAGGGATGAGATTAAGAAATGGATTTTATGGTTTGTAAGACAACTTGAGGGGGACTTGTCCATTAAACACTAGGGTTAGTCCCTCTTAACCATAAGGAAGAGATAGAACCCTAATGTAAGGCCCAAGTTACAAGATAAAGTCTTGGTCATTATTATTGTGATTTGATTAAGAGGTGTAAACAAATTAAAGGTTTAACACTTAGGATTAAAGTTATACACTCCATCCTAAGAGAAGGATGCAGGCATAACCCTAATTCCAAAGTCCTAAAGCTTTAAGAGTTTAGCCTCTTATTATTGAGATGACAAGAGAGACTCAAGGAGACTCAAAGGTAAAAGACTAAAGGGGACTATAACAACCCTAAAAGTTATCATGCTTGGATATCATATGGTTTATTAGGCTTGAGAGCAAAAGATCTTCAAGGCCACCAATGGAAGAAGGAGATGAAAAAAGAAGGAAAGAGAAGAATAAGTTACTTACTTCCTGAAGAAGATAAGTAACTTAAAGAAAGAAAGTAAGAAGGATGGAACATAAGTGAACAAATTCACTTCAAAGACATGTAAGAATGCATATTAATGAGATAAGAAGAAGTGGGAAGTGAAGGCAAATCCACCTCCCAAATAACTTACCAAAAGTTCTTGAAAATGTTAGTATGAATGCATAAGACAAAGCATAAAGAAATGAAATGAAATGAGATGCTAAGACCAAAGTCAGAAGTTATTATGCAATGCAAATGGCATATGAGATGATGCAAAGCCATACAAGATGCATATGAATGATCATACAAAGATGAGATGTCATGAAAGCATGTTTAGAAGCATGAAAACACATGGATGTTTATGAAATGTAATGAATGCAAAACATAGCAAATGAATGAAGAAATGATCAAGCAATGTTCAAGCATGTCCTAATATGTCTAATATGTCATACAAATTCTTGAAATGTCATGGCAAGTTCACATGATGATGATATGCAAAAGGAGAATGCAAATGAACATGAGAAATTAGGGTTTTATGAATGCATGAGATGCAAATGAACAAAACAGAAGCATACAACATGATAAAAAATTGAAATCAAGCCCAATCAAACCCTAAGCCCATACAAGATCACACCCCAAAGGAGAAGGTCATAAGCTAATCCTATTGAAAGTTATGAATTCTCTAAGTTTGCTAGGGTTTTTGGATGATTCTTAAGGGAAAATGCAAATCAAATTGAAATTACAAGATAAATTCATGAGGAAAATAACCTAGAAACTACATGCAATATATGAAACAATGCAAAAAGAATCAAGTTCAAACTCTTCATGGTTAGGCAGAAATGGATTTTTCAAGTTAGGGTTAGAAAAATGTGATTTTTAAGAACCCTAATTCAAAGAAAATTGAGAAATTATGATCAAACCTATAAAGAAATTTGTATGGAGAGTTTAAAAATGTTTCTAAATGTATTGTAAGGGTTCATGATTTTTTTGGTGATTTTTAGAAACCTAAATGTATTTTTAATTAATTAAAATCCATTAATTAATTAAAAATAACATTTAAATATTTTAAAAATACTTTTTAAATGCAAAAAATAAAATAAAAATCATTTTTGGGTTGAGAAAAATATTTGGATCAGAAATGCAAAAGATCAAATTTTTGAGATGCTTTTAATTATTTTAAATTAAATATGCAAAAGAAATGAATAAAAATGAATTAAAAATGAAATTAAATGGAAGTCAGCACATCCAGTGGTCCAGATTTGAACAAAAAGGGAGGGAATTGACTGGCGCGTGTTTGTGTGGCTAGGATTCATTCTGGCAAAATTTAAATTAAAACTAATTAATTAAACTAATTAATCTGATTAGGGTTTTAATGAACACATCCAGACCCTCCATCCACGCGCGAAAACCTAATCAAACGGCCCATATTTAAACTGAAGACTAAACCCTAATTAGGAACCCTAATTACTTTCAGGTGACCGGAGCTAGCTCCGGTCATCTTCTTCGGCGAGCACCTCACTCAATCTCTCTCAATACGCCACGAAAACGCATCAAACTTTCCAGAATCACTCAACTAACAACCCTAAACAATAATCCATCAACAAAAAACATTTATTTTTCATGAATCAAGAGAATCAAACAAGAACGTGTTTCACGGGCAAATTTTCAGAGCAAGCATACACACTCATTTCTCAATCATTTTCAAAATTAAAGACATCAGCATGATCAGGGAAGCATGTAGAATCATTTAAGAACTTAAAAGAAGGTTTCTGGAAAATTGTTCTTGATGATACCTGAGGTGAAGCTTTCTCAATCTGAGCTTTCTGGACCTCTCCTTGATGCTAAACCACCCCAATGAACTCCCTGAAGCTTTTGAAATGCTTGAATGAGGCTTATATGACTTGGTTTTGAAGGTTCAGTTCTGATGAAGGAGGAATCGTGTTTTTGATTTAGGAGGTTTCATGCCATTTTGAGGGTTGCTTTGTGTTCTATGAGTGGTGTTGATATGAATGGTGAAGTTTATTTTGAGGTTTGTAGCTTGTGTTGAGAGAATCGAAGAGGTGAAGGTTTTGGTAGATTTTGTGTAATCTGAGTTGTGTTGTGTTTCAGGCTCCAAGATGATATGAAATGAGGTCCATGAGGCATGTATGTGAAGTCTTGATTGGTCAGAAGAGTTGTTGTGGCTCAGCTTGATTGGTATGAGAGGTTTTGCAAAAAAGTCAAATTTGTGTACTTAGAGGTATGGGCCATGGCAGAGCTGGCTTTTTGGGGTGTCTGGCCTCAACAAGATTCATGGAGAGCCATAGAATTGGTTTGATGCAGCTGGCACAAGTGGATGGAAGGATCCAAGGCATTTTGCAACTTTCCCTCTTTGAACTTTCTTGAGAAGCAAGGCATGAAAAATATGCAATCTTGGGCCAATTCTGATTTTTGAAAGTTTCCTTGACATGTTATGATGCATAGAAGTTGATTAGAGGTCATAGAAAGGCTTGGCAAGTGAAATTGCAAAATTCCCTCTTTGGCATGAACTTGAAAATTATAGGATTTTTGATAACTTTGAAAGGCCATATCTTGAGTTCTAGGATGGATCAAGACATGTTCTAGTACTTTTTGAAAAGGGAAAGACCTAATATACAACTTTCATGTCCAAGAATTTTTCATTTGAAGCGTTTTTGGTCATGAAAGAGGAGGTTAAAATCTTTCCCAAAATGGAAAGTTTCCATTACAAGTCATTTCCAAAAATGGCAAGTTTGCAATTGGCTCAAAATTCTTCAACTTTGTAAACTTTCAACCACTTCTAAGATCAAATAAAGATCATAGAACTTCAATTTGATGAAAATGATCCTTTGGTACCCTTGTTGGGGGCCTCAGATGCCCTGATTTTGACTTTACTTGCTCAAGAAGTTACCTAATGATCAGATGACTTCCACAATGAATTTCTTCATCAAAATTGGTACACATGATCCTTATAACATATTAAGAACATTAGAAACAAGATGACCAAACAATTTGGAGTTACGGCCTCTGAAACCAAAACCCTAATTTTGGTCATTTGTGCAGGAAAACCCTAGCTCTGCCTTTATGCCTTTGCCATTCTTTGTGATTTCTTGACTTTCATGAACTTTGGGGAGCATATTATGATCATGGAACACATATGGACCCTCTTGGAAAGCTTCAAGACCATTGGGATGGCTCAGATTGATTCTTGAATTGCTCAGATCACAAACCCTAGATGTAGATGAAAATGGAACTATGCAGATGAAACAAATATGCAATATGAGATGTAATGCTTATGTTAAAACAAAAATGAAAGATCACAAGCCATGGTGTGAGAAAAAGTGAGGGAAAATTTTGGGTGTTTACAGCTGCCCCTATTCAAGCATGAGTTAGCTGTGTAGGATGTAAGCAACTAGCTTAACAAACAACAAGATAACTTGTGGTTGAATACCAAAGACAACCCGAAATTTGCACACGCTGGGGAGAAGAAGAAAAGGGATATAAATTGTAAAAGGTAGTATAGTATGTTTATTAAATGAAAGCGATGGAGGACGCCCATCGAGCAGAGGACGACTGCTGGGGGTAAACAGTATACTAAGCAATGACGGGGACTGCCGACAAGCTGGGGAAACAAAGAAACCGCGACGGGGATGGCCATCGGGTAATAAAATAAGATTCTATAGGGATTTAGACAAGCATAAATGGGGACGGACATTAGGCTTGGAAAGTAAAGTAAACAACGATGGGGACGGCCATCGGGTTAAAGAATAAATGGAAAATTGATGAGGGATGGTCATCAAAAGTGAAGGATGATCACCTAGCAGGGGACGACTGCTGAAACTATCACAACATAGGACGAATGTCGGATAGAAAGGATCAACGATGGGGACGACCATCGGGTAAGCATGATGAAGGACGATCATCAAGAGGTGAAGGACGATCACCTAGCAGGGTACGGCTGCTCTCGGGGATTATCATGACATAGGACGAATGTCGGATAACAAGATCGACGATGGGGACGGCCATCAGATAAATGATGAGGGACGGTCATCAAAAAATGAAGGACGGTCACCTAGCAGGAGATGGCTGCTAAAAATATCACGACATAGGATGAATTCCGGATAGAAGGTTCTAATAATGGGAATTCCACTAGGGGAAGGATGAGGGACGGTCATCCAAAGGTGAAGGAAGATCACTTGGCAGGGGACGGCTGCCGAAAGTATCACGACATAGGACGAATGTCGGATAGAAAAAGTTGTTTTATTGACGACTTACTGGGGAGTGGTAAACACGGACGAGTGCTTATGCCTTTAAAATAAAAGATACAAGTGTTTTGACGGTGTGTATAGAATAAAGATGTAGACGAGCATCCTTAGGACCATGATACGGACGAGTATCAGTAGAAACAAATGCTGACGCGTGTTTAAGGATGATGATACGGACGAGTATCAATTGGTTAATCAAGGAACAAGGACGAGTGTTGATCTGCTGAGGGGTGATATATACAAAATACGGACGAGTATCAAAGGCTTATGCATAAGTATGAGTGTTGATCTGTTGGTGAAGTATGTGCAAGACATGGACGAGTGTTTGACTAGTTGGGGAAGTATGACACGGACGAGTGTTAAAAAGAAAAGGTATGAGTTATGAACAAATATCTGTTTTTGAGAGTGCAAAAGGTATTATGGCGACCTGCGGGGGATAAGATGACACGGACGAATGTCGAGAAGAGCATGTTATGAACAAGTATCTGTGTTCGAGAGTGCAAAGGGGATACTTTGGCTTTTATCTGTAGGGGATATGAGTTTTGTATGAAGTGATAATGGTATTTGCACGTGATTGGCTCGACCCTGGCTTATGATCATGCAAATGTTTGATTTTTGTTGTAATGCTCCGTATTGGACGGAATGCTACGCTTATTTCGGTGAATATGATTTGAATTCTATGATTATGAAAATAAGAAACTGATCCGGGATTCGGATCCTACAGGGATAAAGATCTCTGGCAGATCTGCTTGGAGGGATAACCCAGCTGGGGAAAACGTTCATTGATAGATCTGTCCGGAGGAAGATCTCTGCTTGGGGAAATAGATCATTGATAGATCTATCCGGAGGGAGAATCTTCAATGGGGATGAGGGAGTTTTAGCAACTCCTCTGGGGATA
Organism: Lathyrus aphaca; assembly: GCA_963966055.1. Classification (NCBI taxonomy): domain Eukaryota; kingdom Viridiplantae; phylum Streptophyta; class Magnoliopsida; order Fabales; family Fabaceae; genus Lathyrus; species Lathyrus aphaca. The sequence goes on along the minus strand of OZ014524.1, from coordinate 410,415,931 downwards.
TGTTTCAGGTATTGCTCTTCTGGGGAGGCAACTCTATGGGGAATCAATTCCACCAACTCCACTGAGGACGAGAGAGATCTGGTATCTCTGGTGGGGGATAGAAAGTTCTTGGACCACTTTGTTGTGGAAGAGTTGTCAGGCATTGCTCGGGAGATCCTGCTCGGGGAGGAGATAACTTCTGGAAAGTAGTGTGTTGGGGATTCAATGCTTGATATGTCCCATGTTGCAAAAGATTGTCTGTCTTGAGTACCTGCAACCTGTTAAGACAAAGGAAAACGCACAAGTGTCCTGAGGTATCCTCAACCGAATTCCGTCATAGGAGTTAGATTTGCCTGAGAGCAACATATTTCCTACAAGCATTTTGTATAAAAAATAGCCTATAAGTTTTATGCAAGTGTTGTATTATGAACATTGGACATTTTGCAAACGAAATAAAAATGTACAAAACAGAGTGTGACTGAATATTCTGATTTTATTAATTTGTGTGCCCTTAATTGGCAAGTACAGTCAAAGAAGCGAATCCTCTGAAAGGAGGAGATTGCTTTAAATTAAGAAAATAAAAGTGTTGGCAATGTTGAAGATGACGCTCTAGTGAGCTTCCTTTGCTATGACTCGTATGATCTTGACGTTTTTCTTATCTTAATTTCTGAAGAAGGTTGATTCTGACTGACGCTTTGTCCTTTTGGAGTCTGCCAAGTTGTGAGTGATACAGACGAATTCAGAGTGCAGTTGTTTGCTTATTCCCTGATTTTGCGTGGATCGCCCTTTCGGGTTTTCAATCCACCAGGATACCCATTTTTGCCTGAGATGTCCAATGCGGCTTTTCAACTCAGCGGGTGTACATTTTTTTTATTCTTTCCCTTATTTTTCCCCGAGTCTTTTATTCTGTTTTTGACTCGTCGGGATGCCCTATTTTTGCCTGAACTTACATTCTGTTTTTATGTCCAGCGGGTCTTTTTTATGCGAAGTATTTTTTAACTGCATCTGAATTCACAGGAGACGGGAAGTCTTCACCATCCATGGTTGAGAGCATCTGTGCTCCACCTGAGAAGACTTTAGTTATCACATAGGGACCTTCATAGTTTGGTGTCCACTTGCCCATGTGGTCTGTATGAAGAGGAATGATTCTTTTCAGAACAAGCTCTCCCGCCTGGTATTCCCGAGGTCTGACTTTCTGATCGAAGGCTTTCTTCATTCGCTTCTAATACAACTGCCCATGATAGATGGCAGCTAATCTTTTCTCTTCGATTATATTCAGTTGATTATATCGAGACCAGATCCATTTTGCTTCGTCTAGTTTCACATCCATCATTACCTGTAAGGAGGGTAGCTCAACTTCAACAGGTAGGACAGCTTCCATACCGTACACAAGCTGATAAGGCGTTGCCCCAGTAGATGTTCTGATTGAGGTTCGGTACCCATGCAAAGAAAATGGTAGCATCTCATGCCAGTCTTTGTAGGTGACTACCATCTTCTGCACAATCTTCTTGATATTCTTGTCAGCGGCCTCAACAGCGCCATTCATCTTTGGCATGTAAGGAGAAGAGTTGTGATGTTGAATTTTGAAGTCTGGAAAAGTTTTGCCATCATTTTGTTGTTCAAATTGGAACCATTATCAGTAATGATTCGCTCGGAGACTCCATATCGACAGATGATATCCTTTTTCAGAAATCTAGCTATCACTTGTCTAGTGACGTTTGCATACAAAGCTGCTTCAACCCATTTGGTGAAGTAATCAATGGCTACCAGGATGAATCGGTGACCATTTGAAGCATTCAGTTCAATCTTTCCAATCATGTCAATACCCCACATGGAAAAGGGCCAAGGTGAAGACATCACATTCAAAGGATTCGGAGGCACATGCACTTTATCTGCGTAGATCTGGCATTTGTGACATTTTATGGCATAGGCACAACAATCTGCATCTATTGTGATCTAGTAGTAACCCGATCTTAACAACTTCTTTTCCATTGCATGTCCTCCGACATGGGTGCCGAAAGAACCTTTGTGTACTTCGTACATCAGTAGGTCTGCTTCCTTCTTGTCAACACATCTGAGCAGGACCATGTCGAAGTTTCGCTTGTATAAAGAACCATCAGCATAGAGGAAGAAGTTGTCGGCCAACCTTCTTAATGTCTTATTATCATTGGATGATGCCCAGGTGGGTATGTCTGATTCTCCAAGAAGCATTTGATGTCATGATACCAAGGCTTGTTGTCATTGACAATGTCCACAGAGAATAGATATGCCGGTCGGTCCAGTCTGGACACCAAAATCCGAGGCACATAATTGGCAACTTGAACTTTGATCATGGAGGAAATGGTAGCTAAAGCGTCTGCAAACTGATTCTTGTAACACCCATATAATATATATCTAGAATAAATCATACAAAGTTAATTTTTTGTACTGACACTATCATAAATTCCTAATAGCATAATTCACATTCTTAACCAATTATAAAAATCTATACAACAATTGTGCAAGACATGGGAATTATACTAAAACAAAAGCTAAGATCCATACAATATCCATTATTGTTCAAAGATAAATAAATACATAGAGGAAGACTAAACTAAGATTCACTTGAAACATCTTGAGCATAGCTCCACTTGTAAATCAAACCTGCAAAAAGGAACCTGAAAAGCAACAACAATAGTGGGGTGAGATAACAACATCTTAGTGGGTTCTCTATCTTAGAGTTCTCTCGGCTCTAAGCGTTCTATCAAACCTAACTCAAGTCTTTGGCAAGGAAAACGACCTTGAGTTCATACGTCTCACACTCCTTGGAACCACATCCAAGAGTTCTACAAATCCTACTAATACTAGCTAGGATATTCCTTATGCCTCTCAACTAGGAACCAAAGTAAGATGGAACACACTCCATACAATGCTCACACCACTAAACAAGTGAAATATATACCTCAAGTCTTTACGGATGCTTCCCGTGGGACTCACTAAAATACCCACCTCAAGACTTACTCAAGACCTTACGGAGGAGTCGATATAACGCTATATTCAAACCATTACGGATGCTTCTCGTGGGACTCAGTGTAATACCCACCTCAAGACTTACACTCGCTTCCCGTGGGACTCAATGTAATACCCACCTCAAGCTCCCTCTCAATTTCTTCCCGTGGGACTCAATGTAATACCCACCTCAAGACTTATCAATTGCTTCCCGTGGGACTCAGTGTAATACCCACCTCAAGACTTATCAATTGCTTCCCGTGGGAATCAGTGTAATACCCACCTCAAGACTTATCAATTGCTTCCCGTGGGACTCAGTGTAATAGCCACCTCAAGACTTATCAATTGCTTCCCGTGGGACTCAGTGTAATACCCACCTCAAGACTTATCAATTGCTTCCCGTGGGACTCAGTGTAATACCCACCTCAAGACTTATCAAAACAGACGGTACCTCAAGCCTTTACGGATGCTTCCCATGGGACTCAATGTAATACACACCTCAAGACTTACTCAAGACTTTCCGGAGGATACCGCGTATAACGTGTTAGGATTCGCAACGACCTAGGATGAACCTAAGCATCTCACAAGTCATACCATCTAACAATTTCTAGTTACAAAACTAGGCCACACTATTGGTTTATGGTAATATTTCCAATATCTCTCTCCATTCTTGATACTTTCAATTTTTATAGTTTCCGAACATATAGTTCTAACATTTTAGTTTAATCATTACTATTAAACAATCCTCACCATAAACTCATTGTCTTTTCTTCCGTTCGATTCTCACAATGATCTCACGTCTCAATTCTCAATCGAGCCTCAAAGGCTAATATCCAAATTCCTCAATTTTACATAATTACGGTTTATCGGAAAAGTAGGGTAAAAGTCGAGTATAATTAACATTTTTCGACTTTATTAGTTAGCAAATGTTTTCAGCTTTACAACGATATGCGGAACGTAATAATCGGACCGACGGATCACAACTTATGAATTAAACACCAAAAACTCAACCTACGGGTCTCGCTGAGCGAAGCCCAGCTCGCTGAGCGAAAATCTTCCTGGAACTCTCGCTGAGCGAGGGACAGCTCGTTGAGCGAGCTATACCAATCCAGGAAATTCCAGCTTACGGGAAAATCCCTTCTCCATGCCAAAACCATTCAAAACATTAACAATTCTAGCAAAACATAATCAAACATGTTTATATTCATAGTGTGGGTGTTTTAGTCGAGTTTTAATCGAGTTTTAACCGTTTAATCTTTCAATTTCCAAGATTTCTACAAAACCCTAAAACTCAATATCTCTACCAAAACTCAAAAGAAAAGTTTCTAACTAAGAAACCACCTTGCAATCGACGAGGAGGTTGGTGAAGATGAAGATTTGACGAAGAAATGGCGATGATCCGAGCATTTTCCTCTCTTAGGGTTTCTTCCTCTTCTTCTCTTCTCTTATCCCTTTCTATCTCTTCTTTTTCCTTTTTTTCTCTTTTATTTTTCTTACCAACTTTCTATCCTTTCTTTTCTTTTTATAATACATAACTTGTTTCTCTTTCTCTTAAAAAACCAAACAATGTATATCATACCAATACACGATAGTTAGTATACTAACGGGTCCAATTTGAGAATATTCAGAATATATCTCAGAGTCAGATAATACTTAATTAATCCTAATTAATATTATCCAGGGCGTTTAATTAAATACGGGGTATTACATCCTCCCCTCCTTGAATTGAAATTCGTCCTCGAATTTCCTTTACTAATCCACAACGACAGTTACAACATTATCTTAGATTCATTCTCATCCTTAATTGTCTTAAATATTCGAACATGTTCAAATCCAATTTGACTTCGCGGCTCAAAGATCCTCGTTTCACAATAAAATCAAACCTTGCGTCCTTACTCATACGTTTGTTTCCAATATCGGGTTAACTTTCAATTTATTATTTCCACAACTTATCTGTTGCTTCATGCAAAACACTAAGTCTCATTTCTCCCTCAGAGAAACACACCATGCAAATTCTTCTCATTGCATCACAATACAAAACATAACACTACACTTACTTCGACAAGGTTCCACAAGGTATCTTGGCGAGATCCTTTTCTTGTACAATTCCCAACAAAAGCATCCTATTAAGATCCTCCAATCACTAACGCTATAACAAAAGTTGTCAAAGACTCCCTCACCAATTTCCCCTAGTCTTACGCCTAAATGATAACCATTCGCATCGGGCGTTTCATTCCTTCGGTATCTTACCATAGACAATCCACTTAGAATAAAATTCTCTTACTTTGGCACTTATAAATAAATCTCTTCAAATTCTCATAATCTGACTGAACTCTTTTATTTGTCTCCCTCCACTATGCTTCCAAAGCCTAATAGTGGAGAATACAATGAATTCTCAAGCAATACCAAATAGTTGGTAGTCTACGGAGAACTCTCGTATCCATTGGAGCTCTCACCAACCAATAGAATAAGAACTTGCAAACCTATAACGATAGAACAATTCACTTGTCTACTACACAAATGACAACATTGGTCCAAACTCCCCAATAACAAAGATGCAGGGTTGTACTGCTGCAAATGCAACCAATACCATTCCAATTCCATTCGAAAATCGAAACCATCTATCCAATTAGACTTAACCAATCATACCATGATTTCAATGCTTCATATCAATTCTCTTTACAAAATTCCATTCAGTCAAGATTTCTGCTGACACAAGGGCTCCATCAATAAAAATGCAGCCACGCCACAGAACTTACAATAACTAGTGAGTCACCAATACCTAACTCAAATCATCCTTAGTACACTTGCGGGTTTCCACAACACTTGCCTTTTTCCTACAATATTCTACTTACTCACCTTTTAGGATCACACAAAACCTATCATTCAACTCCACCTCTCTCAAAGATCTTGTTTCTTAAACAATCCAATTATATGCTTAACTTTGGAACATTCACCTTTCACTCTTACCTGGAAGGTAACTTAAGGATCCATATCCTTGAGTACGACTCAACTGTGCACATCTGGCATTACTCTCTTGGAGTCTATAACTGATGTTAACGATACTAAAACTGACCAATTATTCATCTCTTATCCACTCAAAATTCAGATCATTTATTATCCACCAAAATCATGCTCAAAAGAAAATTCCAACACTTTGTCCACTGACGCTTGGTACGGAAACCAAAACGGACTTACAGCTCAGAAAGTATGATTCTCTAATGTTCCCACCAAGATCATGTGTCTACCGATTAACTATTCAAGGTTAAATGATCAAACACAACTAAACTTGTTTTTTTTTGCTAGCAAACAATCTAGCTCGAATTTACCAATCTAAACCACACTAAATTGCAATATGATTTTCACTCTCGACGTCCCGTCATGAGCACAAACGCTCGTTGTTCGCAACTCGAGATAACACAAAATGGGCACAACATAGAGATCACAACTCCAACAAGCAGTGAAGTATATTTACCATTCCGTTACTGTCACACCATGAATAATCAACAAAATAATCTGATCCCAATCTTACAAGGACATTAATAGGGAAACGACAAGGACAACATCAAAGGTTTTAGCTACAAGCTAATGCTTGGTTCATCCATAAACAAAACCAACGCATAATCTTTATCGGATAAAACAAAGCAAAACAAAGGACATCTTATCTCCAGTATACAACCTTGTCCCCTTTCTCTCTAATTCCTTGCAAGGATTAGTATCAACAACAACATTCATAGTCTCATTGGGGCATAATCCAATTACTTCAATTATTCCAATAACATAACAATGATAATCGGTCACTACCAGGAGGTAGCTGATCGCTCAATACGACTTTAGGACTCTAGTAGCTGAAAGAGATTTAGAAACACAATTCTGTAACCGGGTACTATCCAGAGAACAATCTGATTACTCAACGCAGAAGCAAACTTATGGTCTTCATTGTTACTTAAGTTTCCCAATTCATTCCAATCGCAGCCAAAAGTCACAACCATCACCAACAGAGGATTCCAACTGATTGATGCTGAAAGAAAGACAGCGGTGAGTTGTGGTTAGCGGGTCTCGTCTTCATCAATCCAAGAAATAGGTTGCTACAAACCAGGTTACAAATTCATCTAATACATGAGCAAAAGTCCAGTGCAAGGTGATGACCATTCGACTCGACCTCCAAAACTGCTTTCTTTACATCAAAATCTTTCTTGACCAAGTCAATAACATCCCTAGGAAATCCCATCCATGCACCATTCTCGTAGACCAACAAACTCGTTCAGGACGTTCACTTCTTTTGAAAAATTCATATAATATCGAATTAACGACTGTCCAAAACAAGTCTCTGAATTCGTAGGCTTGCCTTATACTTATTCAATCTCATTCGTTGACAATCTTGTCCTTGATGATACAAGTGATGTCCATAGAGGTAACACTAATCGCAGAGTTCCATTTGGACATGTAGCATATTCAGAAGTACGTTATGTGGTAACCTTATCATTTTCAAACATAATCCAATTTATTCTTACTAGAGATTCTTCCAAATTCAACGTGCTTATTTTAACACTTATCACTACATTACCAAGTCCGCACTTCGCACACCTCATGTTACTAAATAGAGCTTATTCTTCCTCCGACACTATACATTATACCATTTCTTAGTTCACTACACAATTCCAAATTAATCTCTAACTAAAGTATAACACCTTGATGCATTACTCTAGACTTTGTCTCCTTGATCATAATCGAACACATAATCACAATCTTCTACCCATCCGTGAGGTATTATACGAATACACTCCTTGAAGTACACTTGCTTATCCAAGATGTCACTACGACCATAGAACTGAGACACTAATAATCAAATTATTCCCTAACTTACGTCACACGTCCCATAAAGCATATTCTCCCTTTGTGGAATGAGATTTCTCAACACTCTTGTCCATACTAGTGACTATTACTGATCCACCAGCGACTTCACTTATTCCATGGGACACCGACCACTCATCCTGTAGATACTTGTAACTTTCAGTCACTATCCATTCCAAAGGATTTCTCGAACAACATACTACTCTGCAACTCCATGTTACAGGAAGTAGAACTCTTATGAAGACTCCAACTGAGCTGACCAAAGCCCCCTTTGCTAACTCTTGGATTGAATCTACTCTCACAGCACAAGTTACAACAACACTTTAGAGTCTTCATGGTCGCACAACTATGATCCTACCTATCACATAAACAACATTGGGCTGATCAGACCCAATACTACATAGTATGATATTAAGAATCATGCCGGCCAGACACACTTAAGAGGCAGGAAAGATTTACTTTTGATGTTTCAAGGCTAGGTCGAGGATACGACCTGCTCTGATACCAACTGTAACACCCATATAATATATATCTAGAATAATATCATACAAAGTTAATTTTTGGTACTGACACCATCATAAATTCCTAATAGCATAATTCACATTCTTGACTAACTATAAAAATCTATACAACAATGGTACAAGACATGGGAATTATACTAAAACAAAAGCTAAGATCCATACAATATCCATTATTGTACAAAGATAAATAAATGCACAGCGGAAGACTAAACTAAGCTTCACTTGAAACATCTCGAGCATAGCTCCACTTGTAAATCAAACCTGAAAAAAGGAATCTGAAAAGCAACAACAATAGTGGGGTGAAATAACAACATCTCAGTGGGTTCTCTATCTTAGAGTTCTCTCGTCTCTAAGGGTTCTACCAAACCTAACTCAAGTCTTTGGCAAGGAAAATGACCTTGAGTTCATACGTCTCGCACTCCTTGGAACCACATCCAAGAGTTCTACAAATCCTACTAATACTAGCGAGGATATTCCTTATGCCTCTCAACTAGGAACCAAAGCAAGATGGAACACACTCCATACAATGCTCACACCACTAAACAAGTGAAATATCTAACTCAAGTCTTTACGGATGCTTCCCGTGGGACTCAATGAAATACCCACCTCAAGACTTACTCAAGACCTTACGGAGGAGTCGATATAACGCTCTATTTAAACCATTACGGATGCTTCTCGTGGGACTCAGTGTAATACCCACCTCAAGACTTACACTCGCTTCCCATGGGACTCAATGTAACACCCACCTCAAGCTCCCTCTCAATTGCTTCCCGTGGGACTCAGTGTAATACCCACCTCAAGACTAATCAATTGCTTCCTGTGGGACTCAATGTAATACCCACCTCAAGACTTATCAATTGCTTCCCGTGGGACTCAGTGTAATACCCACCTCAAGACTTATCAATTGCTTCCTGTTGTCGCTCCCCGGATTTCCATCCTGGTACAAACGCGAAAGTGGCGCGGAAAAAGAATAGAGTCGCCAGCCAGGCATTTTTATCCCGAAGGAACGGGAATGGTAATGCTGCACAAACCAGAAGAAAGAAGAGGAAGGACACGGGTCCTGCGAACCAAAGAGACTGAGTTCGGGAGTCGGTTATGACCTGGGAAGGTATTAGCACCCAGATCGTCCGCCGTACCCGATGGGATCCACGCTTGCAAAGAAAACTGTTTCAAAGGATGAGGGTATGAAAGCTGCTGCAAAAGAAAAGAACTGAACTGGATAAAAGGACTGAGAAAGAAACTGGATAAGAAAACAAAGAGAAAAATGTAGGGAAAATAAAGATTGTGCTCGAACGGGCCCTACCCCGCTGCCTACGTACCTCATCAGGACAATGAGGATCAGAGACGCCGTAGTTCCACTAACTAGGGGTGGCAAGGAAATTGCTTGTGAATTAAGGCTTGAGCTGCCCATGCCATTGCTCAGGTGTTGCAGACTCGGACGACGAGTGCGTAACCGTCTTGCAAAATGACAAGTAGGAGCAAGTTTGCGTACGGAGCGAAGGAGATGAGAAAAGAATTCCCGAAGGAAAGACGCTTATTGTTTGTTTGTGTTTTTTATGAAGCTTTTATGAGTGTGTCATAAGGAAGTGAACTCAAGCTCTTTTCCATGGAATGTGCACTTGTCACTAAATTCCAAGATGGAATAATGGAACAAGCACACTCAAATAAGGAGAAGATCCCCAAAACTCGAACCCAAAGATTAGGGCCTAAGCTCATTAACTCATTAACTTATTAAGTGTTTTTGGTATTTACAATGAAGAAGTGTTTTTTATGCTTTTCTTGGTGAAGAAGATACCTTGATCAGACTTGTGCATCACAAGGTAAGCTTGTACTATCCCAAGATGGGAAGACCACAAGTACCTCATGGGATAAGGCTATTGCTCAAGGTATTACTTCAAACTTTATTAAGTGTTTTCTTAGAGGTTATGAGATGAGAAGAGAAGAAGAACCAAAAGATCACAAAGGCAAAAGTCTAATGGGGGACTAAAGATTCCTAAGTGTTGTCATGCATGGATGTCCTAAGGTTAGTGTGGTTTTCTATCCTGAAGAAGAAATAAAGGAGAAGAGAAGAAGAAGAATAGGAGGAGAGATGAGTAAGGCCTAAGCCCAACAAACAAAGGGTTAGCACAAGTAAGAAATAATAAGAAGAGATGAGATTTGGAGATGTGGGAACACATCCACACCTCTCACTTACCATAGCCCCTGCAAGGTTAGCAACACAAGCACACAGGCAAAGAAAAATGAAACAAATGACATACCAACATCATACAAACAGAAGTGAAGTCATATGTACAAATGCTCAATGGATATGCAAGTCACAAGAATGAGGAAAGAAGCATGCAAGACAATATGATGCAACATGAAACACATGGCAAACAAATGCACACTTAATGAGATGCAAAGCAAAATGCACAAACATGGACTCAAGGCACACAAACAGAACCAAAACAAGTTGAAGAAATGCTTAAGAAGCAAAGGATATGAAGAGAAGAGAGGCACAAGACCAAACAATCACAAAATGGAATGAAAGAAGTAAAGGAGATGAAGTGAAAGCACATAAGAAAAGATGAACTCAAAAGGTAAGCCAAACACAAAATTTCTAAGACACAAACCCTAAGCCAAGACCAGAATGGTACCCATACCCCAAAGAGACCCCAAATGAGAAGAAGAAGTTGGCACAAGTGCCCTTCTAGGCTAATAAGAGACCTTATGATCACAAAGAAGCAAAATGGGACAAGGTAAGAACAAAAATCCACATTAAATCAACAATGCATATAAAAACTCCACAACTTAAGAAAAATGATCCTCAAACATGATATAACAATGAGCCAAAAGTATTGGGAAAAATTCAGGAGCTAAGTAGGTTAAGAGAAGGCTTAAACATGAACTAGGGTTAAGAAACTTTACTTACAAGGAAAGGACCAAAACCCAATGAAAATATTTCTAAAAATCAGGGGAAAAATCACACATAAACTACATCCTCTTAGGAATCCAGAGCAAAACGAATCAACAAAAAACTCAAAAAGATGAACCCTAGGGAAATTGGGCAAGACAGGGTACTTGAAAAGGACCTAAAATGAATTAATTAAAATAAAAAATTAATGGACACGTGGATATTAAGAAAAAATGGAAAATAAAAATATGGAAAAATAAGGAAAACTCAAATGAACACTCATGAATTATTTTGGAATTATTTGATGATTGGAAGTATTTTTAATAAATGGAAATCAAAATGGAATAAAGAAATAAAATGAAAAAGAAAATAAAAATAAGAAATATGACTGGGGTGCGAATAGAAAGAGGAAACAGTTGAAATGCATTGGGCTTATGAAGGAGGGGGTGTGAATATCAAACAGGGCCCATTGGGTTTGCGCTGGCTCATGAAAGCAAGGGTGGATATTCAGGAAATCAAAGAAAAAAACAATTGCCTTGAGATTGATCCAACGCATCTGGTTCTCCTTTCATTAAATGATGTGGACGAACTATTGGATGAGGAGCTGAGTTGCACAAATGTTATGGTGAGGTGAGAAATATTATGAATTAAAATAGAAACACAATGGCACGTGAAAGGGAGGAAATATCACTTAAAACGTGGCAAGATCTTGGACGCTGGGAGGACAGATCCAAGGGACCAGAGGTCTTCTTCAACCTCACAAAACCCTAGCAAGGAATTTGCAGATTCCAGTGACCGGAGCTAGGGCTCCGAATCCGGAAATTACACCAGATGCACAAATCAACATAAAAATGAATAATACACTCCAGATTGACTAATTCAACTACCCTGAATCCAAATATGAGCATGAAAAGAACAAAAGATCAAAGCATCTCCTGGATCGAGCAAAAACAGTTTTGTCCATGAAACTTCAAACTCAAAATACAAACTCTACAATGTACCAAATTCAAAACCAATACCAGCAGAGTGATCAGTGAACATCAAAGATCAATATACACACCAACATTTTCATTTCTAGATGCGAAGAATCAGAAGCTTACCTGAGCTATCAGGTCTTGAAAATGCTTGCTAGAAGTCCAGATGATGAATGCAAATCACTCCAAATGCTCTCTAGTTGCAAAATAAATGCAACTAGAGCTTTGAATATGGCTGGATCTTGAGCTTTGCAAGCACCTGCCCTGAAATGGCAAGGTTGTTGATCTTGAGAGAAAGCTTGAACAAATGTGTGATTAATGATCCTGAGCTTCCAAGGATCAAGGATCTACAATTGGTTTTGGAAGAGAGCTCGTGTATGAGGAGATTTGAGAGGAAATGCAATTTGTGCAATAATTTTGAATATGTAGAATGAGAGAGAGTTGAGGCAAACTGAAACCCTAATTTGTTATATATGATCTCATGACCTAATGCTGAAGAAATGGTGTGATTTGCACGTGGGAATGAAAAGAATTTGTGATTTTCCAATTTGAGCAAGTTTGGTGTGATATCATACAATCTTCATGCACTCTCTTGCCTTCAGCCCATGTGCACTCCAATCTGCACCCTTAATCATAATCCAAGAGATCTTGGCCCTTAGATCAAAGTATCACACTATTTTCATGAATATGCAAAATTTGCATTTTTGAAGCAACATTCTCACTTGGCACGAATTTGGTGCATTCTCTTGAGAAAAACATGCCATTTTCATTGCATTTTAACTTTGTAACCTCACTTGATCCATTCCATCACTTGAAATTGAGTTTTGAGACTTTTGGCTTTGGTGCATGCATGAAATTTCAACATTTGCCCTAATTTAAACCAAATTTTCGAGGGGCCTATATCACAAACCACACATGCTATGAAAAAGTACTTGTACTTTTTGAAAATGGGAGGCCTTAATATCCAACTTTCATGTTTGACTTTGGTCCATTTGAAGATTTTTTGATTAAGTTAAGGTCACTTGAATTTTAGGGCAAAAGTTGCCAAAAATGGAATTTCCTTAAAACCAACTTTGTACCATTTTTGCAAAACCCTTCAAAACTTCATGATTCTTGATCTTTGAACTTGCCAAACCTCTGATAACATTATAAGAACATCCCTTGGCTAGAAAAAATGGGTTGGACCCCTTGAAATCACACAGTTGACTTTTTAAAGGCACAATTGACCAATTACTTCATCTGCAAGCAACTGAAGAATTTCCTGACTTCCACAAGGAATTTTCTCATGAAAATTGGTACCTAGGATCCTATTAACATATAAAAGACTTTGCCCAAATGAAATGGCCAAATTTGTGAGGTTTTCATGCTTGAATCTCAAACCCTAGTTTAGGACCAATGCTTAGGAGCTTTGCCTTAGCCTAGAATCCCTGATGATCTTCCAACCTTCTGAGCTTTTGTGAATGAACTTGAACTTATAAATGCAACATAGACCCATCATAGGACTTGTACAAAACCATTGGGCTCCTTGTCATGGCTTGTGATGCTTCAAGAACCTCCACAGATGATCATATGCCTAATGCTAGGGCATGAGAAATGTTATGCCTCATCTTTCCATGCTAGGATGCTAAAAATATGGTATGTTCATGATGAATATGATGTGATATGATGCTTAAAGTGAAGAGGGAAAATTTGGGGTGTTACACCCGTGGGACTCAGTGTAATACCCACCTCAAGACGTATCAATTACTTCTCGTGGGACTCAGTGTAATACCCACCTCAAGACTTATCAATTGCTTCCCGTGGGACTCAGTGTAATACCCACCTCAAGACTTATCAAAACAGACGGTACCTCAAGCCTTTATGGATGCTTCCCGTGGGACTTAATGTAACACCCACCTCAAGACTTACTCAAGACTTTCCGGAGGATACCGCGTATAACGTCTTAGGATTCGCAACAACCTAGGATGAACCTAAGCATCTCACAAGTCATACCATCTAACAATTTCTAGTTACAAAACTAGGCCACACTATTGGTTTATGGTAAGATTTCCTATCTCTCTCTCCATTCTTGATACTTTCAATTTTTATAGTTTCCAAACATATAGTTCTAACATTTTAGTTTAATCATTACTATTAAACAATCCTCACCATAAACTCATTGTCTTTTCTTCCGTTCGATTCTCACAATGATCTCACGCCTCAATTCTCAATCGAGCCTCAAAGGCTAATATCCAAATTCCTCAATTTTACATAATTACGGTTTATCGGAAAAGTCGGGTAAAAGTCAGATATAATTAACATTTTTTGGCTTTATTAGTTAGCAAATGTTTTCAGCTTTACAACGATATGCGAAACGCAATAATCGGACCGACGGATCATAACTTATGATTTAAACACCAAAAACTCAACCTACAGGTCTCGCTGAGCAAAGCCCAACTCGCTGAGCGAAAATCTTCCTTGAACTCTCACTGAGCGAGGGACAGCTCGATGAGCGAGCTATACCAATCCAGGAAATTCCAGCTTACGGGAAAATCCCTTCTCCATGCCAAAACCATTCAAAACATCAACAATTCCAGCAAAACATAATCAAACATGTTTATATTCATAGTGTGGGTGTTTTAGTCGAGTTTTAATCGAGTTTTAACCGTTTAATCTTTCAATTTCCAAGATTTCTACAAAACCCTAAAACTCAATATCTCTACCAAAACTCAAAAGAAAAGTTTCTAACTAAGAACCCACCTTGCAATAGACGAGGAGGTTGGTGAAGATGAAGATTTGACGAAGAAATGGCGATGATCCGAGCATTTTCCTCTCTTAGGGTTTCTTCCTCTTCTTCTCTTCTCTTATCCCTTTCTTTCTCTTCTTTTTCCTTTTTTCTCTTTTCTTTTTCTTACCAACTTTCTTTCCTTTATTTTCTTTTTATAATACATAACTTGTTTCACTTTCTCTTAAAAAACCAAACAATGTATATCATACCAATACACGATAGTTAGTATACTAACGGGTCCAATTTGAGAATATTCAGAATATATCTCAGAGTCAGATAATACTTAATTAATCCTAATTAATATTATCCAGGGTGTTTCATTAAATACAGGGTATTACAATTCTCGTCTCGAGGGATGTATTCAAGTTTGACTGTTGTGAAGAAAGTCAATAATCTCCTCGTATAGTGACGGTATGGAATCAGATGCTCCTGATGAGTGTACCATTTGTCGTTGGTCTGGTTGATTACCAAAGCCGAATCTCCGAAAACATTCAAGGTTTTGATCCAGAGGTCAATGGCTTCCTCCAGACCCATAATACAGGCTTCGTATTCTGCTTCTTTGTTAGCGCAAGCAAAGGTGAGTTTTGCCAAGAAAGGCATGTGAACTCCTTTAGGTGTAATAAGCACTGCACCAACTCCACGACCATTCATATTGACAGCCCCGTCAAACATCATAGTCCATGCTTCTTCTGGATCAGGCCCTTAAGTGTGAACTAGCTCTTCACAATCTTTTGCTTTTAAGTACATGATGTCTTCATCAGGGAAGTCAAATCTCATGGGCTGGTAATCATCAATGGGTTGCTCAGCAAGATAGTCAGACAATACACTGCCCTTGATGGCGTTTTGAGAAGTGTACTGAATGTCATACTCTGTTAGAATCATTTTCCATCTTGCAGTCCTTCCGGTAAGTGTTGGCTTCTCAAATATGTACTTGATGGGGTCCATTTTTGAGATCAACAAAGTAGTGTCAGTCAGCATATACTGTCTTAGTCGGCGAGCAGCAGTAACACGGTGGGAGAACTGACTTTAGTTAAATGTTGCGGATAGCAAGAGTCGCCACCGACTTTTATTTTATCCAAAGGAAAGGGCATAAAAGAACAGGAAAGACCTTAAAAGATTTTTGGGTTCGGGGGGTAGGTTATGTAAAGGGAAGGTGTTAGCACCCTCTACATCCATGGTTATCCATGGGCTCTTAGTTACTTAGCTCACTTTAAATTGTTTTGAGAAGTGTAGTGTGTGATTAAAAATTTTCTTAAGTACTTTATAATGATCCTTGTACGGATATATATAAAGACTTTGTTTTGAAAATTGTTTGAAAATGTGAAGTGTAATGAAGTAATTTGATGAAAAGTGAGCAAGTACTTAAGAGGAACCTACCCTATGCAAGGTCTTTACTGTTCTTATATGTTCTTTCAATGGTAATACTATCCCTATTATTAAGGAATAAGTAGTCATTACCTTGGATGTGATTAAGGGACATGTGAAGGGACATCTGAATATAGGCAACTGTAAGGTGTCTTTAGCAATTTGTAGGGACTTATCATCTTTTGTTCGAAGGGACAAGATCATTTACCGTAGGCAACATCGAAGGGACTTGATCTTATAATTTTAAAGGGACTTGATGATATTAATGAAGGGACTTTGCTTTAAGACACCTTACTTGACCTTATAATTAGGCAACATGAGGAGTAACCTTAAGAAGTGAGATGGCGATCAAAGATCGACTTACGTGTGTGCGTGTATAAATTCAAATATTTATCTTATGATTAGTGATCTAAGTTGATTTTACAATACAAACATGTTATCACTCCCTATTTTACTAACCATAGCAATATATTTATAAATAAATAAACAACAAAATACTATGACTATTACATGGCTTGTACAGTTACATAAAAGCAAATTAAATAATAATTATATAATAAAATAAACAATTAAAATAAAATGGTTAGTGATAAAATAATTATAAGAAGAAAGGTTAGTAATAATATACAATATATATATATATAAATCAATTAAGTATTTTTAGATTTAAATAAACAATTTTAAAGAACTTTGAGATGAAAATAAAATAATAAAGATATTCTAATTTATTTACAAAATAAACTATGATTAATGATTTAATTATATATATTAGAAATATTTATTAAGTATAATTAAACAAAAATAATTAAAGTGAGAAATTAAAGTTTTAAAAGAAATTAGGGTTTTTAGAAATTAGAAAATAAATTAGGGTTAGAATTATATATATAAAAAAATTAAGGTTTACAACTTAATTCACATTATTAATTTAATAATAAAATAAATATATACATATTTTGATTTGAATACATAATAAATAAATAAAAACTAGGTTTAGAACTTAGAAAAAAAATTTAGAGGTTTTTTTTAGAAAATATAAAACATTTACATATTATTTTCCTAGAATTTTTTAAATATATATATTAAACATGATTATATTTAAGTAACAATAAAGTAATTAAACAAAATAATTGAACAAAACAAAAATTGAAACTTACTTGGGGCAGGGATCGAACCCACGCCCTAGACTTCATCATCCTTGGACCAGCAAGCCATCCATCAGGCTATGCGTGTGTTGGTGATAGTGATCCAGGCAGCAATTATTATATTTTTAACCTGCGAAAATATTGACAAATAAAAACAAAACCAAAATGGCCTGGGGAGGTTTTGATCCCAAGACCATTCCTTCGTCAGCCAAACGCGCACACCAACTGAGCCAAGTGCTTTAGTTGTAACATAACATAAACTAATTCAAAAAATATTAAATCAATAATTTGAATTTCTGCAGATGGCGCCAATGGTCTTCATCTTCTTCCTCATACCTGCGAATTTTCACACGTTTTTACCTGCGAATTTTCCTTCGAAGTTCATCATGTACAGAACCTACGAATTTCAAACATCAACAAAACATTGAAATTTTTCCAAATTGATTAGGGAAATATGATCCTCAGAGCTCATACAATCGTCCTATGTTCTTGAAAATTATTTATGTTTGGTTTATCACGAAACCCTAATCAAGAGGCCGAAACCCTAGCCATGGTGGATTCCTTAATCTGTAATGAAAATTCAATTAACTTGCCCAAAAACGTTCATTGTTTCATCATAAACACAAAACATTAGTCAAAAGAGATTTATAACACATGAATAGCAGAATACGAAAAAATCAAAAAAATGCAAGAACACGATTCTGGATTATGCATTTAGGCATGTTTTGGACAATGATAATGATCAGGTTATGTTCAGTGATGTTCAAGGAAGCCAATGCAACCTTTAAAAAGCTTTGAAATTGCTTCTAAGTAGGAAACCGAATTGGAGTTTTTTGAAGATTTTTGTGAAGTTTGAACAATGTGTAAGAGGCTGGGAATTCGTGAATAGTGCTTGGCATCATGTTGTTTATATATGAGTCAATCAAATTAGGTCAAGAGTTCAACAATTTTGTGGATATTTGATCTTTGGGAGATTGAAAAAGATTGGTTCTTAAATTTTGAAATATCTTGATCTAGCCTTGCTATTTTGGTACAATCTTCATTATTCTTGTATCAATCAAGTCCAAATATGATTTAAGACTTTCTAGAAACCAAATCAATTTAAATATTCATTATTTTATATTTTATTTGAATTTAAAATGATTTTTAACATAAAAAATCATAATAAATAAAAATAAAATGAATAAAATTATGAATAAATTAATTTAATTTCGTGCATGATGTCATGGAAGTAATTGGATCACAAAAAAGCAAGCCCATTTGATGAATTATGGTTTTAAGACCCCATTTGCTTCATAAACCTCTCAAACATTTCCCAACTTTGCAAGGGCACAAATCCTTCAATTTTAATGCTATGAAGGTGTTCTTGGACATTTTGGAAAGCTTAAAGAGTCCTATAACCAGCCTCTTTGGTCTCATGTCCATATCTTTTACCATTCTCAAGTTATGCTCTTTGGAAGTTGTTGACTTTTTGTTGACTTTTAAAATGACCTATAATGTCTTAGCTCATACCTTCCAAATGAAGCATTTTTGGGCTTGGCTTGTGAGACACAAAGTTGTAGAGAATTCAATTTCCTTCAAAATGAGCTTTGGATAGAAAAAATTTGATGAAGCATGTGAGAGTTATGGCTGGTCAAAGTTTAGTTGACTTTTCCTGTGAAAACCCTAATTTAGAAACTCCTGATTCTTGATGATCTGAAATCTCCTTGATGAATCATGATCAACCCTTGATCAAATGATGAATTTTACTTCATATACTTGATGTTGGAAAAAAATCATGAAGTTTGACTTTGGTTTGACCACAGTTGACCTCAGTTTGACCTTTTAACTGCTTTGACTGATTTTAACTTATCTGATCATCTGACTGAGCAAATCTTTTGGGAAAGTCTTGAAACTTGACATGGGGATTCTTGAACACAAATAAGATACTATGAATCTCACTTGAAGTCTTGGAAGTCCATTTAGCCTGATGAAAGTCAAAACCCTAGTTTAAGATGCCTTGCTTGGGAGGATGCATTGTCTAAGGGAATTGTCAAACTTTCTGACTGATTGTGAACTTTGTGAACCTTGTGAACCTCATGAGATGTCTTGTGAACATTGTGAACCTTGTGAACCTCTTAGTACACAAAGTCTTGTCTTATGAGGGCAAATTTTGGGGTGCAACAGCAGCCCACGCTAAAGCACAACAAGTTTTCTCGAGAAGTGAATAACGTTGTTCACAGTCGGTAAACGTTTTGCTTAGGTAGTATATTGCATACTCTTTTCTACCAGACTCGTCATGCTGGCCCAACACACACCCCATTGACCCTTCTAATACTGTTAGGTACATTATCAGAGGTCTTCCTTCAATTGGAGGCATGAGAATTGGAGGTTCTTACAGGTACTCCTTGATTTTATCAAAAGCTTTCTGACAATCGTCGTTCCACCTGACTGTTTGTTCCTTTCTTAACAGCTTGAACAGGGGTTCACAAGTTGCAGTGAGGTGAGATATGAACCTTGATATGTAGTTCAATCTACCTAAGAACCCTCGAACTTCTTTCTCAGTCCTAGGTGCAGGCATTTCCTGAATGGCTTTGACTTTGTCAGGATCAACCTCAATTCCCTTTTCACTTACGATAAAACCCAGCAGCTTACCAGAACGTACCCCGAATGTGCACTTGTTGGGGTTCAATTTCAGGCGATACTTCCTCAGACGCTTGAACAACTTCAGCAGATTCACCAGATGATCTTCTTCTGTGAGGGACTTGGCAATCATATCATCCACATAGCATTTGATTTCTTTGTGGATCATATCATGGAATAATGTTACCATAGCCCGTTGATATGTTGCACCGGTGTTCTTCAGTCCAAATAGCATTACCTTGTAAAAAAATGTGCCCCAAGGTGTGATGAAAGTTGTTTTCTCCATGTCTTCGGGTGACATCTTAATCTGATTGTATCCAGAAAATCCGTCCATGAAAGAAAATACTGAGAACTGAGTTGTGTTGTCCATTAATACATCAATGTGAGGTAATGGGAAATTATCCTTCGGGATAGCTCTGTTCAGGTCCCGGTAATCCACACACATATGCACCTTGCCATCCTTCTTAGGCACGGGTACAATATTAGCAACCCACGGCGGGTAACTAGTTACAGCAAGGAAACCGGCGTCCCACTGCTTTTGTACTTCTTCCTTAATCTTCATGGCCATATCTGGGCGAGTACGGCGCAACTTCTGTTTGACTGGAGGGCAATCTTCTTTCAAGGGTAGCCTATGCATGACAATATCTGTATCTAGACCTGGCATATCTTGATAGGACCAAGCAAAGACGTCGACATATTCCCGAAGCATACTGACAAGCTGTTCTTTTACTGGAGCTTGCAGACTGGCCCCAATCTTCACCTATTTTACATCTTCCTTGGTGCCAAGATTAAAAGTTTCAATTTACTCCTGATGAGGAGTAATCACTTTCTCTTCTTGCCTTAACAACCTGACCAACTCTTCAGGCAAATCATAACCTTCATCAACCCATTCATCTTCTTGATTAATTGGATTGCCGAAGTCATACAAGGTCATAACAGTGCTGTTGTCGGTGCAATCTGGAGGATTATCTCTGCAAGGGTTGAGATTTGTTCTTTTTAGTGATTAATTTTAATCTTGGTTAGAAAAAAGTGTAAATGAAATTATTATTTTGAATACATTGCCATTTTATTGTTTTGTGCGAAAAATAACAAAAATGAAAAGACAGCGAGTGAAAAAGAAAATTGTTTACAAAAGATGTCCATTGTTCATTGATATTCCATTTGCACAAAATACAAATATGGACCTATTACAAAATGAGTCCTGACACCTTGGGCAAGATGCAGGACTTAATGCATGCTTAAACAGGAAATAATAATTACTCTGCAGGAGTAACTCTTATAATTTCCTGGGAAGACTAGTTAAGGACTTATTGGCCCGGGATCCTTGGACGAATCTAGCTCTCCAGGTTGAGGTTGCTTTCAGCCTCGTCTTCCACATTATTGACAGTATTTGGGGTCAGCATTCCTCCACTTATGAACTTGGGCTCCTTAGCAGCCTCTGCTTGATCTTGTCGGAATGGTTTGTAACCCAAACCGAATTTGTCCTCCTTCTTCTCCATAGGTAGCAGCTTGCCCCAGCCTTGGGTGTTTCCATCTTCAATAACCTTACGAGCTTGTTGGTAGGAGACAATTGAAGTACCCATCCTATCCTCCTGGGATGCAGAAAATACTTCAGTTGTCGCCTCATTGACGTTCAATTCTTCGAAACCTTGGCTCTTGGTCTCGTGGATTTCACCATCCATCTTAATGTATTTGTAGGTGGCCAGATGGCTAACAAAAATATCCTCTTCACCACAGATTGTGATAATTTTACCTTCCCACTCGTATTTTAATTTCTGGTGAAGGGTTGACGTAACTGCGCCAGCGGCGTGAATCCATGGTCGACCCAACAAACAGCTGTAGGTCGGCTGAATGTCCATCACGTAGAAAGTAGTTTGAAAGACATACGGGCCAATTATCACAGGTTGCTCCACTTCTCCAAGAACAGACCTCTTGGAACCATCAAAAGCTCTAACCACCAGATTGCTTGGTCGGAGAGCTATGCCATCATATTCAAGCTTAACAAGGGCTTTCTTTGGCAAGACATTGAGTGAGAACCTAGTGTCAACTAGAACATGTGAAAGCACAGCTCCTTTACACTCTAGAGTGATGTGCAAAGCCTTGTTATGATGACGACCTTCTGTTGTCAAATCAGCATTGGTGATGCCTAGTCCATGACTAGTATTAACATTAGAAACCATTGTCTCTAGCTGATTTACCGTGATCTCCTCAGGCACGTAGGTTGCGTGCAGGACTTTAAGTAATGCATCCCGATGAGCTTCGGAACACAATATTAATGATAAAATGGAGATCCTGGAAGGAGTCTGGTGGATCTGATCCACAACTTTATAGTCGCTTCTCTTAATTATCCTCATAAAGTCATCCACATCCTGATCAAAGGATGTTTTCTGAGCTTCTTTCAAAACAGGTTCTTCAGGCACCACATTTTTTCCTTTATCTTTGGCAGTAGCCTCTGCCTCAGTGTTAACTCTTGGAATTTGTGACGCGAAGAGACATCCGCTTCGAGTGAAGCCTCCGCCTCCCCCGACATTATCGACTTGTGGTGTGTGAGTTGAAGAATCAAGAGAGACTCTCTCCCCGTTGAAGTAGAAGTTTGAACCATAGTGCCATGGTAAAACATTATCTTTTTCATACGGAATGGGTCCAGGTACCGTGATGGTGACTGGACTGACTGCAGCGGAAGTAGGAATTGTTATCTTCTGTGGATCGTAATAAATGGTGACAGGATTTCTGACTGGTGGTGGTGGTGGAAGACTGAAGTTGGGTTGTTGTTGAGATTGTTGCTGAAAATTGTTGGACTCGGGGACCATTGTCGGGTCGTAATATATGGTGACTGTGGAGATGTCATTATTAGTGGTTACTGTAGTTGTAGAAGAGGATGCGGTTGAACTAACATTTGTTGAAGTGATAGAAGAGATGATTGCTGACTTTGTAGCAGAATCCGTTGGAACGATTGTTTTTGAAGTTGTAGGAGGAGTGCTAGTTGTTGCTGTAAGAGGAATTGCTGATGTTGTAGAAACCGTTGATGTTATCTACATGATACCTTCTCTGATAAGGCCATTGATGCCACTTCTTACACTTGCACAACAATTGGCGGAAATTTTGCAAGATTCACAGCAGGCCTCACAACCTGGGAACACCTGGCATTTTAAAAGTTGGGCTTTAACATCTGTCAGAGGTGTTTGAATGCTTGCAGTATCTTCAATTAGGTTCACGGGTTGATCCTCCTCAATTGCATTTATCCTGGGCCCACCATGGCTGGGCATAGGATTCTTTTTGACGTTAAGAGGAGGTGCAAAATTCAAAGCCTTTGAATCAACTAGATCCTGGACCTTCATGTGCAAAGCTCTGCATTATTCTGTGGTATGTCCATGTGCATTAGAATGGAAGGCACATATGGCGTTGACGTCGTAATTCCTTAGAAAGTTCTGAAGATCCGTGGAAAGTTTCAAGAGTTGTGGTAGCAAAGTGGCCTAGGGAATCGGTATAGGATCGATTACCTTGTTGACTTGAGATGGTCTTTGCTGGAAAGGACGCTGATGTTGGTTGTTGTTGTTGTTATAGGACCTTTGTTGAGGAAAGTGTTGTTGCTGAGGGAAATGTTGTGGTTGTGGAGTGTATTGCTGTTGAGGTGGCGGAGTGGGAATTGTGACAGTGGCTATTGATCTTGGAATATACTGGGGCCTTCCTCTGCCCATGTGTATTGAGTTGGTTTCACCCAACCTGCGAGGCCCTGCAAAAGATTTCCTTGTGCTGCTTGAGCTGGCGCCGTTATCCGAAATCTTACCCATTTTTAACAAGCTCTCAATCCTTTCTCCTGCTATGACTACGTCAGCTAAGCTAGTGGAAGAAAAAGCAGCCAACCTATCAATGTATGTCCCCTGTAGGATGTTCATAAACATATCTGCCATTTCTCTTTCCGACATTGGAGGTTGAACAGCAACAGCTAATTGTCTCCATCTCTAAGCATACTCTCTGAAGCTTTCCCTGGAGGATTGTGACATACCCATTAGAAGAGTTCTATTAGGAGCCATGTATAAATTGTATTGATATTGGCATATGAAAGCCTCGGCCAAATCCTTCCAATTTCTGATTGTTGCCCTAGTCAGATGAGAGTACCACTCACGGGATGCCCCTGTCAAGCTATCCTCAAAGTAAAACATCCATAGATTTTCATCCATAGTGTAAGCCTTTAATCTTCCCAGAAAGGATTGAAGATGGGTGCGAGGGCAAGATGTCCCATTATATCTTTCAAAACAAGGAGGTTTGAATTTGTGAGGAATTCTTACTCCCTCCACCAGCCCCATATCCATAACATCAAATCCTAAGGAGTTTTGGGACTCCAGGGATCTCAGCTTTTCTGCTATCTCGTCCAGACGACGATCATAAACTTCATCTCCTACTCCAACTACAGTGAAATGTTCCTCCTGATGGTCCTCTTGCAAGGCACGCCCTCCAGTATTACCCTGGGTATTCCTGATAGCATTAATGTCAGGGTTGAGATGAGGTCCAAATTTAGGGGGGTCAGTATGTGGTTGTCCATGATCATTGTTGCTGGTACCCCCAGTACCCGGGTGATTTTCTTCAGGAGTTTTCCGCTCGACCAACTCTCTTAATTTTTCTTGGCTTTGGGCTAACCCAGTCAATACTGCCATGAACTGGTTCATCTGAGCCCTCATTTCAGTTCTTTCATTAGCCATCTGGTTTCGTACGTCAGTCAAATCTTGCTGAACCTAGTCCATCTGTAAGCTCGGAAGGTTGTTTCTTGTAGGATATCGGTGAACTCTATTGATGGGGAAGACTCTCCTACGAGCAATGTTTCCTGAAACCATAGCAAAGTGAGAAAACAACAACAAAAATACCTACAAAACAAAGAAAATAAGGTTAGTATGCAATGCAGTATGCCTATTTTTCTTCCAAGGGTATCTGGTTTGGTTCTTTGGTTTTGACCTTCCAGTCCTCGAGGAATGATGATGTTGAAGAGAAATGAAGCCCAAAGGATAACACAAACCATATATTACAAAATGTAAAGATACATAGTTCAGGATTACAACAAGTTCCCATGATGGGTCAAAATACAACAAAATCAACAAAAGTACAAACAAAATGAAGTACAAATACAAAGAAATCAGACATCCAGCCCAAAGTCATCCTCTTTGACTTCCTTTAGGAGAGCATCAGTCACTGGTCCAACTGGATGCTCTGTGATGGTCCTGATAAGAAGGTTCATGGTGGCAATAGCATTTTTCAACTTCTTATACTTGTCTTGGTCCTTTGATCTCTTCAACCCCGCCCGGAGTTTCAATTCAGAAATTTCCTTCTGTGCTGCTAACAAGGCTTCCTGACTCTTCTTCTCATTAGCTTCTAATTTCTCTATCCTAGCCTGAGTCTTCTGATCTTCCTGTGAACGAGCCTCAGTAATTTTGATCCATCTAGCCTGACTCTCTTCCAAGTAGTGCTTAGCTCTGGCCTTCTGAATCTTAGCTTCCTTGCAAGCATTCTTCAATACCAACTCCCATGCCCGGGCTCTTCTGATGTAATCATATGTCTTCTCAATCTTGGTCATATGCTCGATCCGGAGCTTCTCTAACCTCTCATTGTCCAGACGATTATCATTCCTCTCCCAGAGGGTCTTCTTTAGAGCTTCAGACAACTGGGTATTCCTCTCTTTCAGCTATTCAAACTCCTCTATACTGACTGTAGCTACAGGCTCTACTGCTGATGGCCTTGGCACATCCTCCAGGGTAAATGGCATGCAGGTGATCTGTCCTCTGATACGAGACCAATCAATGTACTAAGATGAAGCTATGTTGTTGCACTTGCTAACAAAATGGCAGTCCCTTTTGTCTGAATGTTATCCCAAGCCCAGGCTGCTTGTCGGGTAATGGCATGGTTATGCTGAATATCACAGCAAAGGATTGTATTTTATGCAACCCTTCAGTCCAATCAGAGGTACATTGGGATACTGCCCACAGTTGGTGATTATGTCTCTGCCCTTGGTGCTCTGAGTGCACCACCTGATGTCTTCTTAAGTGAGAGCAATCAATCTCTTAGCCCAATTTCTTGACTAATGAGGATTCAAGAAAGCTTCTGACTTTGGCAAGTACCTCAATAGCCAACAGTAAAAGAGAGGTGCACAACATCTAACTAATCTTCCCATCTTCTTCTCATTTCTATGATGCACTGAGTAATAGAAATCCCCTAGCAAGGTGGGAACTGGATTCTTCAGCAAGAAAAGATGGATAGCACTCTTGCTTACAAACTTAGGCTCGTTTGCAAACAAGATGATACCATATATGCTAAGGGCCAAAAGAGTACGGACAGTGTCCCACTTCCCTGCTGCAGCATGACTGGTGGCCTGAGTGATCAAGAAGTCCAAATGGAGGCCTGGGATTCCAACCTTAGTAGTCATATTCTGATCAATGATGGTGGATTCCAATGACAGAGCCTTAGCTATATCCTCATTCCTGGGAGTAGTCATCTCAGGGTTGAAAGAATCCCTCTCCTGATGGGGACACCCAACAACATGGAAAAATCCTCTAACAAAGGGCCAAACTGAAAGTCTGGAAAGGTAAAACATCTGAGAGGAGGGTCATATAACTGAAGGCAAGTGTGGATCATACTCCTTTGTGATGCATCCAAGTCCATGATCATGTCCATGATACCACCATAATGTTCTCTGAATAAAGGGACATGATCAGGAGTGATGAGTGTCTGAATCTGCCTGATTCCTGCTAGAGAGGGCTCAAAGAAATGGTATGTGATGTTGCTCTTCCTGGATGTGTCCATACTGATAATGGATGCTGATGAGGATAACTAAGGAGAAATGCTGAGGAAGACAACTGATGAAGATGCTGCAGAAAATCTCTAATGAAGATAGCTGATGAATATATCTGATGAAGATATCTGAGCAGAAGAACAGTCAAAACCAACCCAAAGATAAGATGTGGATACCCTGTAAAAAAATAGACAAATGTTAAAATGATATAAAATGATGTATGCAGAATGATATGAAATGGTTTTTGATCAAGTACTGGATTTGTTATCTGCCTTGATAAGGTCCATGTGTGTTCATAAGTCCGGATGAAGGCTTAGAGAACCAGTAACCAGGTGGGGGACTCAAATAAAGAGTCACAAGTCCAGGGTTTCATAGGATCAGTCCAAAATGATGTAACCTTAAAACAAATCTGGTAACAGGGTATGATGAGGCCAATGGTTCCTGCAAACCTGTAAACATCCCAACCCCCTCACAGGTATTGTTCTAGAACAAGGATCCTCATACTTGGATCAGTTATAAGAAGTGTAAACACTTCTAACCCGGAGGTACAGTGTTTATATTAATCATAAAGGATCCTCCTCTAATTCACCTCAGATGCTGAAGGTCATCTAAAGGTCATCTAGACTTAGCACGCTTCCCAGATAGCACTAGTACTACAGGAAATCCATAGCACAGAGTTCTCAAGAAGAAACCTATGTCTGAACCGTGTTTCATATTCCCGCACCAGACCGAAATGGAATGGGAAAGAATATGAAGTCACTTTATCCTATGTGTCACTCAGGCTCCCGGTATGGAACCTTACTCACTGAGTATGCCTCCCACCAAGGTAAACAATAGATCCATCACATTGATATGATGATAGTAACATGAAATGCATAAACAGTAAATGAAAGCAATAAATAAAGTTGTACAGAAAGCAATAAATAAAGCAATAAAAAAAGCACATATAGCACATAACACCCCCCATAAACACAAAACAAACAAGCGCTTGGAGAAACCCACAAAAAGAACCAGAAGCCCTGGTTGCAAGAATTGTTTTCCCCAACAGAGTCGCCAAGTTGTCGCTCCCGAAGATTTGCATCCCGGTACAAGTGTGAACGGTCAGCGAAAAGAGAATATGAAATGAAAATGTAGTGAATAGAGTCTCCAGCTAGGAATTTTTATCCCGAAGGAAAGGTAATGCTGCATAAACCTAGAAAAGAGGGATAAGACGGTTGTGAACCAGAGAAACTGAGAAAGGGGGTTAGTTACAACCTGGGAAGGTATTAACACCCAGATTGTTCGTCGTACCCGACGGGATCCACACTTACAATATTTGTGTTTAAAGGGGTAAGTTTATGTATTATCTGTGTGGAAGAGCTAAGGAATGAATGTACAGGTGTCAGTGCAAAAGGGTGAATTGCTCAGGAACTGAGGCTTAGAAAAGAATACTGGAAGAGGGGGATGACAAAGAGACTTTTGTTCGATAACAGTTAAGTTATGCCTACGTATCCTCTCATGCAATGAGGAAGTCATAACACCGTAGTTCGACTCAAAGAGACTGAAAATAAATTGACTGTGAACTGCTTGCTTGTCTTGCATTAGACGGAAGAAGCAAGTTCTCGTTTGTGAATGAGTGTGATGAGAAAAGAATCCCGGAGGAGACAATTATTGTTTGTTTTTGTGTTTTCAGTTTTGTTATTGTTTTTGGTGTTTTGCATAAGTTAATGAGTTTAAGCCTAAATCAAGGGTTGTAAACTCATTATATCCTCCCTGATTAGGGATAATGAGCCTACTTAAGTATTAGATAAACATCTCAACTTAATTACCATGATGATGTGGGATTAAGATCATTAACCTACTTGTGATTATTTAGATGTTTTTGGGTTTTTGTTTAGTGTTAAGTAATGAGTTTAATCTCTAATCACAGATTAGTGAACTCATTACACCATCCTAATCAAAGGATGATAGATGAGGACACTTAAGCTGAGGAAGATACCTCAACCTAATCCATGGTTAGGGATTAAATTAATTATATAACAAGCCTTTATTAAGTGGGTTTTAATTAAGGGGTGATATTAAGAAGCCTTTATTAAGTGGGTTTTAATTGAGGGGGACTTGTCCATTAAACACTAGGGTTAGTCCCTCTTAACCATAAGGAAGAGATAGAACCCTAATGTAAGGCCCAAGTTACAAGATAAAGTCTTGATGGTTATTATTGTGATTTGATTAAGAGGTGTAAACAAATTAAAGGTTTAACACTTATGATTAAATTTATACACTTCATCCTAAGAGAAGGATGCAGGAATAACCCTAATTCCAAAGTCCTAAAGCTTTAAGAGTTTAGCCTCTGATTATTGAGATGAGAAGAGAGTCTCAAGGAGACTCAAAGGTAAAATACTAAAGGGGACTATACACAACCCTAAAAGTTATCATTCTTGGATATCCTATGGTTTATTAGGCTTGAGAGGAAAAGATCTTCAAGGCCACCAATGGAAGAAGTAGATGAAAAGAGAAGTAAGGAGAAGAATAAGTTACTTACTTCCTGAAGAAGATAAGTAACTTAAAGAAAGAAAGTAAGAAGGATGGAACATAAGTGAACAAATTCACTTCAAAGACATGTAAGAATGCATATTAATGAGATAAGAAGAAGTGGGAAGTGAAGGCAAATCCACCTCCCAAATAACTTACCAAAAGTTCCTGAAAATGTTAGTATGAATGCATAAGACATAAAGCATAAAGAAATGAAGTGAAATGAGATGCTAAGACCAAAGTCATAAGTGATTATGCAATTCAAATGGCATATGAGATGATGCAAAGCCATACAAGATGCATATGAATGATCATAAAAAGATGAGATGTCATGAAAGCATGTTTGGATGCATGAAAACACATGGATGTTTATGAAATGTAATGAATGCAAAACCTAGCAAATGAATGAAGAAATGATCAAGCAATGTTCAAGCATGTCCTAAGATGTCTAATATGTCATACAAATGCTTGAAATGTCATGGCAAGTTCACATGATGATGATATGCAAAGGGAGAATGCAAATGAACATGAGAAATTAGGGTTTTATGAATACATTAGATGCAAATGAACAAAACAGAAGCATACAACATGATAAAAAATTGAAATCAAGCCCAATCAAACCCTAAACCCATAAAAGATCACACCCCAAAGGAGAAGGTCAGAAGTTAGTCCTATTGAAAGTTATGTATTCCCTAAGTTTGCTAGGGTTTTTGGATGATTCTTAAGGGAAAATTCAAATCAAATTGAAAATGCAAGATAAATTCATGAGGAAAATAACCTAGAAACTACATGCAATATGTGAAACAATGAAAAAAGAATCAAGTTCAAACTCTTCATGGTTAGGCAGAAATGGATTTTTCAAGTTAGGGTTAGAAAAATGTGATTTTTAAGAACCCTAATTCAAAGAAAATTGTGAAATTATGATCAAACCTAAAAAGAAATTTTTATGGAGAGTTTGAAAATGTTTCTAAATGTATTGGAAGGGTTCGTGATTTTTTTGGTGATTTTTAGAAACGTAAATGTATTTTTAATTAATTAAAATCCATTAATTAATTAAAAATAACATTTAAATATTTTAAAAATACTTTTTAAATGCAAAAAATAAAATAAAAATCATTTTTGGGTTGAGAAAAATATTTGGATCAGAAATGCAAAAGATCAAATTTTTGTGATGTTTTTAACTATTTTAAATTAAATATGCAAAAGAAATGAATAAAGATGAATTAAAAATGAAATTAAATGGAAGTCAGCACATCCAGTGGTCCAGATTTGAACAAAAAGGGATGGAATTGACTGGCGCGTGTTTGTGTGGCTAGGAATCATTCTGGCAAAATTTAAATTAAACTTAATTAATTAAACTAATTAATCTGATTAGGGTTTTAATGAACACATCCAGGCCCTCCATCCACGCGGGAAAACCTTATCAAACAGTCCACATTTAAACTGAAGATTAAACCCTAATTACTTTCAGGTGACCAAAGCTAGCTCCGGTCATCTTCTTCGGCGAGCATCTCACTCAATCTCTCTCAATACACGAAAACGCATCAAACTTTCCAGAATCACTCAACTAACGACCCTAAACAATAATCCATCAACAAAAACCATTTATTTTTAATGAATCCAGAGAATCAAACAAAAACATATTTCACGGGCAAAGTTTCAGAGCAAGCATACACACTCATTTCTCAATCATTTTCAAAAGTAAAGACATCATCATGATCAGGGAAGCATGTAGAATCATTTAAGAACTTAAAAGAAGGTTTCTGGAAAAATTGTTCTTGATGATACCTGAGTTGAAGCTTTCTCAATCTGATCTTTTTGGAACTTTCCTTGATGCTAAACCACC
The DNA here is from genome assembly GCA_963966055.1 of Lathyrus aphaca. Taxonomy (NCBI): domain Eukaryota; kingdom Viridiplantae; phylum Streptophyta; class Magnoliopsida; order Fabales; family Fabaceae; genus Lathyrus; species Lathyrus aphaca. The sequence goes on along the minus strand of OZ014524.1, from coordinate 410,384,691 downwards.
GCAATGAACTCCCTGAAGCTTCTGAAATTCTTGAATGAGGCTTGTATGGCTTGGTTTTGAAGGTTCAATTCTGATAAAGAAGGAATCGTGTTTTTGATTTAGGAGGTTTCAGGCCATTTTAAGGGTTGCTTTGTGTTCTATGAGTGGTGTTGAGATGATTGGTGAAGTTTGTTTTGAGGTTTGTAGCTTGTGTTGAGAGAATCGAAGAGGTGGAGGTTTTGGTAGATTTTGTGAAATCTGAGTTGTGTTGTGTTTCAGGCTCCAAGATGATATGAAATGAGGTCCATGAGGTATGTATGTGAAGTCTTGATTGGTCAGAAGAGTTGTTGTGGCTCAGCTTTATTGGTATGGGAGGTTTTGCAAAAAAGTCAAATTTGTGTACTTGGAGGTATGGGCCATAGCAGAGCTGGATTTTTGGGGTGTCTGGCTTCAGCAAGATTCATGGAGAGCCATAGAATTGGTTTGATGCAGTTGGCACAAGTGGATGGAAGGATCCAAGGCATTTTGCAACTTTCCCTCTTTGAACTTTCTTGAGAAGCAAGGCATGAAAACTATGCAATCTTGGACCAATTCTGATTTTTGAAATTTTCCTTGACATGTTATGATGCATAGAAGTTTATTAGAGGTCATAGAAAGGCTTGGCAAGTGAAATTGCAAAATTTCCTCTTTGGCATGAACTTGAAAATTATAGGATTTTTGCCAACTTTGAAAGGCCATAGCTTGAGTTCTAGGATGAATCAAGACATGTTCTAGTAATTTTTATAAAGGGAAAGACCTTATCTACAACTTTCATGTCGAAGAATTTTTCATTTGAAGCATTTTTGGTCATGAAAGAAGAGGTTGAAAATCTTTCCCAAAATGGAAAGTTTCCATTACAAGTCATTTCCAAAAATGGCAAGTTTGCAATTGGCTCAAAATTCTTCAACTTTGTGAACTTCCAGCCACTTCTAAGATCAAATAAAGATCATATAACTTCAATTTGATGAAAATGATCCTTTGGTACCCTTGTTGGGGGCCTCAGATGCCCTGATTTTGACTTTACTTGCTCAAGAAGTTACCTAATGATCAGATGACTTCCGTGATGAATTTCTTCATCAAACTTGGTACACATAATCCCTATAACATATTAAGAACATTAGAAACAATAATGACCAAAAAATTTGGAGTTAAGGCCTCTGAAACCAAAACCCTAATTTTGGTCATCTGTGTAGGAAAACCCTAGCTCTGCCTTTATGCCTTTGCCATTCTTTATGATTTCTTGACTTTCATGAACTTTGGGGAGCATATTATGATCATGGAACACACATAAACCCTCTTGGAAAGCTTCAAGACCATTGGGATGGCTCAGATTGATTCTTGAATTGCTCAGATCACAAACCCTAGATGTAGATGAAAATGGAACTATGCAGGAGAAATAAATATGCAATATGAGATGTAATGCTTATGTTAAAAAAAATGAAAGATCACAAGCTATGGTGTGAGAAAAAGTGAGGGAAAATTTGGGGTGTTTACAATTAGCTGGTAATCATCAATCGGTTGATGTGCCAAATGGTCAGCCAAGATACTACCATTTATAGCTTTTTGAGCTTGGTACTCAATATCATATTCTGACAACAACATTTGCCAATGAGCAATCCTCCCAGTCAAAACAGGCTTTTCAAATATATATATATATATATACTTGATCGGATCCATTTTAGAGATCAACCAAGTTGTATGATTCAGCATATACTGGCGAAGCACTTTGCAACTCAAGCTAAGGCACAACAAGTTTTTTCAGGCATGGAGTACCGAGACTCACAATCAATGAATTTCTTACTCAAGTATGAAATTGCATATTCCTTTGTTCCAGATTCATCTTGCTGACCAAGCACATAACCCATGGAATCTTCCAACACAATCAAGTACATGATCAACGGTCTACCTTCCACAGGAGGAGACAAAATAGGAGGTTCAAGCAGATATTCTTTGATACTTTCAAACGCTTTCTGACAATCATCTGTCCAGACACAACCTTTGTCTTTCCGAAGCAACTTGAAAATCGGAGCACATGTGGCAGTCATGTGAGAGATAAACCTTGAAATATAATTCAAACAGCCCAAGAATCCTCTTACTTGCTTTTCAGTTCTTGAAGCAGGCATTTCCTGAATAGCTTTCACTTTATCAGGATCAACTTCAATGCCTCTTTGGCTGACAATGAAACCTAACAACTTTCTAGAACATACACCAAACGTGCACTTGTTCGGATTCAAACGAAGCTTAAACTTCCTTAACCTCTGAAACAACTTCAGCAAATGTTCAACATGATCCTCTTTAGTCCTCGACTTAGCGATCATATCATCAACATATACCTCAATTTCTTTGTGCATCATATCATGGAAAAATGTGATCATAGCTCTTTGGTATGTCGCACCAAAATTCTTCAATCCAAAGGGCATCACTCTGTAGCAGAATGTTCCCCATGGTGTAATAAATGTGGTTTTTTCCATGTCCTCGGGTGCCATCTTTATTTGATTATAACCGGAAAATTCGTCCATAAAAGAGAACACATCAAACTTAGCTGTGTTATCTACCAACACATCAATGTGTGGCAATGGAAAATCATCTTTTGGACTGGCTTTATTCAAATCTCTGTAATCAACACACATTCGGACTTTTCCGTCTTTCTTTGGAACAGGCACAATATTGGCCACCCATTGAGGATAATTAGATGTCACAAGAAAACATGCATCAATCTGCTTTTGAACCTCCTCTTTGATCTTTACTGCCATATCAGGATGAGTTCTTCTCAACTTTTGCTTCACAAGTGGACATTCGGGCTTCAGCGGCAATATATGCTCCACAATATCAGTATCAAGACCTGGCATGTCTTGATAAGAACAAGCAAACACATCAACATATTCTCTAAGAAGCTCTACAATCCTCTTTTTAACATCAGGACCAAGCAATGCTCCAACTTTGACTTCTTTCTTAACATCTTCAGAACCCAAGTTGACTATCTCTATAGACTCTCCATGAGGCTGAATAACCTTATCCTCGTGCTCAAGCAACCGAGAAATCTCATCAGGAACCTCTTCAACATCCTCTTCCTCAGCTTCAAACACAGGGAATTCAAAATTGGGAGTGGGCATAGGATCATTGTTTTCAATGGGTTTATCAATCAATATGCACAATGATTTTATTTTTATTTTAGATTATGAACAAAAGTGAAAACATTATGCTGATAAACAATGGTTGTTTTTATTTTGGGTTTTTTATGTTACCATTTTTCATAATAAAGGAAAAACACATATAGAAATAACAAAATAACATTTTATTGATGATGATAAAATTTGAAACAAAGCCCGACAAACATCACTTTCACTTTAGGCAGAGTGACAGGATTTTTGAAATAAAACAAATCACTTTGAAGCATGAACAATAGAAGGAACATCAACAACGATCCAGTTCTTGCAAATCTTTCTGTGTATAACAAAGTTAGGCATTTCTTCATCTTCATCATCTTCAATGATGGCAGCAGCGGAATGATTTTTGATAAACCTAGCACTTCGGAATCCTTCCTGAATAGTCTTCGGGTCATGAAGAGCCACACCTGGTGTAAAACCAATATTGAATCCTTCTTTATTGTCTACAACATCAATAACACGTCCCCAACCGTCAAATCTACTAGTTTCGAGTACGCGCAGAGCATCCTTGAGAGAAGACATAGGCATGACATTCTTCTTAGCAGCATTATCAACAACAGGAAGAGCCTGGAATGAAGTTCCCACCTCCTCTTCAGCATCAATATAAGAGAAAGATGACAAATTGCTCACAAGCATCGCCTTTTCACTGCCAATAGTCACTAATTTCCCATCTTTCACAAACTTTAGCTTCTGATGGAGAGTAGATGTCACAGCTTCTGCCTCATGAATCCAGGGTCTTCCAAGGAGACAACTGTAAGCGGTACGTATATCCATTACTTGAAAAGTAATTTTGAATATAAACGGTCCAATAAGAATAGGAAGATCCACTTCACCAATCACTGTCTTCTTCGATCCATCAAAAGCTTTCACAATAATCCCACTATGTCTCATGGGAGCACCTTGGTACGCAAGCCTTGACAAAGTTGACTTCGGCATCACATTCAGAGAAGACCCAGTATCAACCAACACTTTAGACATAGCATCCTTTTGACAGTTCACTGAAATATGCATAGCCAAATTATGATTCCTTCCTTCTTCAGGCAAATCATCATCACAGAAACTCAGATTGTTGCACGATATGATATTAGCCACAATACTATCAAACTGATCAACAGTCACATCATGATCAACATAAGCTTGATCAAGAATCTTCTGCAAAGATTTCCTATGAGCCTCAAAGCACATCAAGAGTGATAAAACTAACATTTTCGACGGAGTATGCAACAACTGCTCAGTAACGTTGTATTCTCTTTTCTTTATCAATTTTAATACTTCATCTTCACTATCACCAAATTGGCATGATCAGGCAACAACATCCATAATTTGTTTACTCGCATGTATATCTTCAGCTCTCTTCGGAGGATCCGAAGCATAAACTCTACCACTTCGAGTAACCTTTGTCACATCAGCAATGCTAACCACAGACCTTGGAGAAGGAATAGGAACTTCCTTACCATTTTCTATCATCGTAGCATTATACCGATACGGAACAGCTTTATCAGACTCATATGGCATTGGACCAGGCAAATTGATCAATAAGGGAGTAACAACATATTTGCGACTATCAAAAGAAATAACCACCTTCTCAGGAATATTGAACTGAGGCACAATAACATTCACTTCATTTTGATACTTATCTCTTTTTGATGTCACCTCTATCAACTTATCGCCCATCATCTTTTGAATGTCTCTCTGAACAATCACACAACCACGAGGGTTCACCGAGAAAATGCAACAACCAGCATAATCGTGATCAATATCATGATATTCACTTAAGAAAGCATGCATCTCAACCAAAGACCTTCGAATATGGAGGACCTCATATATCTTGAACAAACCAGGACAATCATCAACCATATTCACAGACGTATTACCATGCTTCGGAAGCGGATTTGTCTTCACATTTGGATTAACATCATTGAAGGACAAAACATTGCTCCTTATCAATTTTTGCACTTCAAACTTCAAGGGATAACAGTTCTCAACATCGTGCCCCGGGGCACCTTGATGAAAAGCACAGTGAGCCTCTGGCTTATACCACCATGGGATAGTCTCTAGAACTGGAGGTGGAGAACGTGTTTGCACAAGATTCTTAGCAATCAGAGATGGAAGCAAATCCACATACAACATTGGAATGGGGTCAAAACTTGGCTTAGTACAAACCTGTTGATTACCACCCTGTTGCACAGAAGGTTGTTGATAACGAGACTGATACTTTGGAGCTACTGGCACAGTTGGAGTCACATTAATCACCGGAGTTACAGAAGCTACATGTTGCTGATGACGATTCTCACGACCACGAGGTCTTCTATAAATTTCACGAGACACGTCATTAGTCTCACCTTCTTTCTTTTTAGCAAAATTGAACCTCCTAGAGCTCGAGCCTGCACTACTATCTTGGTTCAACCATCCTTCACGGACACCTTCTTCTAAACTCATCCCCATACTCACCATTTCAGTGAAATCAGAATGAGCACTTGCTATCATCTTCTCATAATAGAAAGAACCTAAAGTCTTCAAGAAGATCTTCGTCATTTCTTTCTCTTCTAGAGGAGGAACAATCTGAGCTGCTAGCTCGCGTCATCTTTGTGCGTACTCTTTGAAAGTCTCTTTGTCCTTCTGGGACATAGCACGAAGTTGATCTTTATCTGGTGCCATATCAACATTATACTTGTATTGCCTAATAAAAGCTTCTCCCAAATCATTGAAAGTCTTGATTTGGCTATTATCCAAACTCATGTACCATCTCATAGCTGCACCAGTCAAACTATCCTGGAAATAATGAATCAGCAACTAATCATTGTCTGTCTGAGCAGACATCTTCCTAGCATACATAGTCAAATGACTCAGAGGACAAGTGTTGCCTTTATACTTCTCGAACTCAGGTAACCTGAACTTGTACGGAACTTTGACATTAGGAACCAGACAGAGATCATAAGCATCTTTTCCGAACAAATCCTTATGCTTCATTGCTCTCATCTCCTTTTGTATCTCAGCAAAACGACCTTGAAAATCATCAAGTCTTTCGATCACACCAGCACCTTCACTGGGCTCAGCATGGTAAATCACTTCATCATGGTGTAGAATAGTGTGTATCATAGGCGGTGCAGTAGTCATCACTGGCGGAAGAGTAGTCATCAACGGTGGAAGAGTATTAAATGCAGCAGTCTCAGGAGGAGGAGGAGGATAACCAGCAGGAATGAAATAAACCGGCATGCCCCATGGTGTACTAGCAGGCATGCGATAGCAAGGAGAAAGGACAATTTCAGTAGGAATTGATGCAGTAACAATCTCAGAGATGACTGTATTCTGAACAGGAGAATTAGGAGGAGGTGGCTGATTCTGAGCAGCCACCGGGCTTTCCATCATGGCAGTAACTCTTTCCAAGCTTTCCCTCAGATATGTAACTTCCTCGCGCAGCTCGCGATTCTCTTGTTGTAAGGTTTCCGATATCTTCTTTCGGTTGGCCCGAGTATCAACTTTGTGAGTCAGCTTGACAGGAGAACTGAATGAAGACCAAGAAACAACATAAGATCCCTGGACAACACTCAAAAAGCAAGACAAATGCGGGTATGATGCATGGTATGCGTATGCAAATGCAAAGATTTCAAAGGACCATAAGATAAATTGCAATATTTATAAAGAAACACTTTTTGAAGTACTTAAAAAAACTCATTCTTATTAAAATAAAAGTAAGGATTACAAGTGAAGTACAAGCCTCAACAATCCTAATATATGAGAGGAAAGGTAAACAAGGCCTAGGGGATCACATCCGAAAGAGATCTGAATCCCGACTAGTACTTCATGTGAATCCTCTTAATCTCTTTCTTGTACTGATTCTCCATGTCTTCCTTATCCTTCACCAACTGGTCAACAATGGCCTTCCAAGCGCCGGATGTAGGAGGAATGGTAAATAGAGTACTAGAGGAAGATAAATCCTCTCTTGGCCTCTTTGTAACACGCCGCTCAAGTAACTCAATGAGATCATCCTTCTCTTTCAGTTGATTTTGCATCGTAGTCTTCTCAAGTAGCCATTCTTCTTTCTCTTTCTTCATCTTGTCCAACTCTTCTTGAAGAGAAAAGCAAGGGGAAGGGATCCTAAAATCTAAGTCCAAAATCTCCATTCCGATGCCAAGGATAGTAACCAAAAGTCCTCAAGTTAAAGTCACAAGTTTTTTAGAAGTTTAATCCTTTATTAATTTTTTTTGGTGTCCAAATGGACAAAAGGAAAATCAACAATTAAAATAATAAGAACAAATAATAAATATGATATGGATGAATAAAGCAAAATAGAATAAAGGCAATAAAAGTGAAAGAAAACAAATGTTAGTAACAAAAAAAAAATTAAAGTGCAAGAATCTAAAATATTAATAGTAGTAATAGTATAATAATATTTACATAATAATGGTATGGTGAACTTAATCAACCACAACCAAAAGAGAAACCAAAACCGAAAGGCAACCGGATCCGCTTAGCATCTTACACTATAGTGATTAATCAAGGCAAACCGAACCGAATTCAATGAAATTTGAAAGGCGGTTGGGAGACCCAAAGCACCTACGCATCAAACATTCATAAGTCTCGATTTTTAATGCAATATGATTAACCACTTTGGGATTACGCGATCAACAAGAGATCCGGTCCATGAAAGTGCAAGTACCCAATTAGATTTTTTATTCCGAAGTCGGGACACATTTAGGTCTATGTTAAGCAATCGCCGAGTAATTTACGAAGTAATTACCCTACAAATGAGGCCGGCCACCACCAATTAAGGTGCATAATGTTAGTGTTAATGCATGCGAGATAAACGATATGTAAATCATTATTCGGACGCGATACCGCACAAAACTAAAGGTGAATACCAAATTGAGTCGCACTTATGGTATTCTTCCATCCTTAAGTTCAATCACTCTTCTTGGTGGACTTAAGCATGAAAATGTATCACTAATGCAAAGTACCTTAAATGAATTGAATAATTCACTTAAAGGTAGTTTTGAATTAATGAACATTAACTACTCTAATCTACACCCAAAGTTCACTGTAATTAAGGAGAAATCACTCCTAAAAGTGCTTCCCAAGGTAAAAATAAAAAGGAGGAAGAAGAAGAAGAAAGAGGAACCAAAAAGGGGCTTGAAACAAGCCAAAAACACCATTCTGACTTGTGTTAACCGGTTAACCAATCGGTTAACCGGTTAACGCAAACAGATTTTGAATAATCTGCGCTGTTTTGAAACTAGTTAATCGGTTAACCAAGGTTAACTGGTTAACGTTGTACCAGAAGTTGAAAGATGCAGAAAATTCAGCCTGATCCATTTTGAAACCTTTTTTCAAACATTGGATGATCATGATCTGAATTTGCACGAATTTTAAAACCAAAATATAGTGGAATCCCTGCAATCAAACAACAAATAAAGATCCAAAGGATCTAGAAACAAAAAGCACCAAAGATCTACATCTTGAATGTTGATGGTGAATATGGGTTTATGGAGGAAGATGAATTAGCAAAAGCTTTTCTTCAAATCGGACCAACACAAGCTTAAATATACTGAAATTGATGAACAAAAGAATGAAAGGATGAAGGTTTAGCTCAAGTTAATCAAGAATTCAATGTGAATTCTTGATAACTTAAAAAGAAAGAAAGTGAGCTTTTGAGAATTTTGGTGTTGGGGGAGTATTTTGCAAGAGGTTTTGTGGCTATCCAAAGCTTGTGGAATGAATGAAATTGTGGTCCTATTTAAAGGCCTTAGGTATGGAAATTTGGTGGAATGGAGCTTGATTTGGTAATTGGAATTTTGGTGGGAAATGGAAAAGAGTGGTGATTAATGAGGGTTTATGGTAGGAAATGATCAAAGTGATGTAGAGAAATCAGAAACCAATGGATCTAGAATATTCCAATTAAATCAATGATCTAAGGGTGTTGAATTTGAATAAAGAATTCAAATTTCGCACTGGTTAACCGGTTAACCATTTGGTTAACCAAGCTTAAATTTGAATTTTTTATTCAAACAAGGTTGTTTGGTTGTTTCGGCCCGATTCTTGTTGTACGTCGAAGATGTAAACACATGAACCTTGTAAATCCTTTGAATGAATCAATTAACTTGGGAAATCTTCTATCAGATAAATTTGAATTATTTGCATATCAACTTCGACTTTTGTCTGCGAAATTTCGCTCGAGCTACAGGATTACTATTTTTCAATGGTTCCTCTTCCAGAAAAAATGTTAGCAAAAGGAAACAAAGTATTTTTGGATTGTTAGTAAACACAAACAAATAAAGTAATTAAAGACAACGGTGATCCCCTACGAGGCATAAACCTAACTCGAGAATAACCGATTAACTAGTGCGATCTTGTTTGTATGCAAGATGTATATGAAAAACACGAAGAAAACCTAGGGCAAAAATTAGGGTGCAACACACGGCACTGTTGTTGTCATAGGGAATTGGCCCAGGCACCGTGATGGTCACCGGACTAATTGCAGCAGAAGAAAGAGTCATGATTTTATGTGGATCATAGTAGATGATGACAGGAGGTCTGATTGAAGATGGTGCAGGTGCAGGAATTTGTTGATGTTGATGAGGGTGTTGCTGAAAGTTGTTGTTGAGAGAATCTGGAACATGGATGTTTGCTGGATCATAATAGATGGTAACCGTTGAGATGTCGTCGCTGGTTTTTGTTGTTGTTGTAGCCGATTTCGTTGAAATGATTTTTGCTGTATTTGTAGAGGTGGTTTCTGTTGCAGTTGTAGAAGCTTGAATTGTTGATGTTATCTGTAGGATGCCTTCCTCAATTAGACTGTTGATACCATTCTTCAAACTTGTGCAACCATTAGTAGAAACTTTGCAAGCTTCACAGTGGGCCTCACAACGCGGAAATACTTGCACTTCAATAGTTGAGCTTTCACTTCAACCAGTGGTGTTTGAATACTTGCAATATCCTCAATCAAAATTGTTGGTTGGTCCTCCTCAATAGCATTAATCCTCGGCCTACCATGATTCGGTATTGGATTCATTGTGACATTTGGGGGAGGTGCAAAGTTCAAAGCTTTGGAGTCAATCAGATCTTGGACTTTCATGTGCAGGGCCCTGCCCTTTTCTTTTGAACGGCCAGGTGCATTGGAGTGAAAAGCACACCTGGCGTTGACATCATAATTCCTTGGAAGATTCAAAGGATCTGGTGGAGCCAAAGTCCTTAGTTCAGTCAGGTTAAGCTTCAATAGCTGTGAGAGTAAGGCTGCATAGGGCATTGGGATGGGATCGATCACCCTGTTAACATGAGAAGGCCTTTGTTGGAAAGGACGTTCTTGTTGGTTGTTGTTGTTGTAAGGTCTTTGTTACTGTTGTGGGGATTTTTGTTGTTGAGGATATTGTTGTTGTTGAGCATATTGTTGTTGCTGAGATGCTGGAGAAGGAATGGTGATTGCGGCCACTGATCTTTGCAAGTACTGGGGTCTTCCTCTATTAACATGTACTGCATTGGTCTCCCCTGTCCTTCGAGGTCCCGAGAAAGGTTTCTTCACATGGCTGGAGCTAGCACCGTTGTCATAAATCTTACCCATCTTCAAAAAACTTTCAATTCTCTCTCCCGATATGACCACGTCAGCATAACTAGTGGAAGAGAAAGCAGCAAGTCTGTCAATGTAGGTCCCTTGCAGGGTGTTCATGAACATGTCAGCCATCTCCCTTTCAGACATAGGTGGCTGGACACCGACGGCAAGTTTTCTCCACTTTTGAGCGTACTCACGGAAACTTTCCCTTGAAGATTGAGACATACTGTAACACGGTGGGAGAACTGACTTTCTATAAATGTTGCGGATAGCAAGAGTCGCCACCGACTTTTATTTTATCCAAATGGAAAGGACATAAAAGAACAGGAAAGACCTATTTTAAAAGACTTGAGTTCGGGGGGTAGGTTATATAAAAGGAAGGTGTTAGCACCCTTTATATCCATGGGCTCTTAGTTACTTAGCTCACTTTAATTATTTTTGAAAAGTGTAGTGTGTGATTAGAAAATTTTCTAAGTACTTTGTAATGATCCTCGTATGGATGTATACAAAGCCTTGTTTGAAAATGTTTGAAAATATTGTGAGGTGTGAAAAGTATTTTTTAAGGGTGTGGGCAAGTAATTATGAGGTACCTACCCTAGACTAAGTCATTCATGTTCTTATATGTTCTTTCAAGGGTAAGACTATCCCTATTATTAAGGAATAGGTAGTCATTACCTTGGATTTTTTAAGGGACAGGCGTAGGGTCATCGTATGGTCAATGAAGGCAACTTGTAGGGGGTCTTTAGCAATTCATAGGGACTATCATCATTTATTTCGTAGGGTCATCGAGGGACGAGATCATTTATTCGTAGGCAACTTCTAAGGGACTATGATCTTATGAACTTTGAAGGGACTTGATGATTTATTTTGTAGGAACATTTGCTTAAGACATCCCCACGTTCGAGAGACTTGACCATTTAAATAAGGCAACCAAGAGGGATACCCTAGGAAGTGAAGACGTCGATCTTAGATCGACTTACGTGTGTGAATGATTATTTTGAATGTTTATTCTTTTAATTAATTCTCTAAGTCCAATTAGTTTTCAGTTATTTCTTGCACTCCATATTGTTACTAACCATACATTAAATAAAATAAATAAAAGACAAAAAATAGTAAATCCTACGCTATTACATCGCTTTGGGGCAGATACATAATAATCAGGCGAGAAAAATAAATTACAATAATAGTAAACCTATACAATTTTTCTAATAAGATAAATAAAGCATAAAATTAAATAAATAGAATAATAAATCAAAAATAAAAATAATAATGAAAATAATAATTATGGTTAGAATTTAAAATTAAGTTTTTTATTTTATTTTAAGAAAGTTAAAAGAAAATTATTAAGCTAATTACTAAATGTTATTAATCAATTTACATAATATATATAAAAAAAACTTGTATGATAATAATTTACATTAGAAAAGATTTTTTTTAGAAAAAGTAAGCATTTTATTTACAAATTAATCAAAATTATTTATGAGATATAAAAAAACATATTAATTAAAAGAATGATTTAAAATAAGTTTCAAGAAAATTATAATAAAGAAAAACTAATTAATTTAAAAGTTAATTATATTATAAAGAAAAATAGTAACTTTTTAAATTAAAAGAATAATTAAATATTTTTACATAAAAAAAACAATGAAACTATTATCATTATATTTTAAGAAAATATTTTTATGTTTGATTGCTAATTAGTTTTAATTAATTAATTGTTTTCGAATTAATTCAATTAATTTAAGAAATTAATAATAATTAAAATATGAGAGAAGAAAGAAATTTGGCCAAAATAAGGGACTTGGGATTCGAACCCAGGTCATGTACCTCAAAGGAGCATCACTCTACCAGCTGGGTTGCGCGTGTGTTTTGCTACTTCATTGAATAATAATCAATAAATATAAAACCTGAAACATAAAAGGAAAATATAGCAAAAATATAAGAACCTGGGGATCGAACTCAGGTCTTGAAAGTCTTAAACACGCGCACTTACAACCAGGTTATTCATCCTTTGGTGAAATATATTGGGAATAGAAAATAAAAAAAGAAACTTAAATTTTAAATTTTAAGATTGGCGCCAAAGAACTTCGTCTTCAACCTTTTTCCTGTGAAAATACCTGCGAATTTTATTCCAAAATTTCCTGCGAATTTAGTTTCCCATGAAATCCTATATTCCTTCAAACGTTATGGTACCTGCAACATTTTATCAATTTGATCACACAATTATAATCCCCACATCATTTATAATTTATTTAGGTCATTGGAATTCATTTAAACTACTTAAATCGCAAAACCCCAATTTGGAGGTTAGAACCCTAAAAATGGTGTTTAATGATAGAGGTCGCGATTCTTCAATTAGTCTATCCAGAAAGTTTCTATGCTTCAAAACAAACATAAATTAAAGGTCAAACGCAATTTATAATGGTTAAATTATTGAAATCGAAAAGCTTAAAAATGATGAACAAAAACGATCCGGTTAGCATGTTAAGAGATGTATACAATGATGTTGATGATTGGGATAGTATCAAGGAACCCCAAGGATCATTTTTAAACCTTTAAAACACTTGGATATGACCTGCAATAAAAAATACGAATTGGAATTTTTTGGTAAATTTGAAATCTTCAAAGTCTTCCTTGGATGCAAAAAATTTGTCCCCCAATGTATTGGTGATTTTATGTACTTATAGGTGAATGCATTAGGTCAGAATATTGGGTTTATGGATCACAAAATCTCCTTGCTTGATGGTGAAGGAAAATCTTTCATAATTTGTCTTAAAATCACACCAGTCCTTACCAATTTGGTTGTGCACGAATTTGGATAGAATCAAATCAACTTGAATGATGTTTATGAACTTCTAGAAGCAGAATCAAATCAAATATTTGTATTTTCATATTTTATTTTGATTTAAAATGAATTTTAATGAATAAAATCCAAATAAATAATAAATAAATTATAAAAATCAGAAATTATTTGAATTGGGTCGTGCTTGATGTTATCATGAAGATTGGGTTGCAAAATGATAGGCCCATTTGGAAATATTTGGATTTAAGACCTTATTTTCTTCATACACCCCTTGAAAATCTCCCAACTTTGACAAAGCATAAATCCCTCAATTTTAAGGCTATGAAGATTTTCTTGGACATTTTGAAAAGCTTAAAGATTCCTCTAACAAACCTCTTTGGTCTCATGTCCATAACTTTCTCCATTTTCAAATTATGCCCTTTGGAAAAAGTTGACTTTTTATTGACTTTTGAAATGACCTGTAATGTTTTAGCTCATACCTTCCAAATGAAGCATTTCTAGGCTTGGCTTGTGAGACACAAAGTTGTAGAGAATTCAATTTACTTCAAAATGAGCTTTATATGGGAAAAAATTTATGAAGCATGTGAAAGTTATGGCTGGTCAAAGTTAAGTTGACTTTTCTTAAGAAAACCCTAATTTAGAAACTCCTAATTCTTGATGATCTGAAACTTTCTTGATGAATCATGATCAAACCTTGATAAAATGATGAATTTTACTTCATAAACTTGACGTTGGCAAAAATAATCCTGAATTTTGACTTTAATTTGACCACAGTTGACCTCAGTTTGACTTTTTAACTACTTTGACTGATTTTTGTATATTTGATCATCTAACTGGTCAAACTTATTGGGAAAGCCTTGAAACTTGACATGGGGATTCTTGAATACATGTGGGATATTATGAAGCTCACTTGAGGCCTTGAAAGTCATCTTAACCTGAGGAAACCCAAAACCCTAGTTTTGGACACTTTGCTTAGGAAGAGGCATTGTCTGGGGAAACTTCCACACTTCTTGATTAATTGGGAGTTTTGAGAACCTTATGATCATTTAGAAGTCTTGAGGGATATTGTCTTGATTGTGGGAGGGCAAATTTTAGGGTGCAACAGCTTCCCTTTGTTCAATTTTCTGAAATCTGAGGAGTTAGATTGGCATGTACGCCATTCGTGACTTGAAGGTTGGAGAGGATTGAACACTAAAGCCCAAAAATTTGCACTCGTCGGTGCGTAGAATGACACTGTTGGTTGGTTGTGATGCTTGAATGGGCTTAAGATGCCATTCGGAGATAAATTCCTCAAATATATTTCTTTGAGAGGGAATCAATCCCAAATATGAAGATCTATCCTTTGGGTGGATAAACAACGGCCCAAGGTGATGATATGTCTTTTGAGAAGAATAAATGACGTCTCAAAATAATGAGGTAACCTTCAGGAAGAATAAACGACGGCCCAAGGTAATGACATGGCTTTTGAGAAGAATAATTGACGTCTCAAAATAGCTTTTGGGAAGAATAAACGACGGCCCAAAATGAGATAACCTTCGGGAAGAATAAACGACGGCCCGAGGTAACAAAATAGCTTTTGGGAAGAATAAACAATGGCCCAAAATGAGATAACCTTCGGGAAGAATAAACGACGGCCCGAGGTAACAAAATAGCTTTTAGGAAGAATAAACGACGGCCCGAGGTAACAAAATAGCTTTTGGGAAGAATAAATGACGGCCCAAAATGAGATAACCTTCGGGAAGAATAAATGATGGCCCGAGATAATGAGATAACCTTTGGGAAGAATAAACGACAGCCCAATGTGAGATAACCTTCGGGAAGAATAAACGACGGCCCGAGGTAACAAAGTGGCTTTTGAGAAGATAATCGACGTCTCAAAATAGCTTTTAGGGAGAATAAACGACGACCCAAAATGAGATAACCTTCAGGAAGAATAAACGACGGCCCGAGATAATGAGATAACCTTTGGGAAGAATAAACGACAGCCCAATGTGAGATAAACTTTGGGAAGAATAAACTACGACCCGAGATAATGAGATAACCTTTGGGAAGAATAAATGACGGCCCAAGGTGAGATAACCTTCGGGAAGAATAAACGATGGCTCGAGGTAACAAAGTGGATTTTGAGAAGATAATCGACGTCTCAAAATAGCTTTTGGGAATAATAAATGACAGCCCAAAATGAGATAACCTTCGGGAAGAATAAACGACGGCCCGAGGTAACAAAATAGCTTTTGGGAAGAATGAACGACGACCCAAAATGAGATAACCTTCGGAAAGAATAAACGACGGCCCGAGATAATGAGATAACCTTTGGGAAGAATAAACGACGGCCCAAGGTGAGATAACCTTCAGGAAGAATAAACGACGGCCCGAGGTAACAATTTGTTGATGAAGTTTGTCTGCTGGAGAATTAACCTGAAAAACAAGGTTAGTTCGGTGCAAATATCATGATGCATATAACATTCTGCAAGATAATATTTTATGAGAATGCGTATAATATGATATGATATGATGTATGTATGAATTATGTAGCTGAAGCGTATAAGTAGCTTCGTAGAACAGCTGCCGATAGGGGAAAATAATTCCTGATTCATTGTTGAAGAGTATGAAGACTTCGTTCCTGTCTTGTTTTAAGAATATCGTACTTAGGAACTCTTGTTTTTGTTCGTCGTACTTCTTATTGAAGGATTAAGTTCCTGAATATCCTGACTGGGGATAAAAGAGATGGACATAGATCCGGGAGACCTATGTAGTTAAGTATCAATTCTTTGGAGGATATGAAACTGCTTGGAGACTTCGTAGAGTTGGAAGTATAAGATACTCTGTAAGAATATCCGTAAAGATTAATCTATGGGGATGAACCGGCGAAGCTTCGTTGAATTCCTACCTTCGTTTGTTCTTAGTAAATGCTATTATTGCATTCCATTCATTTCTGAATAAAGAGGGAAAAGTAAAGCTGAACTCGAAAACAGAATCGTTTCAACCTTGAGAGTGTATAACCAATTGGATTTGGATCTTCTGAGGTTCTTGACTTCCTTGAGTAATTTCCTAGAAATTCTCATGGCTGGATCTGAAAACATGATACTGGCACCATCTGATACTACTGGTGTAGACAATTAATTTCCACAATGGCTTCTGCTGAGAATCCAACGTCAAGGTAATACAATGAGAGGAACGTGCCTTCAAATTGTGATGGACCATATACGCTCCGAGTATTAGATTTGGAAAGAAATCATTGCCCCTTGGTTGAGGATGATTTGTCCCATAATGGAAGTATCTGAAAGGAGCTGCCTCAAACAGAATGCCCCACAATAATATGCTCCTAGCATCATGAACTCAGTAATGTTACCCTTGGTAATTTAGATAGATGAAGAGATCTGGCCCTGGCTACTTAAACATAGCTGAATCTTGACCTGATTGCCCCAAATTAGGCAGTATCATGGTATGCCTCCTTGATTGGGAGATATTGACTATACCCCCTTGTATACATTGGCTTTGATCCAGGAAGCAACTTTGTCTACCATAAGGGCTTTGGTTTATTGAACATTCATCCTGTAAGTTTCTCTGTTTGCCAAACACTCAGTTATATGCAAACAATGATATTCAAAAATGTAATGCTTATGTCTTGTCTTGAAGTTTTGAAAAATAGTTATTTTAGTAAAACAATGTTTGTAAAAACTATGATATTAACTCAAGATTTATAATAAGCCATAAAGGAGTCAGGATACCTTTTTGTAACAGTATGCTTTTCGAACTAACCATGCTTCAGTTAGGACTTTTAAAGGGTTGTAACGAGGTCTGGTTCACGGTTTAAGAAACAAAGGATAAAAGGCTCAAATTTATTTGTACCCAACCCATTCTTCGTGATGTTCTTCAGTCCTATGTTCGGTTAACTTATGCATTGAAGCTCCAGAGGAGTTTGGAATTGTAACACTTATATTTGTGATGGTTCAGAAACCAAAAATTCATTTGACATTCAGTCATCTTTCTTTGTTGAGGATTCATAATGACCTCTTTTTTTAAATTCTTTTGACTTTATTATCCCTTATTTTTGTCTGAACTGTTTGTTTCAAGATTACAGTCAGCAGGATGTCTTAATTCCTTCATAGGTTTTGACTTAATGAGCTTTTCGTTTGCTAGATATTGACTTGCAGACTTTAGTGATTACAAGGAACCATCATTAGTTGTGTACAAAAGGACAACTGGCATATTTGAGTTAACCGAGGAACTACCCTGCCCCAGGTTATGATTAAGGGTTTTAACTTGAGTGAGAAGGAAAACTCCTACTTCATAGGCTCAAAATGGTTGACTAGGGATTAACTTCCTTATATCTCCATTGTTTAGGAATTGAAACAATGCATGTACATTGTTAGCATAGTCTGCTTAAAAGCATATTGTGTAAGATTATGGTATTGTTTTCGTCATCCTCCCTCTACAGGCTTATAGCTTTATTAGGAGTTAAATATCACAAAATAGAAATATGAAGCACAGTTCAAAATATAGTGAAACGAATGGATTAATTCAAGACAAACATATGCAATGCATTAATGAAAACAAAAGTTTAACATAATAGTAAGTGTTTAAGCAAATAAAAGAAATTACAAATGAAAATTCAAATGTTGTCCCACCCAGTTGGTTGAATGTCTTCGATTGCAATCTGTGAACTTTCAGGAGCAGTATATTTCACCATGAAATCAAATTTGCCATTTGGATGTCCCAAGGTGCCCCATAACTCAACAGGAATAGGTAGACTTTATTTCTTGCTACCTCGGGCAATTTGTCTTGCAGCTTCGATGTTTGATGAATGATAGTAGAATTCAATTTGACCTTCTGGCGTAACCTCGAGGATTCCTTCGTCAATCAGGTCTTGAATCTTTTTCTTCAATGCCCAACAACTATTAGTATCATGTCCGGGACAGTTGGAGTGATATCCACACCTTGCTTTAGGATGATAGTGAGAAGAGGAAGTATTAGGATTTTCAAGAGGATTTTCCAAGGAAATTAGCTTCATCTCTAATAAGCATTGCAAAACTCTTGACATTGGAGTGCTGAATTTGATAAACTGTCTTTTATATTCCTTGTGTCGAAGTGGATTAATCTTACAAGATCTTTTTTTCTTCAACTGAAGAACAATCAGTGGTAGCCTGTCTCTTTCCTTCTCTTATCCTTATCTTCTTTTCGACCCAGTCAACTTGTTTTATCGGAGGTTGACTGACGATTAGATTCCCGACTCCATTATTTTGAAGTTTGTGGACAAAGGTTCTCAGCTCTTCTTGCCCTTAAGCTAAACTTTGGATAAGAGGCACCTGGCCATTCATCTGGATCCTCATTTCTTCCATTTCAGCTTGCAATTGTTCCAACTGACCATTCTTGTTATCTTTAGGATTCTTCATTTTCAAATCCTTAGAGAGGAATTCTTTCAACTCTTCTTGCCCCTTGGACAAATTCAGGATTACTTCTTGAAACTGAGCATTCTGAGCTTTGAGGTCCTTGACAGATTGTTCGAGAGTCATTTCTGCTAAAATAAACAGCGAGAAGATTGAGAAACCTGCTATAGAAACATGTCATGCAATGATATGGTATGTAGATGCATATGCAATGTTTTCAAGGACCGCAGGATTTAAATTTGTTTAAAGAAAAACAAAAACAAATTTTTATTAATAAATGTTTAATATAATTTTTGCCCCTTGGGCTTACAAAGAAATAACAATAAAGTACAAAAGATAAATATATGGGGTTTTAAGTCTCCCGTGGATGCTTCCTCTTTGTGTGGAGGTACTTGTTGAGGTTTTGCTCCTCGTGAAGTTGCCTTGTCAGCTCCAGAATTCTTTCTTGACCAGCTCTGAAATGAGTCTCAAAAGTATCCATTTGCTCCTTCAACTGAATCCAGGACTTCTGCAATTCTTGCAAATCAGTGGGCATGTTTGGATGAAGGATGGTATAAGGAACATCTCCTTCAGCAGCAGGCTCCATAGTGATTGGTAGAACAACAAGATATGGCATCATAAGAGTCTGAGCACGAGATCGAACCCATCTGAGATAAGGCTCCATAGGAATATAATACTTTGGCTCCAAAGTGTTGCTATCAATCATGTTCACCTTGTTCCAAGCTCGTATAAACCTTTGACGGTAACCCTGAAGATCGTTGTCGTAGTCGAACACAATACCCTGAATAAGCATGTCATGAGGACCATTACTCCAAGCATAACCAAACTGACGTAGTGCTAAAGAAGGGTTGTAGGTAATGCCCCTTTTTATGCCAAGGAGTGGCACATTAGGGAACTCCCCACAATGGTCAATGATAGTAACATTCTCCATAGATCGAGAGCACCAATAAATATCTGAATGAGAAAGTGACATAATCCTCTTAGACCACCTTAACCCTTGTTCATTCTTCATCACTGATCGAGGAAGGTGAGAAATAAACCACCTAGCCAATAAAGGTATGCAACACATAAAAGTTCCCCTCGCCTTCGTAGTACGAGTGTGAAGAGAATGTAAGATGTCTCCAAGTAATGTAGGCACTGGATTGTGAGTCAGAAATATGTTGATGGTGTGTATGTCTATGAACTGGTCTGGATTAGGGAATAACACTAAGACATAGATCAATTGGGCTAGGATCTCCTCAAAAGCATCATAACTCATAGCCTTCAAGAACACTTGAGCTTTCTCCATCAATACCTTAGCAAGAATACCCTTAACTTCATTTCTCGTTTCTAGGACAATGTCTGATTTCTTCATATGTAGGGCTGCAACAATGACTTCAGGTTTAGGCTCCTTCTCTAAGCCTGTGAAGGGTCTCTGATCAAGGATAAGTACACCCAGTAGTTTGGAGAACTCTTCCATTGTAGGAACCAGCTGATTGTCGGGGAATGTGAAGCAATGATGTTTAGGATCAAAGAACTGAAATAGGACACTCATCATGTCTTCATTGAACCCTGAAATAACTAGATCCAGTATGTAACCATGCTTCTTGATGAATTTGGATTTTTCAGAAACTTGAGAAACCAATTCCTTAAGCTTAGAAGGTATCCCTACAAAGTTGATCCAGATTGTATTCCTACGAGCAGAAGCCATGACCTACAACAAAGAACAAAGATAAATCCTTTGGTCCTTGAAATGGTTAGTGAAAATGTTATGCTTATAATGTCATGATGTCATGATGTTATGCTCAATCATAAACATGTGGCACACACAAAAAAGTCACACAATAGCCCTAGGTTTGAAGGCTTGCATGAGGTTTAAATGTAAGTACACTCCCCTGAAGTTTAGTTGGTTCATCCTGTCCTACAAAGTAACCAGGTCCTAAGGGATCTCAATATCACTGATCCTTCCCAAGGGTGGTTGTTCAGTAGGCAACTTACTTGCCAACCAAAACCCTCCAAGTTTAGGATCGCAATGAGCGTAGTATTGAGTATCAACCAACTTCAGTCTTCACCAAAGTCGGCTATCTCACTACTTTCTAAAGGCCAAGATGGGATAACTAGGGTTCTAAAGGTTAGTTAGTGTATTGGCAACATATGGCAGCCCCATATTATCCTTAACTTACTTAAGGAACATAAACACCAACCAAGAAGTCACACTAACTATGGCCACCAGATCAACCATATCGGTATACACCGTACAGTTTCCTTGGTCTATTGCCATTTACCTAGGGTACACTAGATCCGGGTTAGGAACTTTCACACAAAACGCCCAACAAGAAAGTAAAGCAAACAAGACAAACAATTAAGTGATCTAATTCCTAAGGGTACCCCTATTTTACTTAGTAACTCCCCAGCAGAGTCGCCAGTTCTGTAACACGGTGGGAGAACTGACTTTCTATAAATGTTGCGAATAGCAAGAGTCGCCACCGACTTTTATTTTATCCAAATGGAAAGGACATAAAAGAACAGGAAAGACCTATTTTAAAAGACTTGAGTTCGGGGGGTAGGTTATATAAAGGGAAGGTGTTAGCACCCTTTATATTCATGGTTATTCATGGGCTCTTAGTTTCTTAGCTCACTTTAATTATTTTTGAAAAGTGTAGTGTGTGATTAGAAAATTTTCTAAGTACTTTGTAATGATCCTCGTATGGATGTATACAAAACCTTGTTTGAAAATGTTTGAAAATATTGTGAGGTGTGAAAAGTATTTTTTAAAGGTGTGGGCAAGTAACTATGAGGTACCTACCCTAGACTAAGTCATTCATTCATGTTCTTTTAAGTTCTTTCAAGGGTAAGACTATCCCTATTATTAAGGAATAGGTAGTCATTACCTTGGATTTTTAAAGGGACAGGCGTAGGGTCATCGTATGGTCAATGAAAGCAACTTGTAGGGGTGTCTTTAGCAATTCATATGGACTAACATCATTTATTCCATAGGGTCATCGAGGGACGAGACCATTTATTCATAGGCAACTTCGAAGGGACTATGATCTTTAAGAACTTTGAAGGGACTTGATGATTTATTTTGTAGGGACATTTGCTTAAGACATCCCCACGTTCAAGAGACTTGACCATTTAAATAAGGCAACCAAGAGGGATACCCTAGGAAGTGTAGACGGCGATCTTAGATCGACTTACGTGTGTGAATGATTATTTTGAATGTTTATTCTTTTAATTAATTCTCTAAGTCCAATTAATTTTCAGTTATTTCTTGCACTCCCTATTGTTACTAACCATAAATTAAATTAAATAAATAAAAGACGAAAAATAGTAAATCCTACGCTATTACATCGTTTTGGGGCAGATACATAATAATCAGGCGAGAAAAATAAATTACAATAATAGTAAACCTATACAATTTTTCTAATAAGATAAATAAAGCATAAAATTAAATAAATAGAATAATAAATCAAAAATAAAAAATAATAATGAAAATAATAATTATGGTTAGAATTTAAAATTAAGTTTTTATTTTATTTTAAGAAAGTTAAAAGAAAATTATTAAGCTAATTACTAAATGTTATTAATCAATTTACATAATATATATATATATATATATATATATATATATATATATATATATATAAAAACTTGTATGATAATAATTTAAATTATAAAAGATTTTTTTTAGAAAAAGTAAGCATTTTATTTACAAATTAATCAAAATTATTTATGAGATATAAAAAAAACATATTAATTAAAAGAATGATTTAAAAGAAGTTTCAAGAAAATTATAATAAAGAAAAACTAATTAATTTACAAGTTAATTGTATTATAAAGAAAAATAGTAACTTTTTAAATTAAAAGAAGAATTAAATATTTTTACATAAAAAAAAAAACAATGAAACTATTGTCATTATATTTTAAGAAAATATTTTTATGGTTGATTGCTAATTAGTTTTAATTAATTAATTTTTTTAGAATTAATTCAATTAATTTAAGAAATTAATAATAATTAAAATATGAGAGAAGAAAGAAATTTGGCCAAAATAAGGGAGCTGGGATTCGAACCCAGGTCATGTACCTCAAAGGAGCATCACTCTACCAGCTGGGTTGCGCGTGTGTTTTGCTACTTCATTGAACAATAATCAATAAATATAAAACCTGAAACATAAAAGGAAAAATTAGCAAAAATATAAGAACCTGGGGATCGAACCCAGGTCTTGAAAGTCTTAAACACGCGCACTTACCACAAGGCTATTCAGCCTTTGGTGAAATATAATGGAAATAGAAAATAAAAAAAGAAACTTAAGTTTTGAATTTTCATATTGGTGCCAAAGAACTTCGTCTTCAACCTTTTTCCTGCGAAAATACCTGCGAATTTTATTGCAGAATTTCCTGCGAATTTAGTTTCCCATGAAATCCTATATTCCTTCAAACGTTATGGTACCTGCAACATTTTATCAAATTGATCACACAATTATAATCCCCACATCATTTACAGTTTATTTAGGTCATTGGAATTCCTTTAAACTACTTAAATTGCAAAACCCCAATTTGGAGCTTAGAACCCTAAAAATGGTGTTTAATGATAGAGGTCACGATTCTTCAATTAGTCTATCCAGAAAGTTTCTATGCTTCAAAACAAACATAAATCAAAGGTCAAACTCAATTTATAGTGGTTAAATTATTGAAATCTAAAAGCTTAAAAATGATTAACAAAAACGATTTGGTTAGCATGTTAAGAGATGTATACAATGATGCTGATGATTGGGATAGTATCAAGGACCCCCAAGGATCATTTTTAAACCTTTAAAACACTTGGATATGACCTGCAAGAAAATATCCGAATTGGAATTTTTTGGTAAAATTTGAAATCTTCAAAGTCTTCCTTGGCTGCAAAAAATTTGTCCCCCAATGTATTGGTGATGTTATGTACTTATAGGCGAATGCATTAGGTCAAAATATTGGGTTTATGGATCACAAAATCTCCTTGCTTTATGGTGAAGGAAAATCTTTCATAATTTGTCTTAAAATCACACCAATCCTTACCAATTTGGTAGTGCACGAATTTGGATAGAATCAAATCAACTTGAATGATGTTTATGAACTTCTAGAAGCAAAATCAAATCAAATATTTGTATTTTCATATTTTATTTTGATTTAAAATGAATTTTAATGAATAAAATCCAAATAAATAATAAATAAATTATAAAAATCAGAAATTATTTGAATTGGGTCGTGCTTGATGTTATCATGAAGATTGGGTTGCAAAATGATAGGCCCATTTGGAAATATTTGGATTTAAGACCTTATTTTCTTCATACACCCCTTGAAAATCTCCTAACTTTGACAAAGCATAAATCCCTTAAGTTTAAGGCTATGAAGGTTTTCTTGGACATTTTGGAAAACTTAAAGAGTCCTATAACAAACCTCTTTGGTCTCATGTCCATAACTTTCACCATTTTCAAATTATGCCCTTTGGAAAAAGTTGACATTTTGTTTACTTTTGAAATGACCTGTAATGTTTTAGCTCATACCTTCCAAATGAAGCATTTCTAGGCTTGGCTTGTTAGACACGAAGTTGTAGAGAATTAAATTTACTTCAAAATGAGCTTTGGATGGGAAATTTTTGATGAAGCATGTGAAAGTTATGGCTGGTCAAAGTTCAGTTGACTTTTCTTAAGAAAACTCTAATTTAGAAACTCCTGATTCTTAATGATCTGAAACTTTCTTGATGAATCATGATCAAACCTTGATAGAATGATGAATTTTACTTCATAAACTTGATGTTGGCAAAAAAAACTGAATTTTGACTTTAATTTGACCACAGTTGACCTCAGTTTGACTTTTTAACTACTTTGACTGATTTTTGCATATCTGATCATCTAACTGGTCAAACTTATTGGGAAACCTTGAAACTTGACATGGGGATTCTTGAATACATGTGGGATGTTATGAAGCTCACTTGAGGCCTTTAAAGTCATCTTAACCTGAGGAAACCCAAAACCCTAGTTTTGGACACTTTGCTTAGGAGGAGGCATTATCTGGGGAAACTTCCACACTTCTTGATTAATTGGGAGTTTTGAGAACCTTATGATCATTTAGAAGTCTTGAGGGATATTGTCTTGATTGTGGGAGGGAAAAAATTTGGGTGCAACACATACCCATCAAGAGGGTCCTATTAGGTGCCATATCCAGGTTGTACTGATATTGGCGTATAAAGGCCTCAGCTAGATCTTTCCAGTTCCTGACGGTAGCTCTTGACAAGTGTGAATACCATTCTCTGGATACCCTGGTTAAACTGTCTTCAAAGTAAAACATCCACAGTTTCTCGTCCATGGTGTATGCTTTCAACCTTCCTAGAAAAGACTGCAAATGGGTACGAGGACAGGAGGTACCATTATACTTTTCAAAACACGTGGGTTTGAACTTGTGAGGAATCCTTACCCCGTCAACTAGGCCCATATCCATCACATCAAATCCTAAAGAGTTTTGGGATTCCAAGGATCTCAGCTTCTCAAATATCTCGTCCAGACGACTGTCAAAAGCTTCATTTGCCCCAGCACCCAACACTGTAAACTGCTCATCCTGAGGATATTCTTGCAGAATACGATCTCCAGTGTTCCTTTGGCTATTCCCAAGGATATTAACTTCAGGATTGTTGTAAGTTCCAAACACCACCGGAGTCGTTTGCGGCTGATCGCGCGCATTGTTACTTGTACCCCTAATGCCTGCATGGTTATCTTCTGGAGTTTTCCGCTCGACTAACTCCCTCAATCTTTCTTGGGTTTGTGCCAGACCAGTCATCATAGCCATGAATTGATTCATCTGGGTCCTCACTTTTGTCCTCACATCAGTCATCTGAGTCCTCGCATCTGTCAGTTCTTACTGTAGCTGATACATTTGTAGACTCGGAAGGTTGTGTCTGGTTGGATATCTGTGGATGCGATTGACGGGAAAGACCCTCCTGCGAGCAATATTTCCTGAAACAATCAACAAGGTGAGAAGATAACAACAAAATCACCTGCAAAAAACAAAAGGATATGAAGATTAGCATGCAATGCTATATGCCTATTTGTCTTCAGAGGGTATCCGGTTTGGTTCCTGGTTTTTACCTTCCAGACCTCTGGGGAATGAAGATGTTTGAAGCAAACGAAGTCCATAAGATAATCCAATTCATAACCATAAAAAATACAAGTGGCAAGGCCAAAAATACAAATAGTTCATGAATTACAACCAAACAAACTCCCATGGTGAATCAAAGTACAATCAAATTCAAGAATACAACAATCAAAATCACCATGGTGAATTAAAGTACAAAAACAACTACAAAGAGAAAATCAAACATCTAATCCATATGCATCCTCCCTGACTTCCTTTAGGAGAGCATCAGTTACTGGTCCTACTGGGTGCTCTGTAATGGTTTTGATGAGAAGGTTTCTGGTTGCAATGGCATTTGTCATCTTCTGATACTTGTCCTGTTCTTTGGATCTCTTTAATCCCGCCCGGAGTTTCAACTCTGATATCTCCTTCTGAGCTGCTAGCAGTGCTTCTTGGCTTCTCTTCTCATTGGCTTCCAACTGCTCTACCTTGGCTTGCATCTTCTGGTCTTCTTTCAGATGAGCCTCAATAATCCTGACCCATCTGTCCTGACTCTCCTCCAGATAATGCTCAGCTCTTGCCCTTTGAATCTTTTCTTCCTTGCATGCATTCTTCAACACAAGTTCCCCTGCTCGGGCCTTCCGGATGAAGTCTTCAGTCTTCTCAATTTCGGTTACATGCTCGATGCATAACTTCTCTAACCTCTCAATGTCTAGGTGACCATCATTCCTTTCCCAAAGGGTTTTCTTCAAAGCTTCAGCTAGCTGGGTGTTTCTTTCTTTTATCTTCTCAAATTCTTCCAGGCTCACTGTAGATATAGGCTCAACTGCTGATGGTCCTGGTATATCTTCCAGGGTGAATGGCATACGAGTAATTTGTCCTCTGATACGTGACCATTCAGTGTACTGAGCAGAGGCTATGTTGTTGCACTTTCCAAGGATGGTGGTTCCTTTAGTCTGTATGTGGTCCCAAGCCCAGGCTGCTTGTCGGATGGCATGATTGTTCTGAACAGCACAATAAAGAGACTCTGCCAAGTCCTACTCCCTAGGTGGATGTATCAAAGCATACCTCAACTGTCTCTTGAAAAGTAAAGGATTGTAATTAATGCAACCCTTTACTCCAATAAGTGGCACATTTGGGTATTGCCCACAGCTTGTTATTATGTCTCGGCTCTTGATGTTCTGAGTACACCATCTGATATCTTCTAAAGTAAGGGCAATCATCCTCTTAGCCCAATTCCTTGACTGATGTGGGTTTAGGAAAGCTTTCGTCTTCGGCATGTGTCTCATCAACCAACTGTAGAAAAGAGGTGCACAACACCTCACCAGTCTTCCTCTTTGTTTCTCATTCATCTGATGAACTGAGTAGTAGAAGTCTCCCAATAAGGTAGGAACCGGGTTCTTTAGCATGAAGATGTGGATAGCATTCTTGCTTACAAATTTGGGCTCGTCTGCAAACAAGATGATACCATAAATGTTGAGGGCTAGGAGAGCACAAACAATTTCCCAATTCCCTACTGCAGCTTGCTTTGTAGCCTGAGTGATCAAGAAATCCAGATGAAGGCTTGGGATTCCAGCCTTGGAAGTCATATGCTCATCATTGATAGTTGCCTCTGGGTGTAGTGCTTTGGCTATGTCTTCATTCTTTGGAGGGGTCATTTCATGGTTGAAAGGGATTCCTCTTCTGATAGGGACACCCAATAGCATAGAGTATTCCTCCAGTAAAGGACCAAACTGAAAATCTGGGAAAGTGAAGCAACGGAGAGGAGGGTCATAGAACTGAAGACATGTATGAATCATGCTCCTCTGTAATGTGTCCAAATCCATGATCATGTCCAGGATCCCACCATAATGCTCTCTGAATAAGGGAACATGATCAGGGGTGATAAGAGCTTCTATTTGCCTGATGCCTGCTAGAGGATACTCAAAGAAATGGTAGGTGATGTTGCTTTTCCTGGTTGAATCTATGTTGAAGATGTCTGCTGAAGGAGACAACTTGAAGAAGATAGCTGAGGAAGATAACTGAAGAAGTATTGAAGCAGACAATCTGAGCAGAAGAACGGTCAAAACCAAACCAAGTGAAGATGGATACCCTGTAAAACAAATAGACAAAATGTTAAATGATGCAATATGATGTATGCTTATGATATGAAAGGGTTTGTGATCATGTGTTGGATTATCAGTTGCTCTTGGTAGGGTCCATGAGTGTTCAGAGTTTCAGATGGAAGTCTGAGAACCAGTAACCAGGTGGGGGACTCAAATAAAGAGTCAGTAATCCAAGGTTTCAAAGAACTCGTCCAAAATAGTATAACCTTAAAACAAATTCCAGTAGCAAGGTATGTTGAGATCAAGGGTTCCTGCAAACCTGTAAACAACCCCACCAACTCACAAGTATTATTCTAGAATAAGGATCCTCAGATTCGGATCTATTATGAGAAGTGTAAACACTTCTAACCCGGAGGTACAATGTTTACCCTAATCATAAAGGATCCTCCTCTAATTCACCTCAGATGCTGAAGGTCATCTAAAAAGGTCATCCAGACTTAGCAGGCTTCCCAGATAGCCCTAGCACTATAGGAAATCCGTAGCACAGAGTTCTCAAAAGGAAACCCATGTCTGAACCGTGTTTTCATATTCCCGCACCAGACCAAAATGGAATGGGAAAGAATACATAACCACTCTAATCATGTGTCACTCAGGCCTTTGTGTTGAGCCTTTCTCACTAGAATACCCCATCCACCAAGGTAACAACAATCCAGCACAAATGATATGATAATAATAAATGAAATGCAGAAAGCAGTAAATGAAAGCGATAAAGTAAATGTAATAAATAAAGTTGTACAGGAAGCAATAAATAAAGCAAAAAAATAAGCATAAATAGCACCCCAATAAACACAAACAAACAAGAGCTAAGAGAAACCCACAAAAGAACCAGAAGCCCTGGTTGCAAAGATCCGCAGCAGAGTCGCCAAGCTGTCGCTCCCCGGACTTTCATCCCGATGCAAACGCGAACTGTCGGTGATGTTGGAGGTTGAGGTTGAATAGAGTCGCCAGCTAGGCATTTTTATCCCGAAGGAAAGGTAATGCTGCATAAACCTGGAAAGATATGGATAAGACGGTTGTGAACCAAAGAAACTGAGAAAGGGGGTTGGTTACGACCTGGGAAGTTATTAGCACTCAGATCGTCCATCGTACTTGATGGGATCCACACTTACTTGATTGTGTTTAAAAGGGGGATAGTGTATGTGCTAAACTGTGCATAAAAAGTTATGGAGAAAGGAATGTACAGAGTGTCAGTGCAAAAAGAAAGTGAATGCTCAAACTGAGGCTAAGGAAAGAGAGAGGGGAGGAGACAAAGAGACTTTTGTTCAATAACTGTTAAGTTATGCCTACGTATCCTCTCGTGTAATGAGGAAGTCAGAACACCGTAGTTCGACTCAAAGAGACTTAGATGCTTTGGTGTGAACTGCTTGCTTGTCTATGCTCAAGTGTATGACTCGTGTGGCTCGAGTGCTAACTTTCTTGCATTAGCAGGAAGAAGCAAGTTCTCGTTTTCAGAGTGAGTGTGATGAGAAAAGAATCCCGGAGGAGACGTTTATTGTTTGTTCTTGTGTTTTCAGTTTTTTATTGTTTTTGGTGTTTTGCATAGGATAATGAGTTTAAGCCTAAATCAAAGGTTGTAAACTCATTATATCCTCCCTGATCATGGATAATGAGCCTACTTAAGTATGAGATGAAAATCTCAACTTAATTACCCTAATGATGTAAGATTAAGATCATTAACCTACTTGTGATTATTAAGTGTTTTTGGATTTGTTTTGTGTTAAGTAATGAGTTTAAGCTCTAATCAAGGATTAGTGAACTCATTAGACCATCATAAGAGAAGGATGATAGATGAGGACACTTAAGATGAGGAAGATACCTCAACTTAATCCATGATTAGGGATTAAAACCATTATATAACAAGCCTTTATAAAAGTGGATTTTAATTAAAGGTAGGATTAAGAAATGGATTTTTGGGTTGTAAGACTAAACCTGAGGGGGACTTGTCCATTGAACACTAGGGTTAGTCCCTTTGACCAACAGGAAGAGATGTAACCCTAATATAAGGCCCAAGTTACAAGTTTAAGTCCTAATGGTTATTAGGTGTTTTGATTAGAAGGTGAAAACATCTTAAAGGTTTAACACTAAGTATTAAAGTTATACACTCCATCCTAAGATAAGGATACAGGCATAACCCTAATTCAGAGTCTTAAAACTTTAACTGTTTAGCCTTGATTATGAGATGAGAAGCAGAGACTCAAGGAGACTCAAAGGTAAAAAACTAGAGGAGACTATGTACAACCCAAAAGTTATCATGCTTGGATATTCCTATGATTTGTGAGGCTTAAAGAAAGATCTTCAGAAAGTCTTCAGATGGCCACCAAGGAAGAAGAAGCAGATGAAAAGAGAAGAGAAGGGAGAATAGGTTACTTACTTCCTGAAGAAGTTAAGTAACCTAAGAGAAAGAAAGGAGCAAGAGAGGGCACAAGTGAATCAAATTCACTTCAAAGACATGTAAATATGCAAATGAAGAGATAAGAAGAGATTGGATATGGAGGCAAATCCACATCCTAAACAACTTATCATAAGCCCCTGAAAAGTTAGTATGAATGCATAAGGTGTGAAACAAAAGGAAATAAGGCAAATGAAGATGCAATGATGCCAACCAGAAGTGGATACATGATGTAAATGTGTCATGGAGAGATGAAAAGTCACATACAATGCATATGTATAATCATACAAGTGATGGATGCAAAAACAAGCATGTTGGAAGCTTAAGATCACATGAACATACATAAGATGTAATGGATGCAAATCATACCAAATGAATGCAACAATGATCAACCAACATTCACACATGTCCTAAGGTGTCTAAGATGACATACAAATGCATGAGATGTCATGATAAGTTCACATGATGATGGTATGCAAAGATGAATGCAAATGAACATGACAAATTAGGGTTTTAAGAAAGTATGAGATGCACATGATTAAAACAGAAGCAAAGCACATGATAAAAAAATTGAAATTTCAACCAAATGAACCCTAAACACACATAAGATCACTCCCCAAAGATGGAAGTCAGAAGCTATACCAAAGTCAAGTTATGGTTTTTCTAAGTTAGACTAGGGTTTTGGGTACCTCTTCATGAAAGATGTCAAACAAATGGAAAATGCAATACAAAATTATGAGTTAAATGTCCTAGATACTAGATGCAACATGTAAAAGAATACAAAAAGAACCAAGTACAAAGTCATCTTAATTGTCAAAATATGATCAAACCCTAAAAGAAATTTGTAAAATGAGTTTGTAAATTGTTTTAAACATGTAAGAATGCTTCATGATTTTTTTGGTGATTTTTAAATACCTAAAAATATTTTTAATTAATTAAAATTAATTAATTAATTAAATAATACAATTAAATGATTTAAAAATATATTTTTAATGCAAAAATTAAAAATGAAAATGTTTTTAGTTTCTGAAAAAAATTTAAAGTAAGAATGCAAAAAATAGGAATTTTATAAAATGTTTTACTATTTTAAATAAAGAAAGAAAATAAAATGAAATGAAAATAAAATAAAATGCAAAGTATGCTGGATGGATGTATGAGATTGCGCAGGAGAGAGATCAAGGGCTAGGATGAGAAGTCTGCTTGACCAAAGGTATGAGAGATCTAAGGTTGTAGTTCAAACTTAAGTTTCGCGTGTGATCCAAGGGCCATGGTTTTTTCTGAGTTTTTTAGTTTTGTTTTAATTAATTAAATAGAATTAGGGTTTAATGACCTAATCTAAGCCGTCCACGCACTTAATCTAATCAAGATCTGAAGGCCAATATTCAAAGTGGGCAACTAATTATGGTTAGCCCTAATCACTTTCAGGTGACCGGAGATGAGCTCCGGTCATCTTCTCCTGCCAGCTCTCAACCCTAACTCCACCTACAAGCTTATAAAACTCCTCAATCCTGCCCATAATCAACCCCCAAACATTATAGAATACAAATCAATCATCAAATAGCATTTATTTCACAAGAATCAAGCAAATTGAAGCAAACATTCAAACATGGACAGAGTTTCAGAACCATCATACATGCTCATTTCTTGATCATTTTCAAATTTAAACATATCAGGATGATCCTTAGAACATGTAGATTCATAATATAACAAGAAAAAGGATTTCTGAAAAAAATATTCTTGAGCTATACCTGAACTGAAGCTTTTCAAAGATGAGCTTTCAGAGCTTCCCCCTTGTGCAAATCAATTCCTCTGGTCCCCCTGAAGCTAATGGAGTGTATGGATGAAGCTTATAGTGGCTAGTTTGAGGGTTCTAGTTCTTATATGGCAGAAAATGAGGTCTTAATATGTTGTGTTTCAGGCCATGATGATGGGTGGGAAATGTTCCTTATGTTATGTGTGATTGAATGGTGAAGGAATTTTGGATGTTTGATGGCTGAATTGTGAGAATCGAAGAAGGGAAGTTTTTGACCAATTTTGTGCAATCTGAGTATATGCTTGTTATCAGCTCTTGTGTGTTTCTATATCTCTCCCATAAAGTGTGAATGGATCATAGAGTAGGTTTGTAGAGGATGTTGATCACTATTCCAAGAGTATGGGAGAAGTTGCAAAAAGTCAAGGTTTGGTGTACTTGAGGTATGGCATGGTGCAGAGATGGTTTGAGAGCTTGTACTGCATCAGCTGAGTTCAAGGAGCACCATTGGATTGAAAGTTGTGACCTATAACACTTGATTCAAGAGTTTGCATAGGTTTTGCATTTTTCCCTCTTTGTGATTTCTTGAGAAACAAGTCATGGAATCCTTTTGTTCAAGGCTCAATTCTGGTCAAGACAAGTTGCATTATGTTATTATGATGTGTAGAAGTGCATTAGAGGTCATGAGAATGCTTGGAAATCAAAACTGCACATTTCCCTCTTTGGCATGAACTTGAAAATTACAAGATTTTTCCCAACTTTGATCCATCATAACTTGAGTTCTAGGATGAATCAAGAGGAGTTCTTGTACTTTTTGAAAATGGGAAGATAGAATCTACAACTTTCATGTTTGAAGAAAATTCATTTGAAACTTTTTTGATCAAGAAATAGGAGGTTGAAGATCTTTCCCAAAATGGAAAGTTTTCATTACAAGTCATGCCCAAAAATAGAAACTCTTCAAATGGCTCATAATTCTTCAATTTTGTGAACTTCCAAGCATTCCTAAGATCAAATAAAGATCATAGGACTTCAAAT
The DNA here is from genome assembly GCA_963966055.1 of Lathyrus aphaca. Taxonomy (NCBI): domain Eukaryota; kingdom Viridiplantae; phylum Streptophyta; class Magnoliopsida; order Fabales; family Fabaceae; genus Lathyrus; species Lathyrus aphaca. The sequence goes on along the minus strand of OZ014524.1, from coordinate 410,351,408 downwards.
TGATGAAGATGACCCTTTGGAACCCTTGTTAGTGGCCTCAGATGCCTTGATTCTGACTTTTTTTGCACAACAAGTTAACATTTGATCAAATGACTTCCACAAGGAGTTTTTGCTTCAAATTTGATACACATGCTCCTTATAACATATATAGACCAATAGAATCAAGAATGGCCAAAACTTTTGAGTGTAAGGGCCTCAAACCCAAAACCATAATTTCTGGTCATCTGTGTAGGAGCCTTGAGCCTGCCTGGATGGATCTGCAATCTCTTGTGATCTTTTGACTTTCAAGAACCCTTGGAGGCATAATATGATCATAGAACACCCATGGACCCTCTTGGCATGCTTCATGGCCTCTGAGATAGCTCAAACCTCTTCTAAGATTCATCTGATCACAAACCCTAGCTATGCAACCTATGTAGTGAAATAATTTTGCAGTGTGAGATGGTATGCTTATGCAATGCAACATGGAAGATCACAAGCCAAGGTGTGAGAGAAAAGAGAGGGCAAATTTGGGGTGTTTACACACATACTAGAGTTTCAAAATAATCCAACAAGTATGTGTCAAGTGGATGAATTTATTGCTAAATTTAAAGAGATTTCTAGTAGAAATGATGGTTCTTCACAAGCAAAAGGATTCAAAAGAAGAGAAGGCAAAAAAGGTGCAAAACGACTTAAAGGTTGGGTAGAGTACCAAAGTTCCAAAAGAAAGAAAAATGGTGACTCGAAAACTTCAAGAATCCATGATCAACTTATCATGAAAGAAAAAGACGACGACACATGTGATTCATAAAGACAAGTTCAACTTGAGGTTTCTAATACAAGTGCACATATTTCCCTCAATAACACTTTAAGTCATTTTGGTATGACTAGTTTTACTGGATTATTGATGGTAATTTTAAAAACTATATATTATTCTGACTTTCAATTGATGATAAAAAAATTTACTGGATTATTGATGATGGCACTTATTTATTTATGGTATATTTCATATATTATTTTCTATTGTAGGGAAACTTTGATGAGGATATCACAACATTGACAGAATCATAAAGATATGAAGCAAATATATATTTTGGATATTATAGCTTTAACTATAGAAGTACTGCAAAAATCTCACTATATCAGTGCCTATATTTGTGCCAAACATATCAATATTTTGATTTGTAGTATTTTGGTTTATATTTGTGCCAAACATATCAATATTTTGATTTGTAGTATTTTGGTTTGTATTATATCAGTGCCAATTTAGTTTGTATTATAACAACACAAAGTTTGTTTATATTGTATCAGTACAGAGAAACAAATTGTGCTAATTTTGATTGGTAGTATTTTGTGCTAATTTGGTTTGCATATCAGTACAAGATCTACCAACTAGGTTTTTATAATAACAACACAAAGTTTGTTTGTATTATATCAGTACAGTGAAAAAATTGTGTTAAACAGTTTGTGTTATTTTGGTTTGTGCTATCAATACTTTGGGTTGTATTATAATTTGTGTTATACCATTACACCAGCAAAGAAAAACAAAGATATATAACCAATAAACTCATATCAGTGCCATATCAATACCAATTTTTTTTATCAAATACCATCTGTTAGGAAGCAAATGCTAAACCTAACAAGAATAGATAAAGCTAATAGAAACAATAAAATTATCTAAGAAAATAATAGAGAAAACTTATTTTAGAATACCAATTTTTTTTATCATTCATTTCATAATCATTTTCATCTCTCAATGAATACACATATATAGTAGTAGTGGATAGTAACTAAAGGCCCAATAACTAATTAAAAGCCCCAAACTACCCTAAGAATATTCTAAAAACATAATAATATAAACTAATTCTTAATATATCAAACCTACTCATAAATTTTATTTAACTAATAATTAAGCTCTCTATCACTACTCACCCTTTCAAGATCAACCTTGTCCTCAAGGTTGTAGAAGTATGAAATAGAAAACCCCTGTGAGTAACAACAGCAATCTCTTTTTCTTTACGTGTCCACAACCATTATCATGTCAATACCGGCATTGACTCCGGCTTCAATCGAATATGTGTAGTTAGCATTAGCGGGTGAAGTTATTCTGTCAATTCCCTGACAATCTGATATGACAAAACCTCTGAAACGGGGCATGTTTTTAAGAAAACCAGTGATTAAATCACGATTAGCATGCATTTTTTTCCGTTCCAACCCGAGTAAGAAACCATGCTGGTTAGGACACCTTTAATAATAGAGTTATAGTAAGTTGGCATGTGAATGCTAAGCAATTCATGTCTGGTTGCAACTGTGTTGTTCTCATTGATTCCTCTAGTTGTTCCGCCATTACCGACAGTGTTTTGCACAAGCTGCTACTTTCTTGTTTCTAGCAACAAATGGAACACCCTTCTGTGAATTTGGAAGGTCACCTTGCAATCCTGGAATGATCTCAATCATAGCTTGAACAATTTTGTGATCTTCACTATAACTTTCGTAACATCGACCCCATCTCGGATCTCTACAAACTTGTGCATTAAAGTGGAAGCAATCCACACCATTCCAATTATCAATATCATAAGCAGTGAAGTGTTTCCAACAAGCAACAACTTTCAACCTATTAGATTCTCTTCCCTGCAACCCTTTAACATAATTTGCAGCATAACTATCGACTAAAACAAAATGAAAGACTACAGCAGCACCCAAGGCTACCTGCACCCCTACAATGGCTTCCATCACAACATTTATCACATATAGAGAAGTTGCAAATATGTTTGAACATACATAGCTCAACAAATGGACCAGCGCATCCTCACAAAACCGTGTAACCTTGTCGGTAAAAATCACAGGACCAACTAAACAATATCTGTGTTGCATAATCTTCACATTTGCTGCAATATACTATTGTCTCTTCAAATCCTTCATCACTACACTTGAGAAACTGATACCCGAGGCAAATGAATTCTCCCCAACGCACCAGCGAGAACATCCATCTCCAATTCTGCTTGAGAACCTCCGTCTTCAGTGTCAGTTTCAACATTGACCTTAAAAGTGGCATCAATCTCAGTATTGGATTCTGAAGCTTCGGGAAAATCCTGAACATCCGAAGAAAAATTCACGACATTTTCAGAAGTGTTTGAATGAACTTGCAGTGTGTTAACCGTTTCCAACTCAATAGATCCATCCCAAGCCCGAGATACACTTGGTTCTGTCTTTTCAAGTTCAACATTGTTGAGTGGTGGAGGCAAACATTGTGATAAAAGCACCATTTGAGTCAGACACAGATGTTGTCTCCTAGAACAAATTCCAGGATATAGACCATAACAAATAATTGTCCGGATCAGATTCATATCATAGCTCAATCTATTACAGTTTGTTGTGTTTCTATCTACTAATCCACTATCCATTAGCCGGCCTACGAAGTCGCTCCGAAAAGCATCGATAGCTTTCATGGATTGGAATGACAAAAAGTTTTTCCAACAATATTCATACCTATGTGCTCCATAACCCATACCTGATCTAACAGCATTGCCATACTGACCATATAACTTGTTTGGATACATTCGACTCATGAACCCAGGATTGGCTCCCATGTCAGGCATTGGTCTAGGATGGTGTAAGCCCATATACTGAGAATTTGGGTGGTAAGTTTGGTTCCTTGAAACAGTACCATTGTTGCCACTGGATATCGATGATAGGATTGCGGTGCTAGGTACAGGTCTTGGCTGCCCATCTAAAAATATTGGGGCATCTAGCCAAGGGACAAGTGAGTGAGCTCCATCAAAACCACATATGGGATCCTGATAATCAGAAGTAGCAGTGCGACCTTTAGAATTTACGCCATTCGAGACAACATTAGAAGAATCTATGAAATCATTTTTACTCCAATGCAATTGTGCAAGTTGATCTAATATTGGTTGTTAACGCAACACATCTGGTTCTACAAAAAATAATCCATGTCGGTCATACTTATTCAGATACAAGCATTGCTGCAACACAACTGTGCAACACGTTGCTCCAAGATTTGTGAGTCCTGTAGGTGAATCAGCAGATGCAGAAAGTTTTGTGTTTGGATCAAAGCCAAGACTCTCAACAAAATCAGATATCTTCAATTCGGTGTTACAGTCTCTCCCATGTTCCAATGTTACTTTAAATATATTTGCATACTCAGTCTGCAGAAGAAAAAAGAACATGTTCTTCAGTTTATGCATAACAGCAAAGACAATAAGAACACCACGCTCAAAGGACAAATTAGCTTGTCGAGGAATGACAACCCTAACATCCAGATTCCCCTAATTCTTATAAATAACAAAATTTTCAGCACACACAAGAACTCCATTAGGACCATCAGAACCACTAGGAACAAGAACAGGCAAATTAGCACACCATTATCAACCTGATTAGACCACTTTTTAGAAACATGGTTAAGCCCTAAATCGAGTTCATGAAAGGTCAAAGTCTTCTGAGCTTCAGAAACAACCATACCAGTTGAATCCTGATCAGTCTCAAAGAAATCCAATTCTATAGCAGCAAAAATAAGATTCTCAAATATTTTTAGATGCGTCAAATTAGGCGCTGGTGGCGGCGATGAGAATTTAGGTCTTCTAGAATGACCACTTCTAGAAGGACCACATAACGTCGCTTCTTTCTCTACTTGCTTAATGGAAAGTATCATCGCTTGTCTAATATTCAGCGAAGAACTAGATAATCGAGATTTTTGCGAAGTTCTCTTCGAAATAGGAATCATCGGAGAAACCAAAACCGGCGTGGTATGGCTTCCGTTTGCAAGAGAACTCTGACGCGGAATCGGCGTATAATAACTTTCTCCATGACTGATATTATGAGAAGAAGACTCCTGCGAAGAATGGAACTCCATCTCCATCTTGTGGCTTTCTACATCCTCTTCAACAGCTTTTAGGTATGTGGAAATGGGAATCGTCTTCGAGAATCTTGAATCTGGAGGTGTTGGCGATACATTAGGTGGTTTCAATAGTGGTGAATGAAATGATGGTAATAGATATGTCGGTGGTGGCTAAGGTGGCAAGTTCCCTCTCAAAGACTTTGTTTCTTCTTTATGAGGTGTCATTAGATTTGCTTCTTCTTCTACATCCTCCACAATAACTTTTAGATCTATGGACTCAGTTGATTCATGGATGGGTTCCATTTCCTCTTCTAATTTTAAGAAAAGGGATTTCCATTTGGGTTTAAAATAATAATAAAATATTTCTGTGAAAGTATTTCAAGACATAGATGGATGAGGTCGAATCCTCCATAACCACCTAACCACCGTTGAAGAGCACAATCTCTAATTGTCATTGCAACTACTTTCATCTTCTCTTCATCATCCACAATATTTTTGGATCTAAAATAATTTTCAATAGAAAAAATCCACCAATATGAATCTTCTACTCCATAAAAATTCCAAAAGAATCTCATTTAACAGGAATAAGATTGAAACGAGAGCACTAATTGTTAGGAAGCAAATGCTAAACCTAACAAGAACAGATAAAGCTAATAGAAACAATAAAATTATCTAACAAAAAAGTAGAGAAAACTTATCATTCATTTCATAATCCTTTTCATCTTTCAATGAGTACACATATATAGTAGTAGTGGATAGTAACTAAAGACCCAATAACTAATTAAAAGCCCCAAACTACCCTAAGAATATTCTAGAAACATAATAATATAAACTAATTCTTAATATATCAAAACTACTCATAAATTTTATTTAACTAATAATTAAACTCTTTATCACCCTCAAAGAATGAGAATAACAAAATTTCATTAAAAATCATTTTGAAATATTACATATAACTTCAATAAACCAGAAGAACAACCAATGACACAATTTAAGAAGTACAACCAGTGACAATTTTATAACAACAATGATCAATTAAATTGGCTGCAGAATGCTATTTAGTAACACTTAAGGCCGCCATTGTATTATGTCGTCTTCTTTGTTTGAAGTAGTAAATCGCCCTAAATTGATGATGCAGAAAATTCATTTGAAGAGGTAAATCGCCCTAAATCGTGTTTTTTGGGTCACAGTAAATCGTCTTCTTCGTGTCTCCATAACTCGTTCATCATATGTGTCGTATGATGTAATGAGAAAGTCACCTCAACAGAGTGGACTGGTGGAAAAGAATGAGAATAAGACAAATGTTGTTAGGCAGCCACAAAATCAGGAAGTGGGAAGAGGAATGCGGACGCGTCGTCCTTCTTGCAAGCTGCAGGGGTTCATCCATTAACCCTAGTATTTATAGTATTGGGATTGAGACTGAGGGTGTGAATGATTTGTATGAGAATATTCTTCTCTCTTCTTCCTCACACTGAGATTTCTCTCCTTATCATTTCATGCTTGTAACCATTTGATTCCTTCTAAGTTATACATTAGAAGTTGAATTGTTATATTAATAAAACAGTACCTTATTCCTTGGCATTAAATATTGTTAGCATTACATTGGTGCTTTCATTGCATCATGTCTGATTTCGCTCACTTGAAGGAAATCCAAGAGGAAATCAAGAAAGATGTTCAGTCACAGCTTCTCAAGTTTTTCGACGCCATGGATATCAGAGACCGCGAACAAGCAAAAAGAATCAACTCCTTGGAAACAGACAATGACCACCGCCTTTCCAGAATCGAATCGGCAGTCGAATCTCTTCTGAAGAACGCAGCGGACTCACAACTTGATGATAGGAACTCACGACCTCCACCTCCTTTTCAAACCAGAAGCGTTAAGCTCGAATTTCCCAGATTCGATGGTTCCCATGCGATCGAATGAATCTTCAAGGCAGAGCAGTTCTTTGAATATTACAACATTCAAGATGCAGAGCGTTTGACGATTGTTGTTGTTCATTTGGATCAGAAAGTGGTGCCTTGGTATCAAATGATGCAACGTACAAACCCCTTCCAATCATGGCAAATCTTTACCCGTGTTGTTGAGGTAGATTTTGGCCCTTCTTGCTATGAATGTCCTCGTGCTACGTTATTCAAGCTGACACAAAAAGCTACGGTTGCGGAGTATTACCTGGAATTTACATCTTTGGCCAATCGTGTTTATGGTGTTAGTCCTGAAGCATTACTTGACTGCTTTGTTAGTGGCCTACAACAGGAATTACAAAGAGAAGTTTTAGCTCAATCACCAACTTGCATTCAAAGAGCCGTTGCTTTGGCCAAACTCTTTGAAGAAAAATGCAACCCTGTTCCCAAACACCAACTCAACAACTCAAATGCCAAACTTAACACATTCCAAAACCCAAACCCTAACAGAACCACTACACCTCCCTTATTACCTACTCCAAATGCAAAACCCACGAGTTTCCATCCTAAAAACCAAAATGTCAAAAGAATGAGTTCTGCAGAGATGCAAATTAGAAGGGAGAAAGGGTTGTGCTATACTTGTGATGAGAAGTGGTCATTTACCCATAAATGCCCTAATAGAACTATGATGATATTACAAGTAGAGGATGTTGCCAGTGATTTTGAAGAAAGCAGCGAGACACAACAGACTGCAGTGGAGGATAAACAATTAGAATTGCACTTGTCTTTTAATGCCTTGAAAGGATCAACGGGTATTGGAACTATTAAGTTCACAGGGCATATTGGTAATCTACCTATTCAAATCTTAGTGGATGGGGGTAGTTCAGACAATTTTCTCCAACCTCGAATTGCCCAATTCTTGAAAATGGAGATAGCTCCTGCACCTTTCTTTAAAGTTTTGGTAGGAAATGGTAATTCCCTAAGTCCAAAGGGGTCTATTCTTGAACTGTGTGTAGCTGTCCAAAATCATGATATCAAGATTCATGTGTATTTATTGCCTATTGTTGGAGCGGATTTGATCTTATGAGCCACTTGGTTAGCTACATTGGGACCACATGTAGCATACTATCAGTCATTATCCATTAAATTTTTTGATAAAGGTGAGTTTGTGACATTACAAGGGGAAAAAAGTCAGAGTCCACAACAAGCACAGTTACATCACATGAGGAGATTATACCATACTGATGCGATTGAAGCTTGTTTTTCAATTCATCAAACAGATCCTTTCACGGAACCAGACTGTTGGTTAGAGCTACCCCAGACCATGGAACCGGATCTAGTAATAGTGCTGAATAATTTCAAAGAGGTTTTTCAGAAACCTACAGGGTTACCACCTCCACGAGCTCAGAACCATACGATTCCATTGATGCCAGGAAAAGGTACAGTCAAAGTGAGACCTTACAGATATCCACAGAGCCAGAAAGAACAGATTGAATCCATGATACAAGAGATGCTCACCGACGGTATTATCCAACCTAGTAGCAGTCCATTTTCTTCACCAATTGTTTTGGTCAAAAAGAAAGACGGGACTTTGAGGTTTTGTACAGATTATAGAGCTCTCAATGCAATCACTGTGAAAGACTCTTTTCCTATGCCCACTGTGGATGAATTTTTGGATGAGTTATTTGGCGCTAAGTGGTTTTCAAAACTTGATTTGCGATCTGGTTATCATCAGATCTTGGTTGAGCCTAGTGATCGCCACAAAACGGCCTTTAGAACACATCAGGGACATTATGAATGGCTAGTTATGCCTTTTGGCTTAACTAATGCCCCTGCATCCTTTTAATGTCTCATGAATCAAATATTTCAGCCGTTCTTGAGAAAGTTTGTATTGGTTTTTTTTTTATGATATACTGGTGTATAGCCCATCATTTGCTGCTCACATCCAACAATTAGAAACAGTTTTGCAGATTTTACAACAAAATCGTCTGTTTGTTAACAACCTTTCCAAATGTTCCTTTGGCATGGAGGAAGTGGATTATTTAGGCCATACAGTTTTTGGCACAGGCGTGGCTATGGACAAAGACAAGATCCACACGGTTTTACAGTGGCCGCAGCCTAGTAACGTCAAACAACTCAGAGGGTTCCTTGGATTGACTGGATATTATCGCAGATTCATTAAGGGTTATGCCACAATTGCTTCTCCTCTTACTGACTTGTTGAAGAAGGAGGGTTTCAAGTGGACGACCGCAGCTACTGAGGCTTTTGATAAATTGAAACTTGCTATTACTACTGCGCCTGTTCTGGCTCTACCTCAATTTTCCATACCTTTCACCATCGAGACTGATGCATCGGGTATGGGAGTGGGCGTTGTGTTAAGCCATCTTGGGCATCCAATTGCGTTTTTCTCGAAAAAGATGGTACCCCGGATGCAGAAACAATCAGCCTATACAAGAGAACTATTTGCTATCACAGAGGCAATTGCCAAATTTCGCCACTATTTATTGGGGGCATAAATTCATCATACGGACGGATCAAAAGAGTTTGAAGAGTTTGATGGACCAATCACTACAAACTCCTGAACAACAAGCTTGGTTACACAAATTCATTGGCTATGACTTCACAATTGAATACAAGCCTTGCAAAGAAAATGTAGCAGCGGATGCACTTTCCAGAGTTTGCATGATGGCTTAGTCCAAACCTGAAGTAGAACTCTTGGCTGAATTACGCAGCAGTACAACACATGACAGTAATTTACAGGCTCAACTTCACAATTCTGACACTGTACAGGGACACAAATTCAGCATGAAAGACAGTTTGATTTATTGGCAAGACAGAATCGTGGTTCCGGATGATCCTCAATTGCGTACCAAATTGTTACTTGAGTTTCACTCTTCTCATGTGGGTGGACATGCAGGAATCTCACGCACAATGGCTCGAATTTCAGCTCAATTCTTTTGGAAGAATATGAAACAGGATATCAAAAATTTTGTCCAAAACTGTCTCATCTGTCACAGGCCAAACACGACACTAGATCTCCCGCGGGATTGCTGCAACCATTGCCCATACCAGATCAAGTGTGGGATGATGTGGCAATGGACTTTATCATCGGGTTACCCCCTTCTCATGGATACACAGTCATCATGGTTGTCATTGACAGGTTGACGAAGTACAGTCACTTCAGCCCTTTGAAAGCTGATTACAGTAGCAAGAGTGTGGCTGAGGCTTTTATGCGCACCGTAGTTAAGTTACATGGGATGCCGAAATCAATTGTTTCAGATAGGGATAAAGTGTTTATGAGCAAATTTTGGAAGGCTCTTTTTCAATTACAAGGCACTACATTGGCAATGTCCTCCGCATACCACCCTCAAACGGATGGCCAATCTGAGGCTCTCAACAAATGTGTTGAGATGTATTTGCGATGTCTCACATTTCAAAATCCTAAATCCTGGTTTAGAGCGCTTGATTGGACTGAATATTGGTACAATACAACTTTTCACACTAGCTTGGGCATGACTCCTTTCCAAGCATTATATGGCAGACCACCTCCTCCTATAATCCGTTACTGTCATTCCCCAACTGATGATGTGAGTGTTCAACAACAATTAATGGACAGAGATCGCTTGCTCGCACAATTGAAACTCAATCTGAAACGTGTCCAACAAGTTATGAAGGCTCAAGCTGATAAACACCGAAGAGATGTGCAATTTGCGGTGGGGGAGCAAGTATTGGTGAAATTACAACCCTATCGGCAAAATTCTGTGGCGTTGAGAAAAAACCAGAAATTGGGAATGCGTTATTTTGGCCCTTTTACTATTAGTGAGAAAATAGGACAAGTGGCTTACAAACTGTTGCTACCTTCCGAGGCACGCATTCATCCGGTGTTCCACGTATCTCAATTGAAACCGTTTAAAGGACTGTATACTGAGCCTTACCTTCCTTTGCCTTTGACAACACATGAATTAGGACCTATCTTACAGTCTGCCATACTAATTCAACAGAGGACTATCATGCGACATGATCAAGCCATTTCGCAAGTGCTGATTCAATGGGATGGTTTGAGCATCGACGAGGCAACATGGGAAGATGTTCAAGAGATGGCTGAACAATATCCTAACTTCAACCTTGAGGACAAGGTTGATTTTAAAGGGGAAGGTATTGTAATGAGAAAGCCACCTCAATAGAGTGGACAGGTGGAAAAGAATGAGAATAAGACAAATGTTGTTAGGCAGCCACAAAATCAGGAAGTGGGAAGAGGAATGCGGGCGCGTCGTCCTTCTTGCAACCTGCAGGGGTTCATCCATTAACCCTAGTATTTATAGTATTGGGATTGAGACTGAGGATGTGAATGATTTGTATGAGAATATTCTTCTCTCTTCTTCCTCACACTGAGATTTCTCTCCTTATCATTCCATGCTTGTAACCGTTTGATTCCTTCTAAGTTATACATTAGAAGTTGAATCGTTATATTAATATAACAGTACCTTATTCCTTGGCATTAAATATTGTTAGCATTACATATGATCGGTCAAAGGAGAAGCGGGTATGCTTAAGGGTGGAGAACTGGTGGGAGAGCCGGTGAAGATGATAAGCCCAGAGAAATTTGGGGAAACACGATCAAGAGTTTTTTCTTTTCTTTTTTCAATTAATTCTTATTTTCCATTAATATTAATGTAGTATTTTTTATTATTTCTTTTACTTTTTATTTCTTACCATTGGATTAATCTAATAGCCAATATAAACGCAGGAGAGACACGCATGAGAGAAACCGCAGGAGACTACCCGGATCCTGAATACTAGTGATTAAAATTCACAAAACTGGATCGATAAAATCAGCTGAACTAAGAATTGGAGTTGAATCAAGTTTCATCTAACCTATGGAACCGTTAGTCCTAAGAATAACTGAAAAACCATTTGAGTCCAATCTGGTTTGTTCCAACCTATTGAACCGTTAATTCTAAAGAATAATTAAAAAACTATTAGAGTCCGGAAAAATTGTACAGAACCGGTGTAATCGATAAATTCGGCCTAATTTCACAATTTCTTTTTCGCTTTGACAGAACTACTAGTATAACTTTACAAATGATTTAGTAGAGTATGCTGCAACTATTAATTAACTGCTTAAGCATATTTCAGAGTTTTTCAACCGGAAATCCAATAACAGGCTTAATTTTTGAAGCCAAACTTCCTAACTCACCTACTTCATCATTGTTCAATCTCCACCCAAGTGCACCTTTAAATTCTTCAGCTTGTTCGGCTGTCTTAGCACCAGGAATCGGTATGACATTGCCTTGAGCTACAAGCCAGTTCAGAGATACCTGAACAGATCATTTCATAAGATTTATGTTCTCATCAGTGAATGTCTCAGAACAAACATTAGACTAATGTTTCAAATATTCAACTTAGTATGAACCTGTGTAGAAGTTTTGTTGTACTTGTCTCCTATTTCAGTTATCTTGTTCAGCAAAGGCTTGAGCTGCGAAATAAAAATAGCAAAAGCACTTGAGGAAGGAAGCTAGTAATATTGGTAAAATTTATTGGATCTTCAAATTTCAGAAAAATAGTAATGGCTGTGTACCGTTTTAAGGAATTCGGGAGTATAAATTCTGCCTCGAGGTCCACTTGGGGGCTTTTCAGGAGTATACTTTCCAGTCAGAACACCTGATAAAGATCTTATACTATAAGCACTTAATAAAACTGAAACTGAGTGTGTGTGCTCGACTACAAATATTATTCTTTTGCTATGCAAACTACGATTTTGAGAATAAAATTTTGACATAATAAAAAGGAGTGAGTTTACCTTGAGCTATTGGTGAATAGGCGATCAATGAAATCCCCAGTTCATCACAGGTAGCCTTCACGCCATTTTCTTCGGGGGTCCTATAGATAAGGCTGTAGTTTACTTGGTTTGAAGCCAATGGAATACCTCTCTTCCTTAGCCTTTCGTAAGCCTCTCGTAGTCGTTTTTCTTAATACATCAAAAAATGAATGTTAAGTGCATATGCTCATAATACATGAAACAATGACATAGACACTAGACACGACACTGACACCGAAAATAACTTGAGATAATAGAAGTGATTGTATGTAATCACAAGAGTCAGTGTCATGAATCATGATGGTGTCTGATAGTGTCTGAGTTACCACGACACAATATGAAGTATCATGCTACATAGAAGATAATAATCATTGAGAGTTACCACTGTAGTTTGAAACACCAACAGACTTTACAAGTCCCTTTTCAACAGCATCACCAAGACCATCAATATACCCTGAAAGTAATTCATTCGCGAACGTATCATATCAAACAATAGTTCCCATTAACTATATTGAATGAATAGTTGAACGAATTAAATTGGTACACTTAACAACCTTCATTTCCCCATACTCCCGGCCTGAAAAACAAGTGCATTACTTCATCAAAAACATATTCATCGATAGAAATAAATATCATTCAAAAGGCTCATAAAATACAGACCAATGAAGCTGATACACATCCACTGAAGTCATTCCAAGTCGACCGAGGGAATCTTTAAGCGCACTGATAACACTTTGACGGCCTAATCTCCATGGCAGTGCAGCAAACTTGGTCGCAACCGCAACATCAACATTAGGATCCCTTTCTTTTCTTTCTCTAAGAAATCTTCAATTGACAAACAAATAAAACCATTAATGTGACCCTTGATTATAAACAACTCCATATGCAAATTACACCAAAAATATAAATGTTACCTTCCAAGAAGTGTCTCTGAATTTATGGCTCCAAAAGCAAGCTGGAAAAAAAAATGAAAAAAAAGAAAGAAAAAAAAAACAAAATAAAAAACTAATGAATTTAAACTCATCCATGAAACTTCAATAAGATATTCAGTACTCTTCTAGCTTAACATGAGGTTCTGAGTTCGAAAAGGACACACACTAGGGTTAAATTCTCTTTGAGGGAGAACTTTACCGCCTATTGAGGTTATTTCAACTCTAGGGATTAGTGTCAGTAGTATCGCAGAGTACCGGTTTTTACCAGAAAAAGATATTTCCATTACACTCACCCCAGAGCCATAAACTTCAGCAGTGTCGAAAAAGGTTAAACCACCATCAATACTTGCATTGAAAGCCTCTTTAGCAGCCTTCTCATTCCTATCTAAAATTTAGATTCCACATAATCGATTAATTAAAATCAACATTGAATTTGACTTTACTTGAAAGTGGGGATAAAAAAAAAAAAGTTACCATTCCACTGAAAATTGTTCCAGTAAGTAGTATCACCCCATGACCAAGCACCAACTCCAATTGTAGTTACCTTCAAATCAGAGCCACCCAATTTCACCTTCTCTTCAAATGTCTTAAGAGTAGAAGAACCCTCTGAAGCAACAACTCTTATTCTTTGAATTCTAGAGTGACCAGTTATAGTAAAACATCCACTGTTTATATGAAGAGCCATGGAGAAACAAAATGGAGTTCAAATCCAATAACGGGGTATGTGGGTATGAAAGTTTTTTAATTGAAATGTGGACTGTCTTACGGAGAAGTTGAAGTTTTGGAGGTGGTGAAAGGGTACACGTTTGATGCAATCTTGTGAAAAAAGGAGAAGTTTAAAGGTGACAACATTGTACACGTGGATGTACGAGGATGCTACCATTGTTGCCATCGGGCACTTTCAAGATTTAATCACACACTAGTCAGCCAATTAGAATAATCTATCTATTAAAAGAGAAATACTTGCAAAATCGAAATTCACTCTTCTAACCTTTGCATAGAATGATTAATCTTTATCGGTAAGAAATGCGCCGACTTAGTTAACCGATCTATAATCACCCAAATCGAATCATTACCTTTTGCAGTCTCAGGTAACCCAGTCATAAAATCCATGGAAATACTATCTCATTTCCACTCAGGAACATTCAATGGTTTCATCATACTTGAAGGCTTTTGATGTTCAATCTTTGACTTCTGACATGTCAAACAAGCATATACAAATTCAGTAATATCTTTTTTCATACCCGGCCACCAAAACAACCTACACAAATCCTTATACATCTTTGTAGCGCCAGGATGGATACTCAATCGACTCTTATGTCCTTCTTCAAAATACTTTTCTTAATTCCTGGAATATCCGAAACACATACCCTATCCCGAAATCTCAAAATTCCCTCTTCATCAATTCTGAAGTCACCTGCATTACCTTGATCGACCAGCATCAATTGATCAACTAATTTCAAATCAGATTTCTGACCCTCACGAATTTCTTCTAAAATCCCACTAGTCAGCTTTAACATACCCAATTTCACATTATTTGTAGTAGTCTTACATAACAAGCTCATGTCTCTGAATTGCTCAATCATCTCAAGTTCTCTCACCATAAGCATCGAAATATGCAACAACTTACTACTCAAAGCATCGGCCACTACATTTTCCTTACCAAGATGGTAATTCAAATCAAAATCAAAATCTTTTAATAATTCAAGCCACCTCCTTTGCCTCATATTTAACTCTTTATGATCAAACAAGTACTTTAAACTTTTGTGATCACTGAATACTTCAAATTTCGAAACAAACAAATAGTGCCTCCAAATCTTAAGTAAAAATACCACAGCTGCCAACTCTAAGACGTGAGTAGGGTAGTTTCTCTCATGAACTATTAACTGTCTAGAAGCATAAGAAACCACTTTATTATTCTGCATCAAAACTCCACCAAGACCCATCTTGGAAGCATCATAATAAACCACGAAGAACTCATCTGGATTCGGCAAAACCAACACCGGTGTAGTCGTCAACTTCTTCTTCAGTTCCACAAAACTTTCTTCGCAAGCGATATCCCACACATAGGCTTGAATCTTTCTAGTCAATTGCGTCAATGGTAAAGTCAACTTAGAAAAACCCTCAATGAACTTATCATAGTAACCAGCTAATCCAAGAAAACTACGAATCTCCGTAGCAGACTTCGGAGTCTCCCACTGTAATACTGCATCGATCTTTGAAGGATTCATAGAAATTCCACCACTTGAAATTACATGGCCGAGGAAACTCACTTCCTTTAACCAGAACTCACACTTGGACAACTTAGCATACAATTTCTTTTCTCTTAATACTTGCAACGCAATCTTCAAATGCTTAGCATGTTCCTCTTCTGATTTAGAATATACCAAGACATTATCTATAAAAACCACCACGAATTTATCAAGATACTCATGAAAGATCTTGTTCATATATTCCATAAACACACTAGTCCCATTAGAAACTCCAAAACGACATCACAGTATACTCGTAATGACCATATCTCGTCCTGAAAGTTGTCTTAGGAATATCATCAGCTTTAACTCGTATCTGATGATAACCAGACCTCAGATTAATCTTACTGAACACATATGCACCTACTAGCGGATCCATTAAATCATCAATCCTCAAAAGTGGGTATTTATTCTTGATAGTTACTTTATTCAACTATCAGTGTAACACCCCAAATTTTCTCTCTTTTATCCTATCATCATGTTCACATCATAATCATCATAAGCATATCATATCATTGGCATCTAACATAGAAAAATGAAGCATAACATCCTCATGTTCTAGCATAGGGCATATGATCAATCATCTGGGGATTTGAAGCTCTACAAGCTAAAGCAAGAGGCCAGGTGACAGTGCAAAATTCCCACAAGGTATCCTTATGACATATGCAAGCCCAAGACCATTTACAAAAGCCAAGAAGGGTAGAAGATCATCAGAGGATCAAAGATGCAACAATCCCCTACACAAGTGAATCTTGAATTAGGGTTTTGCTTTTGAGTAGGGATTTCTTGTACCTTTGACCAATTCTTGTGGTCAAAGTCTTTCATATGTCATTTGAAGCCTAGGGATGAAATTTGGTGATAAAACTCACTGAGGAAGTCAGTCAATTTATCAGTTACTTGTGGAAGAAGAAATTGGTCAACTGTGCAATTAAGAAGTCAACTGTGAGAATTCAAGGGGTCCAATCCCATTTTTTAAGATAAGGAATGTTCTTAAGGTCAAACAAGGGCTTTGGTGTTGACAAAAATCAAGAATTAAGAGGTTTTAAAGGACTTTCCATTTTTGGCATATGACTTGTAATGAAAATGTCCAAATTTGGTAAGTTTTGCCCTAGTTTTCAAGGCTTTCTTTCACAACCAAAATGACTCCAAATGGGTTTTCTTTGAACATTAAAGTTGTAGGGTGTACTCTCCCATTTTCAAAAAGTACAAGAACATGTCCATAGCATTTATGGTTGGAAAGTTATGATCAAGTGAAGTTTGGATATTTTTAGGGTTTACATGGAAAACCAATTTTACACCAAATTGCAAAAAGCCTTATAAGTCATTTCCAAGCCGATTAATGGGAAAAGTGAGGTCACAATATCATAGTGAATTTCATAAGGGTGAGATGGATCAAGGAAAGTCACTAAATTCGTGCATGGGAAGTACGTTATTCCATAAAATGCAAAAATGCATGATCATTCACAAAGCATGACTCCCATATCCAAAGGTCAATATGGTTTCGCTTATGGATCAAGAGCTGGATGAGAGTTGAACATGTGCAAGGAAAGAATGCATGGCACAAGCAAATCACATAATCACAAATTTCTTGCCAAATTGCAAATTGCTCTCAATTTCACTATTCTCACATGCATTCTCTCCACAATTCAAAGCACTGAAAGCATGTACACTATATAAGAAAGCTAGGGTTTCATTTCACCAGATTTCACCATCATTCTCTCATTTTAAACTTTTTGCTCCATTTGCATTTGTCTTCGAATCTCACTATTCTTCCACTCATCTCAAAAAATCTTTGCATATTCATGATCCTTGAGGTGTCAGGAGTAATAATCCACCATTAATTCAAGCAAAAGGTCAAGGGTTCACAAGGTGCCATTCAAGTGCAGTTGCTTTCGAGTTGCAAGATTCAGGAGGATTTAAGCTCTCTCTTGCATTTATTTTGCAAGGAGAGGCCAAGGGAGGTTGATCTGCAGCTAGAGGAGGTTTATCTTGAGCTATTTTGAGAGTTGCAACCTTCAGGTAAGCTCCAAATTTGTAGATCTAGAAATGATTTTAATTGTGTGCGTTTTGATCTATATGCTTTGCTGGTTATGCTGATGTATTTAGATTTAGAAATGAGTTAGGTTGGAGTGAGATATATGGATTTTCAGTTTGATGTGTGATTATGTTTTGCTTCGATCTGGCTTATATGTTGATCTTTTTGAAAATCTGAGCTCATATTTGAAATCTACGTGTTTTGATTATTTGATCTGGAGTGTTTCATTCATTTATTGCTAGTTTGTTCTTGGCTATGAGTTTTTTGGTGACCGGAGCTAGGGTCCGTCACCGGATTCTGGAAAATCAATTGGAGAAGATGACTTTTAGGCCCCATGATGTGTTGATCTGGACGGAAGAGATGCTGCCAACGCATTAAATTAGCACACTCTCTCTCACGTGTTTTATAAACTCTGAATATTGTTTATGTTGCGCACCACATGATAGTTAACATACACACACGCCCTGATCCTTTGGTTGTTTGACTTGGTTTAATGGTTGACTTGATCTGATGCGTTGGTTGGATCTGATGGTTTGTGTTTTTTTCCAGTTTATCTGAATATCCACCACACATAATATGTTCATACGTTGAGCCTTATGGGCCTTAGATGCTATTCACGCCCCCTTTTTATTAAGCCCATATCATTTGAACTGAGTTTACTTGTTGACTGCACCTCCCTTGTTCCTTGTTTTATTTTTATTTCCTTTTATTAATTGTTTGGTTTTGGTTTTTTAAAAATAGCTAGAAGTTCCTAAAAATCACCAGAAAAATCATGTAGATCAAATTTAATTTTCTTTAATTTCTTACAATTTTATTTTCCATTTATTTTCATTTTTTTGCATTGGAATTAATTGTGTGGTTTATTTTCTTCTTTTTATTTATTTTAATTCACATGATGTCTTGTTTATTTTCTATTTTGATCATGAAATTGAATTTTGACTTGGTTCTTTTTGCTCTGGATCAATAGCATGATGTAGTTTGTTGTTGATTTATCTCATGATTTTTAGGATTTTGTATATGGAGTTTTGTCAAGTTGCTTAAGATTGAAGTTTCAAAACCCTAATTCTTGCTTATGAAGTTCTTTGACTTAGTTGGCTATTGATCTTGACCCTGTCCTTTTGGTATGATATTATCACATGTTTGAGGAACAATTGTGTTTAATTTTAGAATTTTTGAGTGAATTTTTTATTTAATGTGAATTTTCTTGCTTACTTTCCCTAGTTTGTGTTCTTTCTTGCTACTTATTTTCTTCTTAGGTTAGAAGGGCACTTGTGCCAACTTCTATGGGATATCTAGAGTCCTCTTGATATGTGTATAAGTCCCTGGTCCTTGTATGGTGTTTACATCTTGATTTGCTTTGAAGTACTTGTCCTTAAAGGTTTTCACATGTGTATGTATGCTCACTTCACTCCTTAAGCCTAGTTGCTTCTCATGTTGAACTTGTGTGCTCCCTCTCTTGGTTTCTACTATTTGTTTAGGCACTCCTTTGATATGTTAGGATTTTGATCTTCAATTTTATGATGCTTTGCCACTTTGTATGCTTTGTGTCATCTCATAAGTGTTTCTTTTCTTTCATAGTGATTTGAATTGTTTCATGATGAATTGTTTGCTCTAATACTTTCTTGGTTTTTTTGTGTGTAATCATAGCATGAGATTGGTGTGTATTATTTATGGTTGTGATCTTTTTGGCATTAATTTTTTCCTTTCATTACTTGTGTATGATCTAACCTTTCTTTGTAGGGGCTCATGGTAAGTGAAGTGTGGATGGTATCCACATTTCAAGTCTTCATTCTATCTTCCCATTTTGCTTTCTCATTTGTGATTGTGATGTGCATTATGCAACGCCCCAATTCGATAATTCCCATTTTTGTTGGAGTATTTTATTTTAATCGAGTAATTATTATTTTGTTTGTGAAATTAATATGATGATATGATATGTTGATGAATTAATGTGATATATTGGTGTGATATGTGATTTTTACCGTTTTATGAATTTCCGGGTAAAATTGGATAAGAGGGTATTTTAGACTTTTGCTAATTAGTGATAAGTTAGAATTAATAGAATTGGTATTTTTGTGAGAGAAATGATATTTGGTTGGAAAGAGTAGAAAATATAAATAGAAAGAAAGAAAATATAAGAGAGTGAGAAAGAGTGAAATAGAAAAGTTGGTAAGAAGAGAAAGAAAACGAGAAGAAAGAAAAGGGGAGAAGAGAAAAAGAAGAGAAAAGAGGAAAAGTTGGAAAAGCTTCAAGATTGCTCCAAGGAATCGGAATAATCAGGTAAGGTTGATAAACATTGTTATCTTAATCTTGTATATGATTATGTATGTGTTAGATTTTGTGGGTTTTTGATTTGATGGAGTTTTAGAGAAAATGAAAAGTTAGGTTTTGATGAAATTGTGAGAAATTTATGGATTAAGCGGTTAGAAATCAATATAAATGCTTGTGAATGATTATGTTATGTGTAGAAATAATTAATAATGAGTATGGTGAGGTTACTAGGTGTTATGGGTGAGAAAAATGGAGTTTAGAAGTGATTTTTCTGGTTCATAGCAGGTACAATCGATTGCAGCAGAGTGCAAATCGATTGCACCATAGTCCAGAAGCGATTTTTGAAAATCTGGGACTGTGCAATCGATTGCATCAGGGTGCAAATCGATTGCACTCTGTAGCTTTTAAAAATGAAATTGAAACGAGCGTATCTTTTGAACCGTAACTCTGTTTTGACCCCCGTTCGAAGCGTTAGAAAGATATTTCAATGCTCTATTTGATGGAAGGAAGAAATATTGTTAAATGTATGAAATTAATTAATTTGTGAGATTAATTAATTTGTGGCGTTTATTGATTTGTGAGATTAGTGGAAAGAATTGTCAATATCATAACTTGTGTTTCAGGTATCCATTTTTAGCGTTCCATATATCGTTTTGAAGCTAAAATTATGAATTTTATAATGATGTCGGAAAATATTATTTTAACCAATTTTTACCCGACTTTTCCGATAAAACGTAATTAAGTTAATTATAGAATTGTGGGATTGATTGTGAGATTGTGGTCGTTTGGCAAATGAATACATTGCTTGAATTGAATGCAAATGTATGTTAATTGAATGAGTTGAATGCATAATTATGTTGTGAATAATGTATGTATTTTCAAGAATGTTGTGTGTCATTTTGCATGTATAGCATAATGTATGCATTCTTGTGTTGTGAGATTCTTTGTGAATCTGTTGTAGCATCGTGTGCTCATGTGGAGTGTAAGCGATGACTACAACAAGATTGTGTGCCCATGTGGGGTGTGAGCGATCAGATTGTGTGCCCGTGTGGGGTGTGAGTAATCCAGAAACATCGTGTTCCCGTGTGGGGTGTG
The DNA here is from genome assembly GCA_963966055.1 of Lathyrus aphaca. NCBI lineage: Eukaryota > Viridiplantae > Streptophyta > Magnoliopsida > Fabales > Fabaceae > Lathyrus > Lathyrus aphaca. Next base: position 410,330,266 of record OZ014524.1, on the reverse strand, counting down.
AGCGATGGGTGATTTATTCACATTGATTGTGTGCCCGTGTGGGGTGTGAGCAGTCGGATTGTGTGCCCGTGTGGGGTGTGAGCAATCCATAAACATTGTCTGCCCATGTGGGGTGTGAGCAATGGGGAACATCGTGTGCCCGACGTTGGAGTTACTTTAGGTAACAAGCGATGATTCCATTTGGTTCCTGAGTGAACCTGCTGAAATGTTGAGTCGGTACCGCATTGCATCTGCATAGAGTCGTGTGTCGGTCTCTATGAGTTGCATTTTATCATTTTAATTATGATATGCAGAAATAATGAATACGGGTGTAAGGATGAAATCCTTGTGTATATAAGTTACCTCGTTTGTTGCATATCTTTATTGAGCAGGTGTTGTATGTTTTCAATTTCAAGTATAATGTGGCATTGCTCTTTTATACAGTGTTTCAAATATACTCTGATGAAATTTTAATATGTTCCTAAGTGATTTAATTGCTTATTTGGGGTACAGAAAGGGGGTGTTACACATTATGCCATCTCATTGCTCAACTTCTTCTCTTCCCATTTTAGAAACAACTTATTTCCTTTAGAGGAGTAAGTTGTATTCTAGTTCTTCTTTCTCCTCTTTCTTTCTTCTTTCCTTCTTCTTTATGATATGTTTCAAACCACACTAACCTTAGGACCACTTTTTCATGATAACTTTAGGATTAGACTTTCCCCTTAGTTTTTACCTTTGAGATCCTTTTGGTGCTCTCTCTTTCTCATTTTCATACAAAACCTAAAAAATATATAATAATGGTTGAGGTGACTCTTCCCTTTTGTCATACTCTCAAAGAAAATCATGAAAAACACTTCTTCACTTTAATCCACCAAAACACTTAATAATACAAACAAGTTAGTGAATTTAAATCCTAATATTAGGAAACAAGTTTGAGGATATTCTTCATTCTTGATGGACTTGTTACTCATTCTATTTTGGGATGTGGTAATAAAGACATGTTCCTTAGAATAGGATTTGCCTTCACTTACTTATACCACACTTATAAAAAACTCTAAAAAACATTGGACAAACAATAAGCGTCTCTCCTTCAAGACTTATCTTCTCATCACCTTCACTCTTTACGTACGAACTTGCTCCTACTTGTCACTTTTCAAGATGGTAACACACTCGTCGTCTGAGCCTGCAACACCTGAGCATTGACATAAGCAGTGAAATCCTTAATTCACAAGCAATCTTTCCACCCCTAGTTAGGGGAACTACGACGACTCTAATCCTCATGTCCAGATGAGGTACGTAGGCAGCGGGGTAGGGCCCGTTCGAACACTCTTTTATTTTCCCTACATTTACCCTATTTCTTTTCTTTTCTTATCCAGTTCAGTTCCTTTTCTTTGCAGCGACTTTCATTGCTTCACCCTTTGAAATAGTTTCTTTGCAAACGTGGATCCCGTCGGGTACGGCGGACGATCTGGGGTACTAATACCTTCCCAGGTCGTAACTGACTCCTGAACTCAGTCTCTTTGATTCGCATGACTTGTGTCCTTCCTTTTTTTCTTCTTCTAGTTAGTGCAACATTACCATTCCCGTTCCTTCGGGATAAAAATGCATGGCTGGTGACTCTACCTCTTTCCGCGCCACTTTCGCGCTTGTACCAGGATGGAAATCCATGGAGCGACAGCTGGCGACTCTGCTGGGTTTCATCCTTCCTAACCAGAGAATCTCTGGTTCCCTTTAGAGTCTCTCCTAGCGCTTGTTTGTTTTAGTTTTATTGGGTGTTGATTGTTTGTTGTTGTGTGTATATTTTACTGTTGTTTTATTTACAGTTTATTTATAGCTTTATTTACAGTTTTAGTATTTATTTTCATGCATCGTATATTATACTGGACTGTCTGGACTAGTTTTTTCTGTTTGGCGGGACTTGGGTGTTACTTGTGTGTGGTGAGATGAGATTAGCCAAATACCCAGCTTGAGTGCACCATAGGACTTAGCGTGGACAATCACTTTGGCCCCATGGTATCTTGTCATGGGGGTATTAGTGCGTTCACACCCAGATTCGCGGTCGTCTTGGAAGTGTCTTGATATATGGATCTTCCTTACTTCATTACACAACCTTGATAGTTATGTGCGGCTGGGGACCGATCATTGAGAACCTTGTGGAAACATCCCTCTCCAGTGGTGGCAGTGGCAGACCATATTTTGTGGCAAACCCATTCGCACCCGAGGGCCCACTTGGAACTCGCATAGGATGGCCTATTTTTCTCGGACTCAACTGAGACCTCCCTGAGTAGTACATAATGCCAAACTGATTCCCTAATCTGGTCATGAGCCATTTCTCGGAAATGGTGAAAGTAATATTGCTATTCGGCTTTGAGAGTCCGTGATGTTTGACCCGGAGCACACCCGTGAGATTGGGAGGGGTTTACAGGTTTGCAGGAACCCACTAACCTCATCATACCCACTGCCAGTACATTCTTATGTGTTGATCTGTTTTCTTTGACCTTTGGAGTTCTTGATTTAGTTGTTTTGGAAGTCTGATCTGAAGTTATCTGTGACTCACCTGAATGTATATGGGCTATTATTCAGAGGACCTACAGTTTATGTTCACTTGGCTCTTGTATCCAATACCCAGACAGTTCCAGATTGATCATATTTGCCTTGCATTTGCATTTGCATCATATCATAGCATTCTTAACATCTTAGTGTTTTATTTTTTAGGTTACATTTTCATACCCTGTTCTGGTATCTGTTAGCTTTTCATATCCAGATGGCAAGCATCACTACAACTCTCAAGAAGAACAATGCACACTACACCTTTCCACAACCAGAGGTGAGGAAATTGCACCAATTGAAGGGTCTGATGAATGATAAGGTTCTAGGAGATTTCAGGGCCAACTTTGGACAGATTCTCAGGTACATGGATAAGCCAACAGAAGAGTAGAGGGACAATATTCATACTCTTCTCCAGTTCTATGATGCTTCATTACGCTGTTTTGTATTCCCAGATTATGTTTAGGCACCTACATTGGAAGAAATTTCCAGCTTGTTGCATATCCCCCTCAGAGGAAGGCAACCTTATTACAACTCAGTGAGAGTACTCCAGGAAGAAGAGATTACTCAGAGATGTCATTTTCCTTTAAGCATGGTGGAGCAGGGTTTGAGTAGTAGCAAAGGGAAAGGATTGCCTTGCAATGTACTGATTCAGGATGCTCTGGCATATGCTCAAGATAATCAATGGACACAGTTCAATGTACTCCTAGATTTGATGGTTTATGGGATTAACCTATTCCCAGGAGATCAAGGGATTGTTAGCTTGGAGGCCATTGCCATTTTCTTCAGAAGAAATCCCACACCTACTCTGTTAGGTGATTTTTATTACGGAGTTCACTATAGGAATGAAAAGAGGGGAGGTCATGTGAGTTGTTGCGTACCTCTGTTTGCTTATTGGTTTGCTAGACAGTTGCCCAAAGTGGGGCCATTCAAGGATCTAAGGGGAGAATGGAATGGTCAAATATATTGATGGGGTTGACTGCAAGTGATATAAGCTAGGGATATGACAGGGATGTATTGGGGAAAGAGATGATTGTGAAATGTAACTGGTTCCCCAATGTTTCTTTAATTGGAAGGAAAGGAATGATCAATTATAATCCAGTTCTGGCTAGAAGGCAGCTTGGATACCCTTTGAGAGAACCCCCTTCTGATGAGGATGTGAGAGAATCCTTATACCTTCCTATTGAGGGGAATATAGACATGGCTATTCAAGTATTCCAAGCTTGGGATATCAGGACTCAAAAGGGAAAGAAGGAGTTTGGAAGATTGGATCCAAACATGTATGAACCCTTTGCTGCATGGTTGAAGAATCGTGTCAAGATTTCTTTGTTGCCTTTCTCATTAGAGCTTCCTCTCTACCATAAAGAAGTAATTCCACAGGTCCCTGATGCACAAAGCACTGTTCCTTTAGAAGATTACCAAAAGCTTGAAGCTCAGTTGAAAGGACTAAAGTTGGAACATGCAGAAATGATCAGCTTACACCATCAATTGGATCTTTCCAAGTTGACTCTAGAAGAGAAGTTGCATAAAGTGAAAGTAGACCAGGAAGCTAAGGACAAGGAGTTGGCAGAAAGAGACGCTTACTTCCAAAGAAGGGGATTGGTGGACATCAAGAGGGAAGAACAGTTCAATAAAAACAAGAAGGCTCTCGGGGATGCTAGACAGTCTCTCACTTGGATACATGGGCGGAGAGATCAGGACCAGGCAGAATACAGAAAGAAAGATGAAATGTTTGAGTTACAAATTGCTTCTCAAAGGGAAGAGTTGGATCAGGCTTACAAAAGGCAACAAGAGGTGTCTCAGCAGCTGAATGAGGCTCTTTTAGAGCTAACAGACCTCAGGAGAAGATCAGATGTGAAAAGAACTCGAGTAGAGATGGAGGTTGCAGATAAAGGGCCAAAGTCTTCCTACAGCTTGGAGTTTTAGTTTGCTTTTCTTGTATTTCTGATTACCTACAGGATTGTTGTAGGAATCTAAGTTGTTTGTTGTACTTTGTGTTTTTGTAAAACTTGTAACCCTACGGGGATGGTATTTGTGCCTTAGGGCTTTTGATTTATGCACTTTATTTCGTTAGACTCTTTAAGCTTTGTGTTTTTTTCACTAGTTGTGGAAATGGTGTGAAAACATTGAAAGAGATATTCGCAGAAGATTATTATTTCAAAGGCCATCTGGATTCTTCAAGGAGATACCAGAACTGGGGAAAAATACCCTGATAATGAAAGCATAAGGATTGCATTGCATGTAACAATTTTGTTGTTTTGCAGGTACAGTCTACGGGTTTCTAACATCTCTTCTGATTTTAGGCACTATAGCTCAAAAGAAAGGTCCCAAGAAGATCCACAGATATCCAACAAAAGAAAATAGAGAGATAGTAATGGATCAGATGCAGGCAGATTTGGCAGATTTACGTACAAGAATGGATAATTTCGTGACCCTTATGTCTGGAATGGGTCAAACTCAAGAGCGCTTGCGCAAGCTGGTAGAGAATAATCAAGCTAGGAACAATGGTCCAGTAGATGGAGGCAATCGCAACGGGCCTGACGCACGTCATGTTGAAATCCCTGTGGTACTATAAACACCCCAAATTTTCCCTCACTTTTTCTCACACTATGGCTTGTGATCTTTTCATATAGCATTGCATAAGCATATCATCTCACTGTATAGTTCATTTCATCTACATCTAGGGTTTGTGATCTGAGCAATCCAAGAAGTGATCTGAGCCATCTCAAAGGCCTTGAAGCTTGCCAAGAGGGTCCATGTGTGTTCCATGATCATGATATGCTCCCCCAAAGTTCATAAAAGTCAAGAGATCACAAAGCATGGCAAAGGCATAGAGGCAGACTGAAGATTTCCTGCACAGATGACCTAAAATTAGGGTTTTGGGTTTGAGGCCCTGAATCTCAAATTTTTTGGTCATTCTTGTTTCTAATGCTGTCAATATGTTATAAGGAGCATGTGTACCAAATTTGATGAAGATATTCATTGTGGAAGTCATCTTATCAACTGGTAACTTGTTGTGCAAGAAAAGTCAGAATCAGGGCATCTGAGGCCCCCAACAATGGAACCAAAGGATCATTTTCATCAAATTGAGGTTCTATGATCTTTATTTGATCTTAGAAGTTGTTAGAAGTTCCCAATATTGAAGAATTTCAAGCCATTTGCAAACTTTCCATTTTTGGACATGACTTGTAATGGAAACTTTCCATTTTGGGAAAGATTTTCAACCTCCTCTTTCTTGATCAAAAATGCTTCAAATGAAAAATCCTTAAACATGAAAGTTGTAGATTGTATCTTCCCATTTTCAAAAAGTACAAGAACTCCTCTTGATTCATCCTAGAACTCAAGATATGATCTTTCAAAGTTGGGAAAAATCTTGTAATTTTCAAGTATGTGCCAAAGAGGATTTTGTGCAAAATCAAGTTTCGAGCATTCTAATGACCTCTAATTGACCTCTAAGCTTCATTACATGATAATGCAACACATCTAGATCAGATTTGAGCCTTTCCTCACAAGTCTTCATGGCCAATTTCTCAAGAATGTACAAAGTTGTAAATGTGCAAAACCATTGCAATCTCACCACTCATTCACTTCTGATCACTCTAAACCATCCCATGGCCATCCTTGATGCAAGCTGAGGCAGGACAAGCCCCCAAGCCAGCTCTGACCCAAGCCCATACCTCATAGTACACAATCTTGACTTTTTGCAAAACGTCCCATATCAATCAGCCTGTGCCACAACAATTTTCTGGCCAATCAACATTGTTTATGTGGACATCAAGGAGTTCATTACACAACACACACAAGCTTGAATCAAGCCCTAAGCTTAGTTTCACAAAAATCCCCAAAAACCTTAATTCCTTCGAAACTCACTCCACAGTCAACAAAAATCACTGATTCCTTCACCATTCATCTCAAAATCAATCATAGAACACAAAGCACCCATTGCCATGGCCTGAAAGCTTCTCAAACAAGAACACTATTTCTGAGTTATCAGAACTGAAACACTAAAACCAGCCATCATAAACTTGTTCTAAGCCTTCCAGAAGCATCAAGACGATCATTGGAGTGGATTAGCATCAAGGAGAGGTCCGGAAAGCTCAGATTGAGAAAGCTTCATCTCAGGTATCATCAAGAACAATTTTTCCAGAACTTGTTTTTTAAGTTATAAATTGATTCTTCATGATGTGCTGATCATTGTGATATGTTTACTTTTGAAAATGGTTGATTATTAAGCATGCATTGATCTTCTGAAACTTTGCCCGTTGATTCTTGTTTAATGTTGTTTGGGGGTTGATTCTGGAGATTTTAAGATCTTGGGGTAGCTTGTAGAGAGACTTAGGGATTTGGTGTTTCCGGAGAAGACGACCGGAACACTGTTCCGGTCACCTGAAGAAGATTAGGGTTTAATCCATAATTAATGCCAGTTTTAATGTGGGTCGCGTAGGATGAGTGTTTCCCGCGTGTGTTGGATGACTCAGATTGCCTCATTAAACCCTAATCCATTTTTATTAGTTTAATTAGTTTTAATTAAATTAATTTAATCAGAACGAATACTGACCCTCCATCTGCGCGCCAGTCAACCCCAGTTCAAATCTCAACCTTAGATCCTGATTACTTTGCATTTTCTTTATTTTTATTTGCATTTCTTTTGTTCTATTTATTTAAAATAGCAAAAACAATTAAAAAAATCCCATTCTCTGCATTTTTACTTCAAATATTTTTCTTAACTCAAAAACATATTTTATTTTAATTTTTGCATTAAAAAGGATTTTTTTAAAACATTTAAATGTTTTATTTAATTAATTAATTGATTTTAATTAATTAAAAATACATTTAGGTTTCTAAAAATCACATAAAAATTCATAAAGCATTCTCATACATTTAGAAACATTTTTAAACTCACCATACAAATTTCTTTTTAGGTTTGATCTCATTTTCATAATTATCTTTGAATTAGGGTTCTTAAATTTCACATTTTTTAACCCTAACTTGAAAAAATCATTTCTGCTTAACCATGATGAGTTTGAACTTGGTTCGTTTTGCATTGTTTAAGATGTTGCATCTAGTATCTAGGTTATTTATTTCATAATTTTTTTATTGAATTTTCAATTTGATTTGCATTTTTCCCTTAGAAGTATCCAAAAACCCTAGTTAACTTAGGAAATCCATAACTTTCACTAGGTTTAGCTTCTGACCTTCTCCTTTGGTGAGTGAACTTGTATATGTTTAGGATTTGTTTGAGTCCAATTTCAAATTTTTATCCTGATGTATGCTTCTGTTTTGGTCATATGCATCTCATGTTGCCTTAAAACCCTAATTTCTCATGTTCATTTGCATTCATCTTTGCATATCTCAATCATATAACTTGCCATGACATTTCAAGCATTTGTATGACATCTTAGACATCTTAAGACATGATTGAACATTGCTTGATCATTTCTTCATTAATTTGGTATGCTTTTCATTCATTACATTCCATGTGTATCCATGTGTTTTTCATGCTTCTAACATGCCTCCTTTGCATCTCATCCTTGTATGATCATTCATAAGCATTATGTATGACTTTGCATCATCTTATAACACATTTTCCTTGCATATACACTTCTGGTTTTGGTCTTTGCATCTTTATTCATCTCATTTCCTTTTGCTTTATGTCTTATGCATTCATGCTAACATTTCAGTGGCTTGTGGTAAGTTGTTTGTGATGTGGATTTTCCTTGACATCCCACCTCTTCTCATATCTTCATATGCATTATTTACTTGTCTTTGAAGTTAATTTAATTCACTTATGCTCTCTCCCTCTTACTTTATTTCTTTTAAGTTACTTATCTTCTTCATGAAGTAAGTAACTTATTTTTTTTCTCCTTCTCTTTTCATCTGCTTCTTCTTCCTTGGTGGCTTCCTGAAGATCTTCTCTTATGCCTCACAAACCATAGGATATCCAAGGATGATAATATTTAGGTTGTATATAGTCTCCCCTAGTCTTTTACCTTTGAGTCTCATTGAGTCTCTCTTCTCATCTCATAATCAGAGGCTAAACACTTAAAGCTTTAGGACTTTGAATTAGGGTTATGCCTGCATCCTTATCTTAGGATGGAGTGTATAACTTTAATCCTTAGTGTTAAACCTTTAATTTGTTTACACCTCTTAATCAAAACACTTAAGAATGATTAAGACATAAGCTTGTAACTTGGGCCTTACATTAGGGTTCCATCTCTTCCTTGTGGTTAAGAGGGACTAACCCTAATGTTTAATGGACAAGTCCCCCTAAAGTTGTCTTACAAACTTAAAACTCATTTCTTAATCTCATCCTTTAATTAAAATCGACTTAATAAAGTCTTGTTATATAATGAATTTAGTTCCTAACCATGGATTAAGTTGTGGAGTCTTTCTCAGCTTAAGTGTTCTCATATATCATCCTTCTCTTAGGATGGTGTAATGAGTTCACTAATCCTTGATTAGAGATTAAACTCATTACTTAACACTAAACAAAAACAAAACAAAAACATCTTAATAATCACAAGTAGGTTAATGATCTTAATCCTGCATCATTAGGGTAATTAAGTTGAGATGCTTATCTCACACTTAAGTAGGCTCATTATCCCTAATCAGGGAGGATATAATGAGTTCACAATCTTTAATTTAGGCTTAAGCTCATTACCCTATGCAAAATACCAAAAACAATAAAAAATTGAAAACACAAAAAACAAACAATAATCGTCTCCTCCGGGATTCTTTTCTCACCACACTCACTCTATAAACGAGAACTCGCTTCTTCCGTCTAATGCAAGACAGTTAGCACTCGATCCAGACGAGTCATACACTTGAGCATAGACAAGCAAGCAGTTCACAGTCAAATCATCTTCAGTCTCTTTGAGTCGAACTACGGTGTTCTGACTTCCTCATTGCACGAGAGGATACGTAGGCATAACTTAACCGTTATCGAACGAAAGTCTTTTTATGTCCCCCCTCTTCCAGCTTTCTTTCTAAGCCTCAGTCTTGAGCATCTCACTCTCTTTTTGTACTGACACATTGTACTTTCCTTCCTAGCTTTTCATACACAGTCAGCACATATACTACCCCTTTTAAACACAATCAAGTAAGTGTGGATCCCGTCGAGTACGACGGACAATCTGGGTGCTAATTATAACACCCACTTTTCCTATTTTCTAAAATAACATAAGTTTTCAGATAAATCATAGTTTAATTAACAGTGAGTAGCTACATTTTCAAAATCAACCAAAAGTATAATTATTTAAAAACAGCGGAAATATCTTTTTATTCAACAATCGACAATTCGCCAAATATCCACAAAATTCATCAATTCACTTAATTTATAAGTTTCAACAAAATATGATACGTAACTATTACTAACAAGAATAAATAAACAACAAATATCCCTATTTCCCGTGTTACGTATCAGATTGACTCCTAGGACTCGACCAAACAACTTGTACTCCGAGCATACTCAAGTACCTGAATCATCTGTACTTCTGAAGAAGCACAGACGCAACCAAACAACAAAGGGGTGAGAAAACAATTCAATATATTAATAGTGCAAATAACATATTACAGGGTAATCTCACCGTTATTAATCAAATACATATCATACATCATACCATTAATCAATATCTCAAATAGTTCATCAACACATATCATACATCATTAATTCAATCAATGCAAAGTGACTCAATGACACAATGCAAATGCGGTACTGACTCACAATAACGGTTCATCAAATAGAACCCCAAATGCATCGTTAACGTCTCCAACAAGACACGATCATCCCTGCAACCACTATTCTCAACGAATCCCGAATAATCACATCCACGACATGATTATTCCATCAACATGTATGCGTATGCAAAACTCGATTACACACATACCATATCACGAACACACATGAATACAATCATGCCAACACGATCCTCATGATCTTCATCAATTACCACACATCCCATCACATGGGTCACATAAATAATCAGATAATATTCACATATATTATTAATACAATTCGTATAGTTCATCATCAAGAGTCATATAAATCAACATAAGCACATATATTCCTACACGCTAATTACCAAATGTCATATTTTATGAATTCCTCATTAATTCCACTCTCAATTATTCCCTATACATATATTCTAATACCACACGATCCTTCCGATCCTCACCACTACCAACACTTACATCATGGGGTCTAAGCAAGACATATAATCAACTATGTTACCAATCATCACGATCCTCTTCGTTTATCACTAATCCTTCATATAACTGTGCAAGACTTATAGTAAACATTTCCATCATCAACACCTTCTAATCGACATATTAATAAAGTTATAATATCCACAATAATCACATAACACACACACGCTTATTATCGGTCGTCGGGTCCTATAGTTAAACATGGATGTCATCATCAAGGCCCTAGACTAATGGTACAAGTATCCAACAAGAACTCGGGTTTAAACCACTTAAAATACAGAAAAATTCCTCAAAACAGAGGCCTGACACGCCCCCCCCCCCCCGTGTCCCATGACAAGGCCCGTGTCATGTGGCCTGAACATGCCCTTCATAACTCAAGATTATGCAAAATACAGGGGCTGACACGGCCGCCCGTGTCACGCGACACTGCCCGTGTCAGGCCAACTGCACCCAAAATTAAGCTTTTTCTAAAACTCACTTTTCTCTCCCAATTTCATACCAGTTCGAATTCTATCACTTATCTCTCACTTTTATCACTCAAAACAATCCAATTGTTGTTCTTAAATTAATTTTATACCTCTAATTCCTTATGATCTTCACAACCTAATATTACTAATTAAATTAAGAAAGATCCCAGGTTTGTTTCCAATTCTCCATTTACATCATCATCAACATCATTATCTCTATAACCACTTCCATACCAAACTTATCATATAACTCAAATCACCACCATTCCAATTACAACAATCAAGCATATAATTCAATAATAATTTCACACAACCATAATCAATCATCATAACATATATATACATCATATCATAATTTCATCATAATGAACAACATTAGACAATCCCTAGGGAGTAAGGAACTCCCAATTACCCTGTCATGTTATGTAACCAATAAAGAACCCTTTCTCCCCCCTTACCTCGAATTTGACAAAATCCTTGCAAAGCCTTGATCTTGAAGCTTTACGATTCTTGTTTTTCCTTCTCCTTTCCCTTTTTCTCCAGAGCCCTCTTTCCTTCTTCAAAATACGATAATGAGAAAATGTATCGTGTTCTCCCCTTTTCATAACAGAATAAAATTACAACCTTGCCCCTCAAACCTCCAACTTATATTTTATTTTATTTATTAAATAACAATATTATAATAATAATACCACCTCATTATATTATCATTATTTAAATAAAATACCTCATCCACTTATTATTCAAAATACACCATCATACTCTTGATATTTATTTTATAAAAATACTTTATAAAATTGGATCGTTACAACTCTCCCCCACTTATTTTATTTTCGTCCTCGAAAATAGTACTCAATGGCATCACTTAGATATACTTTTGCACCTGACTAATCACTCCCTTGCCAAAGCCGGCAATTCCGCAACCAACTCAAAACAACAACATTGATGCCAGGACAACCTCCCTAACAACAAGCACCACCATTATCAATGCTCAACATGCAGGTATATACCTGAAAAAGAACACAACGAAAGTCGCTACCATCATCGTAGGTAACACTCTCCTAATTCCCCATCGTAGGAATTAGTCAACCGCATTCGTACCATCATCGTAGGTAACGAGGCGACAACCAGGACAAACTCAAAATTTCACCCTATACATCCTCTAGATACCACAACATTGATAACGAACTAACCTTTTAGTTTCCTATACCAAAACAACATGATTATAATCCATCAATGAAGGACATACATCACATATATTAATATCTCTATATATCTCGCAATCCTCGATGTGTAGATAACCTCTTACCACTACCCATCCATTCTGGGACGTACAATAGTCTCAATATCTCAACAGGTCTTATTATTCAATCTCTCGAGTCTTTACTAACCATTTATGTATAAACAATTACACCACTTCACTCTTCTGCTGCGCACTCTGATTACTCGCAGCTATCTATTCCATGAAATTCGCATTCTAACTTTAATCATTCCCAACCATCATCACAATTATAGTAATAATTCACTTAGCATATTTCAAAAATCTGAATGCGAGTCCCTTAATTGTTAATTTAATTCCAACTCTTTAACCATTAGTGCAAACATAAGAAATATTATCGACTTCCTACCTCAAACCTTCCAATTAACTTAGTCGTCCCATCCTCCCCCTTTCCGATCAAATCAGAACTGTGCGGTCATGCGATTACCAAACACTTCAATCTTCAATCATAACAATAATACTATCGGATATTCCCACAATTTTACTCTCATCCATTTTCAATTCATGGGTAAGATAGATACCTCCATAATTCTTTTCTCATCGTATAATACCAACTATGACTTTATGATCCAGACAATAATTATAAAAATAAATATACATTTATAACTCATTCCAATCGCTCTAATTCATCAAGATTTCTCATAAAACTCAACCTAACTCAAAACCCCAAAAACCCCTAAAACTCATACCATCCTAATCCATTCATATTCCAATTCCTATACATTTATCATAGATTATGAAAACTCCCCATACCTTAGAGAATTTTGCCGCTTTACACTCTTCTCTTGGGTTCTCCATAGCCTCCTGACTCCGAGCTTCTCCTTTCTTCAGAGCACTTCTCCAAACACGATAGAAAACAACAAAATGAGAAAACTGATTTTATTCTCTTCTTTGGATATATTATCCCAGTTTAGCCTTTTCCCACCTTACCCTCATAATTTCACAAAAGGACCATCTTACCCTTTTCTTTAATATATGTTTAATAATAATAATAATAAAATAGCATAATAAAACACTATTTATCCTTATTATATAAGAATACTCATTTTCTCCAAAATTCTCAAAATAATCCAAACTCTCCAATTTTTCTAAATTAATTAAATAAATGATTAAATAATTAAATTTAGATTTTCGGGGCGTTACAACTCTCCCCTACTTAAAGAATTTTCGTCCTCGAAAATTACCTGAAGTAAATAGAGTCGGATACGATTTGCTCATCTGATCTTCCCGCTCCCAAGTCCAACTTTCTCCAGCTGGTCCTCCCCACAATACCTTCACTAAAGCAATTTCCTTGCCTCGAAGTTGCTTCAATTCTCTACCATCAATCCTCACTGGTAAAGCTTCAATCGTCAGATTATCTCTCACCTGAACATCATCTATCTGAAGTACATGCGACGGGTCCGGAATGTACTTTCTCAACTGTGATACATGGAATACATCATGTAAATTCGCAAGAGAGGGAGGTAAAGCAACCCGATAGGCCACTTCCCTTATCCTCTGCATAATCTGATACAGACCGAAGAAACGTGGAGTGAGCTTTCTAGACTTCAAAGCTCTTCCCACACCAGTCATAGGAGTAACTCTTAAGAACACGTGATCTCCCTCTTGGAACTCAAGTGCTTTCCTTCTCTTATCGTGATAACTCTTTTGACGACTCTGCGACGTTTTCATCCTTTCCTGAATCATTTTTATCTTTTCAGTTGTTTCTTGGACAATCTCAGGCCCAAGCATCAAACTCTCTCCTGACTCATACCAACATAATGGAGTACGACAACGTCTACCATACAACGCCTCATATGGAGCCATCCCGATACTAGCATGAAAACTGTTATTGTACGTAAACTCGACCAACGGCAAATGACTATCCCAAGACCCTCCTTGATCTAATACACAAGCTATCAGCAAATCTTCTAAAGATTGAATTGTTCTTTCCGTCTGACCATCCGTTTGCGAGTGATAAGCAGAACTCATCCTCAACTTAGTACCCAAGGCATCCTGCAAACTCTTCCAAAACCTCGACGTAAACCGCGGATCTCTATTCGATACAATACTTGAAGGTACACCATGAAACTTCACAATTTCCTCAATATAAATCTCAGCTAACCTTTGCATGGAATGGTTAATCTTCATCGGCAAGAAATGTGCCGACTTAGTTAACCGGTCAATAACTACCCAAATCGAATCATTACCTCTAGCAGTCTTAGGTAACCCAGTCACGAAATCCATGGAAATACTATCCCATTTCCACTCAGGAACATTCAATGGTTGCATCATACCTGAAGGTCTCTGATGTTCTATCTTTGACTTCTGACATGTCAAACAAGCATATACAAATTCAGCAATGTCTCTTTTCATACCCGGCCACCAAAACAACCTGTGTAAATCTTGATACAACTTCGCAGCACCAGGATGAATACTCAATCGACTCTTGTGCCCCTCTTCTAAAATACTCTTTTTAATTCCCATAATATCCGGAACACATACTCTATCTCGGAATCTTAAAACTCCATCTTCATCAACTCGAAAGTCACCTGCATTACCTTGATCAACCAACATCAATTGATCAACTAATTTCAAATCAGATTTCTGACCCTTACGAATCTCTTCCAAAATCTCACTGGTCAGCTTTAACATTCCCAATTTCACACTATCAGTAGTAGTTTCACACAACAAGCTCATGTCTCTGAATTGCTCGATCATTTCTAATTCTTTCACCATAAGCATTGAAATATGTAACGACTTCCTACTCAAAGCACCGGCCACAACATTTTCCTTACCCGGATGGTAATTCAAATCAAAATCAAAATCTTTCAATAATTCAAGCCACCGCCTCTGTCTCATATTTAACTCTTTCTGATCAAACAAGTATCTTAAACTTTTGTGATCACTGAATACTTCAAATTTCGAACCAAACAAGTAGTGCCTCCAAATCTTAAGCACGAACACCACAACTGCTAACTCTAAGTCGCGAGTAGGATAGTTCCTCTCATGAACTCTTAACTATCTAGAAGCATAAGCAACCACCTTATTATCCTGCATCAAAACTCCACCAAGACCCATCTTGGAAGCATCACAATAAACTACAAAGGACTCATCTGGATTCGGTAAGACCAACACTGGCGCGATCGTTAATCTTTTCTTCAGTTCTATGAAACTCTCTTCACAAGCAACATCCCACACATACGCTTGACCCTTCCTAGTCAATTGCGTCAACGGTAAAGCTATCTTAGAAAAACCTTCAATGAATTTACGATAGTAACCAGCCAACCCAAGAAAACTACGAATTTCAGTAGCTGACTTCGTAGTCTCCCACTGCAATACCGCATCAATCTTTGAAGGATCCACCGAAATTCCACCACTTGAAATTACATGGCCGAGGAAACTCACTTCCCTTAACCAAAATTCACACTTAGATAATTTAGCAAACAATTTCTTTTCTCTCAACACTTGCAACACAACCCTCAAATGCTCGACGTGTTCTTCTTCTGATTTAGAATATACCAAGATATCATCTATGAAAACCACCACGCACTTATCCAGATACTCATGAAAGATTCTATTCATATATTCCATAAACACACCAGGCGCATTAGAAACCCCAAACGGCATCACCGTATACTCATAATGCCCATATCTCGTCCTGAAAGCTGTCTTCGGAATATCATCAGCTTTAACTCGAATCTGATGATAACCAGACCTCAGATCAATTTTACTAAAGACACAAGCACCTACTAGCTGATCCATCAAATCATCGATCCTCGGAAGTGGGTACTTATTCTTGATAGTCACTTTATTCAACTGTCGGTAATCGACACACAATCTCATACTACCATCCTTCTTTTTAACAAGCAACACCGGAGCACCCCAAGGAGAAACACTGGGTCTAATGAACCTCTTCTCTAACAATTCCTCTAATTGTTTCTTTAACTCATTCAACTCTGAAGCCGACATTCTATAAGGAGCCATCGAGACAAGACTCGTACCCGGTACTAAGTCCACAGAAAAATCAATCTCACGTTCCGGTGGTAAATCACTTATATCACCAGGAAACACATCTTGAAATTCACAAACCACATGCAACTCTGCACTGACATTCTTATCATCAACTTGCAATGAGGTAGACACTGCAAACATCAAAGCTTCATCTAAAACAAGTTCATCCACTTGCTTAGCAGATAAAAACATCAACTCACCATTCCCGCTCAAATCAGGGAACTGCACCGTCTTACTATAACAGTTAATATGAACATAATTGAATTCCAACCAGTTCATACCAAGGATAACATCGATTTGGTGTAATGGTAGGCACACCAAATCCATCACAAAATTCTTCTCGAAAATTGTCAAAGGACATTTCAAACAGACAAGCATGGTAGTCACAGAACCATTAGCAGGAGTCTCTATTATCATATTACCGTTCATATTAGACAACTTTAAACCCAATCTATTAGCACACTCAAGAGAAATAAATGAATGTGTAGCTCCAGTGTCAATAATAGCAATCAACTCAATATTATTAATAAAACAGGTACCTCTGATCAAGTTGTCCTTCTTTGGAGCTTCTGAACCAGCTAATGCAAACACTCTTCCAGCATTCTGAGCAGTAGCAGCATTCTTCTTTGGTTTCTGGCATTGGGCGCTGATATGCCCCTGTTCACCACAATTGTAACAGGTTGGGCCCTCATTAGGACAATCACTCATCTTATTCCCAAGCTTGCCACAACGATAACATTTCTTAATCTCACCCTTAATTAAAATTCACTTTAATAAAGGCTTATCATCTAATGACTTTAATCCCTACTCATGGATTAAGTTGAGGTATCTTCCTCAGCTTAAGTGTTCTCATATATTATCCTTCTATTAGGATGGTGTAATGAGTTCACTAATCTTTAATTATGGCTTAAATTCATTACTTAACACTAAACAAAAATCCAAAAACATCTAAATAATCACAAGTAGGTTAATGATTTTAATCCTACATCATCATGGTAATTAAGTTGAGATGTTTATCTCATACTTAAAGTATTCTCATTATCCCTAATCAGGGAGGATATAATGAGTTTACAACCTTTGATATAGGCTTAAGCTCATTAACTTACGACAAACACCAAAAACAATAAAAAGCTGAAAACACAAAAACAAACAATAATCGTCTCCTTCGGGATTCTTTTCTCATCACACTCATTCACAAACAAGAACTTGCTTCTTCCGTCTAATGCAAGACAATTAGCACTTGAGCCAAAAAAGTCATACACTTGAGCATAGACAAGCAAGCAGTTCACAGACAATTTATCTTCAGTCTCTTTGAATCGAACTACGGTGTTCTGACTTCCTCATTGCACGAGAGGATACGTAGGCATAACTTAACTGTTATCAAACAAAAGTCTCTGTGTAACACCTTTCTACCCCAAAACATAATATTTAAATAATATCAGAGTAATCATCTAAAAGGGTATTACATATCATCATAAATCAACACAACAGTGTCCTGTCCCGTAACACGGGTTAATCAACATCAAAATATCATAAATCATTTCACAGCGGAATTTAACTTCATAATTCAAAACTTCATAAAAATCATTTTCACCATCCTGAATTTAACATCATAAAATGGAAAACATTATCCAGGTAACAACATACTGAAAACAGTTTAACAAAAGAAACCCATCCGGGTGTTACATGACACAGAGCAGGACACATAAACCAGAACCACTCCTAAGGAACACTAAAGCATGCTCCGAGACTCATGAAATTACTCCTATTGCACTGCAGGACTATTCTTCGACATCTGCAAGTTACCCACGAAAGAGGCAACATTTCCAAGCAGGCAGAGTGAGTAATCATAATATATCATAAACTTACAAGAATATAGAATCATAAATAAATTAGTACACATATCATGACATCATCAACTACAAAATTCAGCATCAACCACAACACTATCATGAAATCAATCAACACCAACACAGTCATGAAATTCATCCAGAATATGCAATTCTAACATCCTGATATGCAATATGCATGTGGTACCATTTTCATCGTGAGATGGATACATGACCATCAACCCTCCACAAAGGAGCACATCGTAAATCGTCGAGACACTTCAATCCACACAATGGGATTGATCAAATAAATAGGCCGAAGCCCCATCATGAATGTTATGAAATGCAATGATGCGCTACATCGAAAAATTCATCAAAACAATTCGCATCATTCATTTCAATCAGCAGAACAAACATCAAATAATCATATATATATATATATATATATATATATATATATATATATATATATATATATATATATATATATATATATATATATATATATATATATATATATATATCATGACATTACACCCTGAACACTGGTTCTCTAACCACTCTGACACATCAAGAATTAACCCGTACCCGATAATTTATAAGGTAATTATAAGATTATTTCAATAATTCATTTATCAAAAAATATTGCATTTTTCTCGTTTCTATTCATAAAAATAAAGTTCAGTTTGTGCTCTTTCCGACGCTTCAAACGGAATGCGAATCGGACTTACGGTTTGAAAGATATGAATTTTTAAAGAAATAAAATTTACCATCCCAACAGTGTTAACCGGTTAACCAAAGCGTTAACCGGTTAACGCCTGCGTAATTTCAGAAAATACTCAAAGTTTTCAATGGTTAACCGGTTAACCAAAGCGTTAACCGGTTAACGCCTGTTTTCCAGCAGTCCTCTGCTACACAATTGCAGACTGTTCCAATTCCAAAAATCCCCAAACCCCATTACGGATTTCACATCATAACACTCAAAAACCATTCAAAAACATCAATTAAACCTCAACAACATCCAGACAACAATTATACAAACAAATATACATTTATAACTCATTCCAATCGCTCTAATTCATCAAGATTTCTCATAAAACTCAACCTAACTCAAAACCCCAAAAACCCCTAAAAATCATACCATCCTAATCCATTCATATTCCAATTCCTATACATTTATCATAGATTATGAAAACTCCCCATACCTTAGAGAATTTCGCCGCTTTACACTCTTCTCTTGGGTTCTCCACAGCCTCCTGACTCTGAGCTTCTCCTTTCTTCAGAGCACTTCTCCAAACACGATAGAAAACAACAAAATGAGAAAACTGATCGTATTCTCTTCTTTGGATATATTATCCCAGTTTAGCCTTTTCCCACCTTACCCTCATAATTTCACAAAAGGACCATCTTACCCTTTTCTTTAATATATTTTTAATAATAATAATAAAATAGCATAATAAAACACTATTTATCCTTATTATATAAGAATACTCATTTTCTCCAAAATTCTCAAAATAATCCAAACTCTCCAATTTTTCTAAATTAATTAAATAAATGATTAAATAATTAAATTTAGATTTTCGGGGCGTTATACTCTGTGTCTTCCCCCTCTTTCAGCATTCTTTTAAAAGCCTCATTCCTGAGTATTTCACTTCACCTTTTTGCACTGACACATGTATATTCTTTTCCAGCTTTTGCACACAGATAGCACACACCTACCCCTTTTAAACATAATCTTGTAAGCGTGGATCCCGTCGAGTACGACAGACAATCTGGGTGCTAATACCTTCCCAGGTTGTAACCAACCCCCTTTCTCAGTTTCTCTGGTTCGCAACCGTCTTATCCATCTCTTTCTAGGTTTATGCAGCATTACCTTTCCTTCGGGATAAAAATTCCTAGCTGGCAACTCTTTTCACCTTCACTTCATTTTCTCCTTTCGCCGACCGTTCGCGTCTGTACCCTATCTGACCAGGTGTCTTTTCGGGGGAGCGACAGCTTGGCAACTCTGCCAGGGAACCTTATATTGCAACCAGGGCTTCTGGTTCTTTTTGTGTGGGTTCCTCCTAGCTCTTGTTTGATTTGTGTTTACATGGGTGTTATGTGCTACTTTTGCTTATTTATTTGCTTTATTTATTGCTTTCTATACAACTTTATTTACTGCTTTCATTTACAGTTTTTATGCATTTCATACTGTCATTATCATGTGCTGGATCTGTGTTTTCCTTGGTGGGTGGGGATCATTGAGTGATTAAGGTTCCATACCAGGGACCTGAGTGACACACAGGATATAGTGGCTTCATATTCTTTCCCATTCCATTTCGGTCTGGTGCGGGAATATGAAACACAGTTCAAACATGGGTTTCTTCTTGAGAACTCTGTGCTGTAGATTTCATGTAGTACTAGGGCTATCTGGGAAGCCTGCTAAGTCTGGATGACCTTTTTATGACCTTCAACATCTGAGGTGAATTAGAGGAGGATTTTTTATGGTTATTGTAAACACTGTACCTCCGGGTTAGAAGTGTTTACACTTCTCATAACTGATCCAAGTCTGAGGATCCTTATTCTAGAACAATACATGTGAGGGGGTTGGGATGTTTACAGGTTTGCAGGAACCCTTGGCCACATCATACCCTGTTACTAATATTGTTTTAAGAATGCACTACTTTGGACAATTCTTGTGAAAACCCTGGATTTGTGACTCTTTATTTGAGTCCCCCACCTGGTTACTGGTTTTCTAAGCCTCCATTCGGACTTATGAACACATGGACCTTATCAAGGCAGATAAACAGATCCAGCACTTGACCACAAACCCTTTGAATATCATTCTGCATACATCATTTTTGCATCGTTTAACATTTGCCTATTTGTTTTACAGGGTATCCACCTTATTATCTTTGGTTTGGTTTTGACCCATTCTGCTGCTCAGACTTCTTCAGTTATCTTCTCCAGTACCTTTATCAGTTTGTCAGAGATTCTTCTCCAGCTATCTTCATTAGAGACTCATCTCCAGCATCTCATTCAGTGACCTTCATCAGCAGTTGCTCTCAGTCTCCTTCACCACCATCCATTATCAGCATGGACACTTCCAGGAAAAGCAACATCACATACCACTTCTTTGAGCCTACCCTGATAGGCATCAGACAAATCCAGTCTCTCATTACTCCTGATCATGTCCCATATTTCAGAGAACATTATGGGGGCATATTGGACATGATCATGGACCTGGATGCCTCCCAGAGGAGCATGATCCATACTTGCTTGCAGTTTTATGATCCTCCTCTCAGATGCTTCACATTTCCTGACTTTCAGTTGGGACCTCTGCTAGAAGAATTTTCCATGTTGTTAGGTGTCCCCATCAAGAGAGGGATTCCTTTCAACCCTGAGATGGTTGCTCCCAAGAATGAAGACATATCTAGGGCATTCCATTTGGAGCCTGCCCTCATTGATCAGAGCATGACCACCAAGGCTGGGATTCCAGGCCTTCACTTGGATTTCTTGATCTCCCAGGCTACCCTGCATGCTGCAATAGGGAAGTGGGATGCTGTTTGTACTCTCTTGGCACTCAGTATATATGGAGTTATCTTGTTTGCAGACGAGCCAAAGTTTGTAAGCAAGAATTCTATTCACCTGTTCTTACTGAGGAACCCAGTTCCAACCTTGCTTGGAGACTTCTATTATTCAGTACACCAGAGGAATGAGAAGCAAAGAGGAAGACTGGTCAGATGCTGTGCTCCCCTTTATTATTGTTGGCTACTAAGACACTTGCCAAGGTCTGACACTTTCCTGAACCCCATCAACCAAAGAACTGGGCTAAGAGATTGATTGCTTTGACATCAGAAGACATCAGGTGGTGCACTCAGAGCACCAAGGGCAAAGACATCATTACTAGTTGTGGGCAATATCCTAATGTGCATTTGATTGGAGTAAAAGGTTGCATCAATTACAACCCTTTACTTTTTAAGAGACAATTGGGGTATGCTTTGGTTCATCCTCCAAGAGGGCAAGACTTGACTGAGACCCTCTATTGTGAAATCCAACACAACTCTGCTGTTGTCAGACAAGCTGCCTGGGCTTGGGATAACATTCAGACTAAGGGGACAACCATCCTTGGCAAATGCAACAATATTGCTTCAGCACAATATTTTGATTGGTCTCGTACCAGGGCACAGATCACCCGGATGCCATTCACCTTAGAAGATACACCTGGACCTTCAACAGTGCAACCTGCAGCTACTGTCAGTTTGGAAGAGTTTGAGAAACTGAAAGAGAGGAATACTCAGCTCTCTGAAGCCTTGAAGAAGACTCTGGGAGAGAAATGACAGCCGTATAGATAATGAGAGGTTGGAAAGGCTCAGGATTGAGCACTTGACCAAGATTGAGAAGACGAATGACTACATTAGAAAGGCTAGAGCAGGGGAGTTAGTATTGAAGAATGCTTGCAAGGAAGCAAAAACTCAGAAGGCTAGGGCAGAGCACTACTTAGAGGAGAGTCAGGCTAGGTGGATCAGAATCACTGAGGCCCGTGCACAAGAGGATCAAAGGACTCAAGCTAAGATAGAGCAGTTGGAGGCTAGTGAAAAGAAGCATCAAGCAACCTTGATAGCAGCACAAAGGGAAATCTCTGAATTGAAACTCCGGGAAGGGTTGAAGAGGTCAAAGGATCAAGATAAGCATAAGAAGTTGACCAGTGCCATTGCTACCAGGAACCTCCTCATCAGGACTATCACAGAGCACCCAGTGGGTCCAGTGACTGAGGCCCTCCTGAAGGAAGTCAGAGAAGATGACTTTGGGCTGGATGTTTGATTCATTTTGTTTGTACCTCATTTTGATTGTATTTCCCTTTTGTTGTTATATTTTGACCCACCATGGGAATGTATTGTAATCAAACTCCGTATCTTCACTCTTTGTAATATATATGGTTTGTATTATTTTTGGTGGGCTTAATCTCTCTTCAGCATCAACATTTCCTCGAGGTCTGGAAAGATCAAAACCAAAGAACCAAACCGGATACCCTTGGAAGACAAATAGGCATCCTGCATTGCATACTAACATTTTCTTTGTTTTGTAGGTTTTTTTTTGTTTTGTTGTTGTTTCTCACTTTGTTGTGGTTTCAGGAAACATTGCTCGCGGAAGAGTGTTCCCTGTCAACAGAATACACCGGTACCCGACAAGAAACAACCTTACGGGACTACAGATGGATCAAATTCAGCAAGACTTGAATGAAGTAAGGACCCAAATGGCCAATGAGAGGGTTGAGATGAGAAATCAGATGACTCAATTCATGACTGTAATGACTGGTTTAGCTCAGAGCCAGGAAAGACTGAGGGAGTTAGTTGAGCGACAAACTCCTGAGGAACACCATCCAGGTACAAGGGGTACCAGTAACAACGATCACGTGCAGCCTCGCACTGATCCACCAGAGTTTGGACCTCATCTGAACCCAGAAATCAATGCCATAAGAAATACTCAGGGTAACACTGCTGGAGGAAGGGTCTTGCAGGACGATCCTCAAAAGGAACAGTTTACTGTAGTAGGGGCTGGAGACGAAGTTTACGACCACCGGTTAGATGAAATTGCTGAGAAACTGAGGTCTCTTGAATCCTAAAACTCTCTAGGTTTCGATGTCATGGACATGGGATTGGTGGAAGGGGTGAGAATTCCTCACAAGTTCAAACCCCCGTGTTTTGAAAGGTATAATGGCACATCCTATCCACGCACCCACCTTCAGTCATTCTTGGGAAGATTAAAAGCATACACCATGGACGAGAAGTTGTGGATGTTTTACTTCGAGGATAGCTTAACCAGGACATCCCGAGAATGGTACTCCCACTTGACCAGAGCCACAGTAAGAAACTGGAAAGACTTGGCTGAAGCTTTCATCCGTCAGTATCAATATAACCTAGAAATGGCTCCAAACAGGACCCTTCTGATGGGAATGTCACAATCTTCCCGTGAAAGTTTTAGGGAGTATGCCCAAAGGTGGAGGCAACTGGCTGCTGCAGTTCAACCCCCGATGTCTGAAAGGGAGACGACAGACATGTTCATGAATACTCTCTAGGGTACCTACATTGACAGATTGGTTGCATTTTCTTCCACCAGCTTTGCAGACGTGGTGATAGTTTGGGAAAGAATAGAGAGCCTATTGAAGATGGGAAAGATTTCCGACAACGGTGCCAGTTCAAGCAGTGCAAGGAAGCCATTTGCTGGGCCCCGTAGATCTGGTGAAATAAAATTTGTGCACATGGGAAGAGGGAGACCCCAATATCTGCCCAGAATAGTTGTTGCTATTACTATCCCTGCTCCACCTCAACAATATACTCAACAACCACAACACTTTCTGCAACAACAACAATTTCCTCAACAGAGATCTTATAACAATAATAACAACAATCAACAACAACGCCCTTTTCAACAGCGGCCATCTCAGGTCAACAGGGTGATTGACCCTATCCCAATGCCATATGCCACCCTGCTGCCACAACTTTTAAAGCTCAATCTTGTTGAGTTGAGAACATTGGCTCCACCTGATCCTCAGAACCTTCCAAGAAACTACAATGTCAACGCTAGGTGTGCTTTTCATTCCAACACACCTGGTCACTCTACGGAAAAATGTAGAGCTTTGCATATGAAGGTCCAAGATCTAGTAGATTCAAAGGCCCTGAACTTTGCTCCTCCTCCCAATGTCATGAAAAATCCTATGCCAAGCCACAGTGGGCCAAGGATTAATGCTATAGAAGAAGGCTCATCCATGAGTTTTATAGAAGACATTGCATGTATTTAGACACCTCTAGCAGAGGTCAAAGCCTAGCTCTTGAAATACCAAGTGTTTCCAGGTTGTGAGGCCTGTTGTGAATCATGCAAAATTTCTGAGAATGGGTGTGCAAGCTTGAGAGATGGCATCAATGGCTTTATTAAAGAAGGCATTCTGAAAATAACTACAACTGCTTCTATAACACCAGCAACTCTTTTGTCAACAACAAGTGATTCTCCTACAACTGCAACAACCATTGTTCCTACTGATTCATCTACAACTTTAGCAATTATTTCTTCCTTCACTTCAACAAACAATAGTTCCATTTCATCTCCTTCTACAACTCCAGCAACCACCGACAACGACGTCTCCACAATTACTATTTATTATGACCCGACAACGGTCCCGAATTCCAGCAACTTTCAACAATCTCAACAACAGTTTCAACCAAGCTTCAATTCATCACCGCCAACATCCACCAGAAGTCTTGTCACTAACTTTTATGATCCACAGACTATTACAGTTCCAATTTCTGCTGTAGTAAGCCCAGTCACCATCACGGTGCCCGGGCCAATTCCATATGATAAAGACAGTGTTGTACCATGGCATTATGGTGCTGACCTTTACTGCAATGGAGAGAAAGTCCTTCTTGATTCTCTAGTTCTTACTCCCCAAGTGGATAATGTCGGGGGAGGCTGAGGCTTCACCCGAAGCGGACGTCTCTTCGCGTTACAAGCTCCCAGAATTAATACTGAGGGAGAGGCTGCTGCTAAAGCCAAAGGGAAGAGTGTGATACCTGAAGAATCTGCATCAAAAGAGACTCATAAATCATCCTTCGACCAGGACATAGATGAATTTATGAGGATAATTAAAAGAAGTGACTATAAATTTGTGGACCAGCTCCACCAGACTCCTTCAAAGATCTCTATCTTATCCCTGCTGTTGTGTTCCGAAGCCCATCGGGATGCACTACTCAAAGTTCTGCACGCTGCCTACGTGCTAGAAGAGATCACAGTGAATCAGCTGGAAACAGTTGTGTTAAATGTCAATACTAGCCATGGGCTAGGTTTCACTGATGCTGATTTGACAACAGAAGGACATCACCACAACAAAGCTTTGCACATAACCCTGGAGTGCAAAGGAGCTGTACTATCTCATGTTCTTGTAGACATTGGGTCCTCACTCAATGTCTTGCCCAAGAAAGCTCTTGTCAAGCTCAAATATGATGGAATAGCTCTCCGGCCAAGCAATCTTGTGGTCAGGGCTTTTGATGACTCCAAACGATCTGTTCTTGGAGAGGTGGAGCTACCAGTGATAATCGGTCCGCAGGTCTTTAAGACTACTTTCTATGTGATGGAAATTCAGCCGGCATACAGCTGTTTGTTAGGTCGACCATGGATTCATGCCGCAAGCGCAGTAACGTCGACCCTTCACCAGAAACTGAAATATGAATGGGAAGGACAGATTATCACCATATGTGGTGAAGAGGACATATTTGTTAGCCATCTGGCTACATACAAGTATATTGAGATGGATGGTGAAATCCATGAAACTATGAGCCAAGGGTTTAAGGCCCTGAATGTCAGTGAAGCGACGACTGAAGTATTTACTGCATCCTAGGAGCATAGGATGGGTACTTCAATTGTCTCCTATCAGCAAGCCCGGAAGGTTGTTGAAGATGGTAATGCCCAAGGCTGGGGCAAGCTGCTGCCAATGGTAAAGAAGGAGGACAAATTCGGTTTGGGTTACAAACCATTCCGACAAGATCAATCAGAGGCTGCAAAGGAGCCCAAGTTCATCAGTGGGGGTATGCTCACCCCAGAAGCTGTTAACAACCTGGAAGACGAGGCGGAAAGCGACTGCAACCTGGAGAGGTGGATACGTCCAAGGATCCTGGGGAGCTAAGTCCTTAATTGGTCTTCCCAAGAAATTATAAGGGTTACTCCTGCAGAGTAATTATTATTTCCTGTCCTTTTAGCATGCATCAAGTCCTGCATCTTGCCCAAGGTGTCAGGACTCATTTTGTAATATGGCCATATTGTAATTTTGTGCAAATGGATTAATCAATGAATATCAGACATCTTTTGCAAACGAATCTCTTTTTCGCTCACTGTCTTTTCATTTTTCACTTTTGTACAAAACAATAAAATGGCAATGTTTTCAAAATAATAACTTCATTTTCACTTTTTCTAAACAAGATTAAAATTGATCACTAAAACGAACAAATCTCAACCCTTGCAGAGATTATCCTCCATATTTCACCAACAATAGCACTACTATGACCTTGTATGACTTCGACAATCCGATTAACCAAGCTGATGAAGGGGTTGAAGAAGACTATGAGTTACCTGAGGAGTTAGCCAGGTTGTTGAGGCAAGAAGAGAAAGTGATCACTCCTCATCAGGAGGAGGTTGAAACAGTTAATCTTGGTACCGAAGAGGATTTAAAAGAAGTAAAGATTGGGGCCAGTCTACAGGCTTCAGTAAAAGAACAGCTCATTGACATGCTTCGAGAATACGTCAACGTCTTTGCTTGGTCCTACCAAGACATGCCAGGTCTGGATACTGATATTGTTATGCACAGGCTGCCTTTGAAGGAAGATTTCCCTCCAGTGAAGCAAAAGCTACGCCGTACTCGCCTAGATATGGCCATGAAGATTAAGGAAGAAGTACAAAAACAGTGGGACGTCGGTTTCCTTGCTGTAACTAGTTACCCGCCGTGGGTCGCTAATATTGTACCAGTGCCCAAAAAGGATGGAAAAGTAATGATGTGTGTGGATTACCGGGATCTGAACAGAGCTAGCCCGAAGGATGATTTCCTATTACCTCACATTGATGTATTGGTCGACAACACAACTCAGTTCTCAGTGTTCTCTTTCATGGATGGTTTTTCTGGGTATAATCAGATCAGGATGTCACCCGAAGACATGGAGAAAACAACCTTCATCACACCTTGGGGCATATTTTGTTACAAGGTAATGCCTTTCGGACTGAAGAATGCCGGTGCGACTTATCAACGGGCTATGGTAACATTATTCCACGACATGATTCACAAAGAAATTGAATGCTATGTGGATGACATGATTGCCAAGTCCCTCACTGAAGAAGATAATCTGGTAAATCTGCTGAAGATATTCAAACGTATGAGAAAGTACCAACTGAAGTTAAACCCCAACAAATGTACATTTGGGGTACGTTCCGGTAAACTGCTGGGATTCATTGTAAGTGAAAAAGGAATTGAAGTTGATCCCGACAAAGTCAAAGCCATTCAGGAGGTGCCTGCACCTAGGACTGAAAAAGAAGTTCGGGGGTTCTTAGGTAGATTGAACTACATTTCAAGGTTCATATCTCATCTCACTGCAACTTGTGAGCCCCTGTTCAAATTGTTAAGAAAAGAACAGACAGTCAGGTGGAATGAAGATTGTCAGAAGGCTTTTGACAAAATCAAGGAGTACCTACAAGAACCTCCAATTCTTATGCCTCCAGTTGAAGGAAGACCTATGATAATGTACCTGACAGTATTAGAAGGATCAATGGGGTGTGTGTTGGGCCAGCATGACGAGTCTGGTCGAAAAGAGTATGCAATATACTACCTAAGCAAAAAGTTTACCGACTATGAACAACGTTATTCACTGCTCGAGAAAACTTGTTGTGCTTTAGCATGGGCTGCTCGCCGACTGAGACAGTATATGTTGACTCACACTACCTTGTTAATCTCAAAGATGGACCCCGTCAAGTACATATTTGAGAAGCCAGCACTTACCGGAAGGGTTGCAAGATGGAAAATAATTCTGACAGAGTATGACATTCAGTACACATCTTAAAAAGCCATCAAGGGCAGTGTACTGTCTGACTATCTAGCTGAGCAACCCATTGATGAATACCAACCAATGAGATTTGACTTCCCTGATGAGAACATCATGTTCTTAAAAGCAAAAGATCATGAAGAGCCTGTTCACACTGAAGGGCCCGACTCGGAAGAAGAATGGACAATGATGTTTGATGGGGCTGTCAATATGAATGGTCGTGGAGTTGGTGCATTGCTCATTACACCTAAAGGAGTTCATATGCCTTTCTCGGCAAAACTCACCTTTGCCTGCACTAACAACGAAGCTGAATACGAAGCCTGTATCATGGGTCTTGAGGAAGCCATTGACCTCAGGATCAAGACATTAACTGTATTCGGAGATTCAGCTTTGGTAATCAATCAGACCAACGGCAAATGGTACACTCACCAAGAGCATTTGATTCCATACCGTGACTACATGAGAAGATTATTGACTTTCTTCACAACAGTCAAACTTAAGTATATCCCTCGAGACGAAAATCAGTTCGCAGATGCTTTGGTTACCATTTCCTCCATGATCAAGGTTCAAACTGCAAACTTTGTGCCTCAAATTTCGGTATCCAGACTAGACCGACCGACATACGTATTCTCCGTGGACATTGCTAAAGATGACAAGCCTTGGTTCCATGACATCAAATGTTTCTTAGAGGATCAAACATACCCACTTGGGGCATCATCCAATCACAAGAAGACATTAAGAAGGCTGGCCGGTAGTTTCTTCCTTAATGCCGATGGTTCATTATAGAAGCGAAACTTTGACATGGTTCTTCTCAGATATGTTGATAAAGGAGAAGCAGACTTGCTGATGCACGAGGTGCATGAAGGATCTTTCGGTACCCATGCTGGAGGACATGAAATGGCAAAGAAATTGTTAAGATCAGGTTACTACCGGATCACAATGGATGCAGACTGTTGTGCCTATGCCAGAAAGTGCCATAAATGCCAGATTTATGCAGATAAGGTACATGTGCCTCCAAATCCTTTGAACGTGATGTCTTCACCTTGGCCCTTTGCCATGTGGGGCATTGACATGATTGGAAAGATCGAACCGACTGCTTCAAATGGCCACAGATTCATCCTGGTAGCCATTTATTACTTCACCAAGTGGGTTGAAGCAGCTTCGTATGCAAACGTCACCAGACAAGTGATAGCCAGATTCCTGAAAAAAGACATCATCTGTCGATATGGAGTACCCGAGCGAATCATTACTGACAGTGGTTCCAATTTGAACAACAAAATGATGGCAGAACTGTGTCAGGACTTCAAAATCCAACATCACAACTCTTCTCCTTACAGGCCAAAGATGAATGGTGTTGTTGAGGCAGCTAACAAAAACATTAAGAAGATTGTGCAAAAGATGGTGGTTACTTACAAAGACTGGCATGAAATGCTACCATTTACCTTGCATGGGTACTGAACCTCAATCAGAACATCCACTGGGGCAACACCATATCAACTTGTGTATGGTATGGAGGCAGTCCTACCTGTTGAAGTTGAGCTACCCTCCTTACGGGTACTGATGGATGTAAAGTTGAATGAAGCATAATGGGTCCGATCTTGGTACAATCAATTGAATTTGATTGAAGAAAAAAGATTAGCTGCTATCTGTCATGGGCAGTTATATCAGAAAAGAATGAAGAAAGCCTTCGATCAGAAAGTCAGACTTCGGGAATACCAAGTGGGAGATCTTGTGCTGAAAAGACTTCTTCCTCCTCATACAGACCACAGGGGCAAGTGGACTCCTAATTACGATGGCCCGTTCATAGTAAAGGAGGTTTTCTCTGGTGGAGCACTGATGCTCACTACTATGGATGGTGAAGATTTCTTATCCCTTGTGAATTCAGATGCAGTTAAAAAATACTTCGCATAAAATGACCCGCTGGACATAAAAACAGAATGTAAGTCCAGGCAAAAATAGGGCATCCCGACGAGTCAAAAACAGAATAAAAGACTCGGGAAAAAATAAGGTAAAATTGAAAAGAGTACACCCGCTGAATTGAAAAGCCGCATTGGACAGCTCAGGCAAAAATGGGTATCCCGGTGGATTGAAAACCCAAAAGGGAGATCCACGCAAAATCAGGGAATAAACGAACAACTGCATTCTGAATTTGTCTGTATTCCTCACAACACGGTAAGCTTCGAAAGGATAAAGCATCAGTCAGAATCAACCTTCTTCAGAAAGCAAGATAAGAAGAACATCAAGGTCATACGGGTCATAGCAAAGGAAGCTCACCGGAGCATCGTCAACATTGCCAGCACTTTTACTTTTTTAATTTGTAACAATCCCCTCATTCCAGGGGATCTGTTTCTTTGACTGAATTTGCCAATTCAGGGCACCCAAATTAATAAAATCATAATTTTCAGTCACACCTCGTTTTGTACCTTTTTGTTTCATTTGCAAAAATGTCCAATATCCATGATACAATATTTGCATAAAACAAATGAGCCATTCTTAATAAATTCTTGCAGGAAATGTATTTACTCTCAGGAATATCTAAATCCTATGACGAAATCCGGTAAGGGATACCTCGGGATACTTGTGCGTCTTTCTTGTCTTAACAAATTGCAGGTATTCAATGCGCAACATGGGGCATGCCAAGCACACTTCCCCAGCATACCTTCTCCCCAAGAAGTACCTGGAATGCTTTTCCCCAACGGAGTTGTCAAAGCCTCCTCATCACTAACATAAGTCTATTCAACAGGAGCTTCCCCAGCCGGGATCCCCACAGAGTTCTCTAGGAAGATCGTTCAGCGATCTTTTCTTCCCCAAACAGAGTTCCAGGTCTCTCAAAGATAAAAGAATTATCTCCCCGCGAAATTCTAGCCTCTCCCCAGAAGAGCAATGCCTGAAACTCTCACACGACAAAGTGATGAAAGCTTCTTTCTCCCCAGCTGGGTTTCTCCTTACATGATAGGTCTATCAATGATCTATTTCCCCAAGCAGAGCCATATATCTTAACAGATCTACCAATGATCTTCCCCAACTGGGTGATTCCTCCACGCAGATTAACCAGAAATCCAATCTTCAGTGGGATCCAAATCCCGGATCGGTTACCCTTTGCATAATCATAGCATTTGCATCATTTTTCCCCACAGAGCGTAGAATTCTGTCTAATACGGAGCATTACGGAAAAAAATCAAACATTTGCATGATCACAAGCCAGGTTCGAGCCAGTCACCTGCAAATACCATCAGTATCGCTGCAATGTATATAAAGCTCACATCCCCTGCAAATAAAAGCCAAAGCGTCCCCTTTGCACTCTCCAACACAAATACTTGTTTATATACTCTTTCGACACTCGTCAGTGTCATACTATTCCCCACAGATAAAAGCCAAAGCATCCCCTTTGCACTCTCGAATACAAATACCTATACATGCCCGTTTGACTCTCGTCCGTGTCATCCTTTCCCCAACAAGTTGAACACTCGTCCGTGTCTTGTACATACTTCGCCAAATCAATATTCCCTCATACTTATATAGAAGTCTCTGATACTCGTCCGTATCTTGTATATATTATCATTCCCCGCAGATTCGACACTTGTCTGTGTTCTTTGTTAACCAGTTGGCACTCGTCCGTATCATCATCTCTGAACATGCTTCAGCGTTTGTTTCTACCGATACTCGTCCGTATCATGGTCTTAAGGATGCTCGTCCGCATATTTAATCTATACGCAACGTCAAACACTTATACATTTTATTCTGGAAAGCGTAAAACACTCGTCCGTGTTTACCATTCCCAGCAAAGCAACTTTTCTTCTATTCGACATTCGTCCTATGTCGTGATACTTTCGGCAGCCTTACCCTATCAGGTGATCGTCCTTCACCTTTGGATGACCGTCCCTCATCCTTTCCCCAGTGGAGTCTCCATTATTGGAACCCTTTTCTATCCGGCATTCGTCCTATGTCATGATATGTTAGCAGTCGTCCCCTGCTAGGTGATCGTCCTTCACCTTTTGATGATCGTCCTTCATCATTTTTATGTGATGGCCGTCCCCATCGTTGATCTTGTTATCCAACATTTGTCCTATGTCGTGATAAACCCTGAGAGCAGCCGTACCCTTCTAGGTAATCGTCCTTCACCTCTTGATGATCGTCCTTCATCACACTTATCCGATGGCCGTCCCCATCGTCGACTTTTTCTATCCGACATTCGTCCTATGTCGTGACAAAGAGCAGTCGTCCCCTTCTAGGTGATCGTCCTTCACCATTGATGACTGTCCCTCATCATTTATTTCATTTATTCTTTGAACCGATGGCCGTCCCCATCGTTGTTTACCTTACTTTGCAAACCTGATGGCCGTCCCCATCATTGCCTTTACTTTAATCCCCAGAGAATCTTATTTCCTTACCCGATGGCCGTCCCCATCATGATCTCGTTATTTCCCCAGCTTATCAACTGTCCCCGTCATTGCTTAGCTTACCACTTTATCCCCAGCAGTCGTCCTCTGCTCGATGGTCGTCCTCCATCGCCTTCATTTGATAATCATACTATACCATTTTTCACAATTTATATCCCTTTTCTTCTTCTCCCCAGTGAGTGCAAATTTTGGACTGTCTTTGGTATTCAACCACAAGTTATCTCGTTTGTCTGTTAAGCCAAGCGCTTACATCCTGCATAGCTAACTCATGTTTGAATAGGGGCAGCTGTAAACACCCCAAATTTGCCCTCACTAAGTTCACACCATGGCTTGTGATCTTTCATGTTTGCATTAATATAGACATACCATCTCATATTGCATTTTGCTTCACTGCATAAGTTCAAGTTCATCTACATCTAGGGTTTGTGATCTGAGCAATCCAAGGATCCATTTGAGCCACTCCAAAGGTCTCCAATCATTCCAAGAGGGTCCATGTGTGTTCTATTATCATATTATATCCCTCAAAGATCAAGGAAGTCAAGAAATCACAAGAACTAGCAAGGCATGGAAGCAGAGCTAGGGTTTTCACTACACAGATGACCAAAATTAGGGTTTTGGTTTCAGAGGCCATAACTCCAAATATTTGGTCCATTCTTGTTTCTAATGTTCTTAAGATGTTATAAGGATCAAATGTACCAAGTTTGATGAGGAAATTCATTGTGGAAGTCATTTGTTCATTGGGTAACTTCTTGAGCAAGTCAGAGCAAAATCAGGGCATCTGAGGCCCCCAACAATGGAACCAAAGGGGTATTTTCATCAAATTGAAGTTATATGATCTTTATTTGATCATTGAAGTGCTTGGAATTTCACAAAATTGAAGAAATTTGAGCTAAACCAAAAGTTGCGAAAAATGGAAATGACTTGTAATGGAAACTTTCCATTTTGGGAAAGTTCTTCAACCTCCTCTTTCTCAACCAAAAATGCTTCAAATGAAAAATTGTTGGTAATAAAAGTTGTAGATTGGATCATTCCCTTTTAAAAAAGTACAAGAACATGTTCTAATTCATTATGGAACTCAAGTTATGATCTTTCAAAGTTGGCAAAAATCCTATAATTTTCACTTTCACACCAAAGAGGATTTTTTGCAAAACCACTTGCCAAGTCATTTTGTGACCTCTAATGCATCTCTAAGCATCATACAAACATAGTACAATGCATTGTGATCAGAATTGGCCCAAGAATCATTCACTTTCATGCCTTGAACTTCAAGAAATTCTAAAAGGGCCAAAGTTCTTCAAATTTGCAAAATGGCATGAATCTTCTCATACACTTGCTTCAGCACCCCAAATCAGTTTCTATGGACCTCCTTGATCAATGATGAACCAAGACATGCCCTTGAACAACTCCTGCCACAGCCCATACCTCAAGTACATAAGTTGTTGACTTTTTGCAAATGAACCCATACCAATCACCACAGGCCACCACCCACTCTCTGGCCAATAGAGACTAGTTATGTGGACCAAAAGCAAGCCAATTCACATAACCTTGGAGCTCAGAACCATACACAAGCCAAGTTTCACAAAATCACTCAAGACTTTCCTTTCTTTGATTCTCACAGCACAAACAACAAACCTCAAAACAAACTTCAGCATTCAACTTACCATCATCAATAGAACCTTTCCCAACCATTAAACAAGCCTGAAAGCCCCTGAAAGCAAAACACGATTTCAGTGCAGTTGAGTTGCAACCTCTCAAACTAGCTCATTTCAACTTATTCAAAGCCTGGCAACATCATCAGGGGATCAAGTGGAGGCTATTTGCACAAGAGAGAGGTCCAGAAGGTGCTAAATTGAAAAGATTCATCTCAGGTATACCTCAAGAACAAATTTTCCAGAACTTGTTTTTTAAGTTATAGAAATGATCTATATGCTTCACTAATCACACTGCACTTGTTGGTTTTGAAAATGATTGAGTATTGAGTCTGTATCGTGTTTCTGAAAGTTTTGCCATTTTTGAGTTTTGATTCGTATCATGTTCATGATCCATTAGAAATTTGTTTTGAGGGTAGATTCAAGCTTGGGAAGGTTTGGGGGTTTGATTTGGAGCTTTAGAGCTCTTAAAATGGCCTAGGGAAGAAGTTGATTGATTGGTATCACCAGAGAAGACGACCGGAAGTCTTCTCCGGCCACCTGAGATTAATTAGGGCTAATCTCAGGTGATTAGGCAGTTTTGAATTCTGGCCCTTGGATGATGTCTCCCGCACGTGTTTGGACGTTCCAGATTGATCATTAAACCCTAACCCCCATTTAATTAATTTAATTTGGATTAATTAATCAGGACAAACCTCAGCCACTGGATTGCGCGCCAGTCAACATTTTTCTCTCAACTTTGAATCTCATCCATTGGATCCTCATACTTTCAATTTAATTTGATTTTTATTTCATTTAAATTGTATTTTCTTGCATAATTATTTTAAAATACCTAGAAAAATCATAAAAATATTATTTTCTGCATTTTAGTTCCAAATATTTTTCTCAACTCAAAAACAATTTTTATTTTATTTGTTTGCATTTAAAAAGCATTTTTAAAATATTTTAATGTTTATTTTAATTAATTAATGGAAATTAATTAATTAAAATACCATTTAGGTTTCTAAAAATCACAAAAAAATTCACATTGCATCTTAAGACATTTAGAAACATTGTCAAACCATTCATACAAATTTCTTTTTGGTTTTGATCATACTTTGACATTTTCTTTGAATTTAGGGTTCATAAAATCCCCTTTTTGAAATCCTAACTTTGAAAAATCTTTTCTGCCTAACCATGAAGGGTTTGATGATGATTCTTTTTGCATTGTTTTCCATATAACATGTAGTATCTAGGATATTTTTGTCATGAATTTATCTTTCATTTTCCAATTGATTTGAATTTTCCCTTTTAAGGTACCCAAAAACCCTAGTTAACTTAGAAAAATCATAACTTTCTTTAGGTTAAGAGTTAGACCTTCTCCTTTGGGGTGTCATATCATATGGGGTTAGGGTTTGTTTGAGCTCATTTGCAAATTTTTATCTTGTGAATTGCTTCTGTTTTGATCATATGCATCTCATGTTGCCTTAAAACCCTAATTTTGCATCTTCATTTGCATTCATCTTGCATATGCATCCATACATGAACTTTCCATGAGATTGCATGCATTCATATGTCATCTTAGACATCTTAAGACATGTTAGAATAATGTTTGATCATTTCTTCATTCATTTTCCATGATTTGCATTCATTTCATTTCATTAAACTTTCATGAACTTTCAAACTTCAAAGCATGCATCCATTTGCATCTCATCTTTGTATGAACATTCATAGCACTTGATATGCCTTTGCATCATGTCATAGCATCATTTTCATCATGTGTATGCTACTTTTGGCATTTTCCCATTCATATGCATTGTTTCACATCTTTTCTTTTCTTATGCATATTGTGCTAACATATTCAGGTGGTAAGTTAACTTGAGAAGTGAATTTGCCTTCACTTCTCATTTCTCTTCATCTTCTTCATATGCATCTTTGCTGCCTTTTTTATTTGTCTTTGAGTGGGCTTGCCCATTCATGTTCATATCTCACTTTCTTTCCTTAGGTTACTTATCTTCTTCAGTGAAGTAAGTAACTTATTTATCTGCTTCTTCCTCCTTCCATCTGCTTCTTCCATTGGTGGCTTCCTTGAAGATCTTTATCAAAGCCTTACAAACCATAGGAACATCCAAGCATGACAATAATTAGGGTTGTGATTAGTCCCCCCTTAGCTTTTACCTTTGAGTCTTCTTTGTGTCTCTCTTCTCATCTCATCATTAGAGACTAAACCTTTAAGGCTTTAGGACTTTGGAATTAGGGTTATGCTTGCATACTTCTCTTAGGATGGAGTGTATAACTTTAAAGTGTTAAACCCTTAATTTGTTTAAACTTCTTAATCAATCCATCTAATAATCACTAAGACATTAACTTGTAACTTGGGCCTTACATTAGGGTTCTAATTCTTCCTTTATTGGTTAAGAAGGACTAACCCTAGTGTTTAATGGACAAGTCCCCCTCAAGTTGTCTTAAAAATCATAAAACTCACTTCTTAATCTCACCCTTAATTAAAATCCACTTTAATAAAGGCTTATCATCTAATGACTTTAATCCCTAATCATGGATTAAGTTGAGGTATCTTCCTCAGCTTAAGTGTTCTCATCTATTATCCTTCTATTAGGATGGTGTAATGAGTTCACTAATCTTTGATTATGGCTTAAATTCATTACTTAACACTAAACAAAAATCCAAAAACATCTAAATAATCACAAGTAGGTTAATGATCTTAATCCTACATCATCATGGTAATTAAGTTGAGATGTTTATCTCATACTTAAAGTATTCTCATTATCCCTAATCAGGGAGGATATAATGAGTTTACAACCTTTGATATAGGCTTAAGCTCATTAACTTACGACAAACACCAAAAACAATAAAAAGCTGAAAACACAAAAACAAACAATAATCATCTCCTTCAGGATTCTTTTCTCATCACACTCATTCACAAACGAGAACTTGCTTCTTCCGTCTAATGCAAGACAATTAGCACTTGAGCCAAAAAAGTCATACATTTGAGCATAGGCAAGCAAGCAGTTCACAGAAAATTTATCTTCAGTCTCTTTAAGTCGAACTACGGTGTTCTGACTTCCTCATTGCACGAGAGGATACGTAGGCATAACTTAACTGTTATCAAACAAAAGTCTCTGTGTCTTCCCCCTCTTTCAGCATTCTTTTAAAAGCCTCATTCCTGAGAATTTCACTTCACCTTTTTGCACTGACACCTGTATATTCTTTTCTAGCTTTTGCACACAGATAGCACACACCTACCCCTTTTAAACACAATCTTGTAAGCGTGGATCCCGTCGAGTACAAAGGACAATCTGGGTGCTAATACCTTCCCAGGTTGTAACCAAACCCCTTTCTCAGTTTCTCTGGTTCGCAACCGTCTTATCCATCTCTTTCTAGGTTTATGCAGCATTACCTTTCCTTCGGGATAAAAATGCCTAGCTGGCGACTCTTTTCACCTTCACTTCACTTTCTCCTTTCGCCGACCATTCGCATCTGTACCCTATCTGACCAGGTGTCTTTTCGGGGGAGCGACACTTCCCAGGTCGTAACCAACCCCCTTTCTTAGTTTCTCGGGTTCGTAACCGTCTTATCCATGCCCTTCCAAGTTTATGCAGCATTACCTTTCCTTCGGGATAAAAATGCCTAGCTGGAGACTCTATTCAACCTCAACCTCCAACATCACCGACCGTTCGCGTTTGCACCGGGGACGTAAAGTCTTTTCGGGAGCGACAATTTGGCGACTCTGCTGGGGACTTTGCAACCAGGGCTTCTGGTTCTCTTGTGGGTTTCTCCTAGCGCTTGTTTGATTTGTGTTTATGGGGGTGTTATGTGCTATGTGTACTCTTGTTTATTGCTTTTTGTATAGCTTTATTTACTGCATTTACTTTATCGCTTTCATTTACTGTTTTATGCATTTCATTTATTTATCATATCATTTGTGCTGGATTTGTTGGTTTGCCTTGGTGGGAGGGGTATTCCAGTGATAAAGGTCCAACACAAAGGCCTGAGTGACAAACATAGGATTAGAGTGGCTTCATATTATTTCCCATTCCATTTCGGTCTGGTGCGGGAATATGAAACACGGTTCAGACATGGGTTTCTTCTTAAGAACTCTGTGCTACGGATTTCCTGTAGTACTAGGGATATCTAGGAAGCTTGCTAAGTCTGGATGACCTTTTTAGATGACCTTCAATATCTGAGGTGAATTAGAGGAGGATCCTTTATGATTAATGTAAACACTGTGCCTCCGGGTTAGAAGTGTTTACACTTCTCATAATAGATTCGAATATGAGGATCCTTGTTCTA
Organism: Lathyrus aphaca; assembly: GCA_963966055.1. NCBI lineage: Eukaryota > Viridiplantae > Streptophyta > Magnoliopsida > Fabales > Fabaceae > Lathyrus > Lathyrus aphaca. The sequence continues at coordinate 410,291,072 of OZ014524.1, read as the reverse complement.
GAACAATACCTGTGAGTGGGTGGGGTTGTTTACAGGTTTGCAGGAACCCTTGGCCTCAACATACCCTGTTACTGGAACTTTGTTAAGGTTACACTGTTTTGGACTGATTCTATGAAACCCTGGACAAGTGACTCTTTATTTGAGTCCCCCACCTGGTTACTGGTTCTCAGACCTTCATCCGGAATTCTAAACACTCATGGACCCTATCAAAAGCAACTGACAATCCAGCACCTGATCAAAAACCCTTGCATATCATTCAGCATACATCATATTGCATCATTTTAATATTTGTCTGTTTGTTTTACAAGGTACCCATATCTTCTTTGGTTTGGTTTTGACCGTTCTTCTGCTCAGACATCTTCTCCAGCACTTCATCAACTACCTTCTTCAGCTATCTTCATCAAATATTTACTTCAGTTATCTTCATCAGCATCCATTGTCAGTATGGATTCAACCAGGAAGAGAAACATCACAAACCATTTCTTTGAGTTCCCTCTGGCAGGCATCAGGCAGATCCAGGACCTTATCACTCCTGATCATGTTCCTTTATTTATAGAGCATTATGGTGGTATTATGGACATGATCATGGACTTGGATGCATCACAGAGGAGCATGATTCACACCTGTCTCCAGTTCTATGACCCTCCTCTCCGATGTTTCACTTTCCCAGACTTTCAGATAGGTCCTCTGCTGGAAGAGTTTTCCATATTGTTGGGTGTCCCTATTAGAAGAGGAATTCCTTTCAACCCTGAGATGACTGCTCCTAAGAATGAAGACATAGCTAAGGCTCTACATTTGGAAGTTACTATCATTGATCAGCATATGACCACCAAGGCTGGAATCCCAGGCCTTCATTTGGACTTCTTAATCACCCAGGCCACCAGCCATGCTGCAACAGGGAACTAGGAATCTGTTTGTGCTCTCCTGGCTCTTAGTATATATGGTATCATCTTGTTTGCAGACGAGCCTAAGTTTGTAAGCAAGAATACTATCAACATCTTCCTGCTGAAGAATCCAGTTCCTACCTTGTTAGGAGATTTTTATTATTCAGTTCATCAGAGGAATGAGAAGCAGAGGGGAAGACTGGTCAGATGTTGTGCACCTCTCTTCTACTGTTGGTTATTGAGACACATGACGAAGACAAAAGCTTTCCTGAATCCTCATCAGTCAAGGAATTGGGCTAAGAGAATGATTGCCCTTACTTCAGAAGACATCAGATGGTGTACTCAGAACACCAAGGGCAGGGACATAATTACAAGTTGTGGACAGTATCCTAATGTACCTCTTATTGGAGTGAAGGCTTGCATCAATTACAATCCTTTTCTTTTCAGAAGACAGTTAGGGTATGCATAGGTATATCCACCAAAGGAGCAAGACTTAGCAGAATCTCTTTACTGTGTCATTCTGAATAATCATGCCACCATCCGACAAGCAGCCTGGGCTTGGGACCACATACAGACAAAAGGGACTGCTATTCTTGGCAAGTGTAACAACATAGCTTCAGCTCAATACATTGAATGGTTGCACATCAAAGGACAGATCACTCGTATGCCATTCACCCTGGAGGATGTGCCAGGGCCATCAGCAGTAGAGCCCATAGCCACAGTGAGTCTGGAGGAATTTGAAAAGTTGAAAGAGAGGAATACCCAGCTTTCTGAAGCCTTGAAGAAGACCCTTTGGGAAAGGAATGACGGTCGTCTGGACATTGAGAGGTTAGAGAAGCTCTGGATCGAGCATATAACCAAGATAGAAAAGACAGAAGACTTCATCAGAAAAGCCCGAGCGGGAGAGTTGGTATTGAAGAATGCTTGCAAGGAAGCCAAGATTCAGAAGGCTAGGGCTGAGCACTTCCTGGAGGAGAGTCAGGCTAGATGGATCAGGATCATTGAAGCTCGTCTGCAAGAAGATCAGAAGACACATGCTAAGATTGGGCAGTTGGAAGCCAATGAGAAGAAGATTCAAGAAGCACTCCTAGCAGCACAGAAGGAAATCTCAGAGTTGAAACTCCGGGCAGGGTTGAAGAGATCAAAAGACCAAGACAAGTACCAGAAGATGACAAGTGCCATTGCAACCATAAACCTTCTTATCAGGACCATCACAGAGCATCCAGTTGGACCAGTAACTGATGCTCTCATGAAGGAAGTCAAGGAGGATGACTTTGGGCTGGATGTTTGATTTCTCTTTTACTTGTAATTTAATTTGGTTGTACTTTAATTCTCATGGTGATTTTGTTGTATTTCTTGGCTTAATTGTATTTTGACCCACCATGGGAGCTTGTTGTAGTCATAAACTATGTATCTTTTGCATTTGTAATATATGGTTTATGTATTACCTGGATTTTCTCTTGGACTTCATTTATCTTCAACATCTTCATTCCCCAGAGGTCTGGAAGGTCAAAACCAAAGAACCAAACCAGGATACCCTTTGAAGACAAATAGACATACTGCATTGCATGCTAACCTCATTCTCTGTGTTTTTGCAGGTGTTTTTGTTGTTGTTTTCTCACTTTGTTGTGTGTTTCAGGAAACATTGCTCGTAAGAGGGTTTTCCCCATCAACAGAGTCCACAGGTATCCTACAAGACACAACCTTCCGAGAGTTCAGATGGACCAAGTTCAACAAGATTTGACTGACGTTAGAACTCAGATGGCTAATGAGAGAACTGAGATGAGGGCTCAGATGAACCAATTCATGGCAGTGATGACTGGGTTGGCTTAGAGCCAAGAAAGATTAAGAGAGTTAGTCGAGCGGCAAACTCCAGAAGAGAATCATCCAGGCACTGGAGGTACTAGTAACAACGATCATGGGAAGCCGTGAACAAATCCGCCAAAGTTTGGGCCCCACCTCAATCCTGAAGTCAATGTTATCGGAAATACCCAAGGAAATGTAGGAGGTCGTGTTCTACAAGAAGATCCATAGGATGAACAGTTCACATTAATTGGTGTTGGGGATGAAGCCCATGATCATCGTCTGGACGAAATAGCGGAGAAGCTAAGATCCTTGGAATCCCAAAACTTTTTGGGATTTGATGTAATGGATATGGGATTAGTAGAAGGAGTCAGGATTCCTCACAAGTTCAAGCATCCATGCTTTGAAAAGTACAATGGTACCTCCTGTCCTCGTACCCACCTTCAATCCTTTCTGGGAAGATTAAAAGCTTATACCATGGATGAGAAGCTGTGGATGTTTTATTTTGAAGATAGCTTGACCGGGGCATCTCGTGAGTGGTATTCTCACATTTCCAGAGCTACAATCAGGAATTGGAAGGACTTAGCTGAAGCCTTCATACGCCAATATCAGTACAACTTGGATATGGCTCCCAATAGGACCCTCCTGATGAGTATGTCTCAGTCTTCAAGAGAAAGCTTCAGGGAATATGCCCAAAGGTGGAGACAGCTTGCTGCTACTATCCAGCCTCTGATGTCAGAAAGAGAGATGGCTGACATGTTCATGAACACATTACAAGGAACCTACATTGATCGGCTTGCTGCTTTCTCTTCCACCAGTTTTGCTGATGTAGTTATAACCGGTGAGAGAATTGAAAGTATTTTGAAGATGGGTAAGATCTCTGACAATGGTGCTAGCTCCTGCAACTCAAGGAAACCCTTCTTAGGACCTCGTAGGACGGGTGAGACTAACTCAGTGCATATGGGCAGAGGTAGGCCTCAATACATGCAAAGGTCAGTAGCTGTTGTCACCATTCCCACTCCAGCACCTCAACAACAGTATCCTCAACAACTACAACACTTTCCTCAGCAACAATATTTTCCTCAACAGAGATCTTACAACAACAACAAACAGCAACAATGTTCGTCCAACAAAGGACTTCACAAATCAACAGGGTTATCGATCCCATCCCGATGCCCTATGCAGCTCTTTTTCCACAGTTACTGAAGCTCAATCTGATCGAATTGAGGACTCTTGCCCCACCTGATCCTCAGAACCTTCCAAGGAACTATGATGTCAATGCCATATGTGCCTTCCACTCCATTGCACCTGGCCATACAACAGAGAAATGCAGGGCCTTACACATGAAGGTTCAAGATTTGATTGATTCTAAGGCAGTCAATTTTGCACCCCCTCCAAGTGTTACCAAGAATCCTATGCCTAGCCATGGTGGGACTAGGATAAATGCCATTGAGGAGGATCAACCAGTAAGCCTAATTGACAATGTTGCAAGTATTCAAACACCTCTGACCGAGGTTAAAACCCAGCTTTTGAAGCACCAAGTGTTTCCAGGTTGTGAGGCCCATTGCGAAGCTTGCAAGATTTCTACCAACGGTTGTGCAAACTTGAAGACTGGTATCAACAGTCTTATCAGAGAAGGCATTTTACATATCACTTCAACAGTTCCAGCTCCTACAACATCAACAACCATCCTCCTACAACACCAGCAAACATCACTTCATCAGATATAACAGATATCACTCCTACATCTTCAACAACAATCATTCCAACAGATTCTTCTACAACATCAACAACCATCCCTTCTTCAACTTCAACAGACATCAGTTCAACACATCCTTCTACAACAACAACAACCATCAATGAAGACATTTCCACGGTAACCATCTATTATGACCCAACAACAATCCATGTTCCGAATTCTTTCAACAACTCACATCAACACCCCCATCAACATCAACAACTCTCTGCGCCTGTGACATCTCCAGTCAGACCTCCTGTCATAATCTACTATGATCCTCAAACTATCACAACTCCTTCTTCTGAAGCAATCAGTCCGGTTACCATCACGGTACCAGGACCAGTTCCATATGACAGCAACAGTGTTATACCTTGGCACTATGGCTCAGATCTTTATTGCAACGGAAAGAAAGTCACTCTTGATTCTTCAACACCATAAATTGATAATGTCGGGGGAGATGGAGGCTTCACTCAAAGCGGACGTCTCTTCGCGTCACAGTTCCCAAGAGTTAATGCTGAAGCAGAAGTTGCTGCTAAAGCAAAAGGCAAGAGTGTGGTGCCGGAAGAACCAATTGCTAAAGAAGCTCGGAAGTCATCCTTTGATCAGGATGTGGAAGAATTCATGAGAATTATCAAGAAGAGTGACTATAAACTTGTGGACCAGCTCCATCAGACACCCTCTAAAATCTCTATTCTATCACTGCTCATGTTTTCCGAGGCTCACGGGAATGCATTACTCAAAGTCTTGCATGCAACTTATGTGCCTGAGGAGATCACAGTTAATCAGCTAGAAACAGTGGTTTCAAATGTCAATACTAGTCATAGACTAGGGTTCACCGATGTTGATCTGACTATGGAGGGCCGCAATCACAATAAGGCTTTACATATCACCTTGGAGTGTAAAGGTGTTATACTTTCTCATGTTTTGGTTGACACTGGGTCATCTCTCAATGTCCTTCCAAAGAAAGCCATAGTCAAGATGAAGTATGATGGTCTTGCACTCCGCCCGAGTAACCTAATTGTGAGAGCCTTTGACGGTTTTAATAGATCGGTTCTTGGAGAAATTGAGTTGCTTGTGGTAATTGGCCTATAGATCTTCAAAACTATATTCTATGTAATGGACATTCAGCCTGCCTACAACTGTTTGTTGGGTCGACCCTGGATTCATGCCGCTGGCGCCGTAACATCGATCCTTCACCAGAAGTTAAAATACGAGTGGGAGGGCCAAGTTATCACTATCTGTGGAGAAGAGGACATCTTTGTCAGTCATCTGGCCACTTATAAGTACATTGAGATGGATGGGGAGATCCATGAAACAATGTGTCAAGGTTTTGAATCCCTCAGTGTCAATGAAGCAACATCTGAAGTTTCTAGTACTTCAATCTCTTCTTACAAACAAGCTCGAAAGGTTGTTGAAGACGGGAATGCCCAAGGCTGGGGCAAGCTGCTGCAAGTTCAAGTCAAAGAAGACAAGTTCGGTTTGGGTTACAGACCATCCCGACAGGTCCAAGAGGAGGCTGCTCAAGCTCCCAAGTTCATAAGTGGGGGAATGCTGACCCCGGATGCTATCAACAATGTGGAAGACGAGGCTGAAAGTGAATACAACCTGGAAAGCTGGATTCGTCCAAGAGTCCCAGGCCAACAAATCCTCAACTGGTCTTCCCAGGAAATTATAAGGATTACTGCTGCAGAGTAATTATTATTTCCTATTTAAGCATGCATCAAGTCCTGCATCTTGCCCAAGGTGTCAGGACTCATTTTGTAATAGGGCCATATATGTATTTTGTGCAAATGGAAATTAATGAACAATGGACATCTTTTGCAAACGATCTTTTTTCGCTCACTGTCTTTTCATTTTTGTTATTTTCGCACAAAACAATAAATGGAAATGTTTTTCTCAAACAATAAGCTTCATTCACGTTTTCTAAATAAGATAAAATCAATCACTAAAATGAACAAATCTCAACCCTTGCAGAGATAATCCTCCAGATTGCACCGACAATGACACTGCTATGACCTTGTATGACTTCGACAATCCGATTAATAAAGCAGATGAAGGGGTTGATGAAGACTATGATTTGCCTGAAGAGTTGGCCAGATTGTTGAAACAAGAGGAAAAAGTGATTGCTCCTCATCAGGAGGAGGTTGAAACTGTCAATCTTGGTACCGAGGAGGATGTGAAAGAAGTGAAGATTGATGCCAGTCTGCAAGCTCCAGTGAAAGAACAGCTCATCAGTATGCTTCGAGAGTATGTCGACGTCTTTTCTTGGTCCTATTAAGATATGCCAAGCCTATATACAGACATTATCATGCACAGGATGCCATTGAAAGAAGATTGTCCACCAGTTAAACAGAAGTTGTGTCGTACTCGCCCAGACATGGCCATGAAAATCAAAGAAGAAGTACAAAAGCAGTGGGACGTCGGTTTCCTTGTTGTAACTAGTTACCCACCATGGGTTGCTAACATTGTACCCGTACCTAGGAAGGATGGCAAGGTGCATATGTGTGTGGATTAGCAGGATCTGAACAGAGCTAGCCCGAAGGATGATTTCCCATTACCTCACATTGAATTATTGGTGGATAACACGGCTCAGTTCTTAGTATTTTCTTTTATGGATGGATTTTATGGATACAATCAGATTAAGATGTCACCTGAAGACATGGAGAAAACAACTTTCATCACACCTTGGGGCACATTTTGTTATAAGGTAATGTCGTTCGGTCTGAAGAACGTTGGTGCAACATATCAACGAGCTATGGTAACATTGTTCCACGATATGATCCATAAGGAAATCGAGTGCTATGTGGATGATATGATTTCCAAGTCTCTTACAGAGTAAGATCATCTGGTGAATCTGCTAAAGTTGTTCAAGCGTCTGAGAAAGTATCAGTTGAAGTTGAACCCCAATAAATGTACATTCGGGGTACGCTCTGGTAAGTTACTGGGTTTTATTGTAAGTGAAAAAGGAATTGAGGTTGATCCTGACAAAGTCAAAGCCATTCAGAAAATGCCTGCTGTAACACCCCAAATTTTCCCTCTCATTTTCATAGCATATCATCTTCATATTTCGCACTGCATCATTAGCATAGAAAAATGAAGCATAATGTCCATAGCATAACATAAGCTGGTAGTGATTTCAGTCATCGATTTGATTCATAGGGACGTTTGACCTAATCTGGGTCAAACTATCGAGGGATTATCTCAACTGCAAGTCATCTGCGTTGATGGTTATTTTTCAGGCAACATGTTTCAAAGTCCATTATGTGCATAGGTCATTAGCTCACCAGGCAGTGGTTCATGTGTTGGTTTTGGATTCAAAGATTCAGGCTTATCACGATGACACTCAGAGTGTGATTTATCCGGAAGGTTGGTGGTTTCTGTGGAGGCAATGCGAGCTTAGTTTTGAGTTGAGTGAATTGATTGAATCGATATTTCGTGGCTATGTGCGTATTAGTGATAATTGGTTCGTCCCACAAAAATATATGTCTTATATCCATTTCTAAACTTCTTGTCGAATTATCCATTAAAACCAATTTCTCAAACATTGTCCATGTTTCGAGTTCTCCCAATTTTTTGAATATCATTTAAATCCATATCCAGTCATTTCTAATTTCCATTTTTTCTTTATTATTTTATCACCGATTTTTCTTTAGTCCCATATTCAAATGCCCAAATTCCCTTTTTACTTTCCAATTTCATATTAATTTTCCAGATTTGTTACAAGCCCATCATAGGCCCATTTATGAGAAAATGTTACAAAAAAAAGCCATTTGATGCACTCCCTAATCCTCAATTTGCAGAATCCTAAAAGGTGAAAAAAATACGTCATCACCATGACCAAAATGCAAAACGCACACACGCCGGTACAAGCAACGAAAAACAGGACAATGGTTATCAAAAAATACAGCTCAGCATACAACACCTGTGAAGAAAAAAACGCAGTAAACTTGTGTTCAAAACGCAATGGATACGTGAATGAAACGCAGGGCCCAACCCATCTAGAAACTAACATAAAAAATCCATAACAAAATTTGAAGAAAAATTGGAAAAAAGAAGATAACAGAAGGAGAGAAAAAGAGGAAAAAAAATTCAAAATCACGTTCATAATCACAAATAACTGACAGATTCATCACACTCTTCACACCATAACAGAATTTTTTATTTTCACTCTTCATTATCTTCAGAATAGCATCACAAATTCATTCTCTTCATCATTGATATCATCATCATAACCGATTCAACATTACTCCAATATCACACAAGAAAATCAAAACAGAATTAAAGCTAACTCTCCATCACCACACAAATAACAAGAACAGAGTTCAACGTCTGGCATCATCGAGAACGGATTCTTTTTCATCATCGAGAATGCCGTTTCAATACTCTCCACCTTGAGAAACCATATCAGAAAATTTTCGTATTCGTTCTTCTGAAAACTGCTCCAATCTTCGTCGACTCATGAATCGAATTTGTTATCAACTTCGTCGACAACAGAACTGAATCACGGACTTCATCACACCGTCAATTTAGACTCATTGAGTTTCAATCTTCATCATCGTCATCACAAAACTCGACGTCAAGCTTCGACGAGCTTCACCGAATCGCTCTATTTGTCATCATCATCAACAAATCCGAGTTCGTCGTATCACAATCTTCGGAGTTCATCATCTTTGTTATCTTTTCCGGCCGCCGTTAACTTGAAGAAGCACCGGACTGTCTCCGGTAGGTAACTCCTGTGAGATTGCTTTCTGTTGATTAAATGTTTGTTGTTGTTTTGCAGTTGACTTGAGTTTGTGAGACGGATGTTGGATCCGAGTTAAGGAGGAAGGGGACATGTTGTTGTTTCCGTCAGTAGAAGAGGAGGAAGATGATCAGTGAGGATGAGCGGTGAGGTGAGGAAGGCAAGGAAGTCGTGATGCGGGCGGCGGTTAGGTCTAGGTCAAGAAGAAGAGATGATCTCCGCCGGCGGTGGCGGCTAGGTATAGAAGAGGAGAGAAGACGAACAGAGAGGGAGAGACTTGGTTTTTGTTGTTTTTCTTGTTAGAGTGTTAGTTTTAAGTTTTATAATAAAAGAATTAATAAAGAAAATTGATAAAAAGGATTGAGGAAAACGAGATGATAAGAGGATAGGAGTCTTGGGATTTTGTTGGTGTTTCTGTCCATACCGGCGGTGACACTTGTCACCGTCCGGTAGGACCCTTCTGAAGGATTCCGTGCGCGTGCGTACACCGTAACCGCCATAAGCCTTTTTTTCCCACCGCATGATCGTCATACCTTTGCCAGTCTTCGCATCATGTGGCTCAGCTTTTTTCAGTTTTCCTTATTAAATTCATTAATTCCACCATAAGCCAGCATGGACTTTAGCGTTGACCTGGGCCTAAGGAAACTGATATTCGCACCTCACTAGTAGCAGGCCCATTCGAATTCAGTTCAAAACCATTACTTCATACACCTCACTCCATTTCTTTAATTTCTTTTTTTTCTTCAACTTAATTTCTTTATATTCCAGTTTCATTTTAATTCATTAAAAATAGTTCCATTCACCTAAAAATCCTCAAAAAAATCATAGACTTTCCTTTATGTCTCTAGTTTTTTATCACATTTTTATTTTATTTTTTCCATTGATTAGCGTGCCAGAATTAAATCTCCAAGGCACATAGCTTCTTTTGCTTCATTTCCTGACCAGCCTGTCTTGTCTATTTTCTATAGCTTTCAATATTTGTAGTTTTGATTCCATTCTTTTTGCATTGTGTTCCTGAGATCTTGTAGTTTTCATGTGATTTTTCTCTGAATTTTTAGGAAATTATTTCTTGAGTTTTGGTCTGGTATCTTGTGATGTAAGTTTTCTGTCCCAACTTGTGTTTTTACCTCCATTTGACCTAGTTCCTTTCTGAATTTTTGCAAATCCTTTTGACAAATTGATATGACATGTTTGAAGATCATTTGGTTTAAGTTGTAGAATTTTTATATGGCTGGTTTATTATTTGTGGATTTTTGTTCTCACCTTGTCCCATTTTGCCTCGTTTGGTTCATGAGATCTCTTATAGGCTTAGAAGGGCACTTGTGCCAACTTCTTCTTCTCATTTGGGATTCCTTTGGGGTGTGGGTACCTTCCTGGTCCTAGGATAGGTCTTGTTTCTTCTGAATTTTTTTGATTTTGCTTCTTATTCAAGTCATTTGTTTCTTTAAGTGTTTAAACTCCATCTTTTGATTCCGTTGCTTCTATTTTGACATTGTTTGGTATTGTGTGACTTTTCTCTTCATCTTGTTGGCCTCCTAAGCCATTCCTCATATCATTTTGATTCTGGTTTTGAACTTTGTGCTTGTATTTTGTGTGTTTTGCATTACATCTTTCATAGGTGCGCACTTGTTTCCATATGTATTCATGTTGCCTCACTTTAAGCCATAAGGCTCTCATCTTCATTTCTTTAAGTTGAATTAGCATTAGGAATTTGTTCATTTCATTTCACTTCTGATTGTTGGATGATGTCATGTTAATTTGCTCATTTTTGTTTCACTTGTGCATGCTAACCTTGCAGGGGCTATGATAAGTGTGAGATGTGGGAATTGAGTTCCACATCTCTAATTCTTATCTCTTCCTTTTATGTTTATGTGAACTAACCCTCTTTTGTTGGGCCTAGGCCTTTCTCATCCCTTCTTATATCTTCTTCTTTCCTTCTTCATTAGGATAGAAACCGCACTAACCCTTAGGACATCCATGCATGTTAACACTTAGGATATCTTTAGTCCCTTTTAGAATTTTTCCTTTTGAGATCCTTTGGTGCTCTCTCTCTTCTCATCTTCGAACTTAGTTCTAATTCATTTAATAAAGGTTGAGTACTTTCATGTGACATGGGACTTTTCTATGAGATGCTTGCACGCGTTCCATTTCGGGGCGAGGTGTGAGTCATCACTCGTGGTGGATAGGTCTTAACATGAGTACCTCACAAAGAAAAGCTAAAAAAACACTTCTTAACCAAAAAAAACACAATAACACTTAATAATAGTAATAGGCCAGTGTGCTTAAGCCTTCACTTGTGGGACTAGCTTTGGGGATTTCCTCCATAGATAGGTGTGCCTCTTGCGCATTCCATTTCGGGATGATGTGAGATGTACATATCCCGTTGAGTAAGACTTAGGTACACTTGCCTATGCAAACCTTCACTCATAAAAAAGCTTCTAAAAAACACAAAAAACAAACAATAAGCGTCTTTCCTTCGGGAATTCTTTTCTCACCCTATCCGCTCCGTACGCGAACTTTCTCCTACTTGTCACTTTGCAAGACGGTAACGCACTCGTCGTCCGAGCCTGCAACACCTGAGCATTGACATAGGCAGTTCAAGCCTTAATTCACAAGAAATTTCCTTTTAGTACCCCTAGTTAGGGGAACTACGGTGTCTCTGATCCTCATTATCCTGATGAGGTACGTAGGCAGCGGGGTAGGGCCCGTTCGAGCACAATCTTTATTTTCCCTACATTTTTCCTTTTTCTTTCTTATTTCAGTTCTTTTCCAGTTCCAGTTTCTTTTCATTTTCATTTCTTTTGCTGCAGTTTTCATACCCTCACCCTTTGAAACAGTTTCTTTTGCAAGCGTGGATCCCGTCGGGTACGGCGGACGATCTGGGTGCTAATACCTTCCCAGGTCGTAACTGACTCCCGAACTCAGATCTTTGGTTCGCAGGACCTTGTCCTTTCCTTCTTCCTCAGGTTTGTGCAACATTACCTTTCCCATTCATTCGGGATAAAAATGTCTGGCTGGCGACTCTAACCTTTTCCGCGCCACTTTCGCGTTTGTACTAGGATGAAAATCCTGGGAGCGACAACTGGCGACTCTGCTGGGGACTGCACACCAGACGATCTCTGGTTCCCCTGTGAGTCTCTCCTAGCGCTTGTGTGTTGCTGTTTCATTGGGTGATGTTTGTTTGTTATGGCTTGTTGTATTTTATTGTTGTTTATTTACAGCTTTATTTACAGTTTTCAGTATTTATTTCCGCATCATATATATCATACTGGACTGTCTGGACTGTTTTTCTGTTTGGTGGGCTTGGGGGATACTATTTCTGAGAGATAAGCCAAGTACCCGACTTGAGTGCACCCTAGGATTAGAGTGGACATATTGTACTCGCATGTGACATGATGAGTGGCGATGTGTTTCACGCCCAGATTGCGACCGTCTTGGAAATATCTTGTGTGGGGATTTCCTCCACTTCGGGATAGGACCTTGATAGTTATGTGCATCTGGGTACCGATCATTGAGAACCTTTGTGGAAACAACCCTCTCCAGTGGTGGCAGTGGCAGACCACATTATGTGGCAAACCCATTCGCACCCGAGGGTCCACTGGGGACTCGCATAGGATGGCCTGGTTCTCTTATAGGAACTCAGTCAAAGCATCTGGTCGTATGACATTAGTACTGTATCCTACGGGCTGAATGTACTATTGTTTCTCGATTTCAGCGCTTGAAGCTGAGAACTTATAGGGGATGCTTGTTTTTCCCGGACTCAGCTGAGGCCTCCCTGCGTAGTACATAATGCCAAACCGATTCCCTGATTTGGTCATGAGCCATTTCTCAGAAATGGTGAAAGTATTATTGCTATTCGGCTTTGAGAGTCTGTGATGTCTAACCCGGAGCCTACCAGTGAGATTGGGAGGGGTTTACAGGTTTACAGGAACCCTTAACCTCAACATACCCTTCATCATCAGTGCGATCTTATGTTTTGATCCGGTTATTATAATCTTGGAGTTCTTGATCCTTGGTTTTTTAGTGCTCATCAGATGGTTATTATTCAGAGGACACATATCATCAGATACTTGGTTCTCAGCTCAGTGTTCCGTATCCAGACAGACACCAGTTCTCGATCACTTGCCAGTTGCATACATGCCATCATAGCATTCTAGCATACATGTTCAGTTATTTCTGAGGATCTCATCCCTGAATTATTTCTGTTGGATTTTTGTATAAAATGTGGATCAAAGCAGATAGTTTCTTTGGAAATAACCGAATATGGCATCTCATAACATTTGCAGTGCATTTCTGTTCAGCAAGCAGGGCTCATCCGTTCTTTGTTCACCATCTACAGTTGAGACTCCGGTTCTCGTATCAGACTTGAAGCAACTTTTGTGAAGGTCATGGATCCTGGAGAGCAAAGCCAGTCTGCAAGTGTTGGGTTGACAAGGGATCAGTGGGACCAACTTTTGGAGGTTATGATGACTTTGGCAAGGCAGGATGACCGTAATTTCGCTCAAGCTCAGCCTGTACAGACCCCTGTTGGGAATCCAGATGTTCAAGAGCGCCAGGTCGCCCGAAGTAGACATTCTTCTTCTGTTGATGTTGCAGATTATCACAGTTTCGCTTTCACTATGCCAGATCCTCAAGAGGCAATCCCTGTAGTGAGAATCCAAGATCCACGAGTTGTGGAGAGGGAGGAAAGATTCCGTGTGTTGGAGGAAGAGATCAAAACTCTTCAAAATCGTAATGTCATTGATCTAAGTGCTGCAAGCATGTGTCTGGTGCATGGGCTGGTAATACCTCCAAAGTTCAAAGTACCGAAGTTTGAAAAGTACAAAGGGGATAGTTGTCCAAGACAACATTTGGTAAGATTTTGCAAAAGGATGGCCTCACATGAGCATAATGACAAATTGATGATTCATTGTTTCCAATACAGTCTGAGTGAGGCATCGTCGAATTGGTATATGCAGTTAGAGAGCAGACGTATCCAGTCATGGTCGGACCTAGCCAATGCATTTGTGAAGCAGTATGACTACAATTTTGACAGGGCTCTTAGCCACATGGATTTGCGAGTTTTATCCCAAGAAGATAGTGAATCCTTAAGAGAGTATGCCCAGAGGTGGAGAGAAGTAGCTGCTCGAGTTCAACCCCCGTTATCAGACAGAGAATTGGTGGATCTTTTCATAGAAACCTTACAGGGGCCGTACTTGGAGAGGTTAAGTGGCAGTGGAACTTCGACTTTCTCGGACTTGGTGATAGTTGGAGAACGTATTGAGAGTTTTATCAAGATGGGAAAGATCCAAGGCATTTCAGATAGCTCAGCTGAAGAGAATGAATCTTTTGTCAGTTCCCAAGGAAAGGATGTGATTGATGCAACCTGGGAAGATCCTCAAACTCCATTGACTTATCCACATTACCAAGGCATTTCAACTGCTCAGAGTCAGCAACCTTCTGAAGATGTATGTCAGATATCAGCTAACAATGAACCTCCTCAATATCAACAGTGACCATGCCAACAGAAGCATACTCCGCAAAGGCGTCGTTACTACACTAAGAGATCCAAAAGGTATTTTGATCCATTGTCGGTACCATACAGTCAAATACTCCCATGCTTGATCGATAGTGGATTGATAGTGCCGAAAAAACCGGGTCTGGTACCTTTTCCATATCCACCAAGTTTTGATCCCAATGTTCAATGTGGATTCCATGGCAACGCACCAGGACATTCAGCTGAAGAATGCAAGCCTCTCAGGGATAAGGTCCAGGATTTGATTGAGTCCGGGTTGATTTCAGTGACACCCCAAGGCATTCAAGTTAACGAGTCTCCGTTTGGTCATGTGGGTTCGTCAGCTCATGTTATGGAGGAATTTATCGAAGATATATGTGAAGGTGATTCTCAGTTTGATTCTGAAGAGTGGCTGTGTACCTCATTTTGATCCCTATTGAGGGGAACTACGTCGCTCTGATTCTTCATTGGTCTTTGGTCAATGGAGATACGTAGGCAGAAGATCGTCAGGTCTTTCCGAGCAACCTTAGGTATCAAACTTGTGTGGCAATTTCATCTCAGTGCCACTCTTTTCTTCAGACATCTCGTGTGAATGTTTGAACGTCAAAACCTTCAGGTCAGAATAATTGGGAATGAAGTATGGTGCTGACATGTTTCCAGTGAATTGAAGACTGCAGATCTTACCAGGAAAAGTTGCTGACTACTGAAAGTACTCGAGATCAACAGGTCCAGACGGAGTCAAGTCTCCTCAACAACGGCATTGCTCAGTTTCTTTACTGCATTTTCATGTGTAGCTTTTATCTGTTTGTTTGAACATTTGTATGCTTGCATGAAACTTGTTTGCTTTTTTGGAGTGTTAATTAATGAAATGCACATGTTTTTCTTGAAGTAATTAATTCGTGTTTTTACTTTTGTGAATGTGCATTGCAATACCAACTGTTGTTCTTAAACTCTGTGATGGAGGATGACGAAATGAAAACGCAAAAATCTCCATTTGTGTGCTCTTGAATAAGACCTTGTTGACGATGTACAGGCTTTGTTTCAAATTCCCAAACACCGGAGATATAAGGGAGATAAGCCTTCGTTAACCCCTTTGAGCCTTGAAGTAGGAGTTTCTTTTCGCTTAAAAAAACCCCTCACATTTAACCCGGGGCAGGGTAGGTGTCAGCTAGTTGGACCAAGCGTTCAGACCTTCATAAAGGAGTTCATCTGAGGATCCCTAACATTTCATTGTACCAAATCAAGAGGTCCAAAGACCGAAAACCACCATGGTTATTCTTCATCAACTGAAAAGTGAGACAGTCACAACCCTTACAAAACAGTCAAGGCAAACAGTGTCACACGATTTGTTCGAAGAAAAAAAAAGAAGGAAAAAAGTAAAAAGAAATAAATAGCCCGCTAAGTCGAAACTTGAAAACAAGCGACTTAGGCAAAAAAATTAGGGCATCCCGCTGGACTCCAATTGCAAAAGATTTACAAGAATAAGTCCAGGCAAAAGTTAGGGATAAGAAAAAGAATGAAAAGCGAAAGAAAGATCCTTGAGCAAAAAACAAATCGTGTGATACGGACACAAAAGACAATAAGGGTGATTGTTATACCAACAACAACCTCAGTGGTGCTTAGACTGTTAGAGCCATCGGTTCCTCAACCATCATGAAACCCTTAGGAAAGGTGAGCGCTTGTGAAAGCTAGCTGGACATAGGAATGGAAGGACATCACGAAGAAGGGTGGGCACAAATAATTTTGAGCCTATATCTTTGTTTCTATAACCGTGAACCAGGCCACGATACAACCCTTGAAAGTCCTAATTGAAACAGGGTTAATTCGAGAGCGTGCCACCATGAGATAGCGTTCCTGACTCCTACGAGTTGTGCTAAAAGACCCTCTTTGGTATTGCATATGCATGTTTATTTCATAAAAAAAATATATATATAAAAAAAAAATATTGTACTGTCTTAACCAGTGATCCGTTCATAAACGACATCTTTTCAATAAAAGCTTCAAGATTAACATGTGTTGCATTAGAATTTTCATTCTCAGAATAAGACATTTTCTGCTTGCATACATTTGTTTGGCATCAAAGAAGTTCTCATATGGAACCTCAGTCTAGAAGCTTGATCTTGCCAAGTTGAGAAGGAGGAAACTTCTGAGGGATATTCATGCCAAGGGGCACTTTTCCAAGAAACTTCGTTGAATAGGACCTTTTCCAACCAGTTGGGTTAAAGGTAGCCAAACTGGGGCAATCACTTCGAGATTTAAATCTCTCGCAGAGCAGTTATCCTGGGTGTTTTTCCAAAGCAAGGCTCGTACTGGGGCAGGTCACTCTAGAAGCACTAGAAGTTA
The DNA here is from genome assembly GCA_963966055.1 of Lathyrus aphaca. Taxonomy (NCBI): domain Eukaryota; kingdom Viridiplantae; phylum Streptophyta; class Magnoliopsida; order Fabales; family Fabaceae; genus Lathyrus; species Lathyrus aphaca. The sequence continues at coordinate 410,274,069 of OZ014524.1, read as the reverse complement.
TTAGCTCCAGAAGACGACTAATCAGATGCACCTACCTAAGGTTCAGAATACTGGGGCAGAACCCCTCATGATGATGCGAGATCTTGGGGGCAGATTCCTTCATGGACCATATAGTTTGAGGTGGTTGCTTCGAGATATTCAAGAGTTTGAAAATACTGAAGCATTTCAGATGCTAGGTTTTCTGTAAAATCCTCTTGAGACAATATTACGGTATGCAAGGCCGTTCCCAGAATAAACGTCTGATGGTTAATCCCAGTAGGGCGCGGGAAGCGTGTTTCCCTAATCAGAGAATTTATCCTCAGTCGTTATGGTTACTTCATCTGATCATCATAGACGACTAAAGTCCGATCTTTGTTGGCATCTCCTCAACTATGACATGTTGGCATCTATATGCGTTCAGCCTCTCACTTCAGCTGAGTACGGCAATCTTCACTCTGGTTTTCTTCGACCCTCGAGTCGATATCATCGCTTCTGTTCCCTCAACCCTCGAGTTGATGTTGCTTTGTTTTCCTCGACCCTCGAGTCGGCATTGTCATCTTATTCCCTCAACCCTCGAGTTGATGTTGTTTTGTTTTCCTCGACCCCTGAGTAGATGTTACTATTTTATTCCCTCAACCCTCGAGTTGATGTTGCTTTATTATCCTCGACCCTTGAGTCGATATTGTTGCTTTCTCTCTTCGACCCTCGAGTCGATGTTGTTGTCGCTTTATTCCTCAACCCTCGAGTTGATGATGTTGTGTTCTCCTCGACCCTTGAGTCAATATTTCCGTTTCTTACGACCCTTGAGTCGATATCATAGTCTTCACTTCTTCAACCCTTGAGTTGATACCCAGTGAGTCTGTCATAAAAGGAAATTCAAAATCACAACATCAAAGTTCAACCACTGGATTCATTTATGCCCGGGGCAAGTGTGCATATCTTTGTGCTTACGGAGTACGGTATTTCGCAGTAATACGAGATTTTTCAGGAATCCTCGCGAGACAAATTCTTCCACAATCCATGCAGTCTGGGGCAGTTATGTCAAGATTCGACGAATCTCTAAGAGTTTGAAGACACTTGGGCATTTTGGATGTCATGTCTTCTGTAAAATCCTCTTGGATTGATCTTCAAGCAGTCAATAATCCAGAAAATGCAAGATGTCACTAGATGATATTCCCCTGCAGAGTTGTAACTCTTGTGGCCAATCAGGCATTTGACTACCGCTCGTCTGCGTTTTTCAACACTCGTCTGTGTTTGAATTGCTGGTATTCGTCTATACCAGTGGCTGATACTCGTCTGTATCATTGCCTGAGACACTCGTCTGTGTTTCTCAGATCATCGTCTGATACTCGTTTGTATCATTGACTTATAGCACTCGTCTGTGTTATCTTGATGATCATCCAATACTCGTCTGTATTGAAGAGGTTTCAAATCCTGACAGTGGGAATTAATGTCAAAATGGTTACCGGTCCTGGCGTAACAGTTAAATCCGAAGGAGACTCGTCTGTCTCATGCTATATGCAGTTTTGAGGACTCGTATGTCCGGCTCCTGGCGTCACATGATTGTTTGAAGACTCGTCTGTCTCAGATTATTGTATTGCAGTGTTTTGAGGACTCGTATGTCCGGCTCCTGGCGTCACAGGATTGTTTGAAGACTCGTCTGTCTCATGCTCTTGAAGTGTTTTGAGGACTCGTATGTCCAGCTCCTGGCGTAACAGGATTGTTAGGAGACTCGTCTGTCTCAGGTTGTATGTTCTTGCAGTATTTGAGGACTCGTCTGTCCAGCTCCTGGCATCACAGGATTGTTTGAGGACTCGTCCGTCAACGTGTTCTTATTCCAGATATCAGTTTCAACTTGGAAGAAGCTCATCTGCTTTTTCTCTCCTTCTCATCCCCAGAGTGTCATCTGGTTGGGTTTATTTCCCAGTGTTGCATTCTTCGTCAGAGTGCAAATTTCTGGTCTTCTTGGTATTCAACCACAGTTTATCTTGAATGGTCGATAGCCCGTACTATCGTCCTTTTCAGATTAACTGATGATTGAATAGGGGCAGTTGTAACACCCCAAATTTGCCCTCTCATTTTCATAGCATATCATCTTCATATTTCGCACTGCATCATTAGCATAGAAAAATGAAGCATAATGTCCGTAGCATAACATAAGCTGGTAGTGATTTCAGTCATCGATTTGATTCATAGGGACGTTTGACCTAATCTGGGTCAAACTATCGAGGGATTATCTCAACTGCAAGTCATCTGCGTTGATGGTTATTTTTCAGGCAACATGTTTCAAAGTCCATTATGTGCATAGGTCATTAGCTCACCAGGCAGTGGTTCATGTGTTGGTTTTGGATTCAAAGATTCAGGCTTATCACGATGACACTCAGAGTGTGATTTATCCGGAAGGTTGGTGGTTTCTGTGGAGGCAATGCGAGCTTAGTTTTGAGTTGAGTGAATTGATTGAATCGATATTTCGTGGCTATGTGCGTATTAGTGATAATTGGTTCGTCCCACAAAAATATATGTCTTATATCCATTTCTAAACTTCTTGTCGAATTATCCATTAAAACCAATTTCTCAAACATTGTCCATGTTTCGAGTTCTCCCAATTTTTTGAATATCATTTAAATCCATATCCAGTCATTTCTAATTTCCATTTTTTCTTTATTATTTTATCACCGATTTTTCTTTAGTCCCATATTCAAATGCCCAAATTCCCTTTTTACTTTCCAATTTCATATTAATTTTCCAGATTTGTTACAAGCCCATCATAGGCCCATTTATGAGAAAATGTTACAAAAAAAAAGCCATTTGATGCACTCCCTAATCCTCAATTTGCAGCATCCTAAAAGGTGAAAAAAATACGTCATCACCATGACCACAATGCAAAACGCACACACGCCGGTACAAGCAACGAAAAACAGGACAATGGTTATCAAAAAATACAGCTCAGCATACAACACCTGTGAAGAAAAAAACGCAGTAAACTTGTGTTCAAAATGCAATGGATACGTGAATGAAACGCAGGGCTCAACCCATCTAGAAACTAACATAAAAAATCCATAACAAAATTTGAAGAAAAATTGCAAAAAAAGAAGATAACAGAAGGAGAGAAAAAGAGGGAAAAAAATTCAAAATCACGTTCATAATCACAAATAACTGACAGATTCATCACACTCTTCACACCATAACATAATTTTTTATTTTCACTCTTCATTATCTTCAGAATAGCATCACAAATTCATTCTCTTCATCATTGATATCATCATCATAACCGATTCAACATTACTCCAATATCACACAAGAAAATCAAAACAGAATTAAAGCTAACTCTCCATCACCACACAAATAACAAGAACAGAGTTCAACGCATGGCATCATCGAGAACGGATTCCTTTTCATCATCGAGAATGCCGTTTCAATACTCTCCACCTTGAGAAACCATATCAGAAAATTTTCGTATTCGTTCTTCTGAAAACTGCTCCAATCTTCGTCGACTCATGAATCGAATTTGTTATCAACTTCGTCGACAACAGAACTGAATCACGGACTTCATCACACCGTCAATTTAGACTCATTGAGTTTCAATCTTCATCATTGTCATCACAAAACTCGACGTCAAGCTTCGACGAGCTTCACCGAATCGCTCTATTTGTCATCATCATCAACAAATCCGAGTTCGTCGTATCACAATCTTTGGAGTTCATCATCTCTGTTATATTTTCCGGCCGCCGTTAACTTGAAGAAGCACCGGACTGTCTCCGGTAGGTAACTCCTGTGAGATTGCTTTCTGTTGATTAAATGTTTGTTGTTGTTTTGCTTTTGACTCGAGTTTGTGAGACGGATGTTGGATCCGAGTTGAGGAGGAAGGGGAGATGTTGTTGTTTCCGTCGGTAGAAGAGGAGGAAGATGATCGGTGAGGCTGAGCGGTGAGGTGAGGAAGGCAAGGAAGTCGTGATGCGGGCGGCGGTTAGGTCTAGGTCAAGAAGAAGAGATGATCTCCGCCGGCGGCGGCGGCTAGGTATAGAAGAGGAGAGAAGACGAACAGAGAGGGAGATACTTGGTTTTTGTTGTTTTTCTTGTTAGAGTGTTAGTTTTAAGTTTTATAATAAAAGAATTAATAAAGAAAATTGATAAAAAGGATTGAGGAAAACGAGATGATAAGAGGATAGGAGTCTTGGGATTTTGTTGGTGTTTCTGTCCATACCGGCGGTGACACTTGTCACCGTCCGGTAGGACCCTTCTGAAGGATTCCGTGCGCGTGCGTACACCGTAACCGCCGTAAGCCTTTTTTTCCCACCGCATGATCGTCATACCTTTGCCAGTCTTCGCATCATGTGGCTCAGCTTTTTTCAGTTTTCCTTATTAAATTCATTAATTCCACCATAAGCCAGCATGGACTTCAGCGTTGACCTGGGCCTAAGGAAACTGATATTCGCACCTCACTAGTAGCAGGCCCATTCGAATTCAGTTCAAAACCATTACTTCATACACCTCACTCCATTTCTTTAATTTCTTTTTTTTCTTCAACTTAATTTCTTTTTATTCCAGTTTCATTTTAATTCATTAAAAATAGTTCCATTCACCTAAAAATCCTCAAAAAAATCATAGACTTTCCTTTATGTCTCTAGTTTTTTATCACATTTTTATTTTATTTTTTCCATTGATTAGCGTGCCAGAATTAAATCTCCAAGGCACATAGCTTCTTTTGCTTCATTTCCTGACCAGCCTGTCTTGTCTATTTTCTATAGCTTTCAATATTTGGAGTTTTGATCCCATTCTTTTTGCATTGTGTTCCTGAGATCTTGTAGTTTTCATGTGATTTTTCTCTTAGGAAATTATTTCTTGAGTTTTGGTCTGGTATCTTGTGATGTAAGTTTTCTGTCCCAACTTGTGTTTGTACCTCCATTTGACCTATTACCTTTCTGAATTTTTGCAAATCCTTTTGACAAATTGATATGACATGTTTGAAGATCATTTGGTTTAAGTTGTAGAATTTTTAGATGGCTGGTTTATTATTTGTGGATTTTTGTTCTCACCTTGTCCCATTTTGCCTCGTTTGGTTCATGAGATCTCTTATAGGCTTAGAAGGGCACTTGTGCCAACTTCTTCTTCTCATTTGGGATTCCTTTGGGGTGTGGGTACCTTCCTGGTCCTAGGATAGGTCTTGTTTCTTCTGAATTTTTTTGATTTTGCTTCTTATTCAAGTCATTTGTTTCTTTAAGTGTTTAAACTCCATCTTTTGATTCCGTTGCTTCTATTTTGACATTGTTTGGTATTGTGTGACTTTTCTCTTCATCTTGTTGGCCTCCTAAGCCATTCCTCATATCATTTTGATTCTGGTTTTGAACTTTGTGCTTGTACTTTGTGTGTTTTGCATTACATCTTTCATAGGTGCGCACTTGTTTCCATATGTATTCATGTTGCCTCACTTTAAGCCATAAGGCTCTCATCTTCATTTCTTTAAGTTGAATTAGCATTAGGCATTTGTTCATTTCATTTCACTTCTGATTGTTGGATGATGTCATGTTAATTTGCTCATTTTTGTTTCACTTGTGCATGCTAACCTTGCAGGGGCTATGGTAAGTGTGAGATGTGGGAATTGAGTTCCACATCTCTAATTCTTATCTCTTCCTTTTATGTTTATGTGAACTAACCCTCTTTTGTTGGGCCTAGGCCTTTCTCATCCCTTCTTCTATCTTCTTCTTTCCTTCTTCATTACGATAGAAACCGCACTAACCCTTAGGACATCCATGCATGTTAACACTTAGGATAGCTTTAGTCCCTTTTAGAATTTTTCCTTTTGAGATCCTTTGGTGCTCTCTCTCTTTTCATCTTCGAACTTAGTTCTAATTCATTTAATAAAGGTTGAGTACTTTCATGTGACATGGTACTTTTCTATGAGATGCTTGCACGCGTTCCATTTCGGGGCGAGGTGTGAGTCATCACTCGTGGTGGATAGGTCTTAACATGAGTACCTCACAAAGAAAAGCTAAAAAACACTTCTTAACCAAAAAAACCACAAAAACACTTAATAATAGTAATAGGCCAGTGTGCTTAAGCCTTCACTTGTGGGACTAGCTTTGGGGATTTCCTCCATAGATAGGTGTGCCTCTTGCGCATTCCATTTCGGGATGATGTGAGATGTACATATCCCGTTGAGTAAGACTTAGGTACACTTGCCTATGCAAACCTTCACTCATAAAAAAGCTTCTAAAAAACACAAAAAACAAACAATAAGCGTCTTTCCTTCGGGAATTCTTTTCTCACCCTATTCGCTCCGTACGCGAACTTGCTCCTACTTGTCACTTTGCAAGACGGTAACGCACTCGTCGTCCGAGCCTACAACACCTGAGCATTGACATAGGCAGTTCAAGCCTTAATTCACAAGCAATTTCCTTTTAGTACCCCTAGTTAGGGGAACTACGGTGTCTCTGATCCTCATTATCCTGATGAGGTACGTAGGCAGCGGGGTAGGGCCCGTTCGAGCACAATCTTTATTTTCCCTACATTTTTCCTTTTTCTTTCTTATTTCAGTTCTTCTCCAGTTCCAGTTTCTTTTCATTTTCATTTCTTTTGCTGCAGTTTTCATACCCTCACCCTTTGAAACAGTTTCTTTTGCAAGCGTGGATCCCGTCGGGTACGGCGGACGATCTGGGTGCTAATACCTTCCCAGGTCGTAACCGACTCCCGAACTCAGATCTTTGGTTCGCAGGACCTTGTCCTTTCCTTCTTCCTCAGGTTTGTGCAACATTACCTTTCCCATTCATTCGGGATAAAAATGTCTGGCTGGCGACTCTAACCTTTTTCGCGCCACTTTCGCGTTTGTACTAGGATGAAAATCCCGGGAGCGACACCTGCACCTAGGACTGAGAAAGAAGTTCGAGGGTTCTTAGGTAGATTGAACTACATCTCAAGGTCCATATCTCATCTCATTCTAACCTGCGAACCCTTGTTCAAACTGCTAAGAAAGGAACAAACAGTCAGGTGGAATGACGACTGTCAGAGAGCTTTTGACAAAATCAAGGAGTATTTGCAAGAACCTCAAATCCTCATGCCTCCTGTTGAAGGAAGACCTCTAATCATGTACCTGACAGTATTAGAAGAGTCGATGGGGTGTGTGTTGGGCCAGCATGACGAGTTTGGTCGAAAAGAGTATGCAATATACTACCTAAGCAAAAAGTTTACCGACTGTGAACAACGATATTCACTACTCGAGAAAACGTGTTATGCTTTAGCGTGGGCTGCTCGCCGACTAAGACAATATATGTTGACTCATACTACCTTATTGATCTCAAAGATGGATCCAGTCAAGTACATATTTGAGAAGCCAACAGTTACCGGAAGGGTTGCAAGATGGCAAATGATTCTAACAGAATTTGACATTCAGTACACCTCTCAAAAGGCCATCAAAGGCAGTGTATTGTCTGACTATCTGGCCGAGCAACCCATTGATGATTACCAGCCTATGAGACTTGACTTCCCTGATGAATACATCATGTTCTTAAAGTCGAAAGATTGTGAAGCGCCTATTCGCACTGAAGGGCCTAACCCAGAAGAAGCATGGACTATGATGTTTGATGGGGCAGTTAATTGCAACGGTCGTGGGGTTGGTGCAGTGCTTATTACACCTAAAGGAGTTCATATGCCTTTTTCAGCCAAACTCACCTTTGCCTGCTGTTGCACCCCAAACTTTTCCCTCCCCTAGTCAAGGCACTATGTACCAAGGTGTTCCAAGAGGTTCACAAGGTTCACAATTAGTCAGAAAGTTTGACAATTCCCTCAGACAAAGCATCCTCCTAAGCAATGCATCCTAAACTAGGGTTTTGAATTTCATCAGGCTAAATGAACTTCCAAGGCCTCAAGTGAGCTTCATAGCATCCTATATGTCTTCAAGAATCCCCATGTCAAGTTTCAAGGCTTTCCCAAAAGGTTTGCTCAGTCAGATGATCAGATATACAAATATCAGTCAAAGTGGTTAAAAAGTCAAACTAAGGTCAATTGTGGTCAAACCAAAGTCAAACTTCATGATTTTTGGCCAACATCAAGTTTATGAAGTAAACTTCATCATTTGATCATGATTCATCAAGGAGAATTCAGATCATCAATAATCAAGAGTTTCTAAATTAGGGTTTTCATAGGAAAAGTCAACTGAACTTTGACCAGCCATAACGTTCACATGCTTCATCAAAATTTTTCCATTCAAATCTCATTTTGAAGGAAATTGAATTCTCTACAACTTTTTGTCTCACAAGCCAAGCCCAAAAATGCTTCATTTGGAAGGTATGAGCTAAAACATTATAGGTCATTTTAAAAGTCAACAAAAAGTCAACATCTTCCAAAGGGCATAATTTGAAAATGGTAAAGGATATGGACATGAGACCAAAGAGGCTGGTTAGAGGACTCTCTAAGCTTTCCAAAATGTCCAATAACACCTTCATAGCCTTAAAATTGATTCTTGTTCTAGAAGATCATAAACTCCATTTAACTTGATTGGATACACTCCAAATTCGTGCAAGGCTCTAAGAGTATGAAAATATTTGATTTTTTCTCACTTTTAAGATCATATCTTTCTTCACCATCAAGTTATCCAAAACCCCAAAGAAGGGACAAGTTTTTTGACCTAATTTCATTCACTATATGTACATGAGCATAACACAATACTGGGGGACGAAAATCAGAGGCCAAAGCATAGCATTCAAACTTCCAAATTTCACAAAAAAGCTCACATTCAGATTTTGGATTGCAGGCCATATCAAGACATTTTGAAGGTTGTAACATGTTCCTTGAACATTACTGAAGCTATCCCAATCATTACCATCATTCAAAACCTCATAAATCATTGAAACCGAATAATCATATTCTTGAGTTTTTGGATTTTTGGATTTCATTAATTCATACAATATAAATGATTTTTGTGCATTGATACTTGTTTATTAACATCTCTGGAATGTTTTTATATGCTTGAATTGAGTTTTTGTTGCAGAATCAAGGAAATGCCATTGTTAGGGTTTGAAACTCGAATTTAGGATCTTAGGATTTAGGGCATATAAATGGATTCTAAAAACATGGTTATGACGTATGAACACTGGGTAATTGATCTGGGTTATGAATTTTTATTATTATTATGGTTTGTATGATGTTTCAAAAACCTAGGTTCTTCTGGTTAGCACTGCCCGCAGGAAAATTCGTAGGAGAAACTGTATGAAATTTCGCAGGAAATTCAAATGAGGAAGATGAAGTCTTGGCGCGCTCTGAAGAATTCAAGTGATTGTTTTATATTTTATTAATTTGATCCAAATCATTATCACAACACATGCATTGGCCTAGTGGTTAAGGAGGCGTTTTGTTATGATGAGGATGTGGGTTCGATTCTTGGTGGAACCATTTTTTTCATATGTTAATTTATTTTAACTAACTTAATATATTATAATTGTTTGTTGTTCCATAGGCAGACGCGCCCCATGTGGCTGAATGGTAAGAGCTGTGTTTGAAATTGGAAAGGGCTGGGGTTCGAATCCCACCTCCCACCAATTTTTTATCTTTTTCATCATATTTAACAGGTTTCATATTTATTGATTTGGATTCACTCTTTGTTCACTAGCGCATGCTAGCCCAGTGGTCTGGTTTTGTTGTGGTAAGGGGGAGGTCCTGGGATCAAAACCAGGCCTCCCCACCTTTCTTTTTTATCACTTATTTTCATTTATTTTGTATAATTAATATTAATTAATTTGTTTTTATATTAAAACTATTAATTTTATTTAAAATAATAATTAAACTTTATATTTTCATTAATCTCATAATTTTTCTTGATTAGTCATTTTAATTAATTTCATAAATAATTTTGTATATAAACTTTATTTTTATATAATTTGTAAATAACTTATTTGAATCTTATTTAAATTCTAAACCTAAATTCTTAACCCTAATTTTCTTAATTAAAATGTTAATCCTAATTTTTCTATTAACCCTAAAAAATTAACTTATTTTTTCCAAACCCTAATTAATATATTAATCTTTATCTTTATTATTATGTAAATAATTTAATATTTTGCTTATTAAAGTTGTTGTATTTTCTTAATTAACCTTTAAAAATTTTCTAATATTTGTTTAACCTAAAAATAATTTTTCTTTTAAATTTTTCTTTTCTTTATTTATTATTCTAATCATTATTATTTTATTATTGCTAATATTTTATGGTTCATTTATTATTCTTATTATATTTATTATTATTATTTTTATTTGATTATTATGTATCTGCTAAAGCCATGTAATACTTGTAGGTTTATTTTCCGTCTTTATTTTATTTTATAAATATTTTATTGTATGGATAGTAATCTTAGGGTGTGTATAACCTATATGTGATTAAAAATAACTTAGGAAATTAAGTTAAATAAGATAAATACTTGAATATAAACACTCACCCACGTAAGTCGATCTTTGATCGCCATCTTGCACTTCCTAGGTTACCCCTCTCAGTTGCCTTAAATATGGTCAAATCCCTCGAATATAGGGGTGTCTTAAGCAAAGTCCCTTCATAAAAATCATCAAGTCCCTACAGTTTAAAAGATCAAGTCCCTTCAAGGTTGCCTACAGAATAATGATATTGTCCCTTCGAATAAATGATGATAGTCCCTACGAATTGCTAAAGACAACCTTACTTGTTGCCTTCTATGACCATACGATGACCCTATGCTTGTCCCTTCACATCCAAGGTAATGACTACTTATTCCTTAATAATATGGATAGTCTTACCATTGAAAGAACATACGAGAACACGAAAGACTTAATCTAGGGTAGGTACCTCATAGTTACTTGCTCACACTCTTCAAAATTACTTTTACACCTCACAATTTCTAAACTAGGCTTTGTATACACCCATACGAGGGTCATTACAAAGTACTTAAAGGAATTTTTCTAATCACACACTACACTCTTCAAAAACAATTTAAGTGAGCTAAGTAACTAAGAGCCCATGGATAACCATGGATATAAAAGGTGCTAACACCTTCCCTTTATATAACCTACCCCCCGATCTCAAGTCTTTTAAAATAGGCCTTTCCTGTTCTTTTATGTCCTTTCCTTATGGATAAAATAAAAGTCGGTGGCGACTCTTGCTATCCGCAACATTTATAGAAAGTCAGTTCTCCCACCGTGTTACAGAACTGGCAACTCTGTTGGGGATTTAATAAAAGAGGGGTACCCTTAGAAATTAGATCACTTAAGTTGTTTACCTTGTTTGCTTTATATTACTTGTTGGGCTTTATGTGTGAAAGATCCTAACCTGGATCTAGTGTACCCTAGGTAAATGGCAATAGACCAAGGAAACTGTACGGTGTATACCGATATGGTTGATCTGGTGGCCATAGTTAGTGTGACTTCTTGGTTAATGCTTATGTTCCTTAAGTAAGTTGAGGATAATATGAGGCTTCCATATGTTGTCAATACACTAACTGACTTTTAGAACCTTAGTCATCCCATCTTGGCCTTTAGAAAGTAGTGAGATAACCGGCTTTGGTGAAGACTAAAGTTGGTTGATACTCGATGCTACACTCATTGAGATCCTAAACTTGGAGGGTTTTGGTTGGCAAGTAAGTTGCCTACTGAACAACCACCCTTGGGAAGGATCAATGATATTGAGATCCCTTAGAACCCGGTTACTTTTGTAGGACAGGATGAACCAACTAAACTTTAAAGGAGGGTACTTACCTTTAAACCTCATGCAAGCCTTCAAACCTAGGGTTATTGTGTGACTTGCTTGTGTATGCCACATGTTTGTGATTGAGCATAACATCATAACATCATCATGCATCATAAGCATAGCATTTTCACTAACCATTTCAAGGACCAAAGGATTTATCTTTATTCTTTGTTGCAGGTCATGGCTTTTGCTCGTAGGAATACTATCCGGATCAACTTTGTAGGGATACCTTCTAAGCTTAAAGAATTGGTCTCTCAAGTTTCTGAAAACTCCCAATTCATCAAGAGGCATGGTCACCTACTGGATCTAGTCACTTCAGGGTTCAATGAAGACATAATGAGTGTTCTGTTTCAGTTCTTTGATCCTAAACATCATTGCTTCACATTCCCCGACTATCAGCTGGTTCCTACAATGGAAGAGTTCTCCAAGATACTGGGTATACATATCCTTGGTCAGAGACCCTTCACAGGCTTAGAGAAGGAGCCTAAACCTGAAGTCATTGTTGCAGCCCTACATCTGAAGAAATCAGACATTGTCCTAGAAACGAGAAGCGGAGTTAAGGGTATTCTTTCTAAGGTATTGATGGAGAAAGCTCAAGTGTTCCTGAAGGATATGATTTATGATGCTTTTGAGGAGATCCTAGCCCTATTGATTTATGGCTTAGTATTGTTCCCTAATCCAGACCAGTTCATAGACGTACATGCCATCAACATATTTCTGACTCATAATCCAGTGCCTACATTACTTGGAGACATCTTACACTCTCTTCATACCCGTACTACGAAGGCACGAGGAACTCTGATGTGTTGTATACCTCTATTGTCTAGGTGGTTTATTTCTCACCTTCCTCGATCAGTGATGAAGAATGAACAAGGGTTAAGGTGGTCTAAAAGGATCATGTCACTTTCTCATTCAAACATTCATTGGTGCTCTCGATCTATGGAGAATGTTACTATTATTGACCGTTGTAGGGAGTTCCCTAATGTGCCACTCCTTGGCATAAGAGGGGACATTACTTACAACCCTTCTTTAGCTCTACGTCAGTTTGGCTATGCTCGGAGTAATGGTCCTCATGACATGCTTATTCAGGGTATTGTGTTCGACTACGACAATGATCTGCAAAGTTACCGTCAAAGGTTCATACGAGCTTGGGGTAAAGTGAACAAGGTTGACAGCAAGACTCTGGAACCAAAGTACTCCATTCCTATGGAACCTTATCTCAGATGGGTACGAGCACGTGCTCATAATCTTATGATGCCATATCCTGCCATCCTGCCAATTACCATGGAGCCTGTTGCTGAAGGAGATACTCCTTATATCATCCTTCATCCAGACATGCCCACTGACATGGAAGAGTTGTAGAGGTCTTGGATACAGTTGAAATAACAAAGGGATACTTTTGAGACTCATTTCAAAGCTAGTCAAGAAAGAATCCTGGAACTGACAAGACAACTTCACGAAGAGCGGAATCTCAACACATACCTCCATACAAAGAGGAAACGTCCATGGGAGACTTAAAACCCCATCTTTGTATATATTTCATTTTATTGAAAGCCCAAGAGGCAAATAAGTTTATTGCTTACTACTAAAAGTTTCCTTTCTGGTTGTTTAAACAAATTTAAATCCTGCGGTCCTTGAAAACATTGCATATGCATTTACATACCATATCATTGCATCACAGGTTTCTTATGAACAGGTATCTTATCTTCTCGCTGTTTATTTCAGCAGAAATGGCTCTCGAACAAACTGTTAAGGATCTCCAGGCTCAGAATGCACAATTCCAAGAATTGATCTTGAACTTGTCCAAGGGACAAGATGAGTTGAAGGCACTTCTGACTAAGAAGAAGAAGAAGACTAGAAAATCAGGGGGCCTCATCAACCTGGGTAGAAGATTCAGAGGTCCTATCAAGATAAAAGAAGAGGTTGAGGATTTTGAGTCTGAAAATTCTGAGAAAGAAGGAGGTAGTCTCCATGATACTGTGGAAGATTCTGATTCTGAGGCAAACTATTATCATGATCCTGCTAGTGCGGAGAAGTACAAGATGTTGGTAGACAGAATGAACGCTATGGAACTACAAAAATCTTCTGGGCTTGATTTTGAAGATTTGAGTTTAGTTTCTGGAGTGGTTATACCTATTGGCTTCAAGGTTCCTGTTTTTGTGGTGTATGATGGTGTTTCATGTCCTAAACTACACTTGAGGTCCTATGTCCGAAGGATTCAACCACATACTGCTGACAAGAAACTGTGGATTCATTTCTTCCAAGAGAGTTTATCTGGAGCTCAATTGGAGTGGTATTATCAACTTGAAAGTGTCAATATTCGTGATTGGAATGATCTTGCTGAGGCCTTCTATAGGCAATACCAATATAATGCTGATTTAGCACCAACTCACATGCAACTCCAAAGCATGTCTATGGGTGCTAAGGAGAGTTTCAAAGAGTATGCCCAAAAATGGAGAGACCTGGCTGGCAGAGTTCAACCTCCTCTAACTGACAGGGAGCTGGTGGATATGTTTATGAGTACGCTGAATGGTCCTTTTTATAGTCACCTCATTGGAAGCTCATCATCTGGTTTCACTGAGCTGATAATGACTGGAGAACATGTGGAAAGTGGGATAAGAAGTGGTAAAATACAGGTGGGTGCCTCTGCATCAAGCACTGCTAAGAAGCCCCCTAGTGGAAAGAAGGAGTCTAATGTTGTGTATGGTCAACATAGTCGTAACAGGAGTCACCAATTTGTGGGAGCAGTTCACATCTCCAATCCTGCCCCTACAGCACCAGAGCAACAACAGAACAATCAACAGAAGCCCAGAAGATAGTTCACCAAGATCAACATGTCACTGGCCCAAGCCTTGCAACACATGTTGAAAGGGGAGCTAATTACTTTAAGGGATCCTCCTCAGAATCCTAATACATCCTCTCCTCGGTATAATCCTAATGCAAGATGTGCATATCATTCTAATAGTCTGGGACATGACACCAACAACTGCTGGTTGTTGAAAAACAAGATTCAAGACATGATTGAAGCTGGGGAAATTGAATTTGACCCTCCTGGGACCCCAAATGTGATCACTGCTCCTATGCCCAATCATGAGAAGACTGTTAATGTTATTGATGAGGTTTCATATGTTTCCTCAGTAGCAAATTTGACTACTCCTCTATCCATTATCAAGAAGAAGCTGGTGCAGGCTGGGTTCTTTCCAGGTTGCAAGGAAGACTGTTTTTACTGTGCCTATAAACCTGATAGTTGCTGGAAGTTGAAGGATGGTATTCAACGCCTCATGGACAATTATACTATATTGTTTGAGAGGACTCCTTCTGTGGAAAGTATGTGTGAACATCTGAATCGAAACACAAAGCTTGAAGATGTAGCTATGGTTGATAAAGTACCAGTGAGGATTACCTCTAAAGGTCCTGTCAGGATTACATCCAAAGGACCAGTGAAGATTACTACTGAAGGCCCTGTGAGACTATTGCTGAAGCTAGAGTGGCTCCCATGATCATTACCACTCCTGGCCCTGTTCCTTATAATTCTGATAAAGTTATACCCTGGAATTATGGTTCTGATGTTTATATCCATGGTTTCAAACAAGAGCCTTTGACTGATGCACCTGTTACTGATACTAGTCTTGATGTTGACAACATTGCTGGATCTAGTAAGGTCACCAGAAGTGGAAGAATCTTCTCCCCTCAAGATACCTCTAAAAGTGCAGTTACTCCAACTCATACCTCTAATTCTGAGCCAAGTACTGATACTCGAGGCAAAGGTCCCGTAATTGAACCTGTACAAGCTGAGGCACCAACTGCTGAAAATCTTTCTAAACAGATGGAAGAAGTATTGAAGATCATTCGCAAAAGTGATTATGATATTGTTGACCAGTTGGGGAATACTCCCTCCAAAATCTCCATGTTGTCGTTGCTGCTTTGTTCTGAGGCTCATGCTAAAGCCTTAATCAAGTTCTTAAATACTGCTCATGTGCCAAATGAAATTTATGTGGATCAATTTGAGAATTGTGTTGCACATCTGACTAGTGATAATGGTCTGGGCTTTTCTGATGCTGATCTGACTCATGCCAAGAGAAATCATAACAGAGCTCTACATATCTCCATTGAATGTAGGGGCACTACTTTGTCTCCTGTACTGATGGACAATAGTTCTTCATTAAATGTGCTCCCTAAAGAGGTTCTGAACAAGCTCAGTTCGGAGGATGTTGTGTTAAGACCAAGTGATGTGGTGGTAAGGGCCTTTGATGGTTCAATAAGAGTGGTACATGGAGAAGTAGACCACCTAATCAAAGTAGGCTCTCAAGTCTTCAACTCTACTTTCTATGTGATGGATATTCGTCCTGCGTATTCTTGTTTGCTTGGGCGCCCCTGGATCCATGGGGCAGGTGCTGTGACTTCCACCTTGCATCAGAAGTTGAAATATCTGGTGAAAAACAAAATTGTCACTGTCTATGGTGAAGAAGACTACATGGTTAGCCATGTGAATACTTTCAAATATGTAGAAATGGAGGGTCAAATGGTTAAAACTCCGTGTCAAACATTTGAAGTTGTTCCTTGCTCTGCTCATGTTCCTCAGTCTGTTCCTGTTTCTGAAAGAACTCCTATGGTTACTAGAATACCTCCTGCAATGGCCTCCCTCAAAGATGCTAAGGTTGTGGTTGAAAAACATGGTTCTGCTATTTGGGGTCAGCTTCCCAACATCCCTTACAAGTCTGACAAGTTTGGTTTGGGTTTCACTATAGAATCTCAGAGGACTATTCGTCGTGCTCGTGCTGTTCGTATCACTAATCAAGGGGTTATAAGAGATCAAATCAATGTTGTGGGTGACTATGATGAAGACTACAACCTGGATGATTGGATCTTTCCTACCATGGGTGATGGGCTCAACAATTGGAAGGCTGAAGACGCTATTCCTATCTCCTATAGTCAGGAGTAAATACTATTACAATGGTATGCTTGTTTCGGGATGTCATTTCATTTGCATACTTCATTCAATAAAATCAATGGACGTTTCGTTTTCGTAAATATTGTGCTCCTTTTTTTTCTTATTATTATTTCTGTTTTATCAGCTATGTGTTCTTACACACACCCACATCACTAAAATGTAGATCCTCATCCACTCTGGATCCTGTTGATAACAGTTCTACTATTGCCAATTATGACTTTGAGAATCCGATCTATCAAGCTGAAGATGGAAATGAGGAAGATTGTGAAGTACCTGTAGAGCTTTCTAGGTTTTTATAACAAGAAGAGAAAGCTATACATCCACATGAAGAGCCAATCGAAGTTGTGAATCTGGGAACTAAGGAAAATAGGAAAGAGGTCAAGATAGGGGCTGAATTAGAAGATGGTGTTAAGAACAGATTAATCTAGATGTTACGTGATTATGTGGAGATCTTTGCTTGGTCGTATGAAGATATGCCAGGGTTGGATACTGACATTGTGGTTCACCGTCTGCCGGTAAAATAAGACTGTCGTCCAAAGAAGCAAAAGGTTCGTCGCATGCGTCCTGAAATGTCAGAAAAGATTAAAGCAGAGGTAATGAAACAATTTGATGTAGGGTTCTTAGCTGTGACTTCTTATCCTCAATGGGTTGCAAACGTGGTGCCGGTACCTAAGAAGGACGGTAAGGTACGCATGTGTGTGGATTACAGGGATTTGAATAAGGCCAGTCCTAAAGATGACTTTCCACTTCCACATATTGATGTTTTGGTAGACAACACTGCTCAGCATAAGGTGTTCTCTTTCATGGATGGTTTCTCTAGTTACAATCAGATTAAGATGGCGCCTGAAGATATGGAGAAGACTACATTTGTTACACAATGGGGCACATTTTGTTATAAGGTGATGCCATTTGGTTTGAAGAATGCTGGGGAAACGTATCAACGTGCTATGGTGGCTTTGTTTCATGATATCATTCACCATGAGATAGAGGTATATGTGGATGATATGATAGCCAGGTCTCAGAATGAGGAACAACACCTTAATCACCTGCACAAGTTGTTTGAGAGGTTGAAGAAATACAAGTTGAGATTGAATCCAAACAAGTGTACTTTTGGAGTTAGGTCTGGTAAACTCCTGAGTTTCATTGCCAGTGGAAAAGGTATTGAAGTGGATCCTGCAAAAGTAAAAGCTATACAAGAGATGACGGCTCCCCGTACTGAAAAGGAAGTTAGAGGTTTCTTGGGACGACTGAATTACATTGCAATATTTATTTCCCAGCTAATTGCTACCTGTGAGCCAATCTTCAAGTTGTTGAAAAATGATCAGGTAATGGAATGGAATGACGAGTGCCAGATAGCCTTTGATGAAATCAAGAGATACCTCCAAGAACCTCCAATTTTGATGCCACCAGTTGATTAGAAGGCTAGCCGACAGTTTCTTCCTCAATACTGATGGTTCTTTGTACAAGCGAAACTTCGACATGGTCTTGCTCAGATGTGTTGACAAGAAGGAAACAGACCTACTGATGCGCAAAGTACATGAAGGTTCTTTCGGTACCCATGCCGGAGGAAATGCAATGGCAAAGAAGTTATTGAGATCAGGTTACTACTGGATCACAATGGATGCAGACTATTGTGCCTATGCCAGGAAATGCCACAAATGCCAGATCTATACAGATAAAGTGCATGTGCCTCCAAACCCTTTGAATGTAATGTCTTCGCCTTGGCCCTTCGCCATGTGGGGCATTGATATGATTGGAAAGATTGAATCGACTGCTTCAAATGGTCACAGATTCATCCTGGTAGCCATTGATTACTTCACCAAATGGGTTGAAGCAGCTTCGTATGCAAATGTCACTAGGTAAGTGGTAGCTCGATTTCTGAAAAGGGATATCATCTGTCGATATGGAGTTCCCGAGCGAATCATTACTGATAATGGTTCCAATTTGAACAACAAGATGATGGCAGAACTTTGTCGGGACTTTAAAATTCAACATCACAACTCTTCTCCTTACAGGCCAAAGATGAATGGCGCTGTTGAGGCCGCTAACAAGAATATTAAGAAGATTGTGCAGAAGATGATAGTCATCTACAAAGACTGGCTCGAAATGCTACCATTTGCCTTGCATGGGTACCGAACCTCTATCAGAACTTCTACTGGGGCAACACCTTATCAGCTTGTGTATGGTATGGAGGTTGTCCTACCTGTTGAAGTTGAACTACCCTCCTTACGAGTAATGATGGATGTGAAACTGGATGATGCAGAATGGGTCCGATCTCAAAATAATCAACCGAGTCTAATTGAAGAAAAGAGATTAGCAGCCTGTCGCTCCCGGGATATTCATCCTAGTACAAACGCGAAAGTGGCACGGAAAAAGTAGAGTCGCTAGCCAGACATTTTTATCCCGAATGAATGGGAAAGGTAATATTGCACAAACCTGAGGAAGAAGGAAAGGACGAGGACTTGCGAACCAAAGATCTGGGTTCGGGAGTCGGTTACGACCTGGGAAGGTATTAGCACCCCAGACTGTCTGCCGTACCCGACGGGATCCACGCTTGCTTGTTTGTTTCAAAGGGTGAGAAATAATTGTTGCTGAACAAATGAACTGCTAAATGGACTGATAATGGAAATGAGAAAGGGAATTTGAAAAAAGAGAGCAAAAAGAAAGAATGGGGAAAATGTTGGGAAGATAAAGAATGTGCTCGAACGGGCCCTACCCCGCTGCCTACGTACCTCATCGGGAAAATGAGGATCAGAGTCGACGTAGTTCGCCTAACTAAGGCGGGAACTTTGTTTGTATTTTTTAGGATGACGTTGCCATAGCTCTAGCTCAGGTGTTACCGGATCTGACTCGAGGGTGTTTACCGTGTCGCTGTTTGAACTATCGAGGCAAGTCGCATTCGTCCGCAAAGATTAGGAGATGAGAAAAGAAGACGTGATATCTTTGTTGATTGTCTTTTATGAGAAGTGTTTTGAGTTTATTGTTTGTGAAGATAGTCTCATGATTAGACTTATACATCATGCTAAACAAGCCCATACTATTCCAAGATGGAATGAATATGTGTGCTCCATGGAATAAGGCTATGCACAAGAGACTATTTCAATCCCTTATTAAATGTCTTTTAAATTTTGTTTAAAGATGAGAGAAGAAGACTCAAATCGGAAAAGGACAAAAACTAAGGGGGACTAAGACCAATCCTAAGTTATTTATTATATACAAAAGGAAGATCCTAATGGTTAGTGAGGTTTTCTAATCCTAAAGAAACAAAAGGAAAAGAAAGAAGAAAAAGGACACAACTTACTTCCTAAGGAAGATAAGTCGGTCCTAACAAAGGGGAATCCTACCAACAACAAATATGGAAGGAAAAAGTGAATTAAATGCATAAAGGGAATGCATAAAAAATAAAAAGGATAAGGTGTAAGGAAACATACCTTTCCCTCCCTACAAAACAAGGATTAGTGTTGCATTTTATTAAAAAATAATAAAGCAAACATACACCAATTAAATCCTAACAACTCTAGGACTCAATCTAAACTCTATCTTAATTCTAGAGAACTAAAAAAAATGCTAAAACAAAAATTCAGCACCTACTACAGCCTCTAAAGTAACAACCAGCTATGAAAACAATGCACAACACAAGGCAACTTTCTACAGCCAGCATACAAGATGAAAATATAGGTGTAGAAAGTTACATACAACATGAACAACATAACAAACAACATGTATTTTACAGCACCTATATGCAAAGTCAGCTATGAAATGTAAAATGCAGAATTGATTATTTTCATTTTTTAATGCACAAACTTAATGAAAAATGTACCAATTAATCATGAATATGCATTTGAACATAGATCAACATACACAAATGAGTGACATAATTATTTTGGAAGGATTATGCAAGAATGCACCACATGATTGATTATGCAACAAGTATGCAAAATATGGCACATGAACATGGCATATGAACATAATGAGAATTGATCATGAATATGCAACATGGTAGATCAACAAGAATGCCAAGCTCAATGCAAAATTCAGAATTGAATTGATATGAATGATATGATCAAACATGTAACCAAATGCACATACATACATGATTATGTGAAATGCAACATATATATATAGATACAATGAAATGCAAATGAGTTAATGAATTGTGCCAAAGATGTAAAAACAGAAAGTAACATGATTATTTACATGCCAAATGATGCATAAACATAGCAACAAAATGCAATGAGTCAAATTATACACAAATGAAAACATAAACGCATAATATGCAACATGAACGGAAACGCATCGAAACGACTCGAAATGGGGGAATGAGATGTCAAAACCAACCTAGAAAATTCCCTAAAATTATTACCTAAACATGCATGAACATTAGAGGCACAAGGAGGCAAGAAAAAGCAAGCAAATAAGCTAAAAAACCAAAATCCAACAGCGTTAACCGGTTAACCAAATTGGTTAACCCGTTAACGGGCAGAAAAATACAGCATTTTAGCCAAAAACGCATGCGTTAACCGGTTAACCAAATGCGTTAACCGGTTAACGCTGAACAGAAAGTGAAAAATTGTTTTGAAATAAGTGATTTTGGCCACAATCCTACTTCTAAACAACCCTAACACACATCTAAACATGTTAACAAGATTTTTTACTCAATTAGGGCTTATTAACACATGCTAGAACCTATAACAAGCTACAACCTAACTTCTAATCCATTAAAAATCACAAATCGCAAGCAACACATAACGAAAACGCAATCGATCACAAGCAATACGAAAAGCACTTAAAGAATTCCAAAATGGAGAGATGAAGAGAATAAGTTAAAGCTAGCATGGTTTTAGATTACCAACCTACGAAGCGGAGAAGTGCTTCGGTAAATATTGCAAGAATCAGAGCTTGATCGAAGAGAAAACCAAGAAAACCGCGAATCCCCAAAACAAATGCGTTATTGATGCTTGAGCCTTCTTACACTTACGATAAGTCGAAATCTTCACAAAAATCAGTAGCTTCTTCTTCTACAATCCACAATTCAATTTAGGTTGGAGGCTAAGCTTTAAGATCTTCAAGTTTCAATGTGAAACTTGAAGAGCTTCTTCAAAAAAGCTTTGGTGAAAAGGGAAATGGAGGAAAAGTGAGAGAGAAAAAGTGATTCTAGAAATTGTGAGAGAATGAAAAATTGGGAACCTTTTGCATTGAAGTGATTAATGATTATATAGAAGCTAGGCTTGGAGCTAGGTTTGGGAATGGAGTTATGTTTAGGAATGGAGTTAGGTTTGTAGTTAGTTAGGGTTAGGGCTGGAGAGGGAATATTCCTTAGAATATTCCATGGAATACTCTAGAAGGTTGTAGAACATGGTAGAAGCATCCAAAGGAAATGGAGTAGAATTGAAGTGGAAAAAATAAGAGGGAAAGAATGAAAGCAAATGTGGAAGGAAAGTGGAAGGAAAAGTGGAGGAAAAGGTGAAATCTTCCTTTTTTTGGTTGGTTAGCTTGGAAGTGGTTTGGATTATTTTTGGTATATTATTTTTCTCTTGAACTACAATGTTTGGCAAGCCTAGATCGACCACACACCTCATGCGTATGGAAAGGATGGTGATTTATTTATTTATTTATTTTTCAAATGTGATGCAATGATATGCAGAATGATGCGGGAATGAAGCGTAAATCGCTCGAGGTTGATAATAAATAAGAGGGCAAATTTTAGGGTGTTACAGGTGCCCCTATTCAATCACTGTAGACTTGAATGGATGATAGCAGTCGGTTTCAGACGTTTGAAGTATGCAGGGATTGAATACTAAAAACAACCAGAAAATTTGCACTCGGTGGGAGAAGACAAGAGAAATAAACCCAACAATCTGAACTCTGCTTGGGGAGAACTCGGATGTGAAGAGTAGTAATATGATGAATGCTTTGGAATAACGCTGGGAAATTGCTGATTTGCCATGCTACAGGTGGACTTTTGCTGGGCTAATAATGACGTGCCACACAACGAGTGGTCTTCCGAATGCTTCGCCATACTGCGGGGGATTTCAATACTTTGCCACTCTACGAGGGTCACTGCTCGCTACGAGAGACTTTTATTCCTACCACACTATGGGGGTGCTCTGCTCACTACGGGAGAATTTTCATACCTTGTCACCTTGAGAATGGACTTTTGCTCGCTCTGCGGGGATACTCTGCCACACTGCGGGGGACTTCTGCTCGCTACGGGATACTTTTGCAATTTTCCACACTGCGGGGACACATTGCTCAGCTACGAGAGACTTTGAAAATTCGCCACACTACGGGGGAACTCTTCTCCCTACGGGAGACTTTTAGAAAATTTGCCACACTACGGGGGCGCATTGCTCAGCTCGGGAGACTTTGAAAATTCGCCACACTACGGGAGCACTCTTCTCACTACGGGAGACTTTCAGAAAATTTGTCACACTACGGGGGCACATTGCTCAGCCGCGGGAGACTTCTGCTCACTACAGGAGACTTTAATATTTTTTCACACTACGGGGGCTGTTGCTCGCTACTGGAGACTTTTTCTCACTACAGGAGACTTTTGCTCACTATGGGAGAATTTTGCCACACTACGAGGGACTTCAATTTCTTGCCACACTACGGGGGCTGCTGCTCGCTACTGGAGACTTTGGCCCACTACAGGGGACTTTTGCCACACTACGGGGGACTTTTGCCACACTACGGGGGACTTCAATTTCTTGCCACATTACAGGGGTTGCTGCTTGCTACTAGAGACTTTGGCTCACTACAGGAGACTTCTACTCACTATGGGAGACTTTAGAAATTTGTCACCCAAAGGATAGACTTTGGCCACTCTACTGTTGGACTTTGGATAAGTTGCCACGCTGTGGGTGGACTTTGGATATCAACCTTGGATCGAGCACGCATATGTTGAACCGTATGACATGATGCCCCATGACACTGGGAGATAGGTACAAAGGGAATTCCTGACACGGAAATAACAAACCCTTGTTGACTATGTGGGGAATACAGATGATTACTGATATTTCTGTTGGAGAAGAGTGTGACTAGTCTGTCTCGACTTATCACCTTGCCAAAAATAAATTGGACTTTAGATTTGAAGGCCCTGCTAGGGGATGCCTCAACTGCTGGGGATTGAATCTCACTAATGATCAGCAACTTTTCGACGTAGCTGGGGAAAGACCTGTCAAGGTTCTGCTGAGGAGAACTCTCTTGTCTACCTGAATTTTCCAAAACTCTGTGGGGAAGGAAACCGTTCAGCTGATTGTCAGGAATACTTGAATTCTTGTAAGAAGTGCTTCACTACGGGAAGATGACTCTTGCTAGGGGTAATCCTTATTGCTCTGCTGGGGAAGAGAAGGATTTGGTTTGAGATATGATGGGAAATAAGATCAAGGAAAACTGTTGAAGAAGGGTTTAGCGACTTTGTTGGGGATAACTTCCATGCGTCTGTTAGGGATAACGAAACTGAAATACGTCTTGTCGAGGAGGAGAGACTTCTCGTTGTTTCGTGCTAGGGATCATTTTATTCTATCCAAACTTTACCTTAAGAGGATTTTACAAAAGACTTGGCGTCTTTAAACTCTTCAGGAGTATAATTTTCCCAGTATTCCGAACTTCCGATTATTTGTCTTCGGGAAAGAATGAATCCTCATGCGATTGAGTGGCTTGCCCCAGTATGAGTCTTTGACTAATTGCTCTAGGAGATATCTGAATCTCGAGTGATTGCCCCAGGTTGGCTAATTCTTATCATGACTGGTTAGGAAAGGCCTTACTCAATGGAGTTTTCTCGGGAAAGTGCACCTCGACGTGACTGTCTTTCAGAAGTTTTAGACTTCTCAACTTGGCAAGCCTATGCTTCTGGACTGAATTTCCGCATGTGAGCATTTTATGATGTCAAACAAATGTATGCAGGCAGAAAATGTTTATTCAGAGAATGGAAATTCTAATGCAACACACATGATAATCTTAGTTTTGAAAATGGGTCGCAAACCTTTGTGAGCAAATCACTGGTTAAGATACGACATTATTTTTTATTGAAAGAACGCATGCACATGCAATACCAACAAGGTATTTTAGCACAACTCATAAGAGTCAGGAACGCCGTCTCGTGGTAGTACGCTCTCAAATTAACCCCGTTTCAGTTAGGACTTTTGAGGGTTGTATCGTGGCCCGGTTCACGGTTATAGAAACAAAGGATATAGGCTCGAAATTATTTGTGCCCGCCCCTCTTCGTGATGTTCTCCATTCCTATGTTCAACTAATTTTCACAAGCACTCACCTTTCACAAGGGTTTCATATCAGTCGAGGAACCATTGTTGCTATCGATTTAGGCACCAATCAAGTTGTTATTTGGAGTCAGTCAACCCTTTGTCTTTCGTGTCTGTGCCACATGACTTTGTTATTTCTTAAGGATCTTTCTTGTGTAATCCTTTTCGTCTTTCGCTTTTGCGTTATTTTGCTTATCCCTAACTTTTTCCTGGACTGATTCTTGTGAATCTTTGATTGTAAAGTCCAGCGGGATGCCCTAACTTTTGCCTAAGTCGCTTGTTTTCAAGTTTCGACTTAGCGGGCCTTTCATTTCTTTCTTTTTTGAACAAATCATGTGACATTGTTTGTCTTGATTGCTTTGCGAGGGCTGTGACTGCCTCATTCTTTGGTCGATGAAGGATAACCATTGTGGCTTCTAACCTTTGGACCTCTTGATTTGGATAACCATTGTGGTTTCTGGTCTTTAGACCTCTTGATTAGCATAGTGGAATGTAATGGATCCTCAAATACACTCATTTATGAAAGCCTGAACGCTTGGTCCTACTAGCTTACATATATCCTGCCCCTGGGTTACATGTGAGGGTTTTTCATGCGAGAAGAAACTCCTACTTCAAGGCTCAAGGGGGTTAGCGAGGGTCTATCTCCCTTATATCTCCAGTGTTTAGGTATTTGAAACAAAGCTTGTACATTGTCAACAGGGTCTTATTTGAGAGCACACAATTAGAGATTCTTGCATTATTTCTTCGTCATTCTCCCTCATAGAGTTTAAGCATGACAATTGGTATTGCGATGTACATATACAGAATTATAAGTAAATGCGAATGAATTACTTCAAGAAAAACATGTGAGTTTTATTATTGATAACATTCAAAATCAAACAACTTTCATACATGTATACAAATGTTTTGCAAATAAAAGGAACTACAAATGGAAATGCAGTAAAGAAGCAGAATATTGCCGTTGTTGAGGAGGCTTGAATGCGTCTGGACTTGTCAGTCTTGGATACTTTCAGTGATCAATAGCTCTTTCACAGACTTGTAATCTTCAATTTGCAGCCTTATACCCAACCATGGAAATCAAACCTCTGACTCTGACATGAGACGTCTGAAGGAAAGAGTAAAGTTGGGGAGTAAAGTTGCCCCATAAGGTTGCTCGGAAAGACCTGATGATCTTTTGCCTACGTATCTCCATTGAATGATGACCAATGAAGAATCAGAGCGACGTAGTTCCCCTTAATAGGGATGAAAATGCTTTGAAGAAAAACAAACAAACAGTTACCATTGTTGAGAGTATCTGAATACTGATGGCTTTATTTGCTTCCTGAAGATTCCATCTTAACGTGGACCATCTGGTAAAACAACTGTGACACCGACTCCGTTGTGATTAGGCATTGGATTCTGGAGTACATTTGGGTGAGGCGCAAAAATAGAGAGTATCCAAGAATGTCTCTTAATCCTCAAATTAATAAAGCCTCGACACAAATAATATCATCTATCCAGTTTAAATAATATTATTTGGTGAGTTAAATAAATTACGAGGTGTTACATTCTCCCCCACCTTAAATAGAAATTCATCCTTGAATTTAAAAGATTACCTAAAAAGGTGAGGATATGATTCTCGCATCTCCGATTCCAATTCCCATGTAGCATCTCCCAGATGCGTCTCATCCCATTGCACTTTAACAAGTACTATTTCTTTGCTCCTTAACACTTTGGTTTCTCTTCCAACAATGTGGCTCGGTTGGGGTTCAAAAGTCAAATCCGCTTCTATCTCGATAGAATCCGGCAGAGTAAGCTGAAGAGGATCAGGAACGAACCTACGAAGTTGTGATACATGGAAAGCATCATGCATTTCAGATAGAGAGGGTGGTAAGGCCAATCTGTAAGCAACTTCACCAATCCTCTCTAAGATCTGATACGGTCCCACGTATCTCGGACTTAACTTGCACGATTTAAATGGTCCTTTCAATCTCAATCTCGGAGTGACTTTCAAATACACATGATCACCTTCATCAAATTCCAAAGGTCTCCTTCGGTTGTCAGCATAACTCTTCTGACAATCTTGGGCTTGCTTAATCTTTTCTCGAATCATCCAAATCTTTTTTGTGGTTTCTTGAATAACTTCGGGTCCCAAAATCCTGTCTTCACCCACTTTCGACCAACACAATGGAGTTATACACTTTCTTCCATACAAGGCTTCATAAGGAGCCATCCTGATGCTCGCATGGTAACTGTTATTATAAGAGAATTCTATCAATGGTAAAAGTTCCTTCCAATTTCCTTTACTTTCCAAAACGCATGATCGTAACATATCTTCCATTGTTTGAATTGTACGTTCTGTCTGACCATCAGTTTGAGGATGATTAGAAGTACTCAAACGCAATTTCGTACCCATGACTTGTTGGAACACCTTCCAAAATCTCAAAGTGAACTTTAGATCTCTATCGGATACAATACTAGATGGGACACCATGCAATCTCACAATCTCAATAATAAACAACCTCGCAAGATGACTTGCCTTGTAAGTAGTCTTAACGGCTAAGAAATGTGTTGATTTCATTAACCAATCCACAATCACCCAAACAGAGTCATAACCACCTTGAGTACTCGGTAAACCCAATGCAAAGTCCATAGAGATATTATCCCACTTCCAAATTGGGATGTCCAAAGGTTGCAACAACCCGCCCGGTCTCTAGTGTTCAATCTTCACTTGTTGACACACCTCACATTCGGACACAGATACCACAATGTCCTTTTCATTCCGGACTACCAATACTCTTACTTTAAGTCTTGATACATCTTCGAAGAACCCGGATGTATCGTAAAAGAACCTTTATTGGCTTCCTCTAAAATCTTTCTCTTTAACAACTCATCATTCAGAATGCAAATTCTTTGGTTGAATAGGATAACCCCATCCAATGCTCTCACAAAACCCGGTTAAAGCAGCTACTCCTGCAACTTCTCATCTAGAGCTTGTGCTTGTTGAATCTCATTCCTCAAGCTAGAATTTATATTCAAATTTCCCATTATTACACCATTCGGAGTCCAAACAAACTGAAGATTAAGGTCTCGAAACTTCTCCAATAGTGCATATTCCAATACCATCAACTTGGCACCATGAATTACTTTACTACTTAAAGCATCTGCCACAATATTCGCTTTTCCCGGATGGTACTTCAATTCAAGGTCATAATCCTTCAAATAATCCATCCATCTTCTCTGTCTCATATTTAATTCCTTCTGATCAAAGAGGTACTTCAAACTCTTATGATCACTGAACATCTCAAAACGTACACCATACAAATAATGCCGCCACACTTTCAAAGTAAACACCATAGCCGCTAGCTCCAAATCATGAGTTGGATAATTCTTCTCATGCACTCTCAATTGTCTAGAAGCATAGGCTACAACCTGGCTTTCTTACATAAGAACACCTCTTAATTCCATCTTGGAAGCATCGCAAAACACTTCATAAGATTTGTTAGGATCGGGAACGATCAAAACTAGAGCAGTTGTCAATTTCTCTTTCAACCATACGAAACTTTGCTCACAACTAGAATCCTATTCGTAAGCGAAGTCCTTTCTTGTAAGATTAGTTAATGGTAATGCCATCTGAGAAAAACCTTTAATGAACCTTCTATAGTAACCTGCCAAACCTAAGAAACTTCTCACTTATGAAGCATTCTTCGGTCTCTCCTAATTAATCACGGCTTCAATTTTCGATGGATCTACTGCTACACCTCCCTGGGATATAACATGTCCAAGAAATTGGACTTCTGACATCCAAAATTCACACTTGCTAAACTTGGCAAAAAGTTGCTTCTTTTGCAGTACCGAAAGAACAATCCTGAAATGTTCTCCATGCTCTTGTGGAGTACGAGAATAGATAAGAATGTCATCAATAAAGATCACCACGAACTGATCCAAGTAGTCTTGAAATATCTGATTCATGTAATCCATAAAAGCAACTGGAGCATTTGTCACACCGAATGGCATCACTAAGAACTCATAGTGGCCATAACGGGTTCTAAACGCAGTCTTGGGAACATCAGAACTTTTCACACGAATCTGGTGATAGCCCGACCTCAGATTAATCTTCGAGAACACACAGGCTTTTTTCAACTGATCTAGAAGATCGTCTATTCTTGGCAAGGGATATTTATTCATGATGGTGACCTTGTTCAACTTACGATAGTCTATGAACAGCCGCATACCACCATTTTTCTTCTTTACCAACAAAATAGGGGCTCCCCATGGCGAAACACCGGGTCTTACAAAATGTTTTGCCAACTAATCCTCTAATTGGTCCTTCAATTCTCTCAACTCGAGTGGTGCCATCCTATAAGGGGAAACAGATATAGGAGCCGTTCCCGGTATCAGGTCAACTGAGAATTCAACTTCTCTCACCGGAGGTAAGAAAGTGACATCCTCGGGGAAAACATCAGGAAAATCACAGACTATCAGAATATTCAAAACTTGATGGCCATTACTATCCTCTTTAGTAAGGACAAGCAAAACAAACTTCTCTTGTTCAAATAGAAAATTTATCATTCCAACCGTACCTTCTAAGATCGTGGTTAAGACATCTTTTGGAGGTGCTTCAACGGATGGAATAAGGATCAACTTCTCCTCACATCCAATAAACACAGAATTGGCAGACAACCAGTCCATTCCTAGGATCACACCAACTTTCTTAAGAGGCAGACAAATGAGATCAATTTGAAAAACTCTACCATCCACAAACAAGGTAGAATTCTCACTCCTAAGGGGTGTCTCAACGGTTTCGTCCATAGCGGTAGCAACCACCATAGGAGGAGACAAGGGGAAAACTCTTAACCCGAGTCGCTTTACACAACTAGTAAATACAAAAGAATGCGTAGCCCCACAATCAAATAAAACAAGACAGGGATGATTGTTAACGAGACAATTACCCGCAATTAGAGAATTGTCGCCTTTAGTCTTTCTAGCATCCATAGTATAAACTCTCACTTGAATTTGATCCTTCTTCTGGGGGCAATTTATAGCGAAATGTCTTTCTTTCTGGAAATTGAAACATACCACGGCACCCGGATTGCATCTTCCATAGTGATTCATAAGGAATCAGGGACAAGAAGGAGGAGCACTAGATCTAGGACTCGACACCTGCTTCCCTTTAAAGGGTTGAGGCCTCTGCCTAAAAGAATGATTTTCTCTCCCACGATCACTTTGAACTGCTCTTCCAACACTAGCTTCAGTTTGCACTTTCTTCAAACTGTGTTCGGCGACATAGCACTGCCTTAACAACTCGGAATAGGTAGTGAACTCTCTTTGAGATACACTATGAGAGATTTCAGCCCTCAAACCAAACAAGAACTGGTCAATCTTCCATATTTCATTTGGAGCATACATGGCTTGTCTAGAGTAGGCTGCCATGTCTTCGAACTTCTCAGCATAACTGGCCATAGTCATGCTCCCTTGTCTAAGCTGTTGGAATTCAAATTCTTTTTGGGTTCTCAAGGAACTCGGAAAGTACTCCTCCATAAAGATTGCCTTAAATTATTTCCATACTCTTGGAACTCCTTGCACCGCCATAAGATTTGAAGCACTTTCCCACCACCTAGCAGCAGGACATTTTAGTAAATGTGACGCAAAAGTCACCTTGTCTTCTTCACCACATATCACAATCCGGAAAATCCTCTCCATTCCGGTTACCCATTCATGTGCCTTAACCGGATCCAATCTGTAACACCCCAAATTTGCCCTCTCTTTTTCATAACATTTAGCATATTATTTTCATATTTCGCACTGCATCATTAGCATAGAAAGATGAAGCATAACATCCATAGCATAGCATAAGCTGGCAGTGATTTCAGTTGAGCGTGGTTGTTCAGTTCGTGATTCCATTCAGATGAACGTTTGACCTAATCTTGGTCAAACTATCAAAAGATCGGTTGGATTGCAGGTTATCTGTATTGGGGGTTATTTCTCAGGCGATGTGTCTCAAAGTCGGGTTGTGTTATGTGCGAGAATCATCAGTTTACCAAGCAGTGGTTTGTGAGAGGGTTTTGAATCCAAAGATTCAGGCTTATCGTGATGGCGCTTAGAAGGTGATTTATCCGGAAGGTCAGTGGTGTCTGTGGAGGCAATGCGAGATTGGTTTTGAGTTGAGTGAATTGATGAATTGATATTTCACGGCTATGTGTGTATTGGTGATAATTGGTTCGTCCCACAAAAGTATACGTTTTATAACCATTTCTAAACCTCTTGTCGAATTATCCATTTAAGCCAATTTCTCAACCATTGTCCGTATTTCGAATTCTCCCAATTTTTGATCATTTAAATCCATTTTCATATCCGGTTATTTTTTTATTTCCATTTTTCCATTATTATTCTATTACCAATTTTCTTTTTATTCCCACATTCGAATATCCAAATTCCATTTTTATTTTCCCATTTCATATTAAGTTTCCAGATTTGTTACAAGCCCATCATAGACCCATTTATAAAGAAGAATCTACACAAAGTTCCATTTTCAAATTTTAAAGGCCCATTACACTTTCTTCATTAAAAAAAAAGAAAATAAAAAGATTGTGATACAGCCAACTTAAGTCAGCGCCTCACACTTCTAATTTTTTACAAGCCATCACTCAAAACTTCCATCACCTAGCACACAAAAGGAACCGCGTACAAAAGGGAAAAATAAACACATCAGCTAGTCACGAAATACGGATGATTCAAAATGACCATCTCCTGCAAGCAAAACGCGGACATATTCAAAACGCAGCCGAAACACACATGTCACTCACCCAAAACGCAATGAAA
Source organism: Lathyrus aphaca (assembly GCA_963966055.1). Classification (NCBI taxonomy): domain Eukaryota; kingdom Viridiplantae; phylum Streptophyta; class Magnoliopsida; order Fabales; family Fabaceae; genus Lathyrus; species Lathyrus aphaca. The sequence continues at coordinate 410,242,376 of OZ014524.1, read as the reverse complement.
GTGAAACTGAAAAAATGGAAAAGAAAAAAGACTCTAACAAAAAGTAGGAAAAAAATGAATAACATAATTGAGGGAGAATAGAAGTTTGTTAGGAATGGAGTCACACTTTTCATCCAAAAAACTCAGGATCACGAAAGCAATGCACAACCATAATCCTCTGATTCACCAAAACAGATTTCTCACTTTTCTTCATCAAGCACAACAAGAATCTTCACCACACCCATTCATCACAGAAAACCGAATTCCTTCATCCACCAAAAAGTTGCATCATTCTTCGATCAACATAACAAAATTTCATTAGTCTTCATAACAGAATTTCATTAGTCTTCATCGCACAGAACCGAAACTCTCCTTCATCACTTTTCACCACTCAAAAATGGCATCCACACATCACCAACAAACTGAATTCGTACTCATCACCATCATCAAAACAAAGTCGAAATTGATTCCTCTTCATCAAGCACAACAAAAATCTTCATCACATTTCTTCATCAATAAACGAGTTCTCCAATAGTGGCCGAGCTCTCATCAATTCTTCCTCCTTAGTTCGTTCTTATCAATGTTCCAGCATCAACAAAGCCACTGTATCGACGATTTTCATTAATCATCATCAACAATCAAACCATGCACATCATCTTCATCATCATCACGGATTCGATTCACGAAGAAGAAGGAAGAAGACTTCGAGACAAGAGGATGGAATCTTACTGCAGTTTCGTGTTTTCGATCGGCAGGTGAGCATATTTGAGTTTTGTTAGCCTTGACTATTATCGTGTGTTGTTTTTCTTGTTGTTGATTCGGTCTCGTTTCTGTTTCGCCGATCCGGTGGTTTGGTTGAGAATTTGTGTTTTCTGATCACGAATTCGTGTTGAGGTGGCCGTTTTAATGGGGGTTTACGTTTGAGGTATGGCGTTGTGGGCGAGATCTCTGGAGAAGAAGCTCCGGCGGTGACATAGGAAGAAGATGAACAGGACGCCGAGAGAAAGAAGAGCGATTTCATTTTGTTTTTTTTTTGCTTGCTGCTTGTTGATTTATTATTATTAAGAGATGGAAGTTTTGTTAAGAGTTTTAGTGAGAATAAAGAATATTATTGAGAAGGTGATAAAAGTGCATTGAAGGTCGTGATAAGAGGATAAGGATAGGGAAGCTTTTGGGATCTCCGTCCATACCGGCAGTGACACTTGTCACCGTCCGGTAGGACCTGCCTCTTTCATTTCCTACACGTGTTTCCACTGTAACCACCGTACATCTTACGCTCATGGCCATTCGATGAGATTACCGCTGCCGATCCTAGATCCAACGCTTCCAGTTTGGTCAACCTTTTGACCGCAACCACACCATATGCTCCTTCATCCTTATGCACTTTGGGCTTGCTTCACCCTACTATCAACACCCCACCTTTAATTAGGCCCAGTTTCTATAACATGTTTCTACTACTGCATGCACCCCCTATTTCTTTTCTTGTGTTTTTATTTTCTTTTTTCATATAGTTTCAATTTTAATTCATTTAAAATAATAAATAGGTTTAAAAAATTACATAAAAAATATTTTTAGTTCAATAACTCATTTTAGAATTTTGTCATATTTTTTATTTCTTGATTTTATTAATTTTCATTTTTTATTTCGAATTTTCTTTTATTTCCTTCTCATTTAATTTCCATAAGAACGCGCTAACTTGTAGGATTTATTTCTTTCGCTTCGATTAACATTTTGACTCCGTTCTTTTTGCATTATTTCATAGACTCATAAAAGTACATAAAAATAATTTTTGTATTATTTTTAATTCCATTTTATCCATAGTTTTAGGAGTCGTGTTTGCGCGTTTTCGTTACTTGTTCCTAAGCGACTTCATGTGATTATTTGATAGACTTTGGTTGTGAATTTTTGTGAGATATTTTGACATATTGTTTGATACTGGTTGTTGACCTTAGAGTTTTAATTTCATAATTTTCTCGTGTCCTTTGGTATTTGTTTGGTGTTTTGTTTCTTAGGTAGCGTTTCGTGCCTCTTTCTTCCTCCTTTCTAACATAGTTTGAGGAAGGCATTTATGCCATCCTATTAGGTTTGATTGGTCATTGTTTTAGGTCACCTATAGGGTTTAGGTACTGACTTTTTGATTGGTTTGGTTTGTGACCTTTGTTTGGTTTGGTATTGTTTAAATCTTGTTATTTTCACCTTATGCTTATGTGATTCACTAACCTTTCCTTTCAGGGGCTCATGGTAAGCGAAGTGTGGATGATATCCACATTTCAAGTCTTCATCTCATCCTTTATTTTTGCTTTCTCATTTGTCTGTGTGATGTGCCTTATGCCTTCTTGTGAATAACTCCATCACTCCCCTTTTAGAAACAACTTAACTTCTTTAGAGAAGTAAGTTGTCTTCTAGCGTTTTCCGCTCATGTCTTCGTCTTCTTCCTTTCTTTCCTTCTTCTTCATTAGGATAGAATTCAAACCACACTAACCCTAGGAATCCCATGCATGATAACATTAGGAGTAGTCTTCCCCATTAGACTTTTACCTTTAAGATCTTTGGTTCTTTTCTCTTCTCATCTCAAAACAAAACCTAAAAAACACTTAATAAGGATTGAAGTGGTCTCCTGTGCAATAGCCTTATTCCATGAAACACTTGTAGTTTTCCCATCTTGGGATAGTACAAGCTTGTTCATCATGATGCACAAGTCTGATCATGAGACCATCTTCATCAAGAAAATCATAAAAAACACTTCTTCATCTTAAAATACAAAAAAAAACACTTAATAAATTCAATGAGTTAGTTAGCCTAAGCCCTAATCTCTGGAATCAAGTTTTGTGGATCTTCTCTTTACTTGAGTGTGCTTATTCTATTATTCCATCTTGGAATGTAGTGACAAGTACACATTCCATGGAAAAGAGATTGAGTTCACTTCCTTGTGATACACTCATAAAAAGCTTCTAAAAAACACAAACAAACAATAATCGTCTTTCCTTCGGGAATTCTTTTCTCATCTTCTTCGCTCCGTCCGCGAACTTGCTCATACTTATCATTTTGCAAGACGGTAACACACTCGTCGTCCGAGCCTGCAACACCTGAGCATTGGCATAGGCAGTTCAAGCCTTAAGACACAAGCAATATTTTCCACCCCTAGTTAGGGGAACTACGACGACTCTGATCCTCATTGTCCATATGAGGTACGTAGGCAGCGGGGTAGGGCCCGTTCGAGCACAATCTTTATTTTCCCTACATTTTTCCTTTTCATTTCTTTTTCAGTTCTCTTTTCTTTTCTTTTATCCAGTTCAGTTCCTTTTCTTTGTGGCAGCTTTCATTTCTTCACCCTTTGAAAAAGTTTCTTTGCAAGCGTGGATCCCGTCGGGTACGGCGGACGATGTGGGGTGCTAATACCTTCCCAGGTCGTAACCGACTCCCGAACTCAGTTTCTTTGGTTCGCAGGACCCGTGTCCTTCCTTTTCTTTTCTTTGGTTTGTGCAGCATTACCATTCCCGTTCCTTCGGGATAAAAATGCCTGGCTGGCGACTCTACCTCTTTCCGCGCCACTTTCGCGTTTGTACCAGGATGGAAATCCGGAGAGCGACACAATCCACCATGAAACTCCTGAGTATTTATGCGGAAGAAGTCTCGGAATATTCCACCTCCAGCTTCAGGAGTAACCATTTGAGGATTCAAACCTCCATTCATTTGGTGCATCATTTCTTGCATGAACTGATGTTGTTGCTGCATCTATTGCATGAATTGGAACATATGAGCATTCCCATCACTACTCAGTTGATCGTTACCAAGAGAATTGACACTAGGTCGAGTACGAGTTCCACGCCTACCAGCCATATTCCTAAATGTGATCAAAACAATATTAATTTGATCAAGCTCAATACCATAAACATAACATTTAGTCCTACAACGATATTACGTGTATGAACGGAAATAACACTTATAATATTCCAAGGCTAGGTCGAGGATACGACCTGCTCTGATACCAACTATAATACCCATATATAAAAGTCATACTTCAAAGCATACTTCTCATATATAAAATTTAAGTTTGGTATTGAAATACATAAGTTCTTAGCAACATATTGCATAAGTATAACCACTACAACATAAGGTACTAAAAACAAGGCTATAAATTATACAAGATGTTCAAAAGAATACAAAAGTCTAAGAACTAGATCCGAAGATCTCAAAAGTCCACAGCGGAAGACAAAACCATCAAACAAGTAAAGATAATCAAATCGCCTTATCTTTACCCTTTGAGGAAACTGAAGTACCTAAAATAACAACATCAACATGGGGTGAGATAAAAAATCTCATGAGTTCCCTATCTTAGAGTTCTCTCAGCTCTAAGGGTTCAAAACATATTACCCCACGAATACAAACACCTATCCTTGAGAGTAGCCAAAGTAAAGCGGAAAACATCCATACAACATTCTATAACACTTCACGTGGGACTCAGTGAAATACCCACCTATAACTCAACTAGACTTCTCATGGGACTCAATGTAATACCCATCTCAAGCCACTAACATGCTTCTCGTGGGACTCAATGTAATACCCACCTCAAGCTACTACCATGCTTCTCGTGGGACTCAATGTAATACCCACCTCAAGCTAAACCCTTGCTTCCCGTGGGACTCAATGTAATACCCACCTCAAGCTCAAACCTTTCTTCCCATGGGACTCAATGTAATACCCACCTCAAGCTAAAACCTTGCTTCCCGTGGGACTCAATGTAATACCCACCTTAAGCCCAATCACGCGCCTTAAAATGGTACCTCTAGCCTTTACGGATGCTCTAACGTAATTCAAAGGTATCTATGTTGAGACTTAATCAAGACTAATACGGAGGTTCTAAAGCGATATAAATACTCAAGACACACTAGCCTGAGGGAAAGTCCTAGCCACCTCACAAGTTGTACATTTTATCTTCATTAGCTCATACTTCCAAAGTTAACATAATTCCAATTATATGAAAAGTCGGGTAAAAATAACATCTTTTGGCATCATCAATTTGTAAATATTTTTAGCTTCAATTCGATATGCGGAACACAAAAATCGGATGCCCGGATCAAAAGTTAAGAATTAAAAACAAAAACTAAAACTTCCAGGTCTCGCTGAGCGAGGGTTTCAGCTCGCTGAGCGAGGAACTCCCTGTATTTGCTCGCTGAGCAAGCTCCTGCTTGTTGAGCGAGCTATACCAGATCAACAATTTCTTCTGCAGAATTTCACTGCTCACTGAGCGATCTCTGCGTTTTCCAGAAAAAACTCAGCTTATGGGAAATATACCATTCCATGCCAAAATAATCCAAAACACCAACCAACATAGGAAAACAACACTAAACATATTCATAGGAATAATGTGAGCAATATAGTTAGGTTTAATCGAGTTTCTAACCGTTTAAATAATTTGTTTTCAAGATTTCTACCAAAACCCTAAAAACTCATAAACTATAAAACTCAACCAAAAACTAAGACAAAAGTATCTAACTATGAACCCACCTCGAAAGATGAAGATTGACGGGAAGAAACAGTTGATTCTACGGACGGATGACGGATAAAGATGAATTTGAAGCTTTAGGGTTTCCCTTCTTATTCTTTTCTTTTCTTCTTTTCCTTTTTCTCTTCTTTTCTTACTAACTTCCTCTTTTTCCTCTTTTCTTTCTATATAAACAATTATATAAAAACTTATATTTTACCAATGGGTCCAAAAATAGATAGTATCCAAGAATGTCTCTTAATCCTCAAATTAATAAGCCTCGGAAAAAATAATATCAGCTATCAAGTTTAAATAATATTATTCGGTGAGTTAAATAAATTACGGGGTGTTACATGCCCAATGTGTTACGCGTAACGTGCGTAACAAGTGTAGTGTTACGCGTATGGCCCATATCTGTTACTAAAAACTGTTTTTCCCCACCAATCCAGATTTTGCTATGGGTTTCATATTTTTCCACTCCGATTCATGCCTAAACTTGTTTCTTCGTCAATTTTATGTCACTTCTCATGTTCTTCTTCCATCAAACATTCCTAGATTCAATCATATACAATTTCTATATCTAATTTCATCTTTCCTATTCTACAATAATACAGACTTGCATATCATCACAACATACCAAGCAACAACACAATATTTCTACATACGAATTCAGATATATCAGAACGAATTCACAACAATAAATATTCACTTCCCAGATTCACATCACAACATCATTTATACAAAAAACCTACGAAGGTAAGGAATCCTCACTACCCAACATGATATTATCACCTATTATGAACTTATTCTCCCCCTTACCTCGAATCCTGATAAATTCCTGCGAATATTGTCTATGGAGAATGCTCTAGGTTGTTCTTCCTCCTCCTAGCCTTTTGGTTCTTCCACAAAATTATACGACTAATCTTTTCTTAATTTTCTTATTAACCTAATTTTTCCTAAAAACCCTCACCATAATAATTTACCAAGTCACCCTTATTTTTAATTACACCAAATAATAATAATAATAATAATAATAATAATAATTCTAATATTACTAATATTATTTATTTAATAATAATAATAATAATAACGTCTTAATGGATCTATTATCATTACCACACTCCACAGTACTACTAATCGCACCATAATTATACCTGTCCCACTAGGACACTACAACAAAACATAAAGACACACGCCTTAAACAAGGCCAACAAAGCACCAAAATACCCAACAAATAAATTATTAAAAATGGGGTGTTACAACTATCATGGTGAGGTCCCCTTTGACTGGTACCGGGATGGGCTAAAAGGCAGGTGCTGGCTAAGGTTGAGGAACACCATTGTCCTCAGGCTCAGGAGACATGGTGGAAGGTTGTTCGTCCCTTGGATCAGATTCATGAATGATGTGCTGATCGTCTTCTGCCCCGTTGTAGTCGACGAGACTAAGGGCATGGTTGTCACCGTGTTCGCTGGTCATGTTGGGAAGGTGAAAGGAATTGAAGTTTTGATCTTCTGTTATGGACGATGGGGAGAACTTAAGTTCCCATAGACGGCGCCACTTATCTGACCTGATCAGAAGGAACCTTCCAGGCGTTGAACAGTAATAACGGTGTTGGAATGAAGGGGGTGTACCTGCAAGGTATGCCGATGCTAAAGTGAGAATGAGGTACAAAAGAGGTAAAGAGAATAGTGGTTTCAGAATACCCGACCCTCTAGTGAAAGAGGGTATTTATAGTGAACCCCCAGCGCTGGACCAATGTCCTTACTTGGGTTGAGTCAGCGAAGCCCAAGGAAGAACTGCCAAGGAATACACAGAAGCAAGTAAGACCTAGCATGTAGTCTTACCCTTGGTCCATTTGTCCCTATATTTGAGGAGATAATGGATTTACAGTTGTCTCTCCCAAAGATTTGCATCCCGGTACAAGCGCAAACGATCGGCGAAAGGAGAAGATGAAAGTGAAGTGAATAGAGTCGCCAGCTAGGAATTTTTATCCCGAAGGAAAGGTAATGCTGCATAAACCTAGAATGATATGGATAAGACGGTTGCGAACTAGAGAAACTGAGAAAGGGGAGTTACAACCTGGGAAGGTATTAGCACCCAGATTGTCCGTCGTACTCGACGGGATCCATGCTTAAACGATTGTGTTTAGAGGGGTAGTGTATGCTATCTATGTGCAAAAAAGCTGGAAAAGAATGTATAAGTGTCAGTGCAGAAAGGGGTGGATTGCTCAGGAATTGAGGCTTAAAAGAGAATGTTGAAAGAGGGGGATGACAAAGAGACTTTTGTTCGATAACAGTTAAGTTATGCCTACGTATCCTCTCGTGCAATGAGGAAGTCAGAACACCGTAGTTCGACTCAAAGAGACTGAAAGATAAATTGACTGTGAACTGCTTGCTTGTCTATGCTCAAGTGTATGACTCATTTGGCTCGAGTGCTAACTGTCTTGCATGCAAGTTCTCGTTTGTGAGTGAAGATGATGAGAAAAGAATCCCGAAGGAGACGATTATTGTTTGTTTTTGTGTTTTCAATCTTTTATTGTTTTTTGATGTTTGTCATAAGTTAATGAGCTTAAGCCTAAATCAAAGGTTTGTAGACTCATTATATCCTCCCTGATTAGGGATAATGAGAATACTTTAAGTATGAGATAAGCATCTCAACTCAATTGCCATGATGATGTATGATTAAGATCTTTAACCTACTTGTGATTATTTAGATGTTTTTGGGTTTTGTTTAGTGTTAAGTAATGAGTTTAAGCCATAATCAAGGATTAATGAACTCATTACACCATCATAATAGAAGGATAATAGATGAGAGCACTTAAGCTGAGGAAGATACCTCAACTTAATCCATGGTTAGGGATTAAATCATTAGATGACAAGCCTTTATTAAAGTGGATTTTAATTAAGGGTGAGATTAAGAAGTGAGTTTTATGATTTGTAAGACAACTTGAGGGGGACTTGTCCATTAAACACTAGGGTTAGTCCTTCTTAACCATAAAGGAAGAATTAGAACCCTAATGTAAGGCCCAAGTTACAAGTTAATGTTTTAGTGATTATTAGATGGATTGATTAAGAGGTTTAAAAAAATTAAGGGTTTAACACTTAGGATTAAAGTTATACACTCCATCCTAAGAGAAGGATGCATGCATAACCCTAATTCCAAAGTCCTAAAGCCTTAAAGGTTTAGTCTCTAATGATGAGGTGAGAAGAGAGACATAAAGAAGACTCAAAGGTAAAAGCTAAGGGGACTGATCACAACCCTAATTATTATCATGCTTGTATGTTCCTATGGTTTGTAAGGCTTGAGAAAGATCTTCAAGGAAACCACTAATGGAAGAAGCAGATGAGAAGAGGAAGAAGCAGAAGAAATAAGTTACTTACTTCACTAAAGAAGATAAGTAACTTACAGAAAGAAAGTGAGAGAGAAAGAACACAAGTGAGAAAGCTCACTCAAAGACAATCAAAAATGCAGCAAGGATGTAATATGAAAGAGATGATAAGAAATGAGAAGTGAAGGCAAATCCACTTCTCAAATTAACTTACCACCTGAAAATGTTAGCACAAGATGCATAAGGAAAGAAGTGAGATGGAATGATGCATATGCAAAGGCAAAAACCAAAATCAGAAGCATACACATGATGCAAATGATGCTATGACATGATACAAAAACATACAAAGTGCAATGAATGGTCATACAAGGATGAGATGCAAATGGGAGCATGCTTTGAAGTTTGAGAGTTCATGAAAGTTAATGAAAGGAAATGAATGCAAATCATGGCAAATGAATGAAGAAGTGATCAAGCATGATTCTAACATATCTTAAGGTGTCTAAGATGACATGTTAATGCATTAAATGTCATGTCAAGTTCATGTATGGATGCATATGCAAGATGAATGCAAGTGAAGATGCAAAATTAGGATTTTATGAAAGTATGAGATGCACATGAACAAAACAGAAGCATATGACATGATAAAAATTTGAAATCACACTCAAACAAACCCTAAACCTTACTAGGTTACCATCCAAAGGAGGAGGTCAGAAGCTAAACCTAGAAGGAGTTATGAATTTCCTAAGTTTCTAGGGTTTTTTGGGTGATCTTCAATGCAAAATGCTAAACAAATTTAAAATGAAAGATAAATTCATGCCAAAAATATCCTAGAAACTACATGATATGCACAAAATAATGCAAAGAGAATCATCTTCAAACTCTTCTTGGTTAGGCAGAAAAGATTTTTCCAAGTTAGGGTTCAAAAATAGGATTTAAATGACCCTTAATTCAAATAAAATTCTCAAATGATCATCAAACCTAAAAAGAAATTTGTGTGAAGAGTTTGGAAATATTTCTAAATGCAAAGGGATGATTCATGCTTTTTTTGGTGATTTTTAGAAACCTAAATGGTATTTTAATTAATTAAATTCAATTAATTAATTAAAATAAACATTTAAATATTTTAAAAATACAATTATTATGCAAAAAATAAAATAAAAATCATTTTCTGATTAAGAAAAATATTTGGAATAAAAAAAAAATGAAATATTTTTGGGATTTTTTTAACTATTTTAAAATAATTATGCAAGAAAATGCAATTTAAATGAAATAAAAATCAAATTAAATGGAAAGTATGACAATCTGATGGACCAGATTCAAAGTTGAGGGAAAAGTGTTGACTGGCGCGCAGACCAAAGGCTAGGATTGCTTCTGACCTAATTTCAATTAATTAATTTAATTAATCCTAATTAAATGTTAATTACCAATCTCATTCGTCCAATCGCGCGCGGGAATCATGATCCAAGGGCTGACATTCAAACTCACCCTAAACCCTAATTAATCTCAGACGGGCGGAACGGTGCTCCGGTCGTCTTCTCCGGTCACTCCCCTGACCTGAAACACTCAAAACGCATCCTCTAACATCATAGAACACGAATCCAGGAACAAAAACAATTTCTCATGCATCAAAATGAAGAATCGAAGAAGAACATTTTTAGGTCAAAACTTCCAGAAGTTCATGAAATCCTCATTTCTTAACCATTTTCAAAAATAAAGACATCATGATGATCAGCATATCACATAGAATCAATTAGTAACTTAAAAAAAAAGTTCTGGAAAAAAAGTTCTTGATGATACCTGAGCTGGAGCTTTCGAAACTGGAGCTTTCTGACCACTTCTTTGATGCTTTTCCACCCCAATGGACCCATTGATGCTTCTGGAAAGCTTGAAACAAGTTTGTATGGAGTGTTTTGAAGGTTTCAGTTCAGAGGTGAGTGAAATCGTGTTTTTGTTTGAGGTGGTTTCAGGCCAATGTATGGGGTGGGAAATGATCTATGAGTGATGCTGAGTTGAATGGTGAAGAGAGTTGTGAGTTTTTGTGCTTGTATGATGAAATTCGAAGAGGTGAAGGTATGAGGTGATTTTTTGCAATCTGTGTCTATGGATACTTGCAGGCTTGTGTGTTGTCTGTTTTGTGTTGCTTTTGGTTTGTATATTGTATTGTGACTGGTCAGAAAGTTGGTAATGGCACAACTTGATTGGTATGGCTTGTTTTGCCAAAAAGTCAAAAGTTTGTACCACAAGCATGGGCTCAGGTCAGAGGAAATATAAAGGGTGGATTAGCCTCAGCTGAGTTTGTGGAGGTCCCTTGGATCAGATTTCATGAGCTGTGATGATTGAATGGTGAGATTGAAGAGGTTTTGCAAATTTCCCTCTTTGGAATTTCTTGTGAATCAAGTCATGGAAATGCCAAATTCTTGGGCCAATTCTCATCAAAATGAGTCATGTGATGTTGTTATGATGTTTAGAAGTCAATTAGAGGTCACTTAGAAGCTTGGCAAGTGGTTTTGCAAAAATCCCTCTTTGGTGCATTCTTGAAAATTATAGGATTTTTGCCAACTTTGAAAGATCATAACTTGAGTTCCATAATGAATTAGAACATGTTCTTGTACTTTTTGAAAAGGGAAAGACCTAATATACAACTTTCATGACCAAAAATTTTTCATTTGAAGCATTTTTGGTTGAGAAAAAGGAGGTTGAAGAACTTTCCCAAAATGGAAAGTTTCCATTACAAGTCATTTCCATTTTTGGCAACTTTTGGTTTAGCTCAAATTTCTTCAATTTTGTGAACTTCCAAGCACTTAAATGATCAAATAAAGATCATATAACTTCAATTTGATGAAAATACCCCTTTGGTTCCATTGTTGGGGGTCTCATATGCCCTGATTTTGCTCTGACTTGCTCAAGAAGTTACCTAATGAACAGATGACTTCCACAATGAATTTCTTCATCAAACTTGGTACATATGATCCTTATAAAATCTTAAGAACATTAGAAACAAGAATGACCAAAATATTTGGAGTTAAGGCCTCTGAAACCAAAACCCTAATTTTGGTCATCTGTGCAGTGAAAACCCTAGCTCTGCTTCCATGCCTTGCCAGTTCTTGTGATTTCTTGACTTCTTTGAACTTTGAGAGACATAATATGATGATTGAACACTCATGGACCCTATTGGAATGCTTGGAGGCCTTTGGAGTGGCTCAGATGGATCCTTGGATTGCTCAGATCACCAACCATAGATGCAAATGAACTTTGAACTATGCAGTGAAACAAAAATGCAATATGAGATGGTATGCTTATACTAATGCAAACATGAACGATCACAAGCCATGGTGTGAAATTAGTGAGGGAAAATTTGGGGTGTTTACAACAGTTGGGTGACGTGGGGGAGACGTTGTGTCCTCACGTCCGAGTTAGAGGGTTGCGGGTCGTGCCCGACGATTTAGGCCTCTGCCTGACTAGTTGGGCTTCTGTCTGACACTGCCTTAAAGGCCCAGTCCAGAACATTATTATTATTATTTTAATTTTCATAGTATCATAGAAGAGATATCAATAGAAATATGAGGATATTGTTAAATATGACGACTTATACCAAACTGAACAAGAAAGTAACATTTAAGGTAGATTAAGACCTCATAGAAGTTCATGTCACTCACCAGCAAATTATTTTTTCACAACAGATGGTTCTTTAAAGTTTATCAATAAATTTGAATAATTGCCTCAACCTTTAAATTTCTCTCTTTTATTTTAAACAAAATATTATTACATTGGTGATACATATTTTAATATTTTTGTCTACTAAACATGTGTTTGCATTAGCAAAATGATATCTCTCACACAATATGGCAGCAACATATTAACATGCTTTCATTTTGTATAAGTAACTATTATTTTATGGGTCTCGTTAATCAGTGTCCTTAGGACACTCTTTAAGGTTTCTAAATAAAAAAATATTCTATAAAAAAGTGAATTATTTAAATTTCCAATGCATTAAGTACACATATTTCTAAAAAAATCTTACTTTTTTAAGGTTTTAAAAAGTGCTCAAGAACACCGATTAGCATTTCCCTTATTTTACGGTGAAAAGATTTTTAAAATCATTGCTATAGAATAATATATTTATTTATATAATACATGTGCTTCCGATACTTAATATGAGTAATGAAACATAAACAATAAAATATTATTTCAAATTTGTGAGTAATGGAACATGATACTTCAAAATAAGAATTTTTTACCCAAATACCCCACTTTTTTAAAAAATTCCCAAAGTACCCCAGTTTTTGAGAACTTTGTGAAGGGAAGCCAAACCAATTGGCGACCATGTATACCCTTATAGAGGGGTCGCCAATTGGTTTGGAGACACCATGAAGTGTCTCCATTCCAATTGGCGCTTATGTACAAAAATTGTATAGGGTCGCCAATTGGTTTGGAGACCATGTACAAGTTCAAATTTTTATTAAAAACTATTAAAAAATAAATAAATTAAAATGATATTAATAATAGTTTTCATTAAATAATATAAAATACATAATTATAATTAAAAATACATAATTTAATGATGACCACGACCGGGTTGGGCATACCGCCCGCCGGTTCCACATCCCCTAGGTATCCTCATTCGCTGCAGTCGCTGCCCTTGTTGTTGATTCAACCCAGGTGTTTGTGGAGTTGAGGTCTCCGGAACATCATTAGACTCCCTCAGATATTCTTCCATTTCTACAAAGTCTTGCATATTGAAGGACGACATGCCGTAACTGAGGTCGTGACCCATGCCAGAGTAGTTTAGATGTGATGATGGAGTCATCGGTGTGCGACCTGGACGATTGGAAGGGGATATTTGGTGTGAAGGCTTCGTTGGTGAATGGTTGAAAGGGTAGTGGTGTTTGAAAGCCGTATGGGGGTTGTGATGGTTGTGTTTGTCAGTTGTGGTGTGATGTTTGTGTGTGTCGGCTATGGTGAGATGTTTGAGCGTCTTGATAATATTCATTTTGTTGGATATGGTACGGAGGACGCTCTTGGTATTGTGGTTGGGTATCTGGGATGTTTAGAAAGTGGGTTTGAGTTTGTGTAGGAAGTTGTGAGTAACAAGGTTGTTGATAGTTTCATCGTTGGTGAGACGTGGAAGCTTCTTGTGTGTAAGTGGTCTGGCGTGGGTCGTGTAGATATCTATCTTCGGATAGATAACCAGTTGCAACTGATCTATACCAAGCCATATAAGTATTGGTTGGTATAGAAGGGGTTGCCATTACCGGTTCACGTAAGACATATTGGTGACGGTTTCTCCATTTACGACACTCAGTTTTTGCAAAGTCTTTCCAATCCGGAAGGTTCAATTGGTCGTTGACTTTTTTTAGATGCCACTGACCAAGACCAGTTGGGGGATCTGGGATGTCTTGATGCATTCTGAACTGGAGTTTGACACGATAATTGTTGTGCATCTCCACAGTAGTGTGTCTGATGATCGGCACACATGCAGTCCAAACAGTTGCGTCTTCCTCTCTGATATGGTGATCATGGTCCATTCCGAGATATGTGTAACAACCCAAATTTTCCCTCTTCATTTTAAGCATCATATCACATCATATTCATCATACTCATATCATTTCCACAGCATCATATCATGGAAAGATGAAGCATAACATCCCTCATGTCCTAGCATCAAGCATATGGTCATCTGTGGAGGTCCTAGAAGCATTTCAAGCCACGACAAGGGTCCCAATGAGTTTGTACAAGTTCTATGGTGAGTATACACTCCATTTACAAGTTCAAGTCCATTGACAAAAGCTCAGAAGATTGCATGATCATCAGAGATCTCAGGACAAGGCAAAGCTCCTATGCAAAGCACCCAAATTAGGGTTTGTGATTCAAGCACCAAGATCTCACAACTTTGGCCATTTCTCTTGGGCCAAGTCTTATATATGTTAAGAGGATCCTATGTGTCAAATTTCATGAGAAAATTCCATGTGGAAGTCAGACAATGCCTCAGTTGCTTGCAGATGAAGCAAAAAGTCAATAGAGCCCATAAAAAGTCAATTGTGCAATTTCAAGGGGTCTAACCCATTTTTTTGGCCAAGAGGGGTCCTTACAATGTTATAAGATGTTTGGAATTCCTAAAGTTCAATAATCATGGAGATTTGAGGGGTTTTGCAAAAATGGTACAAAGTTGGTTTTTGAAGTTTTCCAAATTCTGCAAGTTTTGCCCTAATTTTCAAGTGGCCTTAACATGATCAAAAATTCTTCAAATGGACCAAAGTCAAACATGAAAGTTGAAGAGTAAGGGCTCCCATTTTCAAAAAGTACAAGTACTTTTTCACTGGATTTGTGAATCTCCCTAGGGCTCCTTCGAAAATTCTCACATGCTAGGGCGAATTTTCACTTTCCAAAAATGCACCAAATGCAAGAAGGCTCCAATCTTATTTTTGTGACTTGGTACAGGCCCAAACTTGTTTCTAACTTAATTACATTGCATAAGGACCATTTTTATCAAGAGAATTGGTCATTTTCATGCACTTTGAAAAAATCACTCCAAAACATGCCAATTTGCAAAAATCATGAAACAAGTGTGACACTTGAATCTAAGGGCCAGAAATGATTGGGTTTGGATCAAGGGTGGAAAATGAAACTCACACATGATGAGAGGCCCAAGAGATCATGAGCATAGCATGCTTATTCCACCAAGTGCACATGAGAAAAAATCACACTTTTCTCATTTGATTTTCGTACACTTTCTTTCACACTTTCAACATTCATTTGTGAGGTCATAACTAAGAGAATTAGGGTTGCACCAGATCTGAAATCTCTCTCATTCTCTCATTCTCAACTTTCATGCAACCTTGCATTTTGCTTCATATCTCTTGATTCTCTTACATTCTCCAAAAACTTCTTCCATATTCTTGATCAGTGAATCACATAGATCAAGAATCAACCACTCATTTGAGCTTAAAGCATAGAATTAGAAGCTTGCCATTTCAAAGCCACTTGTTGTGAAATCTCAGATCCAGTCCATTTCAAGGCCTTAGATGCATTTATTTTGCATCTAAGGAGTAAGAGGAGTGATTTGCACGCATTGGTTGGAATTCTATCTCAATATTTCAAGATCTCCATCTCAGGTATGGCTTGAAATCACATGTTTTGAAAATGGAATTAAATTGTTGCTTTGTGTTCCTTGATGTTTGTTGATGATTCTACACTTTTTAGAATTGATTTTGGTGCATTATATCATGAGTTATCTTGATTTAAAGTTTCATGGTGAAACTTTATTTTGCTTGATCCGGCCAATTGATTGAGTTTTAGCTTGTTTTGAGGTCATATTTGGATTCCTTGATGTTGAATTAGTTAGTCTAGGTTATTCATTTTCATATTTTGGTGAATTTTTGGATCTGGTGTGGTCTCCGGTGTCGGAGCCCTAGCTCCGGTCACCGGAATTTGTCTTGTGTTCAACCTAGGGTTCCATTGAAGGAGATGAAGTTTTCACCCTTGGATCTCACATCCAACGCATCTCATGCCGCCACGTGGCCCTATTTTTCGTTCAACATTCATGTTATAATCCTGTTCTATTTTTAATCACTGTGTATTACAGTCCATGTTAAGAAGCGTGAGCTCACCAATCACCATGCGTCTTACTGCCACCTCATTTAATGAGGTGGTCTCCCTCAGCCATCATATAGATCTAGCGCTCCATCTTATTTCCAGTTATTTCCTCATAAATCCAATTAATTCACACAGCAAGTAACATGAACCAGCGCGTCACCTTGGGCCATAGTAAATTGATTTTCGCACCCCAGCATTCCCAGGCCCATCCAAGTTCCACATAAAACCTTTAATAATCTCACCTCCATCTCATTTCTTTTATTTTCCTTTTCTCATTTGTTTTCTCTTTTATTCAGTTTCATTTTAATTCATTTAAAATAGTTTTATTCATCCAAAAAATCCTAAAAAAATCATGAATCTTCTTTTGTGTCTCTAATATTTTATCATTTTTTTTCCATTATCCATGTGTCTGAAATAATTCATCATCTCACCTAGCTTCTTTTATTTCCTTTCTTGACCAGTCTGCCTTGTCTAATTTCCATAGTCCTCAATATTTTGATTTTTGATCCCATTCTTTTTGCTTTGTTTTCCTAAGACATTTTAATTTTCATGTGATTTTTCCCTGGATTTTTAGAAACTTATTTCTTGGGTTTTGGTCTGGTAACTTGTGATGTAAGTTTGCTATCCTAACTTGTGCTCTTGCTTCCATTTAACCTAATTTGCTTCTGAATCTTCTCAAATCCTTTTGGCTAGTTGATATAACATGTTTGAGGATCATTTTGTTTCAATTGTGGAATTTTTAGATGGTTGGTTGATTTATTGTGGATTTTATCTTGAACCTTGTCCCTTTTTGCTTCCTTTGAACCTTTAAGTCTCTCATAAGCCTGGAAAGGCACTTGTGCCCATTTCTTCTTCTCATTTGGGGTTCCTTTGGGGTGTGGGTACCTTCCTGGTCCTAGGATAGGGTTTGAGTCTTCTGAATTTTGGTGTTTGCTTCTTCTTTAAGTCATTTGCTTCTTTAAGTGCTTTAACTTCATCTTTTGGTTTCTTTTGCTTCCATTTGGAATTGTTTGGTCTTGTACCTTTTTTCTCTTCATCTTGTTGGCTTCCTAAGCCATTATTCATCTTGTTTTGGTTCTGGTTGTGAGTCTTGTGTCCATATTTTGTGCATTTTGCTTTGCATATTTCATAAGTGTGCATTTGTTCTCATAAGTATTTCATGTTGCATCTTTTGTCTTATAAGCTTCTTCTCCTCATTTCTTTGAGTTGCATTTGCATCGTGCATTTGTGCATACCATTTCACTTCTGATTGTGTGATGTTAGCATGTTATCTTGCTCATTTTGTTTCACTTGTATGCATACTAACCTTGCAGGGGCTTGGTAAGTGTGAGATGTGGGGATTAAGTTCCACATCTCCAATTCTCATCTTCTCCTCTTATGTTTATGTGCACTAACTCTTTGTTGTTGGGCTTAGGCCTTTATCATCCCTTCTTCTATATTCTTATCTTCTTCTTTCCTTCTTCATTAGGATAGAAACCTCACTAACCCTTAGGACATCCATGCATGTTAACACTTAGGATTATTTTAGTCCCCCTTAGAATTTTTCTTTTGAGATCCTTTGGTGCTTTCTCTTCTCATCTTCAAATTCAATCTTAATTCACTTAATAAAGGTTGAGGGCTTTCATGTGACATGAGACTTTGCTATGAGATACTTGCACGCGTTCTGTTTCGGGGTGAGGTGTGAGTCATCACTCGTGGTGGATAGGTCTTAGCATGAGTACCTCACAAAGAAAAGCTAAAAAACACTTCTCAATCCATAAAACCACAAAAAAACTTAATAATGGTAATAGGCCAGTGTGCTTAAGTCTTCACTTGTGGGACTAGCTTTGGGAATTTCCTCCATAGATAGGTGTGCCTCTTGCGCATTCCATTTCGGGATGATGTGATATGTACACACCCCATTGAGTAAGACTTAGGTACACTTACCTATGCAAACTTTCACTTATAAAAGCTTCTAAAAAAACACCAAACAAACAATAAGCGTCTCTCCTTCGGGAATTCTTTTCTCATCTCATTCGTTTCGTACGCGAACTTGCTCCTACTTGTCACTTTGCAAGACGGTTACGCATTCGTCGTCCGAGTCTGCAACACCTGAGCAATGGCATAGGCAGTTCAAGCTTCAATTCACAAGCAATTTCCTTGTTACCCCTAGTTAGGGGAACTACGGCGTCTCTGATCTTCATTATCCTGATGAGGTACGTAGGCAGCGGGGTAGGGCCCGTTCGAGCACAATCTTTATTTTCCCTACATTTTTCTCTTTATTCTATTATTCAGTTCTTTTCCAGTTCCAGTTTATTTTCATTTCTTTTGTTGCAGCTTTCATACCCTCACCCTTTGAAACAGTTTCTTTGCAAGCGTGGATCCCGTCGGGTACGGCGGACGATCTGGGTGCTAATACCTTCCCAGGTCGTAACCGACTCCCGAACTCAGTCTCTTTGGTTCGCAGGACCCGTGTCCTTCCTCTTCTTTCTTCTGGTTTGTGCACCATTACCATTCCCTTTCTTCGGGATAAAAATGTCTGGCTGGCGACTCTATTCTTTTTCCGCGCCACTTTCGCGTTTGTACCAGGATGAAAATCCGGGGAGTGACAGCTGACGACTCTGCTGGGGAACGAACCCAAAGTCTCTGGTTCCCCTGTGAGTCTCTCCTAGCGCTTGTTTGTTGTTGTTTCTTTGGGTGATGTTTGTTTGTTGTGGCTTGTTGTATTTTATTGTTGTTTATTTACAGCTTTATTTTCAATTTTCAGTCTTTATTTTATGCATCATGTATATATACTGGACTGTCTGGACTGATTTTCTGTTTGGTGGGATGGGAGTTACTTGTTCTTGAGAGATGATCCAAGTACTCGGCTCGAGTGCACCTTAGGACTTAGAGTGGTTCCACTTTGGCCTCATGGGATCTTGTCATGGGGGTAGTAGTGATTTCCACACCCAGGTTGCGATTGTCTTGGAAATGTCTTGATTTGGGGATCTTCCTCTCTCATTACATAACCTTGACAGTTATGTGCAGCTGGGGACCGATCATTGAGAACCTTGTGGAAACATCCCTCTTTAGTGATGACAGTGGCAGCCCACATTTTGTGGCAAACCTATTCGCATCCGAGGGCCCACCTGGGGATCACATAGGATGACCTTGTATCTTGGACTCAGCTGAGGCCTCCCTGCGTAGTACATAATGTCAAACCGATTCCCTGATTTGGTCATAAGCCATTTCTCGGAGATGGTGACAGTATTATTGCTATGTGGCTTTGAGAGTCCGTGATGTCTGACCTGGAGCCTTTTTACCAGTGAGATTGGGAGGGGTTTACAGGTGTGCAGGAACCCTTGACCTCAACATACACTCATCTATTCAGTGGTACTTGTTATGATCTGTGGTTCTATGATTATGATCTTTGGTCCTATGGTTCTATGGTTCTGGAGTTCTGGTTTTCTTGATGCTGGTTTTCTGGAGTTCTTGTTCTGGTATTCTTGGTATTGTGGTCCTGAGATCTTCTTCAGAGGGTTGTGATTATCAGAGAGTGTGACTCAGTGGACTTTTGGTTTGCCAGTTATTCAGAGGGGCCCTTGTCAGTGTCCAGTTCAGATGGTCCTAGTTGATCATATGCTTGCATTGCATTTCATTTGCATCATTCTTTGCATTAACTATTTATGTTTCCCATTTTTCAGGTCATTGCTCATATCTGCTCCCAGTTCTGGTAATCTTATCTCCATGGCAGAAATCAGAAGAGTTCCGAGAAAAAAGAATGTGCATTATACCTTTCTTCAGCCTGAAGTTAGAAGTGTTCAGAGGTTAGCGGGTCTGATGAACGACCAAGTCTTGGGCAATTTCAAGAAAAGATATGGCCAGATACTGAAGTTTGTGGACAAGCCCACTGCAGACCAGAAAGACAATTTGCATACCTTGTTGCAATTTTATGATCCTCTGTTGCGTTTCTTTGTTTTTCCAGGTTACATCTTAGCTCTGACATTGGAAGAGATCTCCAACATGCTGAATGTTCCGGTCAGAGAGACCTTGTCATTCTATGGGTCTGAGGTTGTGCTTAAAGATGAAGACATAGCCAAGGTTTGTAGGTTGCCAGCTGCTTCAGTTAGGAAGGCTCTGCAAGAGAGTGAAGGCAAAGGTCTACCCTGGAGTGTGATCATCCCAGAGGCGGAGAGATATGCTACAAAGGCTAAGTGGAATGACTTTGGTGCTTTGCTCGCATTGATGGTATATGGGTCCAGTTTGTTTCCTGGAGAGAAAGAGTTTGTCAGCTTAGAGGTAATCTCAATCTTTGCAAAAGGCAATCCAGTGCCTACTCTATTGGGTGACTTCTACTTCAATGTTCATTACAGAAATTAGAAGGGTAGGGGTGGTCCAGTTGTCTGCTGTGCTCCTTTATTTGCTGAGTGGTTTGCTAGACAGTTGCCTAAGTCAGGTGCCTTCAAGGAGATGAGGGATGAATGGAGATGGTCCAGAAGACAAATGGGGTTGACTGTGGAAGACATTGCCTGGGGATATGATAGGGATCTGCTAGGTAAAGAGTTGATGGTCAGTTGCGGAAGGTTCGCTGGAGTACCTTTGCTGGGAAGGAAAGGTGTCATCAGTTACTATCCAACATTAGCCAGAAAGCAGTTTGGCTACCCTTTGAAAGATCCTCCTCAGATGGAAGAATTTGCTGAATCTTTGTTCTTTCCTGCTGAAGGGAACAAAGAGTTAGTTCAACAAGCAGTCCAAGCCTGGGCTCACAGGATAAGAAAGGGTAAGAAAGACTTCGGCCGAGTTAATCCTAAGACATATCCACCATATGTTGCATGGTTGCAAAGACATGTAGAAGCAGTTCTCATGCCTTTTTCAGTTGAGGCTCCACTTTATCCTAGAGAAGTGCCTAGTCAGAGCAGTACTGTTTCCCTGGAAGAGTACAAGAAGCTAGAAGCTCAGCTGCATGAGGTCAGAGTGGAGAATACTGAGATGGTAAGCCTGTACCACCAAGCCAACAGGGCCAAGAATGAAGCTGGAGACAAGCTGCAGAAGCTCCAAGCCTCTCTAGAAGCCAAAGAGAAGGAATTTGCTGGTAGAGAAGCTCATTTCCACAGGTTGGGTATGATGGAAGCCCAGAGAGAAGTTGAGCGCAAGAAGACTCTAAAGACTCTCAAAGATGCTCGTCAATCCATTGCTTGGATGCAAGGCCAAAGGGAGGAAGAGCAGAAGAAGTTCAGAGAGAAAGAGGAGTTCTTTGAAGTTCAGATGGCCTTCAAGAAGGAGGAAGTGGAGCAAGTCCACGCCATCAGGAGAGAAAAGACCCAACAGCTAGCACAAAGTCAGTTAGCTCTGGAGGAAGCAAGGAGAGAGATTGAAGAGCTCAAGCTGAGAGCGGGTGTCAAGAAAAGCAGGGCAGAGGTGGCAGAGCCAGGGTCTTTAGCTTAGTTGTTTATTTTTGCAGACTACCTACAGGCTTGTTGTAGGAGTCTTGCTGTTATTTCTTTTGTCTTTATTTTGTGTACTGGCTTGTAACCCTTCGGGGAATATTTCTGGTTGTATTCTGACTTTTAGCCTACAGTGGTTTGTTCATATACAGTATTAATGTGCAAGTTATCATTTTGAATGTGCAAGACTCGTTTGTCTGGATACTGCTAATGTCTGAACACTTATCAAAGAGAAAGCTTGAAAGCTAAATACTGAAAGTGACTGTTTGAGATTAGATGCCAGAACTGGGGCATGCAAAATGCTTAAAATTGGGAACATGAACAGTTACATTGCATTGCATATAACCTGTTTGTTTGTTTTGCAGGTATTGTCTCAGTTGCTAACGTGTTTTGTGTTTCAGGCACTATAGCTCCCCGTAAAGTTCGGGAACAACCAGTTGCACACCGATATCCAACAAAGATTAACAGAGAGCGAGTCATGGACCAGATGCAAGCGGACTTGGCAGATCTGAGACTGAGAATGGATAACTTTATGACAGTGATGGCCGGCATGGGGCAAAACCAAGAGCGTCTGCGGGAGATGATAAAGAACAGTCAACCCAGGAACACTGTTGTTGCTGCTGCTGATAATCGTACCGGTGCGGGCACACGTCAGGTTGAAGCTCCTGTTACACAGCCAGGGGTGACAATAATTAATGATGGGTTGAATAATATTCAGATGAATAATCATGACGACCAGTTCACTCTCCTGGACAAAGCTGAGGGTCAAGGAGCTGAGATGAACAAAAGTTTTGAGGAAATGGCTGAGCAAATCAAAGCTATTCAATCCCAGAGCTCTTTAGGATTTGACATAACAGATTTGGGCTTGGTTCCTGGGGTCAGGATCCCATACAAGTTCAAGGTTCCAACCTTTGAGAAGTATAATGGTACTGCATGCCCGAAGACCCATCTTCAATCATTCGTTGGGAGAATTGTTGCTCACACGGATGATGAGAAACTCTGGATGTATTATTTTCAAGACAGCTTGGTTGGAGCTTCTCTGGAATGATACATGAAGCTCAGCAGAGTTAATATCAAGAGTTGGAAAGATCTAGCTGAGGCCTTTGTGAGACAATATCAGTATAACATGGACATGGCTCCGAACCGCACGCAGTTGCAGCACATGGCTCAGACGGCTAAGGAAGGCTTCAAAGAATATGCTCAGAGGTGGTGCCAGCTCGCTGCCAGGGTGCAACCACCGCTGCTAGAGAACGAAATGGCTGACATGTTTATGGGTACTCTGCAGGGTGTTTTTCTTGAAAGACTGGCGTCCAGTTCTGCCACCAAATTCAACGATATTGTTATTGCTGGAGAGAGGGTTGAGACATTGCTGAAGATGGGGAAGATACAAGATCCTAGTGCTAGCAGCTCGAATGGAGCGAGGAAAGCTTTCAGTGGACCTCCTAGAAGAAGAGAGGGTGAGACAAATGTTGTATTTGGCCGAGGCCGGGGCCGCGGTTATAGAAGACCCTATGAGCATGTGGCAGCTGTCACGATTCCTTCTGCTCCAGTGCAACAGATGCAACCTCCTCCACAACAACAACATTAGCAACAACAACAACCCCGTACCAATTATCAGCAGAGACCGTATCAGCCACGACAAACTCGCCCGACTAATAGGGTGATTGAGGCTATCCATATGACTTATGCTGCCTTACTTCCAAGACTTCTAGATTTGAACCTGATTCAACTAAGAACTTTGGCACCACCACCTCCTGGAGAGCTTCCAGTGGGTTATGATGTCAATGCGCGATGCGCTTTCCACTCTGGAGCACCCGGGCACTCGACTGAGAAGTGCAGGGCTTTGCATCACAAGGTTCAAGATCTTGTAGACTCTAAAGCAATCAACTTTGCGCCACCGCCGAATGTTCATTCGAACCCTATGCCGCATCATGGAGGGGCAAGAGTCAATGCCGTTGAGGGTGGTGACAAGTTGAGTCTGGTGCTGAGTATTGATGAAGTGAAGACTCCTTTGAGGGTAGTGAAAGAAAGATTACTGAATGGTCAAGTGTTTCCTGGTTGCTGTTTTGATTGTGAAGACTGTATGAATGCTGAGAATGGCTGTGAGAAGTTGAAGATGGATTTGCAGGGTTTGATTGATGATGGATTCTTGCAGTTCAGTAACGTTGGTAATGAAGAGGCTGATGATGTGTCAACCATTACTACTTTCTATGATGAAGCTGACATGCCTATCAGGAGAGAGCCGGTTACAATCTATGCTCCTCAGATTAGTCCCGTGACTATCACCGTACCTGGGCCTGTTCCGTACACAGACGATAAGGCCATTCCCTGGCATTATGGCTCAGATGTATATGTAGCTGGACAGAAGATTGAGAGCAGATCTGTTTCTTTGGACCCGACTGTAGAGAATGTCGGAGGAGTTGGGGGTTTCACCAGAAGTGGTCGTTTGTTCACTCCCCCGTGCTAGGAGGGGGGCCTGAGGCTGAGGCTTCATCCAAGGCCAAAGGAAAGCAAGCTGTGAATGATGAATCAACTACTCCTGTTGCTGGGCAGGGTACATTTGAAAAAGAGGTCGAGGAATTCATGAGGATTATCAAAAAGAGTGACTATAAGGTGGTTGATCAGCTGAACCAGACGCCTTCAAATATTTCCATCTTATCACTGCTGATGTGTTCTCCTGCACACCGAGAGGCCTTACTGAAAGTTCTGCAAATGGCTTACGTTCCTCAGGAAATCACTGTCAACCAACTTGAAGCTGCTGTTGGAAGTGTCAATGCAAGCCATGGCCTAGGCTTTACTGACAGAGACCTCACGTCGGAGGGCAGAAACCACAACAAAGCACTACATATCACTATGGAGTGCAAGGGTGTTGTGTTGTCTCACGTTCTTGTAGACACAGGCTCTTCCCTGAATGTGCTTCCGAAGAAGGCACTGATGAAGCTTAATGTTGATGGGATTGTCCTGAGACCAAGTGATTTGATTGTTAAAGCTTTTGATGGTTCAAGAAGATCAGTTTTTGGAGAGGTTGA
Organism: Lathyrus aphaca; assembly: GCA_963966055.1. NCBI lineage: Eukaryota > Viridiplantae > Streptophyta > Magnoliopsida > Fabales > Fabaceae > Lathyrus > Lathyrus aphaca. The sequence goes on along the minus strand of OZ014524.1, from coordinate 410,217,557 downwards.
GTTGCCCGTTAAGATAGGCTCTCAAGTCTTCAAAAGTGTTTTCTACATTATGGATATCCAGCCTGCATAGAGTTGTTTGTTGGGAAGGCCGTGGATACACGCTGCTGGAGCTGTTACTTCAACCCTGCATCAGAAGCTTAAATACGTGGTTGACGGCCAGGTCATTACAGTTTGTGGGGAAGAGGACATATTCGTAAGCCACTTGTCGACGTTCAAGTACGTAGAGATGGATGGAGAAATCCATGAGACTTTATACCAAGCTTTCGAAGCAGTCAATGTCAGCATATTGACTCCTGTGGAGAAGAGCAGTGAGAAGGAGGGTACATCCATCCATTCCTACAGGGAAGCAAAAGAGGTTGTTCAATCAGGCAGTGCCCAAGGCTGGGGCAAGCTGTTGGAGCTAGAAAAGAAGGATGATAAGTTTGGCTTAGGGTATCAGACTGGTGGGTCTACTCCAAGTGGTAAGGCTATCACGTTTACAAGTGATGGGTTGCTCGACCGCAGTCAGATCTGTACAAGAAGCCAAGATGGGGATAGTGACGGTGACTGGGACAATTGGATCCACTCGTGTGCGCCCGGCGAGGAGCTAACAAATTGGTTTGCTAAAGACATTGTTCAAGTCACCTGGCTCTCAGAGTAATTATTTTGTTTCCTTTTATTAGCATACTGCATTGTCAAATCCATCATTCTGCCCAAGATGCTTGGATCCATTGTATTAGGCCACCATGTTTTGTATTGCATCTTATTTTGCTATGAAATAAAAGGACATTTTCAGACAAACTGTGTTCCCTGTCTTTGTTTTTTAAACTTTTTCACAAAAAATATAAAAATGGCAATGTGTTTTTCCTTTTTGTTTTGTGTTAGCGTCTCTTTTTCAAAATAAGCAGATTCTGAATAAGCACATCATCTGTGCAGTGTTGATCATCCGGATTCCACTAAAAACGTTCCTGCTATGACTATGCATGACTTTGACAATCCAGTCTACCAAGCTGATGAAGGGGTTGAGGAAGACTGTGACCTCCCTGAAGAATTGGCCAGATTGTTGAAACAAGAGGAACGGGTTATTCAGCCTCATCAAGAGGAGATTGAGATCATCAACATTGGCAGTGAAGATGCAAAGAAGGAAATCAAGATTGGGGCCAGTCTGCAGGCCGACATCAAGAAAGAGCTGATCAGTATGCTGAAAGAGTATGTGGATATCTTTGCTTGGTCATATCAAGATATGTCAGGTTTGGATACCGACATCGTTATGCATAAGCTACCTCTGAGAGAGGACTGTCCTCCTGTGAAACAGAAATTGAGAAGAACTCGTCCTGACATGGCGATGAAGATCAAAGAGGAGGTTCAGAAGCAATGGGATGCCGGTTTCCTTGCTGTGACTAGTTACCCACCTTGGGTAGCTAACATTGTACCTGTACCGAAGAAGGACGGCAAGGTCCGGATGTGCGTTGACTACTGGGACTTGAATAGAGCAAGCCCAAAAGATGATTTTCTGTTGCCACACATTGACGTGTTGGTGGACAATACTGCTCAATTATCGGTATTTTCCTTCATGGATAGCTTCTCCGGTTATAATCAGATTAAGATGGCGCCGGAAGACATGGAGAAGACAACGTTAATTACCCCGTGGAGTACATTCTTCTATAAGGTCATGCCCTTTGGTTTGAAGAACGTCGGGGCAACTTATCAACGGGCGATGGTCACATTGTTCCATGACATGATCCACAAGGCGATTGACTGTTATGTGGACGATATGATTGCAAAGTCCCGAGACGAAGAAGAGCATCTGGTCAACCTGAAAAAGCTATTTGATAGACTGATCAAGTACAAGCTGAGGTTGAATCCTAACAAGTGCACTTTCGGAGTGCGTTCCGGGAAACTGCTGGGTTTCATTGTTAGTCAAAAAGGAATTGAGGTAGATCCTGCTAAAGTAAAAGCTATTCAAGATATGCCTGCACCGAAGACAGAAAAAGAAGTGCACGGGTTTTTAGGGAGGTTGAACTACATTTCTCGGTTCATATCTCATCTAACGGCCACGTGCGAACCAATATTCAAATTGCTAAGAAAAGAGCAAACGGTCAGGTGGAACGATGACTGCCAAAGAGCTTTCGACAAAATAAAAGAATATTTGCATGAGCCTCCAGTTCTAATGCCTCCAGTTGAGGTAAGACCATTAATCATGTACTTGACCGTGCTAGAAGGGTCAATGGGGTGTGTGCAAGGCCAACATGACGAGTTTGGTCGAAAAGAGTATGCTATTTATTACCTTAGCAAAAAGTTTACCGACTGTGAATCCCGATATTCACTGCTCGAGAAAACTTGTTGCGCTTTGGTATGGCTGCTTGTCGACTGAGGCAGTACATGTTGACCCATACCACATTGCTCATTTCCAAAATGGATCCTGTCAAGTACATCTTTGAAAAACCAGCGTTGACCAGAAGGGTTGCTAGGTGGCAGATGATTTTAACTGAATATGGCATCCAATATACTTCTCAGAAAGCCATCAAGGGAAGTGTATTGTCGGATTACCTTGCACAGCAACCTCTTGAAGATGATTATCAGCCAATGAAGTTTGATTTCCTTGATGAGGACATCATGTACCTCAAAGCAAACGATTATGAGGAACCACTTCCGGAGGAGGGGCCTGACCCTGAATCCAAATGGAAGTTGATGTTTGATGGGGCCGTCAATATCAATGGTCGTGGAGTTGGTGTCGTACTCATTACTCCTGAAGGTGTTCACTTACCCTTCGCTTCCAGAATTACATTTGGCTGCACCAACAATGAAGTGGAATACGAGGCATGTATAATGGGAATAGAGGAGGCAATTAATCTTCGGATTAAGAACCTCGATATATTCGGAGATTCAGCCCTCGTCATTAACCAAGTTACCGGCAAGTGGTATACGCATCAAGAGCATCTAATTCCATACAGGGATTATGCTAGAAAACTGTTGACGTTCTTCACGACAGTTAAACTTCAATACATACCACGTGATGAAAATCAGTTTGCCGACGCATTGGCCACTCTCTCTTCGTCAATTAAAGTCTTGTGTTGGAATTATGTGCCCAGAATTGACATATCCAGGCTTGACGCTCCAGCTCATGCCTTCTCTGTAGACGTCGTGTCTGACGAGAAACCTTGGTATTTTGATATCAACTTATTCCTGGAAAAGAAAGAATACCCAACTGGGGCATCTTCCAATGACAAGAAGACCTTGAGGCGACTTGCTGCTAGCTTCTTCTTGAACACAGATGGGGTTTTGTACAAGAGAAACTTCGACATGGTCTTGCTCAGATGCGTGGATAGACACGAAGCAAGCCTGTTGATGCAGGAAGTCCACGAAGGATCTTTCAGTACCCATGCAGGAGGGTATGCTATGGCAAAGAAATTGCTGAGATCAGGGTATTACTGGATGACAATGGATGCAGATTGTTATTCATTCGATCGTAAGTGCCACAAGTGCCAAATATATGCAGACAAAGTGCATGTTCCTCCTAGCCCGCTCAACGTCATGTCATCTCCTTGGCCCTTTTCTATGTGGGGCATTGACATGATCGGGAAGATCGAGCCAACTGCTTTAAATGGTCATCGCTTCATCCTGGTCGCGATTGATTACTTTACCAAATAGGTAGAAGCAACATCTTATGCCAACGTCACTCGTCAAGTGGTGGCAAGATTTCTGAAAAGAGATATCATATGTAGATACGGAGTGCCCAAAAGGATCATTACTGTCAATGGTTCTAATCTCAACAACAAGATGATGGCAGACTTGTGTCGGGACTCCAAGATACATCATCACAATTCTTCTCCTTACCGACCAAAGATGAATGGTGCGGTAGAGGCAGCTAACAAGAATATCAAGAAGATTGTGCAGAAAATGGTTGTCACCTACAAAGATTGGCATGAGATGTTACCATTTGCGTTGCATGGGTACCGAACGTCAGTCAGGACGTCAACAGGGGCAACTCCCTTCTCTCTGGTGTATGGCATGGAAGTAGTCCTACCTGTTGAAGTAGAGATTCCTTCATTGCGTGTGATGATGGATGTTAAGTTGGATGAGGCTGAATGGGTGCGTGCTCGTTATAATCAGCTATGTCTAATTGAGGAAAAGAGATTAGCGGCTATCTGTCATGGTCAGCTTTATCAGAGGAGAATGAAGTGGGCATTCGACCAACGAGTACGTACTCGGGAGTACCAAGTGGGAGAGCTTGTGTTGAAGAGGATCGTTCCTCCAAGTTCATATCACATGGGCAAGTGGACCCCAAACTACGAAGGACCATTCATAGTGAAGAAAGTCTTCTCAGGAGGAGCATTGATGCTCACCACTATGGATGGAGATGACTTCCAGTCCCCTGTTAACTCGGACGCAGTTAAAAAATACTTCGCATAAAGAGACCCGCTGGACACAAAAACAGAATTATAGTCCAGGCAAAAAAAGGGCATCCCGGCGGGCTAAACACAGAATGAAAAGCTCGGGAAAACGTTAGGGAAATAAAAAAAATGTACACCCGCTGAGTTGAAAAGCCACATTGGACAGCTCATGCAAAAAAGGATATCCCGGTGGATTGAAAACCCGAAAGGGCGATCCACGCAAAACAAGGGAATAAGCGAACAACTGCAATCCGAATTATCTGAACCACGACATCGTTTCATACAACTTGACAATATCAGAAGGATAGGAAACAGTCCCCTCATCCTCTTAGAAAGCTAAAGCAGAATGGAGAGTCTCGAAGACATGCTGGTCACAACAGAAATGGAACTCCTTGGAATGCCGTGTACATTGCCATTAGGATAGTTTCTTTTCTCAATTTTATGGTGGCTACCTCTTTCCAGGTGGTTGCTTCCTGATGTAAATCTTTGCCTATTCAGAGGCCATTCAATAAAAAGAATATTCAGTCAAAAAGCTGTGTGTGTTTATTTTTGTTTGCAAAATATCCTGAATTTTTGGCAAAAATAGCATTGCATCTAAACATGGTGATTAATTTGAAAAGAAAACTGACATGCAGGGAAACTGTAACCCTCTTTGAGTGCCAGGTGACGATGGATGAACAGATCATGCCATGCAAATCCCCGGGGCACACTTGTGTTTTCTTTTGTTGCAGGTTGCAGGATGGCGTCACATTCTCCGAGCAATTTACTCTTCCCCAGTAGAGTATCTCCCCAAGCAGAGATTTCTTCCCCCAGCAGGTAGCTGAAAGCCTGACATTTCCAGCAGAGATTTTCTCCAGCTAAGCCTTGGCAGTAGCCCAAGCAGTTTTCTTCTTCCCTAGTGAAGTAGCAGTCCATTCTCCCCCAGTGGAATATGCCCAGCAGGTATCTGAACGCCTAACATCACCACGGTTGGAATTATCAGAATTCTATCCTCCGCAAGAGTCCTTCCCAGCAAGTGGGACTGAAAGCCTGATATCCCCTCAGAGTCTTGAATCAACAGATGCTCTCTCCAGCTAGAGTATTGTTTAAGCAGCTTCCTCAGCTGAGTTTGAAGATGATCTTGTCCCCACAGAGTTCATATTGAATCTTCACTTCCGTCAGTGAAATATTCCCCAGCAAAGTTGCCATACTTTTGGGTATTTTGATGATACAGTCAGGTATTCATCACCTCAGTCAGAGTTGAGTATCCAGACCTCTTGACTTATCTTGTCCTGCAGAGTTGTAACTCTTGTGGCCAATCAGGCATTGATTTATCGCTCGTCTGCGTTTTTCAACACTCGTCTGTGTTACCCCTAAGCAGAGTTTTCCCCAGCAGGGACATATTAGTGCTTTATTGCTGCTCGTCCGCATCTTTTAGCACTCGTCTGTGTTATCACTTCGGTATTGCTCGTTTGCTTCCCCAGCAGTGGTTTATGATTACCTTGATTTTGCTCGTCTGCAATTTCAAACACTCGTCTGTGTTTTGATATAATTTTTGCTACTGCTCGTCTGCAACTCCTCAACACTCGTCTGTGTTCTGATATAATTTTTGCTACTGCTCGTCTGCAACTCCTCAACACTCGTCTGTGTTCTGATATGATTTTTGCTGTTGCTCGTCTGCAACTCCTCAACACTCGTTTGTGTTGCGATGTCTCCTATGTTGTTGCTCGTCTGCAATTTTCAACACTCGTCTGTGTTTGGTATTGGATCCTTTGTTGCACTTGTCTGTGCTTTGATATGTAATGTCAATTGTTGCTCGTCTGCAACTTTCCAGCACTCGTCTGTGTTCGGTATGCCTGATATTTATGGATACTCGTCTGTATCATCCTCAGCACTCGTCTGTGTTGATTGCCTGTTGAAGCTCGTCTGCTTTGTTTGGATACTCATATGTATCATCCCCAGCACTCGTCTGTGTTATGCCTATATCTGTATGCGAGGACTTGCTGTTTATCCTGATATTCTCCTGTCGCTACTTCAAATGCTCGTCTGTGTTTGAGTTTCTGGTATTCGTCTATACCAGTGGCTGATACTCGTCTGTATCATTGCCTGAAGCGCTCGTCTGTGTTTCTCGGATCATCGTCTGATACTCGTCTGTATCATTGACTTATGGAACTCGTCTGCGTTATCTTGATGATCTTCCAATACTCGTCTGTATTGAAGAGGTTTCAAATCCTGACAGTGGGAATTAATGTCAAAATAGTTACCGGTCCTGGCGTAACGGGTAAATCCGAAGGAGGCTCGTCTGTCTCAGGCACCAATTATTGTTGCTGCACCTGGCGTCACAGGTTTGCTCGAAGAAGACTCGTCTGTCTTATACCATATATCCACGAATAATATATGAATAAGGTTCGTCTACCTTGACTGCATGTCTATCCCACAGACTCTAGTGCATTGCCGGTCCTGGCGTAACAGGTAAATCCGAAGGAGACTCGTCTCTCTCATGTTATGTGCGGTGTTGAGGACTCGTCTGTCCAGCTCCTGGCGTAACAGGTAAATCCGAAGGAGACTCGTCTGTCTCATGTTATATGTAGTGTTAGAGGACTCGTATGTCCAGCTCCTGGCGTCACAGGATTTTTTGAAGACTCGTCTGTCTCAGTTTATGTTTTTGCAGTTGTTAGAGGACTCGTATGTCCAGCTCCTGGCGTCAGAGGATTTTTTGAAGACTCGTCTATCTCAGTTTATGTTTTTGCAGTTGTTAGAGAACTCGTATGTCCAGCTCCTGGCGTCACAGGGTTGTTTGAAGACTCGTCTGTCAACATGTTCTTATTCCAGATATCAGTTTCAACTTGGAAGAAGCTCGTCTGCTTTTCCTCTCGTTCATATCCCCAGAGCGTCATCTGGTTGGGTTTATTTCCCAATGTTGCATTCTTCGTCAGAGTGCAAATTTTTGGTCTTCTTGGTATTCAACCACAGTTTATCTTGAACGGTCGATAGCCCGTACTATCGTCCTTTTCAGATTAACTGATGATTGAATAGGGGCAGCTGTAACACCCCAAATTTGCCCTCTTCATTTTAAGCATCATATCACATCATATTCATCATACTCATATCATTTCCTCAACATCATATCATGGAAAGATGAAGCATAACATCCCTCATGTCCTAGCATCAAGCATATGGTCATCTAGGGAGGTCCTAGAAGCATTTCAAGCCATGACAAGGGTCCCAATGAGTTTGTACAAGTTCTATGGTGAGTCTACACTCCATTTACAAGTTCAAGTCCATTGACAAAAGCTCAGAAGATTGCATGATCATCAGAGATCTCAGGACAAGGCAAAGCTCCTATGCAAAGCACCCAAATTAGGGTTTGTGATTCAAGCACCAAGATCTCACAACTTTGGCCATTTCTCTTGGGCCAAGTCTTCTATATGTTAAGAGTATCCTATGTGTCAAATTTCATGAGAAAATTCCATGTGGAAGTCAGACAATGCCTCAGTTGCTTGCAGATGAAGCAAAAAGTCAACAGAGCCCATAAATAGTCAACTGTGCAATTTCAAGGGGTCTAACCCATTTTTTTGGCCAAGAGGGGTCCTTACAATGTTATAAGAGGTTTGGAATCCCTAAAGTTCAAGAATCATGGAGATTTGAGGGTTTTTGCAAAAATGGTACAAAGTTGGTTTTTGAAGTTTTCCAAATTCTGCAAGTTTTGCCCTAATTTTCAAGTGGCCTTAACATGATCAAAAATTCTTCAAATGGACCAAAGTCAAACATGAAAGTTGAATAATAAGGGCTCCCATTTTCAAAAAGTACAAGTACTTTTTCACTGGATTTGTGAATCTCCCTAGGGCTCCTTCGAAAATTCTCACATGCTAGGGCAAATTTTCACTTTCCAAAAATGCACAAAATGCAAGAAGGATCCAATCTTATTTTTGTGACTTGGTACAAGCCCAAACTTGTTTCTAACTTAAATTACATTGCATAAGGACCATTTTGCTCAATAGAATTGGTCATTTTCATGCACTTTGAAAAAATCACTCCAAAACTTGCCAATTTGCAAAAATCATGAACCAAGTGTGACACTTGAATCTAAGGGCCAGGAATGATTGGGTTTGGATCAAGGGTGGAAAATGAAACTCACACATGCTGAGAGGCCCAAGAGAGCATGATCATAGCATGCTTATTCCACCAAGTGCACATGAGAAAAAATCACACTTTTCTCATTTGATTTTCGTGCACTTTCTTTCACACTTTCAGCATTCATTTGTGAGGTCATAACAAAGAGAATTAGGGTTGCACCAGATCTGAAATCTCTCTCATTCTCTCATTCTCAACTTTCATGAAACCTTGCATTTTGCTTCATATCTCTTGATTCTCTTACATTCTCCACAAACTTCTTCCATATTCTTGATCAGTGAATCACATAGATCAAGAATCAATCACTCATTTGAGCTTAAAGCATAGAATTAAAAGCTTTCCATTTCAAAGCCACTTGTTGTGAAATCTCAGATCCAGTCCATTTCAAGGCCTTAGATGCATTTATTTTGCATCTAAGGAGTAAGAGGAGTGATTTGCACGCATTGGTTGGAATTCTATCTCAATATTTCAAGATCTCCATCTCAGGTATGGCTTGAAATCTCATGTTCTGAAAATGGAATTAAATTGTTGCTTTGTGTTCCTTGATGTTTGCTGATGATTCTGCACTTTGTAGAATTGATTTTGGTGCATTATATCATGAGTTATCTTGATTTAAAGTTTCATGGTGACACTTTATTTTGCTCGATCCGGCCAATTCATTGAGTTTTAGCTTGTTTTGAGGTCATATTTGGATTCCTTGATGTTGAATTAGTTAGTCTAGGTTATTCATTTTCATATTTTGGTGAATTTTTGGATCTGGTGTGGTCTCCGGTGCCGGAGCCCTAGCTCCGGTCACCGGAATTTGTCTTGTGTTCAACCTAGGGTTCCATTGAAGGAGATGAAGTTTTCACCCTTGGATCTCACATCCAACGCATCTCATGCCGCCATGTAGCCCTATTTTTCGTTCAACATTCATGTTATAATCCTGTTCTATTTTTAATCACTGTGTATTACAGTCCATGTTAAGAAGCGTGAGCTCACCAATCACCATGCGTCTTACTGCCACCTCATTTAATGAGGTGGTCTCCCTCAGCCATCAGATAGATCTAGCGCTCCATCTTATTTCCAGTTATTTCCTCATAAATCCAATTAATTCACACAGCAACTAAACATGAACCAACGCGTCACCTTGGGCCATAGTAAATTGATTTTCGCACCCCAGCATTCCCAGGCCCATCCAAGTTCCACATAAAACCTTTAATAATCTCACCTCCATCTCATTTCTTTTATTTTCCTTTTCTCATTTGTTCTCTCTTTTATTCAGTTTCATTTTAATTCATTTAAAATAGTTTTATTCATCCAAAAAATCCTAAAAAAATCATGAATCTTCTTTCGTCTCTCTAATATTTTACCATATTTTTATTTTATTTTTTTTTCCATTATCCACGTGTCTGAAATAATTCATCATCTCACCTAGCTTCTTTTATTTCCTTTCTTGACCAGTCTGCCTTGTCTAATTTCCATAGTCCTCAATATTTTGATTTTTGATTCCATTCTTTTTGCTTTGTTTTCCTAAGACATTTTACTTTTCATGTGATTTTTCCCTGGATTTTTAGAAACTTATTTCTTGGGTTTTGGTCTGGTAACTTGTGATGTATGTTTGCTATCCTAACTTGTGCTCTTGCTTCCATTTAACCTAATTTGCTTCTGAATCTTCTCAAATCCTTTTGGCTAGTTGATATAAATGTTTGAGGATCATTTGGTTTCAATTGTGGAATTTTTAGATGGTTGGTTGATTTATTGTGGATTTTATCTTGAACCTTGTCCCTTTTTGCTTCCTTTGAACCTTTAAGTCTCTCATAAGCCTAGAAAGGCACTTGTGCCCATTTCTTATTCTCATTTGGGGTTCCTTTGGGGTGTGGGTACCTTCCTGGTCCTAGGATAGGGTTTGAGTCTTCTGAATTTTGGTGTTTGCTTCTTCTTTAAGTCATTTGCTTCTTTAAGTGCTTTAACTTCATCTTTTGGTTTCTTTTGCTTCCATTTGGAATTGTTTGGTCTTGTACCTCTTTTCTCTTCTTCTTGTTGGCTTCCTAAGCCATTCTTCATCTTGTTTTAGTTCTGGTTGTGAGTCTTGTGTCCATATTTTGTGCATTTTGCTTTGCATATTTCATAAGTGTGCATTTGTTCTCATAAGTGTTTCATGTTGCATCTTTTGTCTTATAAGCTTCTTCTCCTCATTTCTTTGAGTTGCATTTGCATTGTGCATTTGTGCATACCATTTCACTTCTGATTGTATGATGTTAGCATGTTATCTTGCTCATTTTGTTTCACTTGTATGCATACTAACCTTGCAGGGGCTTGGTAAGTGTGAGATGTGGGGATTGAGTTCCACATCTCCAATTCTCATCTTCTCCTCTTATGTTTATGTGCACTAACTCTTTGTTGTTGGGCTTAGGCCTTTCTCATCCCTTCTTTTATCTTCTTCTCTTCTTCTTTCCTTCTTCATTAGGATGGAAACCTCACTAACCCTTAGGACATCCATGCATGTTAACACTTAGGATTGTTTTAGTCCCCCTTAGAATTTTTCTTTTGAGATCCTTTGGTGCTTTCTCTTCTCATCTTCAAATTCAATCTTAATTCACTTAATAAAAGTTGAGTGCTTTCATGTGATATGAGACTTTGCTATGAGATACTTGCACGCGTTCCGTTTCGGGGCGAGGTGTGAGTCATCACTCGTGGTGGATAGGTCTTAGCATGAGTACCTCACAAAGAAAAGCTAAAAAACACTTCTCAATCCATAAAACCACAAAAACACTTAATAATGGTAATAGGCCAGTGTGCTTAAGCCTTCACTTGTGGGACTAGCTTTGGGGATTTCCTCCATAGATAGGTGTGCCTCTTGCGCATTCCATTTCAGGATGATGTGAGATGTACACATCCCATTGAGTAAGACTTAGGTACACTTACCTATGCAAACTTTCACTTATAAAAGCTTCTAAAAAAACACCAAACAAACAATAAGCGTCTCTCCTTCGGGAATTCTTTTCTCATCTCATTCGTTCCGTACGCGAACTTGCTCCTACTTGTCACTTTGCAAGACGGTTACGCACTCGTCGTCCGAGTCTGCAACACCTGAGCAATGACATAGGCAGTTCAAGCTTTAATTCACAAGCAATTTCCTTGTTACCCCTAGTTAGGGGAACTACGGCGTCTCTGATCCTCATTATCCTGATGAGGTACGTAGGCAGCGGGGTAGGGCCCGTTCGAGCACAATCTTTATTTTCCCTACATTTTTCTCTTTATTCTCTTATTCAGTTCTTTTCCAGTTCCAGTTTCTTTTCATTTCTTTTGCTGCAGCTTTCATACCCTCACCCTTTGAAACAGTTTCTTTGCAAGCGTGGATCCCGTCGGGTACGGCGGACGATCTGGGTGCTAATACCTTCCCAGGTCGTAACCGACTCCCGAACTCAGTCTCTTTGGTTCGCATGACCCGTGTCCCTCCTCTTCTTTCTTCTGGTTTGTGCAGCATTACCATTCCCTTTCTTTGGGATAAAAATGCTTGGCTGGCGACTCTATTCTTTTTCCGCGCCACTTTCGCGTTTGTACCAGGATGGAAATCCGGGGAGCGACAATATGGACGCCAAATGAACTGTAAATCAGAAAAGTGTTAGATTATAGAAAAATGTTATGTTAAAAAAATTAATTGATTATTTTAGTGAACATTACATCTGCTGGAGTAAGATGATCCAAGAGATTACGATACTGAATGATGCAGTGTCTTGGGCATCTACTATAATTCATACCTTTTGCCGACCATCTAACACAGAAAGTAGTGTAAAAATAACAATTATAAACAATAATCAATTAAATGAAATATTTAAGTGAACAAATTAATATGATACAATTAACTTACTTTTGAGCATACGGGAATGAGAATGCGTTTTCGTTGACCGGGGCAATAGATGGCAGACGAGACCAACCCCATGCTTGGAGCAAAACGGCACATCCAGAAAATGTAGATGTGCCTTTCGTCGCATTTTTACATAACGAGCTATATAAATAAGACAAACATGCGGAACCCAACTATACTCCCTAGTCCTTTCTAGGTTTCTTAGAAGTGGTAAATACATAACGTGCATAAAAGAACCAGTGCCTTCAGGAAATAAAAATGTACCAAATAAAAGCATAAGATAACACCTAGTTTTAATTATTTTTTCTTCTTCTGTAGAGTCTTTGTTTAAAACTAGAGAACTATAATATGCCTTGAGACGTGAAAATAATATACCTCGGCCTCTGTGATTCTCTTCCAACAATTCGGCACCCAGAAGCTCCACACAAATTGAATTTGGGTGGTTTGTCGGTCCATTGACTGCCTTACCATCAATACGTAACCCAAGTAACATGTACGCATCTTCTAAAGTGACAGTACATTCACCCGTTAGCAAAAAGAAAGTGTGTGTCTCTGGACGCCACCTCTCTTGCAAAGTAAGTATAAACTTTGCATCCACTGACCAAGACATGATTTTGCTTACATGTCCGAAACCGGCAAGCTCAATATAAGGTTCGATTAAAATATCGGGTGCAATATATTCATGGCCACGACAACAGAATCTAGAAACATCCTATAAAAAATAAAAATTGGTAAATAATAATGAAAATAATACAATGAGATAATAAAATTTGAACGTACATATTCCACAATGTTTGTGACTGTGCCTCTGTGTGCTTCACCCATAGTCAGTAGTGACATTATGTCAGATAATCGATTAGTCGGAGAAGTAATAATCGAGAAAGAATATTTGAGATATGAAGAAAGTGGTGGATGAAGTGATAAGATAGGGAGAAATTAAATGCATTTATAAGAGACCTAGGAAGAGTGTTTCATGCAATTCACGTAGCCCTCCTTAAATGCTCGCCAAGTCAATTGGCGACCAAAGAAAAGTTTTAAGAGGTGTCTCCAGGTCAACTGGCGAATGTTGACTGGTCTTGTCAAACCTGCATGCATGGGAATCATTCTGCATGATGGGGATTGGGAGCTATACGTAGCTGAGGGTGCATGCTTCATGCATGGGAGACAACATTAATGTTGTCGCCAATTTGAATGGCGACCAAGACAAAATAATTAATGATGTCGTCAATCCATGTGGAGACAACATTAATGATGCATGCAATTTAAATACGTAGCATGCATGCAAATGTTTGGCAATTCAAACCTAGTCCCATAATAATTTTTGTGTGCACCTATTAACAATGTCATCTGCATTCAGATATTATGTTAACACCCACTACAACGGAGAGACTTTTACCTCTGATGAATATGGCTTCAGTTTTCAAAACACTGATGTTATTCAATTTACACTCAATAGAAAGTCAAATTTTGTGCACTTTAAAGATAGGTTAGAATCAAAATTAGGGTCTGGTCCTATCTCACAAGTCATATATCAAAACCCTGTTTTCTTTTATGCTAACCACGTTAAATTTTATGCTCTTAAAGTTCGCGATGATGAAGATATTGAGAATATGTTTGTAAGTCACGAACATTCTGGGTTCAACATAATTGAGGTCTATGTTATACTATAGCAAACTGTTCCATCTCAACAATCTCAGGTGATCAATCAATTAGAAGATAATGATTCAGGGGAAACAGAATATTCAGGTGAAATTGCAGCCGAAGTCGACATTGTCGACAACAAAGAAAAAGAAAATGAAACACATCTCGATCTTCTGTTGAACAACACCACTGAAGACGACGCCCATCCAGTCCCTCAACACCAGGCATATTGCCCGCCTGAACATATGACAGGGTTGGAGTTGCATGATGATGTTGAAGTCTCCGCAGATGATTTTTTCAACCCTTATAAACGCTCCATCAGTGAAAGTGAGTATAATAATATCTCATATTGTACGTACAAAGAATTATACTCCCTCGTACAGGAAGGCGTGGCTTGCAAGAACAAAGGCCATTGAACATGTTTATGGCAATTGGGAGGATTCTTACAAAGAATTACCCCGATTTTTAATGGCACTAAAGACACAAACACCGGGGATTGTTGTAATCATGCAGACAGTTCCGACATGTAGGCCTGATGGATCTGTTTTGGAAGGAAATGTAATATTTCACCGACTATTTTGGGCTTTTCAACCATGCATCCAAGGTTTTGCATTCTGCAAACCTATTATTCAGATTGATGGAACATGGTTGTACGGGAAATACAAGGGTACATTGTTGATGGAGGTTGCACAAGACAACAACAATAATGTCTTTCCCATTGCCTTTGCTCTAGTTGAAGGTGAAACTGCATCTGCATGGAGTTTCTTCCTAAAGAATCTCAGAATACATGTTGCTCCACAAGCCAATCTCTGTCTGATTTCAGATAGACACGCTGCTATTGAGAGTGCCTACAATAACCAAGATAACAGATGTCACAATCCTTCATATACCCATGTCTATTGCATTAGGCATATCGCACAAAACTTCATGCGTGCAATCAAAGACAAGAACCTTCGCAAAAAACTTGTGAATGCAGGGTATGCTTTAACTCAACCATCGTTCCAATACTATCGTGACAGAATTAGATTGTCAAATGCAGATGCAGGAAGGTGGTTGGAAAACATTCCAATGGACAAATGGACAAGGGCATTTGATGGTGGATGTCGTTGGGCCCACATGAAAACAAATCTTGTGGAATGCATGAACGGCGTCTTCAAAGGAATTAGAAACCTACCTATACCAGCAGTGGTACGATCAACCTATTTTAGGTTGGCATATCAATTTGCAACAAGAGGAAAAAATGGAATGCAATGGTAATGTCTGGTCAAGTTTACAGTACATGCATAATGAAAGTTATGAAAGATGAAACTATCAAGGCTAGCACACATTCAATCACAAACTTTGACCGTCATGGGAGAAATTTCAGTGTTAAGGAAACAATTGATCATAGTGAAGGAAGACCTTTTTTGGAATATGCTGTCAGACTAGACAGATGCTGGTGTGATTGTGGCAAGTATCAAGCCTTTCGGGTACCTTGCTCCCATGTAATTGCGGCCTACGCGCATGCTCGTCAGGACCCATACAACTATATATCTGATGTTTACAATAGTGTTAACATGATGAATGTCTACAATGAAAGCTTCGCAATGTTACCAATGGAGGAATACTGGCCTCCATACCAGGGGACATAGTTTGGCACAACGATCAGATGCGACGAAAGAAAAAAGGTCGTCTAAATAGCACGCGTATAAGAACAGAAATGGACACGGTTGATAAAATGATAAGATTGTGTACTGTATGTCGTCAGCCTGGACACAACAAGAAAAAATGTCCAAATGCGGGATCCAGCTCTGCACAATAATAACTTGTTGTAACCTTATATTTTCATATATTAAGAACTTTGTCTTACAACTATGTTAACATAAAACAATATAATAACTTAAATAAACTTAATCTAAACAACACATACAACAAATAAACACAACATTCCTAACTGATTACAACAATCAACCTGATTTCATTAGGCCCGAACATCATTTTTCTAGCTTTCGCATCAGTCTTAACTCGGACCCACCCACGCATCCTATCATATCTCTCAATACTGCGAATTTTTCCCCTTCACCGATTTCTTCCTCTAGCCAGCGATTCAACTCCCTCCTCAGTTGATTCAGACTTTGGATATTCCAGAACAACATATCGATTGGAGGTTTATCTCTCAAAAAAATCACTTTCTCATAGCGGCGTGTATACATGATATTTGTGTTACGTGTGTACCAGAAGCGATGAGAGAAAAGAATGTGAAAATACTTGAGCACACAACTCTTATTTATAGGAAATTTGAACTTGTACATGGTCTCCAAACCAATTGGCGACCCTATACAATTTTTGTACATAGGCGCCAATTGGAATGAAGACACTTCATGGTGTCTCCAAACCAGTTGGCGACCTCTCTATAAGGGTATACATGGTCGCCAATTGGTTTGACTTCCCTTCACAAAGTTCTCAAAAACTGGGATACTTTGAGAATTTTTTTAAAAAGTGGGGTATTTGGGGAATTTTTTCCAAAAAGTAGGGTATTTGGGTAAAAAATTCTCAAAACAAAAGTAGACATTCTAAACAAATCAACCAACCAAATTAATGATAAGAGTTTTCATATATATATATATATATATATATATATATATATATATATATATATATATATATATATATATATATATATATATATATATATATATATATATATATATATATATATATATATATATATATATATATATATATATATATATATATATATGAAAACATTAGGTTTATATTAAATTGAAAGTAACTATTTGTATCAAATAAATAGACTCATACAGACACAAAATCGTACAAGCATCTTTTTATTGGGTGTATACACTTTGAATGTTAATCACTTTTTTATGTATCATTAATCGAATTTTTTTTAAAGATAACATAGTTTATTAATTTAAATTCCAAAATAACAATGTTTTAAAAAAAATTACCAAACTAACATAGTTTGGATGCATGTTCGCCAATCCATTTGGAGAACAAGTACATTTTCTCACTAATTCGCCAAATGGATTTGCTTGTTTCAATTTCTTATAACTAATTCGCCAAATGGATTGGCGAATGAGTGTTAATTTTGTATATGCATTTGCCAAATGGTTTGTTGTGCATGTTTAGGGCTTGCAAATTTTTTCCTATAAATACATATGCCCGGTTATCGCTCATACACATCATATTTATCTCACTCCTTCCTTACAAACCCTCTCTCATTCATTCCTTTCAATCTCTCCCTCTTACAACATGGCTTTTCCTCGTCTATCTAGTTTTGCATCGACACCGTCTTCCTCAACATCAGAAGAACCGCTTCCAAAATTTGATATTTTGAAGAAAAATGCTTTGGTGTTTTTCTCGGCAACAAAGCCTCCTTTGAAGATGCTGTTATGGAACCCCCAAACTTTAGAACACTTGCATAGAGAATTAACCCGCTGGTTAGAAGGAGAGATCGGCCACAAAGAAAAGATAATTAAAATTGAGAAGCGGGTTGTGGAGTCTGGTGTGACGAAATGGAGAAAGTTGTCAATGATGCAGGTGTTCTTTCGATGATGTTAGGCGGAGGTGAAGTTGTCCTGATGGTTCTGATAGGCTAGATATGTTGAATGTTCCAGTTGTTTTATTTATGTATGGTCATGTTTGAATTTATGTATTTTTTAGTTTTATTTATGTACGGTCATGTTTTGAATCATGTATTTCCTTGTTTTATTTATGTATGTTCGTGTTTGTGGTTGTATGATTTTACTGATATGAATGAAACGAACTAGGCTTCTATTTAAAATAAATACGGTTACAATGGTTTAATTTATGATGTTGAGCTTGGTCCAACGTTGGAACATTTTTTACGATTGTGACCGGGCTGACGACATGAACTACACAGTCTCACCATCTTATTCGCCGTATCCATTTCGGTGCGAATACGCGTGCTGTTAGGACGCCCTTTTTTCTTTCTTCGTATGTTCTCATTGTGCCAGACTATTTCCCCGTTGTAGGAGGGTCAGTAGTCCTCATTTGCAACAACCGAAAAGCTTTTGTTGTAGACGTTACAAAGATTGTGCACTTGGTAAACAGGGGATAGTAAGCCTGAAGGGTCCAGCCGAACCTTCGAACATGCCGCTATGACATGGGAGCAAGGCCTGCGAAAGGCTTGAAATTTTCCACAGTCGCACCAATTTTTATCAAGTTCTACCCGATAGGATCCCCTCAGTCTCCCTTCGTTGTGATCCATGATCTCAGCAACATTGAAATGTCCCTTATTGAGGTTAAACACGGTGACCACATGTGTGTTAGATTTGGATGCTTCGTCTTTTATGAATGTCATAGAATTATCACTGAACACTTGACCAGACTGTAGGATTAAACTCCACTTTGAACGCTTGGTGTCAAAAAGTGCTCCGAGCCTAAAGTAGGTTGACCTCACCAAAGCGGTTATCGGTAGGTTGCGGATTCCTTTGAAAACAAAGTTCATTGATTCCACGAGGTTTGTTGTCATGTGACCCCAGCGTTGTCCTTTGTCGTAGGCCCTGGTCCACTTATCCAAAGGAATCTGGTTTATCCATCTGAACGCATCTTCATTTGTCAGTCTGATTTCGTCACGATAATGTTTGAATGACGGTTCGGTTAATGAGTACCCTGCGTTCACGACTTTCTTCCACAATGTCTTGTCTTTGATCTCTCTCATGAAGTTTTGCGCGATGTGTCTAATACAATAGACATGTGTTGAAGGCGGTTCCTGCCAGCCGTTATCAACATTCTTCCATGCACTCTCAATTGATGCATGTCTGTCCAAAATCAAACATAAGTTAGACTGGGGAGCCACGTGCAAGCGAAGATTTTTAAGGAAAAAACTCCATCCCTCGGCAGTCTCTCCCTCGACTATAGCGAATGCAATTGGGAAGATATTGTTGTTGCCGTCCTGTGCCACTGCCATCAATAAAGTTCCTTTGTATTTGCCGTAGAGCCATGTTTCATCAATTAGAATTATAGGCTTGCAGAAGGAAAAACCCTTTATACATGGGTCAAAAGCCCAAAAGAGTCGGTGGAATATGCCATTTCCACTAACACAATGACTTTCCGAAGTATACGTCGGCAAGGTCTCAAGGATGACAACGGTCCCTGGTGCATAGTGCTTTAGTGCCAGCAAAAACTTTGGGAGTTCTTTGTACGAGTCCTCCCAATTTCCGAATACAACGACAACAACCTTAGTTCTAGCAATCCATGCTTTCCTGTATGATGGAGTATAATTGTGTTTCTGTACTATGTGCTTAATTATCGTGTTGACCTTTACCGAAGGATCGTCGACAACGATTGATAGGATATCGTTGCATATTAGCCGAGAGCTCAGTTGCCGATGATCCTGCAATGAGTTGGTTATTACACAAGTATGCTTCGGTCCCATAGAAGCAACCTTCCAATCTTCACTTCTCTTTCTGTATGATGCTGTCAATCGAAACGGACACGCCACGTTATGACAACGTATCATATATAGTGTAGGATTCGTTCGGTCGACCTTATAATCAGCTGATAAATCCATGTGGTAAAATTTTATAGCTCGAACGCATTCTTCTTTTGTTCGAAAATGGTCGCCCTCCTTTAATGCACCTTGTCTTTGTGGATACGGACATAAAATATGTCTGAAGATGGGCCTTCACTTCCCAAGTTCAAGTTTGTCATGTGTGGAGGATGACGATATACATGACTGGCCGGGACCTCGTCTTCATTTACCATTTCATCAACTACTGCCTCCTCTTGTTCCTCGTCCTCATCAACAACATCGACTTCAGCCAAATCATTGTCAGATTCGAAAAAGACTTGCGAAGGATCAATGGTCTGAGACATTTGTTGTTGGTGAAGCGTAACATAGAGCTCGATATCATTGAAACCAGAATACTCATGGCTTAGAAACATAGTACGAACACTTTCGTCATCAGATATATTTAATTAGAAATACATGACCTGGTTATCCTCATAGAATACTGGATTTTTGTAAATAATGACGTCCACTGGACCACGCTGCATTTTATTTTCCAATCTCTTTTTTAGATGAGCAAAATTGGATTGTCGGGTTATTGAGAACCGAGTAACCTCGGTGTTACGAAAGTCGAAACCAAAATGGTTACATTCAAATATTTCGCCATTTATATGGGCGTTGATCATATACTGGGGTAATTGAGACATAGTTCATATACAAAGACACTTTTAGATACGAAAATGTTTTGAAGTTTATGGTACAATGAAGATATGAAAATAATCTATAAATAGTAAAGTTAAAAATTATATAATGGATATATTTACTGTTTTGAATTAATGTGTACTAGTTGTCTCATAGGCCTATCTCCTGCACCTATAGGGTTATCTTCTAAACATATGTCTTATCTTCTGCACATATAGGTTTATCTTCTGTACATATAGACTATATTATTTTTCCACATATGTCTTATCTTCTGCACATATAGGTTTATCTTCTGCACATATAGACTATATTATTTTTCCACATATGTCTTATCTTCTGCACATACTTCTTAAATGTATTAACTTAACAAACCCTAACTTATATATATATATATATATATATATATATATATATATATATATATATCATACTTCTTAATAAATGTATTAACTTAATAAACCCAAACTTACACACACACACACACACACACACACACACACACACACACACACACATATATATATATATATATATATATATATATATATATATATATATATATATATATATATATATATATGTATCATACTTAAATAAACCCTAACTAACACACACACACACACACACACACACACACACACACACATATATATATATATATATATATATATATATATATATATAATACTTAATAAACCCTACATATATAAACCCTAACTAACATACTTAAATAAACCCTAACTAGCATTAACTTAAATAAACCCTAACTAACATACTTAATAAACCCTACATATATAAACCCTAACTAACATACTTAAATAAACCCTAACTAGCATTAACTTAAATAAACCCTAACTAACATACTTAATAAACCCTACATATATAAACCCTAACTAACATACTTAAATATACCCTAACTAGCATTAACTTAAATAAACCCTAACTAACATACTTAATAAACCCTACATATATAAACCCTAACTAACATACTTAAATAAACCCTACCTAACATACTTAATAAACCCTACTTAATTAAACCCTAACTAACATACTTAAATAAACCCTAACTAACATAAACTTAATTAAACCCTAACTAACATAAACTTAATAAACTAAACTAAACCCTAACCTGTATAAACACGTTCGCCAAATGGATTGGCTAACCAAGGCAGGTGTAACCCTATTCGCCAAATGGATTGGCGAATCCCTACATGCTTTCGTCAATCAACATGGCTACTGAACACTGCCTGCTAAAGCTGAAAAAACAGAGATTCGTGTTTGGTTTCAATGTCCTGCCATGGTCAAGATTCCATTGAACATGATGCTGCACAAGAAGCTTTGCATGTGAAAGGTAACTTGGTGATCCTTCAAGACCTTCATTCGCCAATCAGAATGAAGCTTCATAATCCACAACTATGCTATTGAACCAATCAGAGAACATGCAAGTGTTTTTGTTTGAATTCGCCACATGGTGTGGCGAATATGTACAAGTGTTTTTGTTTGAATTCGCCACATGGTGTGGCTACTGCATGCAAATATTTCTATAAATCACACCATCAATTCTATAAATTCATATATCACACAATCATTCTATAAATTGGTCTAGGCATAAATCACACAATCAATTCATAAATTGGTCTAGGCATTTTTTACAAAATATTTTCAATGGCTTTACTAACAATGGGAGATCAACCTCGAGGCACAATCGAAAATATCGCGTCATTTGTAAGTTTTTTCTTCGTATATTTTTTTACACATATATTTATATATACTTTTTACTCTTGCATATTTTAACTTATTTCGAATAATATTTTTACAGAATGTAAAAAGATTTCGGTGTCGGGTGCACGACTACATAGAGTTTGATCCGATCATTGAACCGTATCTACGTTCATGCGGATTTGGTGAAGTCATAAAGGTGCACAACAATTCTATAGACACAAAATTCATTTTGGCACTACAAGAGAGGTGGAGGCCAGAGACACACACCTTTCACCTGCCGTTCGGTGAATGCACTGTCACATTGGAAGACGTCTATATGCTTTTGGGGTTACGTGTATCCGGCAGAGCTGTCTTTGGTAAGGTCAACCATGAAATTTCTATAGTAGCGGACTTGCTGGGTGCCCCTCTCATTGACGAGGAACAACCAACAAATACTCGTAGCAGGGGTTCAGGTATTAATCTAGGAGTCCTTAGAGCCCACTATGCTAGTTTTATTTTAAACGAAGAATCAACCGAGTTAGAAAAAATTCAAAAAACTCGGTGTTATATTATGCTTTTATTCGGTCATTTTTTATTTCCCGACGGTACCGGAAATACAATAAATATGATGTATTTACCATTGTTGCGAAACATCAACAATGTAAATATATATAGTTGGGGTTCAACTGTTTTGGCACATTTGTACAATAGCCTTTGTAAAAATGCCGCAAAGGATACTTGTACATTTTTTGGTTGTGCATTTTTGTTACAAGCTTGGGGGTATTCAAGACTGCCGATGCTTGCCTCACGCAACATGAATCCATGTCCGTTCCCCTACGCAAACCAGTAAGTCTACTATTAATTTTTATTTCCAAACATATTAAATTTTAAATATTTAAATTGTTATTGTATCTAAATGCTTTTAAATCTATTGTGCTTAGCTGGTCCGATCTTGGGATGGATTATAGTAGAAATCCAAGAAGTTCCATAGTTTTATATCGTAGTTTGTTAGACCACATGGGGATCGATCAGGTATTGTCATATATAAAAAATATCTTTTCGTTTTAATGCATATTATTCACTAAAATAATTTTCTACTAAACGATTTTTTTTTACGTAGTTCATCTGGCGGCCATATTTAGCCCTCGACCATGAGCCTAACCCAGAGGATGCTGAAATTTGGACAGCAAAAACACCAATCATCCGGTTCACTACGATTGAAATGCACCAAACAGATCGGGTGAAAATGCAGTTCGGAATGCAACAGGATATTCCGGGCCCTCCGACATGTTTGGGAGAATGGCATTTGAAAAGAGTAAGTGACATGTGGAATATGGAAGATTGGAGAGACTTTGCAAGGGAATTACGTCAACAATGGAGGGATCGACGTCAACATGTCCTAACTGACCAAGTGATGCAAAATGTCAAACCAACTAGAGAATATTTAGTTTGGTTTAGGTCAGTTACTACGCAACAATGGGTGTCTGATAACCCATACTTGATTGACCCGCGCTCGCAGGCCGCAACATACGCCCAACCACACAACATGACTACCCCACCCAATTCCAGCCATCGACTTCAAACACCCATAGACCATTCCTCCAAACACGTAACCCCTTCATGCCACAAACCCAATCACAACAACAAGAGCCTTACCAACACCAATATACCCCCGACAACACCTTTATATCCACACCAACCTATAACCCCCCACCTTTGTTTCGTTCTCAAAACGAGGCAATATCCTCATTTGGTCAAGCTTATCGTCCTCACCCAACCAATCCAACCCAGCCCAACCTATCCGACCCAGCTTTGAAAACATGGGCACACAACTGAGTTACGGCAGCGGCTTTGGCAGCAACCTTCCACGTAATTGGGGACAAGCAGTTGCAAATATAACAGAATCATGGACTCAACAACAACCGCCTCCACCAAACACACAAATACAAGCGGAATCTCGACCACCTGGTGGTAGAGTTCGAAGACGGGGTCATCCCCGTGGATGTGGTACTGGGGGACAGTTAGATCGGGCGGGAAATTAGTTTTTGTACTGTCGTTGTTGGATTATTAATAATAATTTTCTTTTATATTATATTTCTCTTTGTCAGATTCTCTAATTTTCTTTTATATGAATACTTTTCTTTTAATATAATTTTCTTTAATATTATAATTTTCTTTTATATACTTATATATATATATACTTTTATATATATATATATATATATATATATATATATATATATATATATATATATATATATATATATATATATATATATATATAACACAAAAATAACACTAACACATACACAACAAACCATTTGGCGAATACATACACAAAATTAACACTCATTCGCCAATCCATTTGGCGAATTAGTTAAAAAAATTTGAAACAAGCCAATCCATTTGGCGAATTAGTGAGAAAATGCACTTGTTCTCCAAATGATTGGCGAACATGCATCCAAACTATGTTAGTTTGGTAATTTTTTTTAAAACATTGTTATTTTGAAATTTAAATTAATAAACTGTTATCTTAAAAAAAAAATTCTCGTTAATCATTCTATCCAAACGATATATCATTTAGTTTTTATGTATGTTAATCACTTTTTTCTACCATAGAAAATCTATGATTATGGAAAATCCTTTAATACCCTTTGCTAATAATCCAACACCTCTACATTTTGGGGTTAAACGGTGTCCTAAACATACTTTTTCTAACTTATTGTCTAATTGGTCCAAATATAACCATCATTTTCATTGAAATTGTGTATTTGGTTCCCAATTCTGCTTTGCTTTTCCAAAACACGAGTCAATTTCAATCATTGACAATTGTTACTCTCTCTCTCTCTCTCTCTCCCGTCCTTTCTCTGTCTTAACATCATCTCTCTCTCTCTCTTCATCTTCTTTCTTCTTCTCTCTTCAGTATCTTCCTATTCCTTCTTCTCTCTTCTTTCTCTTCCTTCTTCTCTTTCTCTGTCTCTTCCTTCTCTTTCTCTTTCTCCAACGTTGACGAAAAACCCTAATCCCTAATTTTTTCACTTCTTCTCTTTATCACTTCTTCATTATTTTCATGGTTTAAGATAACTTGATATTGTTTTTGTTGTTCTCCTACGAGTTAGAGTTTGTGGGTTTTGTGTATTATTCAGTTTCAGTTGATTCAATTTAAACTATAGTTTAATATGATTTTTGGTGGTTAATTAGGGTTTTCTATTATGATATTGGTTTAAAATCTTATGGTTTTGTGACTTGTATTTTTTATTATGTGATGTAGGTCATTGATGTTCTTCATCTAGGAAGGGTCAATGTCTCCAAGGTATTTTTATTTATTATTTATTATTTGTATGTTGAATATAATGAGCATGTGCTTTTTGTTTATTGTTTTATTCAATCACTTTTCTTCTTTTATCTATGTAAATCACGAGCAACACGAAAACAGAGAAACGACGACTATTGCATTTTCGATAGTGTTAGATCTGCAGTGTTCGATTTCACAGTGGTTGATCTGCAGTGGCAACAACGTGGTTCCGACAGTGAGTGTGGTGGTGGTAAGATTCGAAATTGATTCTTTGTGGATTTTTTAGTTTTAGGTTTTGTTATTAACTTACCCTCCCTTAAACCCTAAGTTTAGGTTGATTTAATTATTTTTTGTATAAGAAAAAAATATTTGTTCTGCAAAATTTTTTCTTCAGAGGTTATAATCTTCTTGTATTTACTTCTCTTTTCTCCTACTAAGCTATATTTGTTGTTATAGTTTTATCATAATTGTTTCAGGTTTGAGAATGTTGTTTTTTTTGCAACTGAAAAGGTGTGCTTATGAGCAACTTCGATGCGTTGAAACTGCTCAGGATGGTTGCGCTAAAATGTGCAATGGGATTTGGATTGCCACTTTCTTCAGTCTTTTATGTTGCTAACATGTTCTTCCTAAACGACCTCACAGGTGGCCAAGAGTAAGGTAGCTGACTTCAATTATTCCATTTTCGTGGATTTCATAATGTTGGATTGGTGAGATTCAATGGTTATAAATATGTACTTATACACTCATATTGAGGCAACCATCTGTCTACATCATTCTTAATTATCTTCACAATTTGAATATGATAATTGTCACTTCTTCAACAACTATGACTAAGTGGTTTTATGGAACAATTGAAGTTGCCTCTTTTAAGGTTTTGACTTTCTTTGGCTGTTTTGTATATGAGAAATTCATGAAAATTATGGAGATAATTCTCTTAGCTGTATTAATTTTTGTTCTAGAACTAGATATGTTACATTTTTTTCTTGATTATATTTTGTATATGTTAAAAGTAATTGAAAGTAGTTTGTTATGAACTTTAAGAGGGTCAATAATAGGAACAATAAGAGGAGCTATCAAAGTCCAAACCACGGAAACTAGTTTTCTTGATGGAGCTTGTAGAAGAGCAATTGCAGGAGCCATTGCCGCCATAGAGTTTATGATTTTTACTGAGAAGTTCATGCCAATGTTGTTTGGTAAATTCTGGAATATCCCCTTAAATCATGCAAGGTCAAGGAAAATCATCTACTTGCCATTTGTTACTTAACATGATGTTGTTTATTCATGGAGTTTCTATCGTTTTTGCTGGACAATATATTGTGACATAATTGATTGTCATTGGATTATGATAACATATTTTTGAAAAGCATTGACATGTTTTTTTTGACATTTTTCTGCCAATATGCTCTATGTTTGTTATCGTGATCTAGTTAAGTTAATTCTTTTTCACACATCTCTATAAATTTTTATATGTAAGACTATCTAGATTAGGAAAATACAATAGTCATTCAACAACTACATTATATGTATGAGGTAAAACATTGTATCTGGTAGTGGTTTGTATTTCCAATTTTTTATAGCTAAAATCAATTGATTCTGCAACTCTGCATCTGCTATTTTGTGGTGCAGGAAGCATCCCCGATGTTCGATAGATTTGTTGCTTCAAATTATACTTGTCTCCAAAATTAATTTATTTCAACAATTGCGAGTTTGAGACAGTATCTGATGATCATTTGTTGACTTTTAGTCTTTCATTTGATGATCATTTGAGATAGTACTCAATGGCAAATGCTACAACCACCACCAAGCTTATGAACATGTTTGGATTAGCTTTTTTGAACTTATTGACTAACATAAATCAATGATAGCAATGCGTAACTTGATCAATGAATAATATCCGCCGATGCA
Organism: Lathyrus aphaca; assembly: GCA_963966055.1. Lineage (NCBI taxonomy): Eukaryota > Viridiplantae > Streptophyta > Magnoliopsida > Fabales > Fabaceae > Lathyrus > Lathyrus aphaca. The sequence continues at coordinate 410,190,501 of OZ014524.1, read as the reverse complement.
AAACCATTTGAAATCATGATTGTGTTAGTGACTCATCGAAGGATAGGTAATATTTAGAAAAAATTGTAGTCATTTTGTTGTGCCAAATAGTGGAGTCGACACGATATATATGTTTTATTTTATTATGACTCCGAGGATTCTTTGTTGACTACATTTGATTCATTTTATATTCACTTGCAAAGCGAAGATGAAGATATGTTTTGAATGTATTTTTGGTTCATTGGAACATGGATGAATTGAATCTGTTTGTGAGCTGACTGCAAATTAGTATTAGGTTCTGAACTGAACTATGTCTGCATTGCTTCTGATTTTTTTATATTGATTTTTAGATTGCATTTTTATTGTCTTGGATGTTGTTAGACTGTATATTGATGTAGTTTATGGTACATTGTTTGAGCTATCCTGAAATGGTTTGCTTGAAATTACATGCCTTATACTGTATGTGTATTTTGCTTTGGACTTCAATTGTTGCATCATGAGTGGTATGAAGTGTATTGGTATTTGTTTGAAACCTTAGATGTAAATTCTGTTTTGACAAAATTGATTTATAGGAATTCTTCAGATGCCTTGCTATTTGTCATATGTGCTTCCTGAGGGCGAGGAGTTCCCTGATAAAAGATTAAATATCAAGCTACATCACCAGATGAACATGCTTTGGTTATCACTGCAAAGAACTTTGGGTTCTTTTAAAGGTTCATACTTCTTTTGTGTGTAATTTTTCTGCAAAATTGTTGCAACATTGTACCCCAATTTGTATATATATTAACTGTTTATTAGAAAGATTACCAACAAGAGGTTTAAGTTAGTTATATCCACAGGCCGATTGAGCATTTTTAATTGATAAGACTGGGATGAATTGTGACGCTTTGAAATCTTAGTCAACTCATCAACTTCAACATTGAACATATTCTCAAGTCAGAACAGAATATTGAGTCCAAAAAGCTCTTAAGTCTAAAATATATTGCAAGCTACCTAAGTTATAACTCTTCCAAATATGAACTTTAATATCAATATCTGAAATAGCCTATATATCTATACATGATATTAATCTACTTTACATATCCAATACTCATATATTTTCCCTACAACAAGGAAGTATGCATAGGATTGGCAAAGAAATGATCTGTGCAAATCCACTTCCCTTGACTCGATTTGCTTCCAATAAGATTTTGTAGCATAGAGGCCTCCATAAAATTTTATTTAGTACATTTTCCTCACAAATAGGTGTTTATCCAGAGCCATCAATTCCAAAAGAGTTCTACAACTATGTGAGAAACTTGAATCAGTGTTTACTCTCGAGGCAAGTGAACAAAAACAAAGGAAACACATAGGTAACAACAGCAAAAACAATATCATATCAAAGTCAAGCTTTATAATCAACATTATGAAACAATTAATATAGTACAACCTCCTACACAACTAGACATAAATTGAAAACTAGAAGGGTGTAGTGGCAACTGGTAAGTTTCAATATTACCTTAGAAGAAAGGGGTTATCCGCAATCTTACTATTGGAAAGATTTTTGAAAAAAAATAAGGAGAATATGGTGTGGATAACACTAGAAGAGACAGGAAAACAAACATGTACATAGAACATACTATCCCAAACCAGGTCATCATAAATTGAGTATGGATTGCAGGTGGTAACCATTATTTCTCAAAAAATATAATGCGAAACCAATTACAAGAATTTCAAAAGAGAAATCATAAAAAGGATACATGTGGATTCAACACATGTATCCGACGTAGAATATCCTCCTAGTACCGAGAAAATGGGTTGATGGGTTGAATTATGCTTCCAAATTTTAATTTCCAAATTCTTTATATCATTATCTTTTTGGACTTGTATGTAAAATTATCTTTCTACTGATTTTCAATTAATTTTAATTTTGAATATTTATTAGTCTCATTTATTATTACAACTCTATTAATTCTAAAAAAAACATTTTTTTTCTATTTTTTACAATTGTTTAGTAGTTTTTCCTAACGATAGAAGTTTTTAAGAACTTATACAATTATCTTGTAGTCTATTTTTTTTCTTCTTTTTTTCAATAATATTTTGACATTTTCAAATTTATTTGAATTCTCGTGACAAACTGATGACATATCTGTGGTCCACATCTGAACCGTGCGAGCACACAAATTTTTCACTAGTTGACATAAGTGATCACATATAAGTTAAGTTTTTATTGGTAATTCAGGAAAATTTTATGAAGTGACACAGGGCATAATCAGTTAGATCGTCATAAAAAAACATACATAAATATTTTTTTCAATAATGAAATGTCTTATATTAATTTTTTTCTTTTGAATTGCGTGAATAATACTAATGTTCAAACAATATTTCTATTAATTGGTTGCCAATACACTTTTTATCTATTTAAATGTTACATTACGTTGATATTCACTATCATGTTTTACATTCAAATAATAGACCAATAGAAACATTTCCTCTTAAAACAATTGCATTTACATGTGTGGACGCACATGTACCTTACCTTACTAGTATTAATTAACAAGTTGTACTTTAATGATGATAATTACTACTAGAGATAACAATTAAAAATTTGTACTCTGGAGATGATAATTACTACTAGAGATAACAATTAAAAATTTGTACTCTGGAGAGAGAGCAATTATTAATAAAAAAGACATACCAATATTAATAAATATAAGAGATGACATTTTGGTATATATATATATATATATATATATATATATATATATATATATATATATATATATATATATATATATATATATATATATATATATATATATATATATAAGAAAAAGAAGAAGTTGGTAAGAAAAGAAAAGGAAAAGAGAAAAGAAGAGTTCATGAAAGAGGAAGAGAAATTCATCATCATTATCTCCATCATCAATCTTTTTCATCAAGGTGGATTCCAAAAGATAATACAACTTTGAATGGGAGAAATACATAGTTGGGATTTAGGATTTTGTGTGCAAAACATGTCAAATTGTCATTTGAATGTTGATGCTTCATGTTCTTGATGAATTACATGCCTATATGATGTTATACTTTGTTTATTGGATGTGTTTATTGGATGTTTGAATGTGTTTTGGGATTGTTAGGTGTTGAAGTTTTGGAGTTTCTGGCCATGGAGGTCGTTATTTCACGCTGCTAGAATTCTAGAATCTGCATGAGTCGTTGCACGAGCTCGCAACAAGCTGTAGGCGAGCTCCTCACCTTGAGGTCACTTTGCGACTATGAAGCAATTCCAGTTCTATATGTACCTCTCCTTGAGGTCACTGTGCGACCTTAGCAGAGTTCTGTTTTCTAGTTTCTTGTTTCCTTCATAACTTGTGAACCATAATTTGGATCGAGACACAATCGGAAGCATCGGAAAGGTACTTCAATACTCTACATGATAAAATGTGAAAATTATGGATGTTTGAATAATTGTATAATATTAAATTGATTGTGGAATATATATATATATATATATATATATATATATATATATATATATATATATATATATATATATATATATATATATATATATATATATATATATATATATATATATTTGTGCGTGTGTGTGTGTGTGAACACCTAGTGGTGTGATGAACTCCATGTGAAATGGTTTTATAGTTGGTGAGGAACCTTTGTTCCAAAAGTCCTATTTGTTAAAGGGATTGACTCCGAAAGACCTATCTATTATATGAGATGTTTATGCTTGATGCATTATGCTATGCTACCATATGTGTTTATGCATGATATATATGTATATTGATTTAACGTTTGATTGTGTGAAAACATGATTAAAAGAGTATAAATAATGGTGACGAAGCCCTTGATATTATTTAATGGAATAATTAAGATGATTAGGATATGATGAATAACATAGATGGCAAAACGTTTGATAGTGATTATTTGAGTTGATCAACTCAAGTGACATGTTTCCATTAGGGGTGGAAAAACGGGTTGTGACCCACCAGGCTAACCCACACACCTGTCAAAAAATAGCGGGTTAATTTGGATTCCCCTTTGAGAGTCAATCCTAGTGCTTGTCTGTTTTATTTCTTTGGGTGTTTAGTTATTTGCTGTTGTGTGCTTTAGTTTAGCTTTACTGCTTTATTTACAACTTTACATTTACAACAATTATTTACCGCTTTCAGTATTTATTTTCACATGCATCATATATACTGGACTGTCTATGCTGGTTTGGTTTTTTCTATGGGATGGGGTTATTGTGAGATGAGCTCGTAACCGGAGCTCGAGTGCACCCTAGGACCTAGCATGGATATTCACTTTGGTTTCATGGCATTTTGCTATGTTGGTAGTAGTGAGTTCCACACCCAGACTTGCGACCGTCTTGGAAGTGTTTTGATACAAGAATATTTTTTGGATCATTATACGACTTCGATAGTTATGTGCAACTGGGGACCGATCATTGATGGCCTTTGTGGAAACATCCCTCTCCAGTGATGACAGTGCCATACCATATTTGTTGGCAAACCCACTCGCATCCGAGGGCCCATAGGGAACTCGCATAGGATGACCTGGTTCTCTCATAGGAACTCAGTCAAAGCAAACTGTTCGTATGACGATAATACTGTATCCCAATGGCTGAATGTACTATTATTTCTAGATTCAGTGCTTGAAGCTGGGGACTTATGAGGGATGCTTGTTTTTCCCGGACTCACCTGAGACCTCCCTGAGTAGTACATAATGCTAAACTCATTCCTTGATTTGGTCATGAGTCATTTCTCAGAAATGGTGAATGTATTATTTCTATTTGGCTTTGAGAGTCAGTGATGTTTGACCCGGAGCATACTCCCGTGAGATGGGAGGGGTTTACAGGTTTGCAGGAACCCTAAAAATTCCAACATACCCACTTTGCCAGTATTGTTCAGTATTATGACTCGACTCTATGGTTCTTTGGTTCTGAGATCCGGGATTTCTGTTCAGACACTTGATTATATGATCAACACAACACATACACGTCACTGATCACATGCCTTGCCTTGCATAATATCATCACATCATTAATCATTTGTGTTCTTTTTCATTTTCAGGGTTTGTATTATTCCCAGTTCCCGGTCGGACTTCTGCTTCAGAAATGGAAACTCCTAGAAAGAAGAATGTTCACTACAACGTTCCACAACCAGAAGCCGAGATTATTCAGAAACTGGTCAGTTTGATGAATGAAAAAGTTCTAGATGACTTCAGGAAAGAGTATGGGAAGATTCTGGATTATGTGAATAAGCCTACAGTTGATCAGAGGGACAACTTTCACTCCTTGCTACAGTTATACGATTCTCGGCTGCGAGTTTTTATTATTTCCAGATTATATTTTGGCTCCTACCTTGGAAGAGGTTTCCAACATCCTAAAGGTTTCTATCAGAGGTGGTATTCCTTATTATGATTCAGAGAGGGTCCCTCCATATGAATACATAGCTAGTGCTTGTCCGTTGAGTATGCTCAGAGTCAAGATGGGACTAGAAGCCAACAAGGGTAAAGGGATTTCCTTGGATTTTCTTGTCACAGAAGCCCATGTTTCGGCATTGGGAAACCGATGGGCAGAGTTCATTGCATTGCTAGCCCTGATGATATATGGGATAAGTTTGTTCCCATGGGAGAAAGGGTTGATCAGTATGGAAGTCGTTGCCATATTCATCAAGAGAAACCTAGTACCTATGTTGTTAGGGGATTTCTATTACGACATTCATTACAGGAACGAGAAGAGGAAGGGGTATGTGAATTACTGTGGTCTTTTATTTGCTGACTGGTTTGTTAGGCAACTTCCAAAGTCAGGACCTTTCCAATATTTGAAACAAGAATGGAAGTGGTCTAAAAGATTGATGGACTTAACTCCGGAGGACATATCTTGGGGATGCAATAAAAATTTGATAGGGAAAGAGATCATTACTAGCTGTGGCGGTTTTCCTAATGTACCTTTGCTAGGAAGAAAAGGGAGAATAAACTACAATCCTTTGCTGGCCAGGAAGCAATTTGGTTACCCTTTGAAGGACCCACCATCCATTGGAGAGGTATCTGAATCACTGTATTTCCTGATAGAAGGAAACATGGAGCTGTGTATTCAGGCCACCCAAGCTTGGGAAGTCGGGATGATGAAAGGAAAGAAAGATTTTTGGAAAGTGGACCCAAAGACCTATGAGCCTTTTGCTACGTGGTTGAAAAACCGTGTAGAAGTCTTACTCCTCCCATTCTCCACCGAGTCTCCTTTGTATCCAAAATAAGTGTTACCATAGACTTCAGTTCCTCTGAAATATTATCAGAAGTTGGAAGCTTTGGTCCCACAACTTAGAGTTGAAAATCTGGAGGCCAATAATTCATGCCAGAAGTTAATGATCCACAACAAGAAGTTAGAGGAAAGAGCTCATAAAGCTGAAGAGATAGTCAGGCTCAAGTAAAAGGACTTTGAAGAAAGGGAGCTCTATTTCAAGAAGAAAGGTTTTGCTGAGATCCACAAGGCGAATCAGCGCCGGAAAGACAAGAAGTCTTTAGATGAAGCCAATGAATCTGTGACCCTTTGGCAAGCAAAATGGGATGACAACTTGAAAAAGAAAAAGGAGGTAGAAGCTGAGTATAAGTTGAAGATCAAAAACCTCTAAGAGATCCTGGCTGAACAGGAGATGCTACTTCAGAAAACCCATGAGCAACGTAGAGACTACCTTCAGAAGATAGCCCAAGGTCAACGAACAATTGAAGATATCCAGAAAGAGGTAGAAGAACTGGAACTCCATGCTGAAGTCAAGAAAGCTAAGCCTGAATCAAGTATTAACAAGGAGAGTGAAGAGGTGTTCCTGCAACAAATCAGTGAGTTGCATGCTTCCTATGATCAGAGGGATCACCTTATTCAAAAGCTAATTGAGAATCCAGGTCATCCAAACATAGCTCAGTTGTTTCAGGTGGTCAAGTGTCTCAGCTGCAGGCTGAAAGACATGGAGCTCTTTAGGGCCTAGTTTCATTTATTTGTACCTGGTTTACCCACAGGCCTATTGTGGGATTCCCCTTATGTTTTTCTATTTCCTATTGTTATATGAATTGGCACCCTTCGGGGAATTTGTTATCTTCATATTTCAGTTTATGATATTTGTCTTGGTTGGAATCTCTATTGTTATCTTCACACTGACATGGGGCTCTAAGCACCAATTCTTCACTAGTATCTAATCTGAGCTTCATGTGGGGTTTTCTTCCCCAAAATATGAATTTTCAAAGGCCATTTGATATTTTCTCAAATACTGGAACGAGAATGTAAAAAACCTAGAGAATGAAAAGAACAAAACATTTGCATGCATTCATAGAATTTGCATTCTTTTTCTTTGCAGGTCATCTATATTTCTTAACTTATCTACATTTTCAGGAAAGATTGTGAGAGCCACAAAGAGCCATCTTCTCCGACACGACACTCCTCTGCACCGAGTACGCTACTCACTGCAACAAGAGAAACATCATGGACACCTTACAAACTGAGCTGAATGAACTCTGCACCAGGATGGCTGGGTTTATGACTATGATGCAGGGCATGTCCCAAGGGTAGCAGGAGCTATGAGCTGCTGTTCTCAGACTTGATCCACCACAGGTGAATCCTCCAGTTTTCACTTTGGATGCTCAGGGAAATCCAATCAACAACAATAAGGGTAATAGACTTCCAACTCCAAAGGGTGGTGGTCTTATTCCTGTTAATGTGGAAGATCGTCAAGAAGATTAGTTCACCTTGGTTAATGAAGACATGGGCTTTGACACAAGTGGTAATTCCCAAGACTTTCAGATGCTGGCTGAGAAAGTTAGGGCTTTGGAGTGCAGGGATACTCTAGGCATTGGTGTTTCTGACATGAGCATGGTCCAAGGGGTGATCATTTCTCCAAAGTTTAAGCCTTCAGGCTTCGACAAATACAACGAAAATTCTTGCCCAAAAACTCATCTGCAGGATTTTTACCACAAGATCCCTGCACACACCAAAGATGAAAAGCTTTGGATGTACTATTTCCAGGACAACCTGTCTGGAGGCTCACTAGAATGGCACATGAAATTGGAGAGGACCGCTGTTCGCAATTGGAAAGAGCTTGGGGAGGCTTTCCTCAAGAAATACCAATATAATATTGACATGGCTCCAAGCCGGACCCAACTGCAAAGTTTATCTCAAAAGAACTCCGAAAGCTTCAAGGAATATGCGCAGAGGTGGCGCAAAGTCACAACTAGAGTTCAACCACCGTTGCTGGAGAGATAAATGGTTGACCTTTTCATGGATACCCTCCCTGGGCACTTCATGGAAAGGTTAACAGGTTGTTCATATAGCGGTTTTTCTGACATCATCCTAACTGGGGAGAGAATTGAAAGTTGGATGAAGCTAGGGAAAATTCAGCATAACGGAGTATCGACCTCTGGAGTCAAGAAACCTTTTGTGAAAAGAAGATAAGGTAGATTCGGGGTTGTATACACCCAAGGAAGAGAGGCAATCAAAATTCATATTATTAGGAAGCTTCCATTACCATCCCCGCTACTACCACTCAACAACAGGTACAACAACCTCAACAACAACCAAGGAGGGGCCGACAGGGGTATCAACCAAGGACCAGGATGGCTGAAAGACATTTTGAGGTTCCACCAATGTCTTATTCTAAAATCTTACAGAACCTCCTCCAATTGCAAATGATCCAGCTAAGAACTATGCAGCCTCTGAGATCAGGGTAGATTCCTGAGGGCTATGATGCTAATGCTCACTACGAGTTCCATTCCAGAGCTCCAGGCCACACAATACTGAAAATTGTAAAGCCCTTAAACACAAGGTGCAAGATTTGATAGATTCTAAGTCAATCAAATTCGCTCCAACCCCGAACGTCTTGCAAAACCCCATGCCTCCGTATGGAAAGACCATATGAGCTATTTATAGTGGTGAATACTTGAATCTGGTACATGATGTTAATGCCTTGAGGACTTCATTGCTAGCCGTGAAGGGTTGTCTGTCCAAAAAGGATATATTTTTGGGTTGTGAAGATTGTGATAATTCTGTTGATGGTTGTGATCGATTGAGATCGGGGATACAAAGAATGATTGACGAGGGCAGTATTCAGTTTGGCATAATTATGAAGGAAGATGAAGTCTCAACAGTCACTATCTACTATGATCCAGTTCAGATTCCAGAACCGGCAAAAGTGGCACCTGTAACCTTTACCACTCCTGGACCAATACCATACCAAAGCGAAAGAGCCGTCCCATGAAGCTATGGTGGAGAAGTTTACTGTAATGGTCATAAACATGACATGACCTCTTCCAGCTTAGCTCAACACCAAGTTGAAAATGTTGGAGTTGGAGGGTTCAAAAGGAGTGAGAGACTATTTGCACCCAAGACATTAAGGGACATTTTGTTTCCGCCAAGAGATAATGCAGAGGCCCAAGCCAGAGCCAGGTGCAAGCAGCCTGTGACAAATTATGCTCCTGCGCCAACTCCATAGCCGGATATCACTTTCGACAAAGAAGCGGAGGAATTTCTGAGAATCATTAAAAATAATGATTACACGATAGTTGATCACTTGCAACAAACTCCCTCCAATATTTGAATCTTGTTCTTGTTGATGTGTTCAGACTCGCACAGGAAAGCTCTGTTGAAGATTTTAAACAATGCTTACGTGCCACATGATATCAGTAAATCATCTTGAGATGGTGGTGTCAAGTGTGAACGCCAGCCATGGTTTAGGATTTACTGATATGGATCTGACCACTGAAGGACGTGGCCACAACCGAGCTCTACACATTTCCATGGAATGTAAAGGAGTTGTGCCCTCTCACGTACTTGTGGACACAGGGTCATCCCTGAACACTTCGAAAGAAAGCATTGATTACGTTTGACTATGACAGGGTTGTGCTTAGACCAAGCGACTTGGTGGTCCGGGCATTCGATGGCTCCAAAAGGGTTGTCTTTGGAGAAGTGGAACTTCCAATCAAGGTAGGTCCACAAATTTTTAATATTACCTTTTATGTTATGGATATCCAACATGCATACAACTGTTTGCTGGGACGACCCTGGATACATGCTACAGGGGTTATGTCTTCAACCCCCCCACCAAAAGCTCAAATTCGTCTGGGAAGGACAGATTGTTACAGTGTGCAGGGAAGAGGACATCTTTATCAGTCACTTATCTTCATTAAAATATGTAGAGATGGACAAAGAGATTGTTGAAACTCTTTGTCAAGCCTTCGAGCTAGTCATAACCGAAAGTACATCGTCATCAGCTGCCTTGTCAGAAGATAAAAAGAAAGGAGTGTCTATCTCATCCTACAAACAGGCCTTGAAGGTTGTAGAGTCAGGTACAAATGAGGGCTGGAGAAAAATGATTGAAGTCCCGAAGAAAGAAGACATGTTTGGGGTTGGATATAACCCTAGCCAGTCAATGACAAGTCAGAGCGCAAGAGGTCGGAAAGGCCCGATTACCTTCACGAGTGCAGGATGGGTTGACCATGGCAGTATCTGTGTAGTACAAGATGAAACAGTTGATAGTGATTGTGAAATGGACGAGTGGATAAAGCCTTGTGTCCTGGGTGTGCAACTTAGTAATTGGTCATCCGAAGCAATCGTCTCTGTCACTCAACCAGAAGAGTGATAGTTTTATGTTTCTATTCTTTTGTATGAAAGTGTTATGCCTTGCCCGGGGCATAATAACTCATTGTAAGGGTTCATTTTGTTTCATAATGCAATAATAATCATTAATAAAGTGGACGATTTTGGCATTCATTCATGTTGTTCCTTGTCTTTCATTTTATTTTTGTTTTAAAATAAATGGCAATGTTTTCCATATCTCCCACTCTTTCTAAAATCTAGCATGAATCATCATTCATGCAGATCTACCCCATCGGGTCTCATCAGTGACGACCTTGCTATGGCTCAATATAACTTCGACAATCCAATTTACCTAGCCGACGAGGAAGGTGAAGAAGATTGTGAATTACCTGAAGAATTAGCCAGATTACTCAAGTAAGAGGAGAGGGTGATTCATCCACATGAAGAGGCCATTAAGGTGATCAACCTGGGTATAGAAGACGATAAAAACAAGGTCAAGATCAGGGCTACATTGGAAGAATCTGTAAAGAGTCATTTGATTTCCATGCTCCGAGAATATGTTGACATCTTTGCCTAGTCTTACCAAGACATGCCAAGGTTGGACACCGATATCATAGTGCACAAGCTGCCACTCAGAGAAGATTGCCCGCCGGTGAAGCAGAAATTGAGAAGAACTCGACCTGAAATGGCTATAAAAATCAAGGAAGAAGTTCAAAAGTAGTTTGATGCCGGATTCTTGGCTGTGACGAGTTATCCTCCGTGGGTTGAAAATATTGTACCAGTTCCTAAAAAGGATGGCAAGGTCAGAATGTGTGTGGATTATCGAGACTTGAATCGGGAGAGCCCCCAAAGATGACTTCCCGCTTCCATATATTGACGTGTTAGTCGACAACACTGCTCAGTTCTCTGTGTTTTCCTCATGGATGGCTTTTCGGGTTACAATCAGGTCAAGATGTTGCCAGATGACATGGATAAGACTGCTTTCATTACCCAATGGGGCACCTTCTGTTACAAAGTAATGCCGTTCAGTTTGAAAAATGCTGGGGCAACATACTAACGGGCAATGGTGACTCTATTCCACGACATGATTCATCACGAGATCGAGGTCTATGTTGATGATATGATCGCCAAGTCACAAACAGAAGAAGAAAATTTAGTCAACCTAGCCAAGCTATTTGACAGGCTTTGGAAGTTTAGATTGAGGATAAACCCAAACAAGTGCACATTCGGGGTGCGTTCCGGAAAGCTGATGGGATTTATTGTTAGTGAAAGGGGGATTGAGGTCGACCCTGCTAAGGTGAAAGCAATTCAGGAGATGCCTGAGCCGAAAACTGAGAAATAAGTACGTTTCTTCTTATGGAGATTGAACTACATTTCATGGTTCATCTCTCACCTAACAGCTATGTGTGAACCTATCTTTAAACTTCTGAGGAAGAATCAGGCCATCAAATAGAATGATGACTGCCAAATAGCTTTCGACCGAATCAAGAAGTATCTGCAAGAACCTTTGATTCTCATGCCTCCAGTTCTAGAGAGACCTTTGATCATGTACCTCATAGTGCTCGAGGGATCAATGGGTTGCGTATTGGGTCAGTAGGACGAGTCTGGTCAAAAGGAGCATGCAATCTATTACCTTAGCAAAAAGTTTACCGATTATGAGACAAGATACTCACTGCTCAGGAAAACTTGATTTCAAAGACAATACATGCTGACTCATACCACTCTGTTGATTTCAAAGATGGACCCTGTTAAATACATCTTTAAAAAGCCAATCTTAACCGGAAGAGTAGCATAGTGGAAGATGATTCTAACAGAATACAATATCCAATATACTTCACAAAAAGCTAAAGGGAAGTGTATTTTCAGATTATTTGGCCCAAAAATCGATTGAGGATTACCAGCCAATGAGGTTCGAGTTCCCTGATGAGGACATCATGTTCCTCAAGTCGAAAGACTGTGAAGAACCACTCTCGGAGGAGGGGCCAAACCCTGAATCCAAATGGAATCTGATGTTTGACGGGGCCGTTAACATGAATGGTAGTGGAGTTGGTGATGTTATTATCTCACCGGAAGGGATCCATATGCCCTTCACTTCCCGGTTGACATTCAAATGCACAAACAACGAAGCAGAGTATGAAGCCTGTATAATGGGGATCGAGGAAGCAATTGGTTTGAGAATCAAGAACCTCGAGATCTTCAGTGATTTGGCTTTAGTTATCAATCAAGTTAAAGGAAAACTGTTGGTTCATCAACCTCATATAACTCCTTACAGGGACTATACCAGAAGGTTGCTAACTTTCATCACAAAGGTCAAACTGCACTACATACCTCGGGACGAGAACCAATTTGTTGATGCTTTGGCAACCTTGTCCTCCATGATCAAGGTTCACCAAGAGAACTATGTGCCTAAAATCGATGTGTCTCGTATGGATAGACCAACATATGTGTTCGCAGTTGATGGTGTTGATGATAACAAACCTTGGTACTACGATATCAAGTGCTTTCTGAAGTCTCAAGAATACCCACCAGGGGCATCCTGTAAAGACAAGAAGACCCTTAGGAGGTTGGCAGGCGGGAACTTCTTAAATCAGGATGATGTGCTTTATAAACGGAACTTCGACATGGTCTTGCTCAGATGCGTGGATAGACACGAAGCAAACCTATTGATGCAAGAAGTTCACGAAGGCTCCTTCGATACTTTTGTTGGAGGACATGCTATGGCAAAGAAACTTCTAAGGTCGGGGTATTATTGGATTACCGTGAAATGCGATTGTTATAAATACTCCCGCAAGTGCCACAAGTGCCAAATTTATGCTAACAAGGTGCACGTGCCTCCAAATCCGTTGAGTGTCATGTCTTCACCTTGGCCCTTCGCCATGTGTGGCATTGATATGATTGGCAAGATGGAGCCAACTTCTTCTAACGGTCATCGCTTCATCCTAGTTGACATAGACTATTTCACGAAGTGGGTTGAAGCGTCATCTTATGCCAATGTCACCAAACAGGTGGTAACCCGATTTATTAAAAGGGACATCATCTGTCGATATGGAATTCCCGAGAGAATCATTATTGACAACGGTTCTAATCTCAACAATAAGATAATGGCAGATCTGTGTCGGGATTTCAAGATCGAGCATCACAACTCTTCGCCGTATCGCCCAAAGATGAATGGCCCCGTCGAGGCGACCAACAAGAACATAAAAAAGATCATGTCGAAGATGGTTGTGACATACAAAGATTGGCATGAGATATTATTGTTTGCATTACATGGGTACCGAACGTCTGTACGCACCTCAACAGGGGCAACCCTGTTCTCGCTTGTGTACGGTATGGAGGCAATCCTACCAGTGGAAGTCGAGATCCCTTCGCTGAGGTTAATGATGGATGTCAAACTTGAGGAGGCTGAGTGGCTCCAATCCAGGTATAATTAGTTGAGCCTCATTGAAGGGAAATGCCTTGCAGTTGTATGTCATGGACAATTGTATCAACACCGAATGAACCAGGCATTTGACCAGAAAGTACGCCCTCAACGGTACATACCCGACGACTTAGTGCTGAAAAGGATCCTTACTCCTTTAACAGATCACAGGGGAAACTGGGCACCCAATTATGAAGGTCCATTCGTGGTTAAAAAGGTCTTCTCGGGTGGAGCCTTAATGTTAACAACCATGGATGGCGAAGATTTCCAATCCCTCGTCAACACTGATGCAGTTAGAAAATACTTTGTGTAAAGAGACCCGCTGGACAAAAAACAAAATAAGAGTCCAAGCAAAAAATGGCATCTCGGCGAGCCAAAAACAGAATAAAAGGCTCAGGCAAAATTTAGGGAAATATTTGAAAAATTGTACACCTGCTGAGATGAAAAGCCATATCAGACGGCTCAGGCAATAAAGGGTATCCCAGTGGATCGAAAACCTGAAAGGGCGATCCACGCAAAAGAGGGACTAAAATGAACAACTGCGATCTGCAAGATCTATGATTCGTCATCAACAACCAAGGACAATCCGAGGGTTAAGGATCAATTCAATCATCTTACTCAAAAGCGAAGCACACAGAGCGTCTTGAGGACATATAAGTCATAGCCGGGTCGGAGCTTGATGAGATATGAATTTCATATTGCCACGAGGATAGTCTATTTTCCTTTTGTGAAATTTACTCTTTCCAGGGATTACATCCCAGTGTAATGCCTATTCATGGCCCCTTTTTCAATCAATAAAAGTCCAATTTCATTCAAATTCACTCACATTTGTTTTTGTTTTTCATATATCGTGGACTGATTGCAAAAAAAGTCCAACAAATTGTGATAAATATTGCATTGTGCATACAAGAATGCTTTACAATATGTGCATGAGAGTACAAATATTTGACATATATCTGATGTGTTGAGTAACAGGGATGGTGATTCAGACCATGAACCTAGGGCACGCAGGCCAAACTAACTCCCCTTTTCGCAGGTACTATCAGTTGTGTTCATTAACATGCAGGTATAGGTGTTACAAGCAAAGCCATTGTCAACACAGAGCTTCAGGAAGCTTTTCCTTGGCAGATCTTGAAGCATGACTTCTCACCAAGTCTCATCAGACCATCCCCTCTCCAGCAGAGTGGAAAAAGAAGGATATTTCCTGAGCAGAAGGGGATCATTACCTCTCATTTCAGCATAAGATGATATATTCACTCATCTCTAGCATGAAATGACTTACATTTCTCATCCCCAACATGAGATGATGTGTTCTCTCATCCCCAACACGAGACGCTTCTTACCTCTCCATCTCAGCAGGAGGTGATCAAAACTTGTAGCTTCAACAAGAAGTATTCTCATTTGACATCTGTAAACACCTCAAATTTTCCCTCACTCTTTTCACCCATGGCTTATGATCTTTTCATTTGCATAAGTTCAATCATATCATCTCATATTGCATTTTTGCCTCACTGCATTGGTTCAAAGTCATCTGCATCTAGGGTTTGTAATTTGGGCAATCCCTGAGCTATCTGAGCCACTCCAAAGGTCTTCAATCATCTCAAGAGGGTCCATGTATGTTCAAACATCATATTATATCCTCCCAAGATCAAAGAAGTCAGAAAATCACAAGAACTAAGGAAGGTGTAGAAGCAGAGCCAAGTTTAACTTCACAGATGACCTAAAATTAGGGTTTTGGTTTCAGAGGCCATAACTGAAGAATTAGCTTGAGAGGATAGTCGGAGAAGATGACCGGAACACTGTTCCGGTCACCTAAAAGTGTTTAGGGTTCAGATTAGGGCTTAATGATGTAATTAGCGTAGTTTGAATCTCAGCCATCCAGATGCGCGCGCTGGTCAATTCCCTCCCTTTTTATTTGAATCTGGGCCACTGGATCAGCATACTTCCATTTTAATTCATTTAATTTTCATTTTAATTGCATTTCTTTCTACATTTTATTAAAAATAGCAAAACACTTTCAAAATTTTTTATTTTTTGCATTTCCCTTCCAAATATTTTTCTCATTCTGAAAATAATTTTTATTTTATTTTTTGCATAAAATTCGTATTTTTAAAATAATTAAATGTTTATTTTAATTAATTAATGAGAATTAATTAATTAAAATAGCATTTAAGTTTCTAAAAATCACCAAAAAAATCACATTGCATCTTGGAACATTTAGAAACATTGTCAAACCCTTCACACAAATTTCTTTTTGGTTCTTGACCTATTTTGACACTTTTCTTTGGATTTAGGGTTCTTAAAAGTCAATATTTTTGCCCTAACTTAGAAAAATCCTTTCTGCCTAACCATGAAGAGTTTGATGATGGTTCTTTTTGCATTGCACTCCTCATGTCATGTAGTTTCTAGGATAAAATTGGTTTGAATTTATCTTTCATTTTCAATTTGTTTTGCATTTTTCATTGTGAGGTATCTTAAAACCCTAGCCAACTTAGGAAAATCATAAATTCTTTAGGGTTAAGAGTTAGGTCTTCCCCTTTGGGCAGTGAACTTGTATAGGTTTAGGGTATCTTTGATCCTATTTTCAATTTTTTTACCTTGTCATTTGCTTCTGATTTTGAATTTTGATTTGTATCTTGTACATAAACCCTAATTTGCATCTTCATTTACATCCATCCTTCATATGCTTGCATACATGAACTTGCCATAACATTTTGTGCATCCACATGACATATAAGACATCTTAGGACACATTAGAATCATGTTTGACCATTGCATCATCCATTTTCCATGTTTTTGCTTTCATTTCATGTCATATGCATTCATGGTCTTTCATGTTTCCTTTATGCTTCATTTGCATCCTCATTACTTGTATGATCATTTGCATCTCTTGACATGACTTTGCATCATCCTTTAGCATCATTCGCATCATAAATATGCTTCTGATTTAGGTTTGCATCTTTGCATTTCATCTCATTTTCATTTCTTTTCATTTGTTTATTACTAACTTTTCAGGTGGTAAGTGTTGGAGAAGTGAATTTGCCTTCACTTCTCACAATCCCTTCTCATCTCTCTTATGCATCATTGCTGCATTTTACTTTTGTATTAGAGTGAGCTTGCTCATTCATGCTCCCTCCTCACTTTCTTTCTTCAAGCAACTTATCTTCTTAAATGAAGTAAGTTGTCTTGCTTCTTTTGCTTCTCCTTCCTTCATTCTGCTTCTTCCTTGGTGGCTTTTCTCTTGGAGATCTTTTGCAAGCCTCATAAACCCTAGGAATACCCAAGCATGTTAACAATTAGGGTTTGATTAGTCCCCCATTAGTTTTACCTTTGTGTCATCTTTGAGTCTTTGTGATTAGGGTTATGTCTGCATCCTTCTATTAGGATGGAGTGTATAACTTTAATCCTAAGTGTTAAACCCTCAATGTGTTTAAATACTTTAATCAATTCATCTAATAATCACTAAGACATCAAGCTTGTAACTTGGGCCTTGCATTAGGGTTCTAATTCTTCCTTAATTGGTTAAGAAGGACTAACCCTAGTGTTAATGGACAAGTCCCCCTCAAGTTGTCTTACAAACCATAAAATCCATTTCTTAACCTTATCATTAACTAAATCCATTTAATAAATGCTTTGTTTTGTCATGAGGTTAATCCCTAATCATGGATTAAGTTGAGGAGCCTTCCCCAGCTTAAATGTTCTCATCTATTATCCTTCTATTAGGATGGTGTAATGAGTCCATTGAATCCTTGATTATGGCTTAAACTCATTACTTAACACTAAACAAAAACTCCAAAAACATCTAAATAAATGCAAGTAGGTTAATGATCTTAATCCTACATCATGGTGATTAAGTGTAGGGTGCTTACTTCATACTTAAGGTATTCTCATTACCCCTAATCAGAGGGAAGATGTGATGAGTTTACTAACCCTTGGTTTAGGCTTAAGCTCATTAACTTATGAAAAACACCAAAAAGAAATAAAAGATTGAAAACACCAAAACAAACAATAATCTTCTCCTCCGGGATTCTTTTCTCATCTCATTCACTCATAATCGAGAACTCGCTTCTTCCGTCTAATGCAAGACAGTTCGCACCTGAGCCAGACAAGTCATACACTTGAGCATAGACAAGTAAGCAGTTCACAAGTCAATTTATCTTCCAGTCCCTTTGAGTTGAACTAAGGTGTTCTGACTTCCTCATTGCACGAGAGGATACGTAGGAATAACTTAACTGTTATCGAACAAAAGTCTCTGTATATTCCCCCTCTTCCAGCATTATTCTTTTAAGCCTCATTGTCTTGAGCATTGCACTCTTTTCTTACACTGACACTTCATATACTTCACTTCACTTTTCTTCCAGCACTGACACTTGCATTCTTTCCAGCTTTGATACACAAATTGCACAAACACTACCCCTTTAAAACACAAATCTTTTAAGCGTGGATCCCGTCGAGTACGACGGAAAATATGGGTGCTAATATCTTCCCAGGTTGTAACCAACCCCCTTTCTCAGTTTCTCTGGTTCGCAACCGTCTTATCCATCTTTTCTCAGGTTTATGCAGCATTACCTTTCCTTCAGGATAAAAATGCCTAGCTGGTGACTCTTTTCTTTTCAGTTCACCCTTGTGTGTTCTCTCCTCTTCGCCGACCGTTCGCGTCTGTACCCCTCTTGACCGGGTGTCATTTGGTGGGAGCGACAACTTGGCGACTCTGCTGGGGACCCTTATATTGCAACCAAGGCTTCTGGTTCTTTTTTGTGGGTTCCTCCTAGCGCTTGTTTGATTTGTGTTTACTGGGGTGTTATGTGCTATGTGTGTTATTTACTTTGCTTTATTTACTGCTTTATGTACAGCTTTATTTATTGCTTTCTTTACAGTCTTATTCATATTTCATACTGTCATTGTCACTATGCTGGATCTGGTTTTCTTTGGTGGGTGGGGTTCCATTGAGAGTTTAAGGTCCTATACCGGGGACCTGAGTGACACCTAGGCTAGAGTGGTTCATGTTCTTTCCCATTCCATTTCGGTCTGGTGCGGGAATATGAAACACGGTTCAGATGTGGGTTTCCTCTTGAGAACTCTGTGCTACAGATCTCCTGTAGTGCTAGGGCTATCTGGGAAGCTTGCTAAGTCTGGATGACCATTTGTCATGACCTTCAGAAGCTGAGGTGAATTAGAGGAGGAACTTTTATGGTTATTGTAAACACTGTACCTCCGGGTTAGAAGTGTTTACACTTCTCGTAACTGATCCAAGTCTGAGGATCCTTGTTCTAGAACGCTACCTGTGAGGGGGTTGGGCTGTTTGCAGGTTTGCAGGAACCCTTGGCCACATCATACCCTGTTACTATTTTGTTTAAGAGTACTCCATTTTGGACAGCTCTTGTGATTAACCCTGGACATGTGACTCTTTATTTGAGTCCCCCACCCTGGTTACTGGATTTCTCAAACCTCCATCTGGACTTCTTGAACATACATTGACCTTATTTATCAAGACAGATAATCAGATCCATCTAGATCACAAACCCTTACATATCATTTGCATATTCATCATTGCATCATTTAACATTTGTTTATTTGTTTTTTTAGGGTATCCACTTCATTGTATCTTGGTTATGGTTTTGACCCCTTCTTCTGCATAGACCTCTGCTTCAGCTGTCTTCATCAGTTATCTGCTTCAGTTATCTCCATCCTCACCAGCATCAGTCTATCAGAGACTTATCTCCAGTCTTAGTCTGTGATCTTCACTCATCTTCAGCTTCTTTATCAGCACTCATGGCTACTCCCAGGAAGAGCAACATATCCTATCACTTTTTTGAGCTTGTGTTGACTGGTATCAGGCAGGTCCAGTCACTTATCACACCTGACCACATCCCATTGTTTAGAGAACACTATGGAGGTATCCTGGATATGGTTATGAACCTTGACCCCTCTCAAAGGAGCATGATCCACACATGCTTACAGTTCCATGACCCTCCTTTGAGATGTTTTACCTTTCCAGACTTCCAGTTAGGACCTCTACTGGAAGAATTCTCTTTGTTGATTGGAGTGCCTGTCAGAGGTGGGATCCCCTTAAACCCAGAAATGACTGCTCCTAGGAATGAAGAGATAGCAAGGGTACTGTACTTGGAACCTACCCTAATTGAGCAAAGTATGACCACAAAGGCTGGGATCCCTGGTTTGCACTTAGACTTCTTGATTTCTTAAGCTATCTTGAAGGCTTCATTGGGAGAATGGAGGGCAGTCTGTGCACTTTTAGCCCTCAGCATATATGGGGCTATACTGTTTGCAGATGAACCCAAATTTGTCAGCAAGAACGCCATCCATCTGTTTCTTCTAAAGAACCCAGTACCCACATTGCTAGGAGATTTTTACTATTCCATCTATCAGAGGAATGAGAAACAAATGGGGAAGTTGGTAAGATGTTGTGCTCCATTGTTTTACACCTGGCTACTCAGACACCTGCCTAGGTCTGATGCCTTCCTGAACCCACACCAATAGAAGAATTGGGCCAAGAGGCTCATTGCTTTGACTTCAGATGATATTAGATGGTGCACCCAGAGCACCAAAGGCAAAGACATTATCACCAGCTGTGGACAATACCCAAATGTGCCTCTGATAGGAGTAAAGGGTTGCATCAACTACAATCCTTTACTATTTAAGAGACAACTGGGTTATGCCTTAGTTCACCCTCCCAGAGGACAGGATTTAGCTGAGACCTTGTATTGTGAAGTTCAACCTAATTCAGCTGTTGTCAGGCAAGCTGCTTGGGCTTGGGACAACATCCAGACAAAAGGGGTTGCTATTCTTGGAAGATGTAACAATGTTGCTTCAACTCAGTATTATGAATGGTCCCGTGCTAGAGCTCAGATTACCAGGATGCCTTTCACCTTGGAAGACATGCCTGGACCATCTACTGTACAGCCGGCAGCAACTGTCAGCCTAGAAGAATTTGAGAAGCTGAAGGAAAGGAATGAGAAGTTATCTGAGGCTTTAAAGAAAACTCTTTGGGAGAGGAGTGATGGTCGTCTGGACATTGAAAGATTGGAAAAACTCAAGGTTGAGCATCTGACCAAAATTGAAAGGACAGAGGACTACATAAGGAAAGCAAGAGCCGAGGAACAAATATTGAAGAATGCCTGCAAGGAGGCTAAAATTCAGAAAGCTAGGGCTGAGCACTATTTGCAAGAGAGTCAGGCTAGGTGGGTCAGGATCACCGAAGCCCGTACACAAGAAGACCAGAAGACTCAAGCCAAGATTGAACAGCTGGAGGCCAATGAGAAGAAGCAGCAAGAAGCTTTATTGGCAGCTCAGAAGGAGATTTCAGAGTTGAAGCTCAGAGCAGGATTGAAGAGATCAAAGGACCAGGACAGGCACAAGAAGCTGACCACTGCTATTGCCACCAGAAACCTCCTTATCAGGACCATTACAGAGCACCCAGCTGGTCCGGTGACTGAGGCCCTCCTGAAGAAGGTCAGAGAGGATGAGTTTGGGCTAGATGTCTGATCCTTTGCTTGTTGTTTGTTTCCATTTGATGTACTTTTCTTTTGTTATATTTTGACCCTTCAGGGGCATGTATTGTAAAACAAATAATGTATTGTTCACCAGTTGTAATATATTTTAGTTTGTTTTGCATCTGGGCTTTCTCTCAACAACATCAAGCATCTTCCTCGAGGTCTGGAAAGGTCAAAACCAAGAACCAAACCGGATACCTTGGAAAACAAATAAGCATACTGCATTGCATACTAACTTTGTTTTTGTTTTGTAGGTTTTGTTATTGGTTTTGTTTCTAACTTTGTTGTGATCTCAGGAAACATTGCTCGTCGCCGAGTGTTCCCTATTAACCGCGCGCACCGGTACCCAACTCGTAGCAACCTTCCCGACATTCAAATGGAACAAGTACAGCAGGACCTGTCTGAGGTTAGAAACCAGATGGCTAATGAGAGAGTGGAGATGAGAAATCAGATGTCTCAGTTCATGGCAGTGATGACTGGCTTAGCCCAGAGTCAAGAAAGGTTAAGAGAGCTGGTGGAAAGACAAACTCTTGAGGAGCCTCATCTTGGAACAAGAGGAACTAGCAACAATGAACGGGGCCAGCCTCATATTGACCCACCAGTATATGGACCTCATCTGGATCCAGAGGTTAACATCCCGAGGAATGTGCAAGGTAATACCACTGGGGGCAGAGTCCTGCAGGAGGATCCCCAGGAAGAGCAATTCACTATCATAGAAGCTGGAGATGAGGTATATGACAGGAGATTGGATGAGCTGGCTGAAAAGTTAAGGTCTTTGGAGTCTCAGAATTCTTTAGGCTTCGATGCGATGGACATGGGCCTAGTGGATGGGGTGAGAATTCCCCACAAATTCAAACCCCCATGCTTTGAAAAATACAATGGTACTTCCTGTCCTTGCACTCACCTGCAGTCTTTCCTGGGCAGGCTCAAAGCTTATACTATGGATGAAAAGTTGTGGATGTTCTACTTTGAAGACAGTCTGACTGGGGCTTCGAGGGAGTGGTATTCACATTTTTCTAGGGCCACCATAAGATGCTGGAAGGATTTGGCTGAAGCTTTCATTCATCAATATCAATACAACCTGGACATGGCTCCCAATAGGACCCTCCTAATGGGAATGTCTCAATCTTCTAGAGAGAGCTTCCAGGAGTATGCTCAAAGATGGAGGCAGCTTGCTGCTGCTGTTCAACCACCCATGTCAGAGAGGGAGATGGCTGACATGTTCATGAATACATTGCAAGGGACTTATATTGATAGGCTGGCTGCTTTCTCCTCTACCAGTTTTGCTGACCTAGTCATAGCTGGTGAGAGAATTGAAAGTCTCTTGAAAATGGGCAAGATCTCCGACAGTGGTGCTAGCTCTTCCAGCAATCCAAGAAAACCATTTGCAGGACCCCGAAGGGCAGGTGAAACTAATTCCATTCATACAAGCAGGGGCAGGCCTCAATATGCTCACCGGTCAGTAGCAGCTGTTACTATTCCAGCTCCAATTCCTCAACAACCATCATATCCTCAACAACAACAACCACAATATCAACAACAAGTTCATCATCCGCAACAAAGGTCGTATAACAACAACAACGGTAATCAACAGCAGCGCCCTTTCCAACAAAGGCCATCACAAGCAAACAGGGTAATTGACCCAATCCCAATGCCGTATGCTGCACTCTTGCCGCAACTTCTGAAGCTCAACCTGGTTGAGTTAAGGACATTGGCTCCTCCAAACCCTCTTAATATGCCAAAGAACTATGATGCAAATGCCAGGTGTGCTTTCCATTCAAATGCATCGGGGCATAATACTGAAAAATGCAGGGCCTTACAGATGAAAGTCCAAGATTCGGTGGACTCAAAAGCTCTCAATTTTGCGCCTCCTCCAAACATCACAAGAAATCCAATGCCTAGTCACAATGGGCCCATTATTAATGCTATTGAAGAAGGCAAACCATCCACATTGATCAACAGTGTTGCACAAATCCGAACACCTCTGGTTGAAATCAAAGCCCAGCTGTTAGAACGCCAAGTGTTCCCTGGATGTGAGCTCGGCTGTGGATATTGCAACATTGCTGTTAATGGATGTGAGAGACTGAGAAATGGCATAGATGGTCTTATTAAGGATGGTACCCTTCAGATTACAACAACAGAGACTACAACTCCAACAATTCCTTCATCAACAATCGCATGTACTCCTACAATGTCAACAACCATTGTTCCAACAGATTCTACTACAACTCCAACAACTGCTCAATCAATCACTTCAATGGATACAAGTTCAATCACCATTCCTTCTACAACGACAACACCCATTATTCCATCAGTTCCTGCTACAATTTCAACACCTCCTACAACATCAGCAATAGTTAATGAAAGCGTCTCAATGGTTACGATATATTATGATCCTGCAAATGTTCCTGCCAACAACTCACAACAAAATGCTACTCCTGTCAGAGCACCAGTTACCATATATTATGATCCGCACACCATTGTGGTCCCCTCTGCAGCTGCTATCAGTCCAGTCACTATCACAGTACCTGGGCCAGTTCCTTACGAAAGCAATAATGCCATCCCTTGGCATTATGGCTCAGATCTATACTGCGAGGGGCGGAAAATCACTTTAGAATCATCAACTTCTTCACCTCAGAAAGACAATGTGGGGGGAGGCGGAGGCTTCACTAGAAGCGGACGTCTCTTTGCCTCGCAAATTCCAAGACCCGTTGCTGAAGCAGAAGCTGCTGCTAAGGCAAAAGGGAAGAGCATGGTGCAAGAAGAACCAGTTGCTAGAGAAGTTTTGAAGACTCCTTTTGATCAAGAGGTTGATGAATTCATGAGAATCATAAAGAAAAGTGATTACAAGGTGGTAGACCAGCTTCACCAAACGCCTTCCAAAATCTCCATACTATCATTGCTAATGTGCTCCGAGGCTCATCGGAACGCACTATTAAAAGTCCTGCACGCAACTTATGTGCCGGAGGAGATTACCGTCAATCAGTTAGAGGCTGTGGTTGGAAATGTCAACGCTAGTCATGGACTAGGATTTACCAACACTGATCTGACAATGGAAGGTCACCATCACAACAAGGCTTTGCACATTACCTTGGAGTGTAAAGGTGCAGTTCTTTCTCATGTACTGGTAGACACAGGGTCATCCCTCAATGTCCTGCCCAAGAAAGCCCTTGTGAAGCTGGAATATGACGGATTGGCACTACGCCCAAGCAACTTGGTAGTGAGAGCCTTTGACGGTTCTAAGAGATCAGTTCTGGGAGAGATAGAGTTGCCTGTAATGATTGGCCCACAGGTTTTCAAAACGACCTTCTTTGTGATGGATATACAGCCTGCCTACAGCTGTCTATTGGGTAGACCATGGATCCACGCCGTTGGCGCCGTGACGTCAACCCTTCACCAAAAGTTAAAATTCGAGTGGGAGGGCCAAGTCATTACTATCTGTGTGGAGGAGGATATCTTTGTCAGCCAGCTGACAACTTTCAAATACATTGAAATGGATGGAGAGATCCATGAAACCATGAGTCAAGGGTTTGAGGCCTTGAATATTAATGAAGCATCTGCTGTACTAGGGACTTCCATCACATCATATCAACAAGCCCAGAAGGTTGTTGAGGAGGGTACTGCTCAAGGCTGGGGCAAGCTGCTGCCATTTGAGAAGAAAGAAGACCGATTCGGGTTGGGTTACAGACAAACTCGACAAGATCAACCAGAGGCTGCAAAGGAGCCCAAGTTTGTCAGTGGGGGAATGCTCACCCCGGATGCTGTGAACAGTTTGGAAGATGAGTCAGAAGACGAGCGCAACCTGGAAAGCTGGATACGTCCAAGGATCCCGGGGAACCATGTCTCAAACTGGTCTTCCCAGGAAATTATAAGAGTTACTCCTGCAGAGTAATTATTATTTCCTGTCTTTAAGCATGCATCAAGTCCTACATCTTGCCCAAGATGTCAGGGCTCATTTTGTAATCGGGCCATCTTGTATTTTGTGCAAACGATCAATTAATGAATATCAGGACATCTTTTGCAAATGAGTATTTTCTTTTCCGCTCACTGTTTTTCATTTTTTCATTTTTTGTACAAAAATAAAATGGCAATGTTTTTCAAAATAATAACTTCATTTTCACTTTTTCTAAGCAAGATAAAATTGATCACTAAAAATGAACAAATCTGAACCCTTGCAGAGAGTGCCCTCTAGACTGCACCGACAACAACACTGCTATGACTTCGTATGACTTTGACAATCCGATTAATCAAGCCGATGAAGGGGTTGAAGAAGATTATGAGCTAACTGAAGAGCTAGCCAGGTTGTTGAGACAGGAGGAGAAGGTTATAACTCCTCATCAGGAGAAGGTTGAGACGGTTAATCTTGATACAGAGGAAGACCTGAAAGAAGTTAAGATTGGGGCCTGTCTGCAAAATTCAGTGAAAGAGCAACTTATTGATATGCTTCGGGAGTATGTGGATGTTTTTGCTTGGTCTTATCAGGATATGCCAGGGTTGGACACCGACATTGTTATGCACAAGCTGCCTCTAAAGGAAGACTGTCCGCCAGTAAAACAGAAGTTGCGCCGTACTCGCCCGAATATGGCAATGAAGATAAAAGAGGAGGTACAGAAACAGTGGAACGCCGGTTTCCTTGCTATAACTAGCTATCCACCGTGGGTTGCTAACATTGTACCTGTGCCAAAGAAGGATGGCAAGGTGAGGATGTGTGTGGATTACCGGGATCTGAATAGAGCCAGCCCGAAAGATGACTTCCCATTACCTCACATTGATGTATTGGTCGACAATACGACTCAGTTCTCGGTGTTCTCCTTCATGGACGGATTTTCAGGATATAATCAGATCAAGATGTCACTTGAAGACATGGAGAAGACAACTTTCATCACACCTTGGGGCACATTTTGTTATAAGGTGATGCCGTTCGAACTGAAGAATGCTGGTGCCACTTATCAACGGGCTATGGTAACATTATTTCATGACATGATCCATAAAGAAATTGAAGGTTATGTGGATGACATGATTGCCAAGTCCCTCACAGAAGAAGACCACCTGGCGAATCTGTTGAAGCTATTCAAGCGTCTGAGGAAGTACCAATTGAAGTTAAACCCCAACAAATGCACATTTGGGGTGCGATCCGGTAAGCTACTGAGATTTATTGTGAGTGAAAAGGGAATTGAAGTTGACCCTGACAAAGTCAAAGCCATCCAAGAGATGCCTGCACCAAAGTCTGAAAAAGAGGTTCGAGGGTTCCTAGGTAGGTTGAACTACATTTCACGGTTCATATCTCACCTTACTGCAACTTGTGAACCCTTGTTCAAATTATTAAGAAAAGAACAAACGGTCAGGTGGAATGAAGACTGCCAGAAGGCTTTTGACAAAATCAAGGAATACTTACAAGAGCCTCCAATCCTTATGCCTCCAGTAGAAGGAAGACCTCTAATAATGTACTTGACAGTATTAGAAGAGTCAATGGGGTGTGTGCTGGGCCATCATGACGAGTCTGGTCGAAAAGAGTATGCAATTTACTACCTAAGCAAAAAGTTTACCGACTGTGAACAACGTTATTCACTGCTCGAGAAAACTTGCTGTGCTTTAGCATGGGCTGCTCGCCGACTAAGGCAGTATATGTTGACCCACACTACCTTATTGATCTCAAAGATGGACCCAATTAAGTACATTTTTGAGAAACCAGCACTTGCCAGACGGGTTGCAAGATGGCAAATGATCCTCACAGAGTATGACATTCAATACACATCTCAAAAAGCCATCAAGGGCAGTGTGTTGTCTGATTATCTTACTGAGCAACCCATTGATGATTACCAACCTATGAGATTTGACTTCCCTGATGAAGAAATCATGTTCATAAAAGCAAAAGATCATGAAGAGCCTATTCACACTGAAGGGCCTGACCCAGAAGAAGAATGGACTATGATGTTTGATGGGGCTGTTAATATGAATGGTCGTGGTGTTGGTGCAGTTCTCATTACACCTAAGGGAGTTCACATGCCTTTCTCGGCAAAACTCACCTTTAACTGCACTAACAACGAAGCTAAGTACGAAGCTTGCATTATGGGTCTTGAGGAAGCCATTGACCTCAGGATCAAGACTTTGACAGTTTTCGGAGATTCAGCTCTGGTAATTAATCAAACCAACGACAAATGGTATACTCACTAGGAGCATCTGATACCTTACCGGGACTATACGAGGAGGTTACTTACATTCTTTACCACAGTCAAGCTTGAGTATATCCCTCGAGACGAAAATCAGTTTGCAGATGCTCTGGCTACCATTTCTTCCATGATCAAAGTTCAAGCCGCCAACTTTGTACCTCGGATTTCAGTGTCCAGACTTGACAGACCGGCATACGTATTCTCTGCAGACCTTGCTAAAGATGATAAGCCTTGGTTCTATGACATCAAAAGCTTCTTGGAGGATCAAACATACCCACCTGGGGCATCATCCAATGATAAGAAGACATTAAGAAGGCTAGCTGGTAGTTTCTTCCTGAATGCTGATGGTTCCTTGTACAAGAGAAACTTTGATATGGTACTTCTCAGATGTGATGATAAAGCAGAAGCAGATTTGTTGATGCACGAGGTGCATGAAGGATCTTTTGGTACCCATGCTGGAGGGCATGCAATGGCTAAAAAGTTGCTAAGATTAGGCTACTACTGGATCACAATGGATGCAGACTGTTGTGCTTATGCCAGGAAATGCCATAAATGCCAGATTTATGCGGATAAGGTGCATGCGCCTCCAAATCCTTTAAATGTAATGTCTTCACCTTGGCCCTTTTCCATGTGGGGCATTGACATGATAGGCAAGATTGAGCCGACTGCTTCAAATGGTCACAGATTCATCCTGGTAGCCATTGACTATTTTACCAAATGGGTTGAAGCAGCCTCGTATGCAAACGTTACCAGGAAAGTGGTAGCCCGATTCTTGAAAAGAGACATCATCTGTCGGTATGGAGTGCCCGAGCGAATCATTAATGATAATGGTTCCAACTTAAACAACAAAATGATGGCAGAACTATGCCGGGACTTCAAAATCCAACACCACAATTCTTCTCCTTACAGGCCAAAGATGAATGGCGTTGTCGAGGCAGCTAACAAGAATATCAAGAAGATTGTGCAGAAGATGGTGGTTACTTACAAAGACTGGCATGAAATTCTACCATTTTCCTTGCATGGGTACCGTACGTCAATCAGAACATCCACTGGGGCAACACCGTATCAGCTTGTGTATGGTATGGAGGCAGTCCTACCTGTTGAAGTTGAATTACCCTCCTTGTGGGTACTAATGGATGTCAAACTGAATGAAGCAGAATGGGTCCGATCCCGATACGAACAACTGAGCCTGATTGAAGAGAAGAGATTGGTTGCAATTTGTCATGGGCAGCTGTATCAGAAAAGAATGAAGAAAGCCTTCGATCAGAAAGTCAGGCTTCGAGAGTACCAAGTAGGAGATCTTGTGCTGAAGAGACTCCTTCCTCCTCATACAGACCATAGGGGCAAGTGGACTCCGAATTATGATGGTCCGTTCATAGTAAAGAAAGTTTTCTCTGGTGGAGCGCTGATGCTCAGTACTATGGATGGTGAAGACTTCCAGTCCCCTGTGAATTCAGATGTAGTTAAAAAATACTTCGCATGAAATGATCCGCTGTACATATAAACAGAATGTGAGTCCAGGCAAAAATAGGGCATCCCGGCGAGTCAAAAACAGAATAAAAGACTCGGGCAAAAATAAGGGAAAATAAAAAATAAAAATGTGTACACCCGCTGAGTTGAAAAGCCACATTGGACAGCTCAGGCAAAAATGGGTATCCCGGTGGATTGAAAACCCAAAAGGGCGATCCACACAAAAATTAGGGAATAAGCGAACAACTGCATTCCGAATTCGTCTGTATCACTCACAACATGGCAAACTTCGAAAGGTTAGAGCATCGGTTAGAATCAGCCGTCTTCAGAAAGCGGGATAAGAAGAATATCAATGTCATACGAGTCATAGTAAAAAGGAAGCACACCGAAGCATCATCAACATTGCCAGCACCTTTTTGTTTCTCAATTTGTAACAATCTCCTCATTTCAGGGGATTTATTTCTTTGACTGTATTCGCCAATTCAGGGCACGCAAATTAATAAAATCAGATTTTCAGTCACATGCTATTGCGTATATTTTATTTTTATTTGCAAAAATGTCCGATGTCTTTAATATAATGATTGCATAAATACAGATGCGTCTTTTTTAAATTGCATGCTGACGGGAAATGTATTTGCTCCTGGGAGTGTCTAAATTCCTATGATGGGATCCGGTAAGAGACACCCCGAGGTACTTGTATGTTTTCTTTGTCATAACAGGATTGCAGGTATGCAAAGCACAACGCGGGGCATGAAGGCTTCTCCCCAATCATTACTTACTCAACACATCTTCCAAACAACACCAGAGATGCTTTCTCCCCAGCTGAATTGTCAGGTCTCCTTATCCTCAGAAGGATCCTCACAGAAACCTCTAGGAAGGTCGTTCAGTGATTGTTACTCCCCAGCCAAGTGCAAAGATATGGAACCACCTCCCCGTAGAGTTTCAGCCTCTATCCAAGAGAGCAATGTCTGAGGATCTCACAAAGTGACGAAAGCTTCCGCAGCCCCAGCTGGGCCACTCATCATCAAAGATAGGTCCACCAGTGACCTGTATCCCCAAGCAGTCATACATCTTAGCAGATCTACCAATGATCTTATCCCCAGCTGGGATATCACTGCAAGCAAATCAGCCAGAGAGCTTTGCAGCAACGGGATACGAATCCCGGATCGGTATCTTTTGCATAATCATAGCATTCACATCATATTTTCCCCCAAAGCGTAGCATTCCGTTTAATACGGAGCATTACGGCAAAAATAAAACATATGGCATAATCACAAGCCATGTTCTGAATCAGTCACCTGTGAATATTGACATCCCATCAGCAATATACGAGACACCTCTCAAAATTCCCGGCAGAATGCCAAAGCATTTTCTTTACATTTCCCAGATACAGATACATGCCCCTTTTGACACTCGTCCGTGTCATCTTGCCCCAGAAGGTCGCCGGAACACTTTCCACAAACAGATACTTATACAGATAATCCTCAACACTCGCCTGTGTCATATCCCCGGCAGAAAGCCAAAGCGTCCCCTTTGCACTCACAAAAACATATTAATACATTCTCCTGACACCCGTCCGTGTCACCTATCCCCAGCGCAGTTGCCTAAATCCTTTGCTTATTATACTTTCCTGACACTCGTCCGCGTCATCCTATCCCCACAGGTTGTCAAACACCTGTTATGTTTATAAATTCATAACTTATACACTTCCTCTTATGATACTCGTCCGTATCATACTCTCCCCAGCAAGTTGAGCACTCGTCTGTGTCTTACTCATACTTTTTTATTCATGCGGATACTCGTCCATATCTTGTATACACCGTCTATTTCCCCTCAGAGTCGACACTTGTCCGTATTCTCTATTACCCAGTTGATACTCGCCCGTATCATCATCTCTGAACATGCGTCAACGTTTGTTTCTACCGATACTCGTCCGCATCTTTAATCTATACATAGAGTCAAAACACTTGTGCCTTTCTTTCATTGAATATAGACACTCGTCTGTGTCCATCATTCCCCAGAAGAGTCCCTAGCAAATCCCCATTAAAAAGGCAAATTTCTTTTCTATCTGACATTCGTCCTATGTCATGATACTTTCGGCAGCCGTACCCTGCCTGGTGACCGTCCTTCACCTTTTGATGATCGTCCTTCATCGTTCCCCAGCGGAGTCTCCATTATTGGAACCCCTTCCTATCCGACATTCGTCCTATGTCGTGATATTTTAGCAGCCGTCCCCTGCTAGGTGATCGTCCTTCACCCTTTTGATGATCGTCCCCATCGTTGATTCTGTTATCTGACATCCGTCCTATGTCATGACAAACCCCGAGAGTAGCCGTACCCTGCTAGGTGATCGTCCTTCACCTCTTGATGATCGTCCTTCATCATGCTTATCCGATGGCCGTCCCCATCTTCGACCTTTTCTATCCGACATTCGTCCTATGTCGTGATACTTTTGGCAACCGTACCTTGCCAGGTGATCATCCTTCACCTTAGATGACCGTCCCTCATCTTATCCCCAACAGAGCAGCCGTCCCCTGCTAGGTGATCGTCCTTCAACTTTGATGACCGTACCTCATCGTTTATCTTATAAACCTGATGGCCGTCCCCATCACAATCTCTTTATTTTCCCGGCATGTCGGTCGTACCCGTCATTGCCCATCCCCAGCAGTCGTCCTCTGCTCGACGGTCGTCCTCCGTCGCCCGCACTTTATAATCATACTTCACTCCCTTTTACAATCTATATCCCTTTGCTTCTTCATTCGGTGAGCGCAAATTTTGGAATGTCTTTGGTATTCAACCACAAGTTATCTTGTTTGCCTGATAAGCCGTCGCTTACATCCTGCACAGCTAACTCATGTTTGAATAGGGGCAGCTGTAAACACCCCAAATTTGCCCTCACTCTTTTCACCCATGGCTTATGATCTTTTCATTTGCATAAGTTCAATCATATCATCTCATATTGCATTTTTGCCTCACTGCATTGGTTCAAAGTCATCTGCATCTAGGGTTTGTGATTTGGGCAATCCCCGAGCTATCTGAGCCACTCCAAAGGTCTTCAATTATCTCAATAGGGTCCATGTATGTTCAAACATCATATTATATCCTCCCAAGATCAAAGAAGTCATAAAATCACTAGAACTGAGGAAGGTGTAGAAGCAGAGCCAAGTTTAACTGCACAGATGACCTAAAATTAGGGTTTTGGTTTCAGAGGCCATAACTCCAAATTTTTTGGTCATTCTTGTTTCTATTGGTCTCTATATGTTATGAGGATCATGCATACCAATTTTTATGAAGAAATTCAATGGGGAAGGCATCTGATCAATGGATGACTTCTTGAACAAGTCAATGCAAAATCAGGGCATCTAGGGCCCCCAATCACCCATCCAAAGGGTGTTCTCCATCATTTTGGGTATATGTGATCTTTATTTGATCTTAGAAGAAGTTAGAAGTTCACAAAATTGAAGAATTTCAAGCCATTTGCAAAGTTGCCATTTTGGGAAGTGACTTGTAATGCAAAATTGCCATTTTGGGAAAGTTTTTCAACCTCCTCTTTTTGATTCAAAAATGCTTCAAATGAAAAATTCTTGGTCATGAAAGTTGTAGATTGGATCATTCCCTTTTCAAAAAGTACAAGAACTTGATCTAATTCATTTTAGAACTCAAGTTATGGTTTGTCAAAGTTGGGAAAAATCACTTAATTTTCACTTTTGTACCAAATAGGGAAGTTTGCAAATTCTTATGCCAAGCCAATTTGGAACCTCTAATGCATCTCTACACATCATGTCATCATAGTGTAACTCATTTGGATCAGATTTGTGCTTTAAATCACAAGCTTTCATGCTTAGAACTTCACAAATTTCAAAAGGGGCCAAACTTCCCAAAAATTGCAAAACATCACACAAACTTCATCCCACTTGCCAAATTGTCTCAAAGCCAATTCCATGGACTTCCCTAAAGTCAGCTGCGCAGGACACCCCATTGTCCTTGGCCTACCACCAGCCCATGCCTTCACTTACACAAATGTTGACTTTATGCATTTTGCTCCATACCAATCACACTGCTCCACAACAACTCTCTGACCTATCAAGGATTGATATGTGGACTTCAAGCAACCCAACACACAACACAACACAAGCTGAAACCTCCAAGAACTCAGCATACACAAAACCCCCCAAATTTGCAAAAGCTATCGAATCTCATAACTCAGCCAACAAACATCAAAACATCTTCCACCATTCAACTACACACTCATTGCTGATCATTTCCCACCCTTCATTTTGCCCTAAAACATCCAAAATCAAAAACACGATTTTGACATTTCATGAACTGAACTTCTGCCAACTTCATTTTGAGGCCATTTAAACTCCAACCAAGCATCACAAGCTCTTGAGGGGAGTCATTGAAGTGGATTTGAGGCAAAGAACTGGCCAGAAAGCTCCTGGTTTGAAAGCTCAACTTCAGGTAGCCATGGCATTTATTTTTCCAGAACCTTCATTTTATGTTATAGAATGATTCTATGTGTTCCCCTGATTACCATGATATGTTTGGTTTCGAAAATAGTTGAGAAATAAGCATTTCATAAGCTTCTGAAATTTCTGAGATGTTTTCCGTTTTGCTTCGATTCTTGTTCTTGATGATGAATAAATGATTTTTGTTGTGTGATTCTTGTTGGGGTTGATGTGAGGATCATTTCTGGAGAGTTTTAGGGCTTGGGGTTGCGTATTGAGTGAGATAGCTTGAGAGGATAGTCGGAGAAGATGACCGGAACACTGTTCCGGTCACCTAAAAGTGTTTAGGGTTCAGATTAGGGCTTAATGATGTAATTAGCGTAGTTTGAATCTCAGCCATCCAGATGCGCGCGCTGGTCAATTCCCTCCCTTTTTATTTGAATCTGGGCCACTGGATCAACATACTTCCATTTTAATTCATTTAATTTTCATTTTAATTGCATTTCTTTCTACATTTTATTAAAAATAGCAAAACACTTTCAAAATTTTTTATTTTTTGCATTTCCCTTCAAATATTTTTCTCATTTTGAAAATAATTTTTATTTTATTTTTTGCATAAAATTCGTATTTTTAAAATATTTAAATGTTTATTTTAATTAATTAATGAGAATTAATTAATTAAAATAACATTTAAGTTTCTAAAAATCACCAAATAAATCACATTGCATCTTGGAACATTTAGAAACATTGTCAAACCCTTCACACAAATTTCTTTTTGGTTCTTGACCTATTTTGACATTTTTCTTTGGATTTAGGGTTCTTAAAAGTCAATATTTTTGCCCTAACTTAGAAAAATCCTTTCTGCCTAACCATGAAGAGTTTGATGATGGTTCTTTTTGCATTGCACTCCTCATGTCATGTAGTTTTTAGGATAAAATTGGTTTGAATTTATCTTTCATTTTCAATTTGTTTTGCATTTTTCATTGTGAGGTATCTTAAAACCCTAGCCAACTTAGGAAAATCATAACTTCTTTAGGGTTAAGAGTTAGGTCTTCCCCTTTGGGAAGTGAACTTGTATAGGTTTAGGGTACCTTTGATCCCATTGTCAATTTTTTTACCTTGTCATTTGCTTCTGACTTTGAATTTTGCTTTGTATCTTGTACATAAACCCTAATTTGCATCTTCATTTACATCCATCCTTCATATGCTTGCATACATGAACTTGCCATAACATTTTGTGCATCCACATGACATATAAGACATCTTAGGACACATTAGAATCATGTTTGACCATTTCATCATCCATTTTCCATGCTTTTGCTTTCATTTCATGTCATATGCATTCATGGTCTTTCATGTTTCCTTTATGCTTCATTTGCATCCTCATTACTTGTATGATCATTTGCATCTCTTGACATGACTTTGCATCATCCTTTAGCATCATTTGCATCATAAATATGCTTCTAATTTAGGTTTGCATCTTTTCATTTCATCTCATTTTCATTTCTTTTCATTTGTTTATTACTAACTTTTCAGGTGGTAAGTGTTGGAGAAGTGAATTTGCCTTCACTTCTCACAATCCCTTCTCATCTCTCTTATGCATCATTGCTGCATTTTACTTTTGTATTAGAGTGAGCTTGATCATTCATGCTCCCTCCTCACTTTCTTTCTTCAAGCAACTTATCTTCTTAAATGAAGTAAGTTGTCTTGCTTCTTTTGCTTCTCCTTCCTTCATTCTGCTTCTTCCTTGGTGGCTTTTCTCTTGGAGATCTTTTGCAAGCCTCATAAACCCCAGGAATACCCAAGCATGTTAACAATTAGGGTTTGATTAGTCCCCCATTAGTTTTACCTTTGTGTCATCTTTGAGTCTTCTCTTCTCATCTCTTAATCAAGGACTAAACCTTACAGGTTTTAAGGCTTTGTGCTTAGGGTTATGCCTGCATCCTTCTATTAGGATGGAGTGTATAACTTTAATCCTAAGTGTTAAACCCTCAATGTGTTTAAATCCTTTAATCAATTCATCTAATAATCACTAAGACATCAAGCTTGTAACTTGGGCCTTGCATTAGGGTTCTAATTCTTCCTTAATTGGTTAAGAAGGACTAACCCTAGTGTTAATGGACAAGTCCCCCTCAAGTTGTCTTACAAACCATAAAATCCATTTCTTAACCTTATCATTAACTAAATACATTTAATAAAGGCTTTGTTTTGTCATGAGGTTAATCCCTAATCATGTATTAAGTTGAGGAGCCTTCCCCAGCTTAAATGTTCTCATCTATTATCCTTCTATTAGGATGGTGTAATGAGTCCATTGAATCCTTGATTATGGCTTAAACTCATTACTTAACACTAAACAAAAACTCCAAAAACATCTAAATAAATGCAAGTAGGTTAATGATCTTAATCCTACATCATGGTGATTAAGTGTGAGGTGTTTACTTCATACTTAAGGTATTCTCATTACCCCTAATCAGAGGGAAGATGTGATGAGTTTACTAACCCTTGGTTTAGGCTTAAGCTCATTAACTTATGAAAAACACCAAAAAGCAATAAAAGATTGAAAACACCAAAACAAACAATAATCGTCTCCTCCGGGATTCTTTTCTCATCTCATTCACTCATAATCGAGAACTCGCTTCTTCCGTCTAATGCAAGACAGTTCGCACCTGAGCCAGACAGTTCATACACTTGAGCATAGACAAGTAAGCAGTTCACAAGTCAATTTATCTTCCAGTCCCTTTGAGTCGAACTACGGTGTTCTGATTTCCTCATTGCACGAGAGGATACGTAGGCATAACTTAACTGTTATCGAACAAAAGTCTCTGTATATTCCCCCTCTTCCAGCATTATTCTTTTAAGCCTCATTGTCTTGAGCATTGCACTCTTTTCTTACACTGACACTTCATATACTTCACTTCACTTTTCTTCCAGCACTGACACTTGCATTCTTTCCAGCTTTGATACACAGATTGCACAAACACTACCCCTTTAAAACACAAATCTTTTAAGCGTGGATCCCGTCGAGTACGACAGACAATCTGGGTGCTAATACCATCCCAGGTTGTAACCAACCCCTTTCTCAGTTTCTCTGGTTCGCAACCATCTTATCCATCTTTTCTCAGGTTTATGCAGCATTACCTTTCCTTCGGGATAAAAATGCCTAGATGGCGACTCTTTTCTTTTCAGTTCACCCTTGTGTGTTCTCTCCTCTTCGCCGACCGTTCGCGTTTGTACCCCTCTTGACCGGGTGTCATTTGGTGGGAGCGACAACATCCCCAGTAGAGTGAGAATTGAAATTTCCACCAGCAAAGTAATAGAAGGCTGATAATGCTCTCCCCAGGAAGATAGTCTTCCTTCAGCGGAGGAGTATTCTCACACCAGAGTCTTCATATCTCCAGCAGTACAGGAGAATTCATAATTCCCCACCAGAGATGAAGGTAGGGAGAAACCAGAGGGTTTTCCTTCTTACACAACATTGTTTGCAGTTTTCCCCAGCAAAGTCACTAGTAAAAGTCCAATCTATCGCTCCCTGGATTTCCATCCCGGTACAAATGCGAAAGTGGCGCAGAAAGAGGTAGAGTCGTCAGCCAGACATTTTTATCCCGAAGGAACAGGAATGGTAATGCTACACAAACCAGGAGAAAGAAAAGGAAGGACAAAGGTCCTGCAAACCAAAGAGAATGGGTTCGGGAGTCGGTTACAACCTGGGAAGGTATTAACACCCCAGATTGTCTGTCGTACCCGACGGGATCCACGCTTACAAAGAAATCTGTTTCAAAGGGTGAAGAAATGAAAGCTGCTGCAAAACTGAAACTAAAACTGGATAAGAAAGAAAAGAAAGGGGGAAAATGTAAGGAAAATAAAAGATTATGCTCGAACGGGCCCTACCCCGCTGCCTACGTACCTCATATGGACAATGAGGATCAGAGTCACCGTAGTTCCCCTAACTAGGGGTGGAAAATATTTCTTGTGTCTTAAGGCTTGAACTGCCTATGTCAATGCTCAGGTGTTGCAGGCTCGGACGACGAGTGCGTTACCGTCTTGCAAAATGACAAGTAGTGACAAGTTCGCACGTAAAAAGTGAAGGTGATGAGAAGAGAAGTCCCGAAGGAGAGACACTTATTGCTTGTCCAGTGTTTTTGAGGAGTTTTCCGCTTTGAAGTTTGCATAGGTAAGTGTACCTAAGTTTACTCAATGGGATGTGTACTTCTTACATCATCCCGAAATGGAATGCGCAAGAGGCACACCTAGCTATGAAGGAAATCCCCAAATCTAGTCCCGTAAGTAAAGGCTCAGACACACTGACCTACTGGCATTTATTAAGTGGTTTTGTGATTTTTGGTTAAGAAGTGTTTTTTATATTTTCTTTGTGGTTTTGTGTTTTTTATATCCTACACCTCTCCCCGAAACGGAACGCATGCAAGTATCTCATAGCAAAGTCTCGTGTCACCTGAGAAGACTCGTCATTTATTAAAGTGATTTAAAGTTAAGTTTGAAGATGAGAAGAGAGAGCACCAAAAGGATCTCAAAGGTAAAACATCTAAGGGGAGACTAACAATCCTAAATGTTATCATGCATGGTATTCCTAGGTTAGTGAGGTTTGTTTCTATCCTAATGAAGAAGAAGGAAAGAAAAGAAAGAAGAAGGAGCGGAAAACGCTAGAAGACAACTTACTTCTCTAAAGAAGTTAAGTTGTTTCTAAAAGGGGAGTGACGAAGTTATTCACAAGATGTCATAAGGCACATCACAAAGACAAATGAGAAAGCAAAAATAAAGGATGAGATGAAGACTTGAAATGTGGATGTCATCCACACTTCACTTACCATGAGCCCCTAAAAGGAAAGGTTAGTGAATCGCATAAGCATAAGATGAAAATAACAAGATTCAAAAAATACACACCAAATACGAAGATCACAAATCAATTCAATCAAAAAGTCAGTACCTAAACCCTATAGGTGAGCTAAAACAAAGACCAAGCAACCCTAATAAGATGGCATAAATGCCTTCCTCAAACTATGTGAGAAGGAGGGAAGAAAGATGCACGAAACGCTACCTAAGAAGCAAAGCACCAAACAAATAGAAATGAACATGAGAAAAAAATGAAATGAAATCTCTAAAGTCAACAACCAGCAACAAATAATGTGTCAAAATATCTCTCAAAAATTCACAATAAAACTCTATCAAATAACTGCACAAAGCTGCTTAGGATCACGTAAATGAAACACACAAATCCGACTTACAAAACTATGGATAAAATGGAATTAAAACTATAAAAAAAATATTTTTATGTACTTTTCTGAGTCTATGAATTGATGCAAAAATAACGGAGTTAAAATATTAATCGAGGCGAAAGAAATAAATTCTACAATTTAATGCGTTAATATGGAAATTAAATGAGATGGAAAATAAATGGAAATTCAAAATAAAATGAGAAATTAATAAAAATCAGAAAATAAAAGTATGACAAAATTCTAAAATGAGTTATGATCCTAACATATATTTTTGGGGATTTTATAAATTGTTTTTATATTTTCTATGAATTAAAAATGAAATTATGAAAAGAAATTAAAAAAAAAAACAAGAACAAGGGGAGGGGGTGCGACTAGTAAGAAAAATAGTAAAAAAAAGAATGGGCTGCAAAGAGGGGTGCTGGTAGTAATCCTGGAAGAAGGCCCAAACGCAGATAGAAACGAGGGTGCATGAGATGAGTTGCGGTCAAAAGGTTGACTAAATCTAAACCGCAAGATCTGAGGACCTCCAAGGGTAAACACATCACGCGGTTGGGAGGCGAAGACCTACGGTTGTTATAGTATACGCACACGCATGGAAATGAAGATGGAAGGTCCTACCGGACGGTGACAAGTGTCACCGCCAGTATGGAAGAAATCAGAAAAACCTGCCAATATCTTATCTCTTATCTCATCGGTACTCACAAAAACCAATAATCTATTATTATACCACCTAACAATTACATCAAAACAAAAAGAAAACAAAAATTGAAACAAAACTCAGCAACCTCATGGCTCTTTCACTCTCTCTCCGCAACACTATTCATCACCTTCTTCAACAACAATCGCCGGCGCCGGAGCTGCTTCTTCAACCTTGTGTCACCGGAGCCGCCGGTATCTCGCCTTCTAACATACCACCTTAATAAATCCTCACCCTCAAATTCCATTCTAAAACCAAATCAGTAAACGGTTTTCTTAAAAACCACCTCAACCAAACGGATCGAAACAATCCGAGAGCAACGAAATAACATCACGATTACGGCAGAAACACTTCACAACAAACTCTCTAAGAATTATGAGCCGTAGCTATCAAGAAGTAGAAGATTGCGTACCTTAAGAGACGAAGCTACAACGTGGTTGACGTCATCCGTTCGCGAACCACAGACCGTTGCTGTTCATAACTGAGGATTCGTTCTCGCGTTCTCGCTAGCAACATATGCGGAGCGTTGATGAAAGTGATATGTCGAACTGAAGATGAAGAAACATTGATGAAGATGACGCGTCGGAACTGAATTCAATATGATTTTGATGTAGAAGAAATGGATGAAAATCACGGAGAATGTTGATTGAAGAAGCTTGTGAGTGACGTGCAAATTCAGGTATTGCGGAATTGAATTGAGGAAGATAAAGATTTGGATTCTGTTATGATTCAGTTGAGGAATGATATTGAATCTCATTTTACTTTTTTTTTGCAGAAGAGGATGAATTCTGGATTTTTGAATGGTGATGAAGAACTCCAATCCGTTTTTGATTATAGCATTTTGTCATGAAGAGAAGTGAAGATTTTTGGGGATGAATCGGTTTGTCATGAGGACGAGAGGACGAGTAATGGAGTGGTGTTATTTGTGTGAGTTTCAAGTTAGTGTTGAGAGTCACGGTTTGTTTGCGATGATGATGGATCTTTTTGCTGATGAAGAAAAGTTGTTGCCGCGGTTTATTGATGATGGAGGAGAGTCATGAGTTTTGGATGATGCGTGAATGATGAAAAAATCCGTTTTGGAGTGGCCCCCCTCATGAGTTTGTTAGCATTGTACCCTCTTCTACAAATCCGTTATTCCCTTTCCCTTTTTTTGTTACTTTTCTCAATTTGTTATTTTAGTGATATTGGTGATCCTGAAGAAACAATGAAATCAATGCTTCATAACAAACTTTTTTCTTTCTCTCCTCTCAATTTTTTTCAGTTTGTTATTATTATCTTTTTCTTTTGTATGATGCCTGTGATTTGGGTCAAGTGTAGACGCGTTGTGATGGTCACGAAAAATCTCGTGCTCTTGTGCGTATGTATCCCTTGTGTTTTACTTGTAGAAATTAATCGTTTTGAGTCACCCATTGTATCCCCTGCGTGTTTTTCTTTGCCCTGTGAAAACCAATCCATCCATGTGCCATCATCAAGTGACGTGTTCTTTTTCCAAATAGTATTTAGAAGTGGATTATTTTTAGTATAATGGACTAAGAAAATAAAGGGATCAAGAAAATGGATAATGGGCTATAAAAAATGAATTAAGAAAATGGATTAAGAAAATAAAGGGATTAAGAAAATGGATAATGGGATATAAGAAAAATGAATTAAGAAAATGGATTAAGAAAATAAAGGGATTAAGAAAAAGATAAAGAAAAATAAAGTTAAATGAAAATATGGATTATGACTTATGGTTAAAAATGAAAGTGGATATTGTTTAGAAATAAATTTAAAAATGGGAATGAATAGAATTGGTTTAATGGGTATTTGGACAAAATGGTTTGGAAATTGATACGAAGGTATTTTGTGGAACGGACCAATTACCGCCAACATGCACATAGTCACGAAATCTCAATCAATCAGTTCATTCAACTGAACCATCTTGCATCGCTTCCGTAAAGACCATTTAATCAGAGAGAAAACCACTACCATTGAACAATTCACAAGTAAAACAATGATCATCTGAATAAATCATTCTCTGAGCATCTGACCAGAATCACTTCGAATTAATCTGAATCGTTCTCTGGAAAAATAAATCTGCAGATGCACACAACGAAACCTATAACCATGATAAACCTGAATCCTTGGACCCAAAACTATCACCTGAACCACTACCTGGTAAACTGATGACCTCTGCACACAATGCAACTCAACTTTGAAACGTGTAGTCTGAGAAATAACCACATATACAGATAACTTGCAATTGAAATAAATCCTTGATAGTTTGACCAAAATTAGGTTAAACATCCGTCTGACTTGAATCACGAACTGAACAATCCACACTTGGAGTGAAATCACTGCCAACTTATGCTATGCGTCAATAAGGAATGTTATGCTTCATTTTTCTATGCTAATGATGCAGTGCGAAGAATGAAAATGATATGCTAAATGCTATGAAAATGAGAGAGCAAATTTGGGGTGTTACACAATCTTCATTGGCATCTCTTCCCCAAGCAGAAGATTGTATATCTGAGAGATTCCCTATCAGGTTTCTTCCTCAGCAGAGCACTCATGCATCTGATTTCCCCGACTGTGTCAGAAGGATATCACTTCCCCAATGGAGTTCAACGGGTAGCGTACCTCTCAGATTAAGTTCGTCCTCAATAAGATCTTGGCTCTCCAATCTTAAAGCTCAATTTATTTTTGGCAGTGGTGGCAGTTTAAAGCTAGCGTATCATTAACATTATCCCCCGCAAAGTTGCTTTTCCCTTAGGAATTCATCAAATCAATGCAGTGATTATTTCTTCCCCAGTAAAGCTACCAAGAATACCTGTCATCTCCTCATCAGGAGATCCCTTGGCATTTGAATTTAGTAATCATCATTACATTTGCATCCTCAAAAGTGTAGCATTCCCATCATAATGGAGCATTCTGTCATGAAAAATTCCAACATATCCATACAAAGCATAAGCAAGTTTTGGTACCTTGCAAGAGCCCGAAACATTGGTTACTCAATTAGACCAAAGCATCCCGATAGAGGATACCATAGTACATTACT
This sequence comes from Lathyrus aphaca, assembly GCA_963966055.1. Taxonomy (NCBI): domain Eukaryota; kingdom Viridiplantae; phylum Streptophyta; class Magnoliopsida; order Fabales; family Fabaceae; genus Lathyrus; species Lathyrus aphaca. The sequence continues at coordinate 410,147,967 of OZ014524.1, read as the reverse complement.
GGACAAAATTTCAAGTATAATCAAGGGTTCAGGGATTTGTTAATCTTGCCCTCAGAAACTTGTTGTCTCTTGCAGAATTGTCCTTCATGACACTTTTCGTAAGTCTACCTTCGACTTAGTCATAAGTGTATGACTCCAACTTCGGCTTGGTTTCTCATATTTGTTTGAGTCTACCTTCGGCTTAGTCTCATTATTTGTAAGTCCACCTTCGGCTTGGTCTTACTTTTTTCGAGTTCACCTTCGGCTTGTTCTCGAATTCTTTCGTAAGTCTACCTTCGGCTTATATTACGTTTACGACTCCACCTTCGGCTTGGTTTCGTATCTTTGTTTGAGTCTACCTTCGGCTTAGTCTCATTCTTTGTAAGTCCACCTTCGGCTTGGTCTTACTTTTTCGAGTTCACCTTCGGCTTGTTCTCGAATTCTTTCGTAAGTCTACCTTCGGCTTAGTCTTACGTTTACAACTACACCTTCGGCTTAGTTTCGTATCTTTGTTTGAGTCTACCTTCGGCTTAGTCTCATTCTTTTTAAGTCCACCTTTGGCTTGGTCTTACTTTTTTCGAGTTCACCTTCGGCTTGTTCTCTAATTCTTTCGTAAGTCTACCTTTGGCTTAGTCTTACGTTTACAACTCCACCTTCGGCTTGGTTTCGTATCTTTGTTTGAGTCTACCTTCGACTTAGTCTCATTATTTGTAAGTCCACCTTCGGCTTGGTCTTACTTTTTCGAGTTCACCTTCGGCTTGTTCTCGAATTTTTTCTTAAGTCTACCTTCGGCTTAGTCTTACGTTTACGACTCCACCTTCGGCTTGGTTTTGTATCTTTGTTTGAGTCTACCATCAACTTAGTCTCATTCTTTGTAAGTCCACCTTCAGCTTGGTCTTACTTTTTTAAGTTCACCTTCGGCTTGTTCTCGAATCCTTTCAAGTCCACCTTCGGTTGGGCCTCGTATCACTGCTCCCTTTCAAAGTCACATTATTATCCTTCCCACATAGTACAAACTTTCTGGTTTATTCGGGTATTCAATCCCTTCATACCTAGAATGACTGAAAGCAACTGCTATCATCCATTCAGGTCTATAGTGATTGAATAGGGGAAGCTGTAACACCCCAAAATTTACCCTCATATTTATAATCATCTAACCAGCTTTATGCCTCACATTCATCCGCATCTTTCATCAGGTCATAGCTTGTGTTTCATGCACTGCATCTAGATCATTAGCATTCACAGTCATGCATTTCAAATATGGGATCAACTCCTTCTCAATTAGGGCTTCATACCCTATCTGCAATTATAAAATAAACTCAAGGTTTTTGGTTATGTGGCTAATAACATCTGTTTGTGCTCCCACTTTCTGATTAGGGTTTATTTTACTAATTAAGTGATTTTTTGAGGATTTCATTCGCAAAGACTATTCAGTTGTACATCAGGCTCATGGTTCTCAATTCATATTTGTTGGCATTTGGTTTCCATGCGATTTGTGGATTCAGTTTAGGAGTAATTCACGATTAATTACTTTCAAGAATCAAGCTTAAGCGGCCTATGCTATATTTCCATCCGTTTGTGAAATCATATGAGTGGGCGAGCATGGTGTGAGTTCATGTTAATTAAGAGTTTCAAGTTTCACAAATAATACTTTTAGGCCCAAGTTACAAGCCCAATGTCCATACCTATTTCAATTACACATGAGCTTGGAAATGGTGGAGTCTTCAATTTTCCCTTTTCCTCTACTTGTGTAACTTCAAAGTTGGATCTTGTTTGAGATAAGTAGTAGTAGCTGAAGCGACACTCTAATTTGGTTTATAAAGCTCGTTTCTGTTTTGAGTTTATTTGGTTTAATGAGATAATTGACCATGTGAGTTTTGTTCCTACCATAATTGTGAAGTGCTACTGTATTGGTTTAGTTACAAGAAAAAATATGAGATGTTTTTATATATTTTATTTTCATTGATTTAGAGGAAATTAGGGTGTCAGTGTTCTGATAATGATATAGAGCAATTGGAGAAAGCATCACTTATTTGATGATGGTTTCACGGAAAGGATTTGGTTGAGTCATTAAAGGTATCAGAACAACTTCTTATACTCAAATTAACAAATATATTATGGCAATTGAAATGTTGGTCTGCAATACAACAAGACATACGGTCATCTAGGATTAGCTTATTATGCACACAGAAAGTATAAAGATATGCTTTTGATAAAGGGTTTTCAAAAGAGAAAAAGGGCCTGGCAATTGGATCTTCACAGTAAATAACTCATGGTTGCATATACCAAAGTTTAACATAAAAATCTGAAAAAAAATCCAATATCAATTTCTCAGTAGAAACAACACACAAAAAAGAGAAGAAAGCTACAAGAAGATTTTTTTATCAAAGCATAAAAGATAAGTTCCTAAGTACGTCATCCGGTTCATATCACAAAGGAGACAATACCATAATATCGTTTATGCTACAGTCGAGCCAGTCTACCACGTAACCATCCTTCAGTCATCCCTCAACCAACTTTAATTTCATCAGCAACTAAACCCACAAATCAATAATGGTAGCAGCTACTACGACAAGTCCGTTTCCAAGCTATTACTCCATACATGCTTCGCACGCACGTCGACGACCATAAGAGGTTTGTTCCAACAATAGTCACTTTAACACATAACCTGTAAAATATTTAGGTCTGGGCATTATTGATCACAAATTAAGGATCCGAAGCTGTGAGGAAGATGGTTCGAGCCTCCTAGATGCTAGATTGCAACCTCGAAGACTTGGTGTTGAAAACTCCAACATGGAAAAGATTGACGAACCTGTGGAAAAAGGGTAGAAGTAGAGTCAATATCTCAGCAAGAATGTTGTTTGCAGTAAGATCCAAAAGTAACAAACTATCCCAAATGTCAAAACTCTTCACTAAGACTACATCAATTCATATGATGCAATACCAAAACTCAGTGCAGGTTAATCATAACAGTCACGAAAACAAGGCTGTAATATCAACATACTTTGACTCATAAATAAATTAAACTCCCTCTAACTATCATAAAAGATTCATGTAAGTTCCAGTCCCTAATAAGCCTTCCAATTAACTTCCACCTCTATAATAGAATTTCCCTATTCCTAACAATCATAACAGAATTCCTAACCAATTCTCAAGGTTCCTAACTGTTCTTCTAACCCCTAACAACTTCATAACCTCATGCCAAAAAAAATATTTTTATAACAGAGACTTGGCAATGTTTATAAAAAGAGTTACAAAAAAAAAAGAATAACGGAGAACTCAGAAACGATAAGCAAGAAGAAATTTCAGAACCAAAATACAGTTACAACAAACTAACAGAATCATAACAAACTCCCTAACAAATTTTCTAACTAAAATTCAACTGAATCACAAAAAACTCACCTCTATAAAGTCGTCGATCAATTTCTTCAATGACTCTCTTCACCATTTTTCAGATTCTTCCCTCATTCTTCACCATTTCTTTTACATTTTCTGTTTTCTTCTCCATCCTTCTCTCCACAAATTCATCACTATAAACTTAAACCTTCTTCATCAATCTTGAACCAATCTCTAATCTCTCTTAGCATCTCCAATCATCTTCTGCAACTTCAACTTCAACCTTCCTCATCAATCTCAACGTGAATCATCATCATCATTTTCGACCTCGCCAACAATCAACAACTTGATTCAACTTCCCTGTGCTTCCATCTACTATTTACTCGCAATTGAGTCAATCCCTCACCAACTTCGATTCTGCAAGATTCATACGTAACCTACAAATCATCAACATTGAGAATTCGATCATCATCAAAATCTGCAAATTCAAGAACACACTTCAACTTGCGAGAAATCATCACATCCAGATTCAACTATAATTCGTAATCGCAATCAAGAACCAGAAGAAGGATGAGAAGCAAAATCGAAATACGTACCTGTCGGAAATTCATCTCACTTGTCATCGAAGCCACATTCGCGTCTTCATCGTCGGCAAAAATACAAGGTACGAACTGTTAATGTGTTACTCTTGCGTGGTCTTTCCGGTGTTATTACGTTGGAGTTCGCCTTCTGTTGTTTGCATTGATTTGGAAGGGTGAGATTAGATTCCGAATTCGGGATTGTAAACACCCCAAATTTTCCCTCTCTTTTTCACACACCATGGCTTTTGATCTTTTCATGTTGCATTGCATAAACATCTCATTACATCTCACATTGCATAAACAACTTCATCAAATCATTGCATGATTGCACAACTAGGGTTTGTGATCAGATAAATCCAAGAAATGATATGAGCCATCTCAAAGGCCTTGAACCATCCCAAGAGGGTCCATGAGTGGTCTATGATCTTATTGCATCCCCAAGAAGTCTTTGAAGTCACAAAATCACAAAGGATTGCACAGAGGCCCAAGCAGGCTAGGGTTTTCTACACAAATGACCTAAAAATTAGTGTTTTGGGTTTGAGGCCTTTAATCTCAAATTTGTTGATCATTCCTGATTCCATTGGTCTTAATATGTTATAAGGATCATGTGTACCAAATTTGATGAGGAAATTCATTGTGGAAGTCATCTGATCAACTGGTAACTTATTGTGCAAGAAATGCCAGAATCAGGGCATCTGAGGCCACCATCAATGGTACCAAAGGGTCATCTTCATCATTTTGAGATTATATGATCTTTATTTGATCTTAGAAGTGGTTATAAGTTCACAAATTTAATAATTTCAAGCCATTTGCAAACTTTCCATTTTTGGACATGACTTGTAATGAAAACATTCCATTTGGGAAAGATTTTCAACCTCATCTTTCTTTATAAAAAATGCTTCAAATAAAAAATCTTCAAACATGAAAGTTGTATATTGGATATTCCCATTTTCAAAAAGTACAAGAACTCCTCTTGATTCATCCTAGAACTCAAGATATGATGTTTCAAAGTTGGGAAAAATCACATAATTTTTCAAGTTATGCCAAAGAGGGAATTTTGCAAATTCAAGTTTTAAGACTTCTTGTGACCTCTAATTGACCTCTAAGCATCATAACATGATAATGCAACATATTTGGACCAAAATCAGGCCTTGGATCACAAGTTTCCATGGATCATTTTCACAAAATTTCCAAAGAGGGAAAATGCAAAACATATGATATCTCATGATCCAAGCACTACAGATCCTCAAATCTGATCCAAAGGCCCTCCACAATGCTAGCTGAGGCAGGACAAGCCATAAGATCTGCTCTGTCCCACCCCATACTCATGGTACACATTCTTTGACTTTTTTGCAAATGAAGTCATACCAATCACACTATGCCACTACCAACTTTCTGACTAATCACAACACATTATACAAACCTCATGGACCTCAAACATAATAACATTCAAGCCTGAAACAAGCCATACACTCAGAATCCCAAAAATCCTCAAAAACCTTCATCTCTTCGAAACTCAACACACAACCATCAAAAACTGCAAACTTCTTCAACTAATCAACTCAAAAACACTCAAAGAGCATTTCCCACCCCTCACAATGACCTAAAAGCCACTGAATCATAAACACGATTTCTGCCTTAGCAGAACTGAAATACACAAAACAAGCCATATAAACTCTATCTAAGCCTTTCATAACTATCAGGGTGATCATTGGAGTGGTTTTGCACAAGAGGAGTGGTCAGAAAGCTCCAAACTGAAAAGCTTCAACTCAGGTAGTCACCAAGAACATTTTTTCAAAAACTCTCTTTTTAAGTTATAATATTAATCTACATGTTCCTCTGATCATCATGATGTGTTTGGTTTTGAAAATGAGTGGAAAATAAGCATGTATTGATCTTCTGAAACTTTGCCCGTGTTTTATTGTTTGCTTTGATTCAGCTGATTCACGAAAAATAAATTGTTTTTGTTTGTGGATTCTTGTTGTATGATGTTTGGGGATTGATTCTGGAGAGTTTGGGATGTTTTCATGGCCTAGGGAGAGAGATAGGATTTTGAGTGGCCGGAGAAGACGACCGGAACATTGTTCAGGTCGTATGAGAGTCATTAGGGCTTAATCCTCATTAATGCATCAGTTTGAATTAGGACCCTTGGATCTGTTTTACCCGCGCATACGAATGACTCAGATTCACTTATTAACCCTAATCCATTTTAATTAATTTTAATTAGGTTTAATTAATTATAAAATCTCAGAAACAATCCTGACCACCCATTCACGCGCCAAGTCACCTCAGCTTTAAATCCTGGCCTTTGATCTTGCATACTTTCCATTTTATTTTATTTTTCTTACATTTTCTTTCATATATTTATTAAAAATAGCAAAAATATGTTTAAAAATATCATTTTCTGCATTTTCACTTTAAATATTTTTCTAAACTTAAAAATATTTTTATTTTTAATTTTTGCATTAAAAAGTATTTTTAAATCATTTACATGTTTTATTTAATTAATTAATTGATTTTAATTAATTAAAAACACATTTAGGTATCTAAAAATCACCAAAACATTCATGAAGCATTCTTAGGCATTAAGAACAATTTACAAACTCACCATACAATTTTATTTTTAGGTTTGATCATGTTTTCACAATTTTCTTTGAATTAGGGTTCATAAATTTCACATTTTTCTAACCCTAACTTGAAAAAATCATTTCCGATCAACCATGATGAGTTTGAACTTGGTTCTTTTTGCATTCTTTCACACATTGCATCTAGTATCTAGGTTATTTAACTCATAATTTTGCATTGCATTTTCAAATTGTTTAGCATTTTTCATTTAGAATCACCCAAAAACCCTAGTTAACTTAGGAAATTCATAACTTCCTCTAGGTTTAGCTTCTGACCACCATCTTTGGTGAGTGATATTGTATGTGTTTAGGGTTTGTTTGAGTTCATTTTCAAATTTTTATCATGATGTATGCTTCTGTTTTGATCATATGCATCTCATACATTCATAAAACCCTAATTTCTCATGTTCATTTGCATTCATCTTTGCATATCATCATCATATGAACTTGTCATGCCATTCCATGCTCTTGTATGCCATCTTAGACATCTTAAGACATGTTTGAAGATTTCTTGATCATTTCTTTATTCATTTGGTATGCTTTGCATTCATTACATTTCATGTACATCCATGTGTTTTCAAGCTTCTAACATGCTTCCTTTGCATATCATCTCTTGTATGATCATTCATAAGCATCTCCCATGTCTTTAAATCATTCCATAGAAAATTTTCATAGCATACTCACTTATAGTTTTGGTCTTGGCACCTTCATTTGCTTAATTTCCTTTTGCTTTGCATCTTATGCATTCACACTAACATTTCAGGGGCTCATGGTAAGTTGTTTAGGATGTGGATTTTCCTTCACATCCCACCTCTTCTCATCTCTTTTTTTTGCATATTCTATTTGTCTTTGAAGTGAAATTATTTCACTTGTGCTCTCTTGTTCCTATCTCTTTCTTTTTTAGGTTACGTATCTTCTTCAGGAAGTAAGTAACCTATTCTCCTTTCTCTTCTCTTTTCATCTGCTTCTCTTCCTTGGTGGCCTCCTGAAGATCTTTCTTTAAGCCTCACAAACCATAGGAACATCCAAGCATGATAATTTTAGGGGTGTAAATAGTCTCCCCTAGTCTTTTACCTTTGAGTCTCCTTGAGTCTCTCTTCTCATCTCTTAATCAAAGGCTAAACACTTAAAGCTTTAGGACTTTGAATTAGGGTTATGCATGCATCCTTATCTTAGGATGGAGTGTATAAATTTCATCCTTAGTGTTAAACCTTTAATTTTTTTACACTTCTTAATCAAAGCACCAAATAACTATTAAGACTTAAGCTTTTAACTTGGGCCTTATATTAGGGTTACATCTCTTCCTTATGGTTAAGAGGGACTAATCCTAGTGTTTAATGGACAAGTCCCCCTCAAGTTGTCTTACAAACATAAAATCCACTTCTTAATCTCACCCTTAATTAAAAACCATCTTTAATAAAGGCTTGTTATATAATGAATTTAGTCCCTAACCATGGATTAAGTTGAGGAGTCTTCCTCAGCTTAAGTGTTCTCGTCTATCATCCTTCTCTTAGGATGGTGTAATGAGTTCACTAATCCCTGATTAGAGATTAAACTCATTACTTAACACTAAACAAAAAAACCTAAAACATCTTAATAATCACCAGTAGGTTAATGATCTTAATCCTATATCATCATGGTAATTAAGTTGAGATGCTTATCTCACACTTAAGTAGGCTCATTATCCCTAACCAGGGAGGATATAATGAGTTTACAACCTTTGATTTAGGCTTAAGCTCATTATCCTATGCAAAACACCAAAAAAAATAAAAAACTGAAAACACAAAAACAAACAATAATCGTCTCCTCCGGGATTCTCTTCTCATCACACTCATTCTATAAACGAGAACTCGCTTCTTCCGTCTAATGCAAGACAGTTAGCACTCGAGCCAGACGAGTCATACACTTGAGCATAGGCAAGTAAGCAGTTCACAACAAAAACATCCAGTCTCTTTGAGTCGAACTATGGTGTTCTGACTTCCTCATTGCACGAGAGGATACGTAGGCATAACTTAACGGTTATCGAACAAAAGTCTCTTTGTCCCCCTTCTCTCCTTCCAGCTTTCTTTTCTAAGCCTCAGTCTTGAGCATTTCACCCTTTCTTTTGCGCTAACACACTGTACATTCATTCCCAGATTTTCATGCACAATTAGCACATACACTACCCCTTTTAAACACAATCAAGTAAGCGTGGATCTCGTCGAGTATGACAGACGATCTGGGTGCTCATACCTTCCAAGGTCGTAATCAACCCCCTTTCTAAGTTTCTTTGGTTCACAACCATCTTATCCATACCCTTCCAGGTTTATGCAGCATTACCTTTCTTTCGGGATAAAAATGCCTAGCTGGTGACTCTATTCAACCTCAACCTCCAACATCGCCGACTGTCCGCGTCTACACCGGGACGAGAGTCCGGGGAGCGACAACTTGGCGAATCTGGTGGGGATAGGATGAGGGACCAAGGCTTCTGGTTCTCTTGTGGGTTTCTCCTAGCGCTTGTTTGATTTGTGTTTATGGGGGTGTTATTTGCTATATGTGCTTTTTTTTTGCTTTATTTATTGCTTTCTGTACAACTTTATTTACTGCATTTACTTTATCGCTTTCATTTACTGCTTTATGCATTTCATTTTATTATCATGTCTTGTGCTGGTTTGCTGGTTTGCTTTGGTGGGAGGGGTATTCCAGTGAGAAAGGTCCAACACAAAGGCCTGAGTGACAAACATAGGATTAGAGTGGATTCATATTCTTTCCCATTCCAATTCGGTCTGGTGCGGGAATATGAAAACACGGTTCAGACATGGGTTTCTTCTTGAGAACTCTGTGCTACAGATCTCCTGTAGTGCTAGGGCTATCTGAGAATCCTGCTAAGTCTGGATGACCTTTTTAGATGACCTTCAGCATCTGAGGTGAATTAGAGGAGGATTCTTTATGATTAGGGTAAACATTGTACCTCCGGGTTAGAAGTGTTTACACTTCTCATAATAGATCCGAACCTGAGGATCGTTGTTCTAGAACAATACCTGTGAGTGGGGGGGGGTTGTTTATAGGTTTGTAGGAACCCTTGCCCACATCATACCCTGTTACTGAATTGTTTTATGGTTACACTATTTTGGACTAGTTCTTTGAAACCCTGGACAAGTGACACTTTATTTGAGTCCCCCACCTGGTTACTAGTTCTCAGACCTTCATCCGGAATTCTGAGCACTCATGGACCCTATCAAAGCAATTGACAATCCAGCACCTGATCATAAACCCTTGCATATCATTCAGCATACATCATATTGCATCATTTTAACATTTGTCTATTTGTTTTACAGGGTATCCACATTTTCTTTGGTTTGGATTTGACCGTTCTTCTGCTCAGATATCTGCTTCAGCCATCCTCTTCAGCTATCTTCATCAGTTATCTTTTTCAGTTATCTTCATCAGCACCCATTGTCAGTATGGATTCAACCAGAAAGAGCAACATCACTTACCACTTCTTTGAGTACTCTTTAGCAGGCATCAGGAAGATTCAGGCTCTTATCACTCCTGATCATCTCCCTTTATTCAGAAAGCATTATAGTGGTATCCTGGACATGATCATGGACTTGGATGCATCACAGAGGAGCATGATTCACACCTGTCTTTAGTTTTACGACCCTCCTCTCCGTTGCTTCACTTTCCCAGATTTTCAGATAGGCCCTCTGTTGGAAGAGTATTTTATGTTGTTGGGTGTCCCTATCAAAAGAGGATTTCCTTTCAACCCTGAGATGACTGCTCCTAAGAATGAAGACATAGCTAAGGCTCTACATCTGGAAGAAACTATCATTGATGAGCATATGACCACCAAGTCTGGAATCCCAGGCCTTCATATGGACTTCTTAATCACTCAGGCTACAAAGCAGGCTACAACAGGAAATTAGGAATCTGCTTGTGCTCTCCTGGCCCTCAGCATATATGGTATTATCTTGTTTGCAGAAGAACCTAAGTTTGTAAGTAAGAATGCCATCCACATCTTTATGCTCAAGAATCCAGTACCTACCTTATTAGGAGATTTCTATTACTCAGTGCATCAGAGGAATGAGAAGCAGATGGGAAGATTAGTCAGATGTTGTGCACCCCTTTTCTATTGTTGGTTGATGAGACATATGTCAAAGACGAAAGCTTTCCTGAATCCACATTATACAAGTAACTGGGCTAAGATAATGATTTCCCTCACATCAGAAGGCATCAGGTGGTGTACACAGAACACCAAGGACCGAGACATAATTACGAGTTGTGGACAATATCCTAATGTGCCACTTATTGGAGTTAAGGGTTGCATCAATTACAATCCTTTACTTTTCAAGAGACAGTTAGGGTATGCCCTGGTACACCCACCTCGAGAGTAGGACTTAGCAGAGTCTCTTTACTGTGCTATCCTGAACAATCATTGTCGCTCCCCCGAAAAGACACTAGGTCCCCAAGGTACAGAAGCGAACGGTCAGTGGAAAGAGAAAATGAAATGAAGTGAATAGAGTCGCCAGCTAGGCATTTTTATCCCGAAGGAAAGGTAATGCTGCATAAACTTGGAAAGAGATGGATAAGACAGTCGCGAACCAGAGAAACTGAGAAAGGGGGTTGGTTACAATCTGGGAAGGTATTAGCACCCAGATTGTCCGTCGTACTCGACGGGATCCACGCTTACAAGATTGTGTCTAAAGGGGTAGGTGTGTGCTATCTGTGTGCAAAAGCTAAGAAAAGAATATACAGGTGTCAGTGCAAAAGGAAGTGAAATGCTCAGGGACTGAGGCTTTAGAAAGAATGCTGAAAGAGGGGGATGACAATGAGACTTTTGTTCGATAACAGTTAAGTTATGCCTACGTATCCTCTCGTGCAATGAGGAAGTCAGAACACTGTAGTTCGACTCAAAAAGACTGAAAGATAAATTGACTGTAACTGCTTGCTTGTCTATGCTCAAGTGTACGACTCGTCTGGCTCGAGTGCTAACTGTCTTGCATTAGACAGAAGAAGCAAGTTCTTGTTTGTGAATGAGTGTGATGAAAAAAGAATCCAGAAGGAGACGATTATTGTTTGTTTTTGTGTTTTTAGTTTTGTTATTGTCTTTGGTGTTTTGCATAAGTTAATGAGCTTAAGCCTAAATCAAGGGCTTGTAAACTCATTATATCCTCCCTAATTAGGGATAATGAGCCTACTTAAGTATGAGATAAACATCTCAACTTTATTACCTTAATGATGTAGGGTTAAGATCATTAACCTACTTGTAATTAATTAGATGTTTTTTGGATTTTTGTTTATTGTTAAGTAATGAGTTTAATCTCTAATCACAGATTAATGAACTCAATATACCATCCTAATAGAAGGATAATAGATGAGAACACTTAAGCTGAGGAAGATACCTCAACTTAATCCATGGTTGGGATTAAATTCATTATATAACAAGCCTTTATTAAATGAATTTTAATTGAAGGATGAGATTAAGAAGTGGATTTTATGGTTTATAAGACAACTTGAGGAGGACTTGTCCATTAAACACTAGGGTTAGTCCCTCTTAACCATAAGGAAGAGTTAGAACCCTAATGTAAGGCCCAAGTTACAAGATAAACTCTTGATGATTATTAAGTGATTTTATTAAGAGGTTCGAACAAATTAAAGGTTTAACACTTAGGATTAAAGTTATACACTCCATCCTAAGAGAAGGATGCAAGCATAACCCTAATTCCAAAGTCCTAAAACTTTAAGAGTTTAGTCTCTGATTATTGAAATGAGAAGAGAGACTCAAGGAGACTCAAAGGTAAAAAGCTAAGGGGGACTAATCATAACCCTAATCATTATCATGCTTGGATGTCTTATGGTTTGTGAGGCTTAGAGAAAGATCTTCAAGGGAGCCACCAATGGAAGAAGCATATGAAAGGAGGAGGAAGCAGAAGAATAAGTTACTTATTTCCTAAGAAGACGAGTAACTTAAAGGAAGAAAGTGAGAGATATGGGACATAAATGAATCAAATTCACTTCAAAGACAAGTTAAAATGCATATGAAAGAAATAAAGTTAGCATGGATGCATAAGGTATAAAGCATAAAGAAATGAAAAGTTACCAAAAGTTCCTGAAAAGTTAGCATGGATGCATAAGGTATAAAGCATAAAGAAATGAAGTGAAATGAGATGCAATGATCAAATTCAGAAGTGTTTATGCTATGAATATGTCATATGAGATGATGCAATATCATACAAGATGCATATGAATGATCATACAAAGATGGGATGTCATGAAAGCATGCTTAGAAGTTTGAAAACACATGGATGTTTATGAACTAAAATGAATGCAAAACATGAAAAATGAATGAAGAAATGATCAAGCAAGGTTAGAACATGTACTAAGATGTCTAAGATGACATGTGAATGCATGAAATGTCATGGCAAGTTCATGTGATGATGAATATGCAAGGTGAATGCAAATGGACATGAGAAATTAGGGTTTTATGGACATGTGAGATGCAAATGACTAAAACATAAGAAATCAACATGATTAAAATTTTAAATCAAGCTCAAACAAACCCTAATCCCATATTAGGTCACACCCCAAAGGAGAAGGTCAGGAGCCTAACCTATCAAAAGTTATGATTCTCCTAAGTTTTCTAGGGTTTTTGGGTGATTCAAAAGGAAAAATGCAAATCAAATTGAAAATGCAAGATAAATTCATGAGGAAAATGACATATAAACTACATGCAATATGTAACACAATGCAAAAAGAATCAAGTTCAAACTCTTCTTGGTTAGGCAGAAATGATTTTTCAAAGTTAGGGTTCAAAAATGTGATTTTAATGACCCTTAATTCAAAGAAAATTGGGAAACTATGATCAAACCTAAAACGAAATTTGTGTGAAGAGTTTGAAAATGTTTCTAAATGTATTGGAATGGTTCATGATTTTTTTAGTGATTTTTAGAATCCTAAATGCATTTTTAATTAATTAAAATACTTTAATTAATTAAAAATAACATTTAAATATTTTAAAAATACTTTTTTAATGCAAAAAATAAAATAAAAATTATTTTTGGATTGAAAAAAATATTTAAAGTCAAAATGCAAAAGAAATTATTTTTTGAAGTTTTTTAGCTATTTTAAATAATTAGATGAAATAAATATGAATTAAATAAAAGGAAAAAACAAAAGTATTCAAAAGCAATGGTTCAGATTGAAAGTTGAGGGGATGGGTGGTCAGGATGGAAAGTCCACGTGACTTTAAGTATGGTGATCCTGAGGCTATGATTTAAAGTTGCTAATTAAATGAGATTCAATGGTCACGTTTTAATCTGACTTAATTTAAATAATTAATTAGGTTTAGGGTTTTAATGATCAATCCTAGCCATTCAAAACGCGCGACAAACACACATCCAATGCCTATTATTCAAATTGGATAATTAATACAGGATTAGGGAAAATGACTCTCAGGCGGCCGGAACAGTGTTCCAGTCGTCTTCTCCGGCAAGGTCTCTACTCTATCTCTCTCCACAGGCCATAAAAACCTCCCCAACTCTCCAGAATCACTCCCCAAGCATCAATAAGGAAGAATCAACCATCAAAAATAATTTATTTCACGCATACATGATGAATCGAAGAAAAAACAAATTCACGGGCAAAGTTTCAGAAGAACAATACATGCTCATTTCTCAACCATTTTCGAAAATAAACATATCACAATGATCAGCTAAACATGTAGAATCATTTAGAAACCTAAAACAAGAGTTCTGGAAAAAATGTTCATCATGGCTACCTGAGTCGAAGCTTTGCAAACTGGAGCTTTCTGACCTCTTCCTTTGTGCAAAATGCCTCCAATGATCCCTCTGATGCTTCTGGAAAGCTTGGGTGGAGTTTAAATGGCTTGGTTTGTGTGATACATTTCTGGTTTGGCAGAAATCGTATTTTTGCTAGAGTGGCTTTTAGGGAAAAATGGAGGGTTCTTTGTGTTCTGGAGATGATTTTGAGGTGAATGCTGAAAGAATGAGTGAGTTTGAGTGGCTGTGCAAAGAGTTTCGAAGGAATGAAGTTTTTGCAAGTTTTTGTGATTCTGCTTGTATGAGAGCTTTCAGGCTTGAATGTTGTGTGTTTTGAGGTCCATGATGTTTGTATAGGACAATGGGGTTGATCAGAAAGTTGTTATGGCACAGGCTGATTGGTATGGTGTGTTTTGCAAAAAAGTCAACATTGTGTACTTGGAGGTATGGGCCATGGCAGGAGCTGTTCAATGGGATGTCTGGACTCAGCAAGATTCATGGAGAGCCAAAGAATCAAGATTATGCAGCTGACACAAGTGGATGAAGCCTTTCCAAGCATCTTGCAACTTTTCCTTCTTTGGTGTTTCTTGGATCACAAGCCATGAAATGCTTCAAATCTTGGGCCAATTCTGATCCTTTGAGAATGCTTTGACATATTATGATGCATAGAAGTTGATTTGAGGTCATTAGAATGCTTGGCAAGTGAAATTGCAAAATTCCCTCTTTGACATGAACTTGAAAATTATAGGATTTTTGCCAACTTTGAAAGGCCATATCTTGAGTTCTAGGATGAATCAAGACATGTTCTTGTACTTTTTGAAAAGGGAAAGACCTAATCTACAACTTTCATGCCCAATAATTTTTCATTTGAAGCATTTTTGGTCATGAAAAAATAGGTTGAATATCTTTCCCAAAATGGAAAGTTTCCATTACAAGTCATTTCCAAAAATAGAAAGTTTGCATTTGGCTTGAAGTTCTTCAAATTTTCGAACTTCCAACCACTTCTAAGATCAAATAAAGATCATAGAACTTCAATTTGATGAAAATACCCCTTTGGTTCCATTGTTGGGGGCCTCAGATGCCCTGATTTTAACTTAACTTGCTCAGGAAGTTACCCAGTAAACAGATGACTTCCATAATGAGTTTCTTCATCAAACATGGTACACATGATCCTTATAACATATTAAGAACATTAGAAACAAGAATGACCCAAAAATTTGGAGTTAAGGCCTCTGAAACCAAAACCCTAATTTTGTTCATCTGTGCAGTGAAAACCCTAGCTCTGCTTCCATGCCTTTGCCAGTTCTTGTGATCTCTTGACTTTCATGAACTTTGAGGAGCATAATATGATGATAGAACACACATGGACCTTCTTTTTTAAGACCTTTGGGATGGCTCAGATGGATTCTTGGATTGGTCAGATCACAAACCCTAGATGCAGATGAACTTGAACTATGCAGTGAAACAAAAATGCAATATGAGATGTAATGCTTATGTTAAAATAAAAAGAATGAAAGATCACAAGCCATGGTGTGAAAAAGAGTGAGGGAAAATTTGAGGTATTTACAGCTGCCCCTATTCAAGCATGAGTTAGCTGTGCAGTATGTAAGCGCTCGGCTTATCAGACAAACAAGATAACTTGTGGTTGAATACCAAAGACAACCCGAAATTTGCACTCGCTGGGGAGAGGAAGAAAAGAGATATAAATTGTAAGAGATAGTATAGTATGATTATTAAATAAAAACGATGGAGGACGACCATCGAACAGAGGACGACTGTTGGGGATAAAGTGGTAAGTAAAGCAATGACGGGGACAACCGACAAGCTGGGTAAATAAAGAGATCATGATGGGGACGGCCATCGGGTAAAGAAATAAGATTCTCTGGGGGTTAAAGTAATGAGAATAGCAATGATGGGGGATGGCCACCAGGCTTCGGAAAGTAAAGTAAATAACGATGGGGATGGCCATCGGATTAAAGAATGAATGAAATAATAACGAGGGACGATCATTGAGAGGTGAAGGACGATCACCCAATAGGGGACGGCTGCTCTTTTTCACGACATAGGATGAATGTCGGATAGAAAAGGTCGACGATAGGGACGGCCATCAGATAAGCATGATGAAGGACGGTCATCAAGAGGTGAAGGACGATCACCTAGCAGGGTACGGTTGCTCTCGGGGTTTATCACGACATAGGATGAATGTCGGATAACAAGATCAACGATGGGGACGGCCATCAGATAAATGATGAGGGACGATCATCAATAGGTGAAAGACGATCACCTAGCAGGGGAAGGCTGCTAAAAAATATCACGACATAGGACGAATGCCGGATAGAAGGTTCCAATAATGGAGATTCCGCTGGGAAAAGGATGAGGGACGGTCATCCAAAGGTGAAAGACGATCACTTGGCAGGGGACGGCTGCCGAAAGTATCACGACTTAGGACGAATGTCGGATAGGAGAAAGTTGTTTTGTTGGTGACTTACTGGGGAACGGTAAACACAGACGAGTGCTTACGCTTCCAAGGATAAAATATATAAGTATGTGACGATGTGTATAGATTAAAGATGCAGACGAGCATCCTTAGGACCATGATACGGACGAGTATCGGTAAAAACAAACACTGACGTGTGTTCAAAGATGTTGATACTGACGAGTATCAATTGGTTAACAAGGAACACAAACGAGTGCTGAATCTGTTGAGGAGTGATATAAACAAGATACGGACGAGTATCAAAGACTTCTGTATAAGTATGTACAAGTATGATCTGCTGGTGAGGTATGTGCAAGACATGAATGTGTTTTCGACTTGCTGGGGAAGGGTATGACACGGACGAGTGTCAAACATGTATAAATATAAATAGGCATCTGTTTTGAGAGTGCAAAGGAGATGCTTTGGCTTTCTGTGGGGAGATTAAGATGACACAGACGAGTGTCGAGAAGAACATGTTATGGACAAGTATCTGCTTGCAGAAGGTGTTCGGGCGACCTGTGCGGATAGGGTGACACAGACGGGTGTCGAAAAGAGTATGTTATGAACAAGTATTTGTACTTGAGAGTGCAAAGGAGATGCTTTGGCTTTCTGTGAGGAGATTAAGATGACACGGACGAGTGTCGAGAAGAACATGTTATAGACAAGTATCTGCTTGCAGAAGGTGTTCGGGCGACCTGTGGGGATAGGGTGACACAGACGGGTGTCGAAAAGAGTATGTTATGAACAAGTATTTGTACTTGAGAGTGCAAAGGGGATGTTTTTTGGCTTTTATGTGCGAGGGATGTATTTTGTATATTGCTAATGAAATATTGATGGTAATTACAGGTGACTGGCTCGAACCCGACTTGTGATCATGCAAATGTTCGATTTTTGCCGTAATGCTCCGTATTAGACGGAATGCTACGCTTATTTGGTGAATATGATGCGAATGCTATGATAATGAAAAGGGGAAACTGATCCGAGACTCGGATCCTGCTGGGATGAAGATATCTGGATGATCTGCTTGGAGGAACAACCCGACTGGGGGGAGAGATCATTGGTAGATCTGTCAGGAGGGAGAACTCTGCTTGGGGGAATAGATCATTGGTATATCTATTCATAAGGAAAACTCAGCTGGGGAGAAGGAAGCTTCAGCCACTTTGTTGGGGATGGGTTTCAGGCATTGCTCTTCTGGGGAAAGAATGGAAATTCTGTGGGAAGGCAGTTCCTTTGACTTTGCTGAGGATGAGCTGTCAAGTATTGCTCGGGAGGTCATGCTTGGAGAGGAGATAACTTCTGGAAGTAACATTCTGGGGATTCAATGCCTGACATGCCCCATGTTGTGTATTGAATACCTGCAACTTGTTAAGACAAAAGTAAACGCACAAGTATCCCGAGGCATCCCTAACCAGATTCCATCATAGGAGTTAGACTTTCCTGAAAGTAATATATTTCCTGCAAGCATTCATAAATAAAATGGCTCATATGTTTTATGCAATTGTTGTATTATGAACTTTGGACATTTTCCAAAGGAACAATAATGTACAAAACAAGGTGTGACTGAAAATCATGGTTTTATTAATTTGTGTGCCCTAAATTGGCAAATACAGTCAAAGGAACAAATCCACTGAAATAAAAGTGTTGGCAATGATGACGCTCCATTGAACTTCCTTTGCTATGACTTGTATGACCTTGACGTTCTTCTCATCTTGCTTTCTGAAGAAGGCTGATTCTGACTGATGCTTTATCCTTTCGAAGCTTTCCAGGTCGTGAATGATAAAAACGAATTCAGAATGTAGTTGTTCACTTATTCCCTGTTTTTGCGTGGATCGCCCTTTCGGGTTTTCAATCCACTGGGATACCCATTTTTGCCTGAGCTGTCCAATGCGGCTTTTCAACTCAGCGGGTGTACACTTTTTCTATCTTCCCTTATTTTTGCCCGAGTCTTTTTATTCTGTTTTTGACTCACCGAGATGCCCTATTTTTTCCTGGACGTACATTCTGTTTTTATGTCCAGCGGGTCATTTTATGCGAACTATTTTTTAACTGCATCTGAATTCACAGGGGATAAGAAATCCTCGCCATCCATAGTAGTGAGCATCAGTGCTCCGCCAGAGAAAACTTTCTTTACTATGAATGGGCCATCGTAGTTTGGCGTCCATTTGCCCCTGTGGTCTGTATGAGGGGGAAGAAGTTTTTTCAGTACAAGCTCTCCCACTTGGTATTCCCGAAGTCTGACTTTCTGATCAAAGGCTTTCTTCATCCGCTTTTGATATAACTGCCCATGACAGATGTCAGTTAGCCTCTTCTCTTCGATCAAATTCAACTGATTGTACCGAGACCGGACCCATTATGCTTCATTCAGCTTTACATCCATCATTACCCTTAAGGAGAGTAGCTCAAATTCAACAGGTAGGACTGCCTCCATACCATACACAAGCTGATAAGGTGTTTCCCCAGTGGACGTTCTTATTGAGGTTCGATACCCATGCAAGGCAAATGGTAGCATTTCATGCCAGTCTTTATAAGTGACCACCATCTTCTGCACAATCTTTTTGATGTTTTTGTTAGCTGCCTCAACAACGCCATTCAACTTTGGCCTGTAAGGAGAAGAGTTGTGATGCTGGATTTTGAAGTCCCGACAAAGTTCTGCCATCATTTTGTTGTTCAAATTGGAACCATTATCAGTAATGATTCGCTCGGGAACTCCATATCGACAGATGATGTCTCTTTTCAGAAATCTGGCTACCACTTTTCTGGTGACGTTTGCATACGAAGCTGCTTCGACCCATTTGGTGAAGTAATCAATGTCAATGCCACACATAGGAAAGGGCCAAGGTGAAGACATAACGTTCCAAGGATTCGGAGGCACATGCACTTTATTTGCATAGATCTGGCACTTGTGGCATTTTCTGGCATAGGTACAACAGTCTGCATCCATTGTGATCCAGTAGTAACCTGATCTTAATAATTTCTTTGCCATTGCATGTCCTCCGACATGGGTACCAAAAGAACCTTCATGCACCTTGTGCATCAGTAAGTCTGCTTCTTTCTTGTCAACACATCTGAGCAGAACCATGTCGAAGTTTCGCTTGTATAATGAACCATCAACATTAAGGAAGAAACTACCGGCCAACCTTCTAAATGTCTTCTTATCGTTGGACGATGCCCCAGGTGGGTATGTCTGATTCTCCAAGAAGCATTTGATGCCATGGAACCAAGGCTTGTCATCACTAGCAGTGTCCACAGAGAATACGTATGCTGGTCGGTCCAGTCTGGATACCAGAATCCGAGGCACATAATTGGCAGTTTGAACCTTGATCATGGAGGAAATATTAGCCAAAGCATCTGCAAACTGATTTTCATCTCGAGGGATGTACTCAAGTTTGACTGTTGTAAAGAAAGTCAATAATCTCCTCGTATAGTCATGGTACGGAATCAGATGCTCCTGGTGAGTGTACCATTTGTCGTTGGTCTGATTGATTACCAAAGCTGAATCTCCGAATACATTCAATGTCTTGATCCTGAGGTCAATGGCTTCCTCAAGACCCATAATGCATGCTTCGTATTCTGCTTCGTTGTTAGTGCATGCAAAGGTGAGTTTTACCGAGAAAGGCATATGAAATCCTTTAGGTGTAATGAGCACTGCTCCAACCCCACGACCATTCATATTGACAGCCCCGTCAAACATCATAGTCCATTCTTCTTCGGGATCAGGCCCTTCAGTATGAACTGGCTCTTCATAATCTTTTGCTTTCAAGAACATGATGTCTTCATCAGGGAAGTCAAATCTCATGGGCTGGTAATCGTCAATGGGTTGTTCAGCCAGATTGTCAGACAATACACTGCCCTTGATGGCTTTTTGAGATGTGTACTGAATTTCATACTCTGTCAGAATCATTTGCCATCTTGCAACCCTTCCGGTAAGTGCTGGCTTCTCAAATATGTACTTGATGGGGTCCATTTTTGAGATCAACAAGGTAGTGTGAGTCAACATATACTGTCTTAGTCGGCGAGCAACCCACACTAAAGCACAACAAGTTTTCTCGAGCAGTGAATAACGTTGTTCGTCATTAAACTTTTTTCTTAGGTAGTATATTGCATACTCTTTTAGACCAGACTCGTCATGCTGGCCCAGCACACACCCCATTGATCCTTCTAATACTGTCAGGTACATTATCAGAGGTCTTCCTTTAACTGGAGGCATGAGAATCGGAGGTTCTTGTAGGTACTCCTTGATCTTGTCAAAAGCTTTCTGACAATCATCGTTCCACCTGACTGTTTGTTCCATCCTTAACAGTTTGAACAAGGGTTCGCAGGTTGCAGTGAGGTGAGATATGAACCTTGATATGTAGTTCAATCTACCTAAGAACCCCCGAACTTCTTTTTCAGTCCTTGGTGCAGGCATTTCCTGAATAGCTTTGACTTTGTCGGGATCAACTTCAATTCCCTTTTCACTTACGATAAATCCCAGCAACTTACCAGAACGTACTCCGAATGTGCATTTGTTGGGGTTCAACTTCAACTGATACTTCCTCAGACGCTTAAACAACTTCAGCAGATTTACCAGATGGTCTTCTTCAGTAAGGTACTTGGCAATCATGTCATCCACGTAGCATTCAATTTCTTTGTGGATCATATCATGGAATAACGTTACCATAACCCGTTGATAAGTGGCACCGACGTTCTTCAGCCAAAAGGCATTACCTTGTAACAAAATGTGCCCCAAGGTGTGATGAAGGTTGTTTTCTCCATGTCTTTGGGTGACATCTTGATCTGATTATACCCAGAAAATCCGTCCATGAAAGAAAATACCGAGAACTGAGATGTGTTGTCCACCAATACATCAATGTGAGGTAGTGGGAAATCATCCTTCGGGCTAGCTCTGTTCAGATCCCGGTAATCCACACACATACGCACCTTGCCATCCTTCTTAGGTACGGGTACAATGTTAGCAACCCACGGCGGGTAACTAGTTACAGCAAGGAAACCGGCGTCCCACTGTTTTTGTACTTCCTCCTTAATCTTCATGGCCATATCTGGGCGAGTACGGCGTAACTTTTGCTTCACTGGAGGGCAATCTACTTTCAAGGGTAGCTTGTGCATGACAATATCTGTATCTAGACCTAACATGTCTTGATAGGACCAAGCAAAGACGTCGACATATTCTCGAAGCATGTTGATAAGCTGTTCTTTTATTGAAGCTTGCAGACTGGCCCCAATCTTCACTTCTTTCAAATCCTCCTCGGTACCAAGATTAACAGTTTCAACCTCCTCCTGATGAGGAGTAATCACTTTCTCTTCTTGCCTCAACAACCTGGATAACTCTTCAAGCAACTCATAGTCTTCTTCAACTCCTTCATCAGCTTGATTAATTGGATTGTCAAAGCCATTCAAGGTCATAACAGTGTTGTTGTCGGTGCAATCTGGAGGATTATTTCTGCAAGGGTTGAGATTTGTTCTTTTTAGTGATCAATTTTAATCTTGTTCAGAAAAATGAAGTTATTTATTTTGAAAACATTGCCATTTTATTGTTTTGTGCGAAAAATAAAAATGAAAAGACTGTGAGCGAAAGAGAGAACAGTTTGCAAAAGTTATCCATTGTTCATTGATATTCCATTTGCACAAAATTACAAATATGGCCCTATTACAAAATGAGTCCTGACACCTTGGGCAAGATGCACGACTTGATGCATGCTGAAAAAAAAGCAGGAAATAATAATTACTCTGCAGGAGTAACCCTTATAATTTCTTGGGAAGACCAGTTAAGGACTTGGTGACCCGGGATCCTTGGACGAATCCAGCTTTCTAGGTTGAGGTCGCTTTCCACCTCGTCTTCCACGTTATTGACAGCATCTGGGGTGAGCATTCCCCCACTTATGAACTTGGGCTTCTTAGCAGCCTCTGCTTGATCTTGTTAGAATGGTTTGTAACCCAAACCGAATCTGTCCTCCTTCTTCTCCACCGGTAGCAGCTTGCCCCAGCCTTGGGCATTTCCATCTTCAACAACCTTCCGAGCTTGTTGATAGGAGACAATTGAAGTACCCATCCTATCTTCCTGGGATGCAGCAAATACTTCAGTTGTCGCCTTGTTGACGTTCAGCGCTTTGAAACCTTGGTTCATGGTTTCGTGGATTTCACCATCCATCTCAATGTATTTGTAGGTGGCCAGATGGCTAACAAAAATATCCTCTTCACAACAGATTATGATAATCTGCTCTTCCCACTCATATTTCAATTTCTGGTGAAGGTTCGACGTAACTGCGCCAGCGGCGTGAATCCATGGTCGACCCAACAAACAGCTGTAGGCCGGTTGAATGTCCATCACGTATAAAGTAGTTTGAAAGACCTGCGGGCCAATTATCACAGGGAGCTCCACCTCTCCAAGAACAGACCTCTTGGAAATGTCAAAAGCTCTAACCACCAGATTGCTTGGTCGGAGAGCTATACCATCATATTCAAGCTTGACAAGGGCTTTCTTTGGCAAGACATTGAGTGAAGTGTTGGTGTAAGCCCTAGAGGCCAATACTTTTTGGTACTTGTATCGGATTATTCGTTTAATAATAAAAGGCATTTCTTTATTATGTTTGTCTTTCAGAATAATAAAGTCCCTAGAATAGTTAGTCTGTTTAATGAAATGTTAAGTGTGACTTAATCATGAGATCCCATTAAACATAAAGACATTATTCTTAAAATATCCGTAGTCAAGCTTTATTGCAAAGTGGGATAACATTAAAGCATTGAGACTATTATGAAGATAGACTGATGATCACATCTCATGGATCATGGATAAAGAGTTATCAAGTCTTGACATAGGTATAAATATTAGGAGTAATATTTATACCGGATTGACCCGCTATGAGAATACTACATAGTATGTTATGCAAAGTGTCATAAGTTATTCTCATGGTGATAATGGTGTATTACCACCCTTCGACCTGAAACCACTATGGACCCTAGATGTAGAGTCGGGTGCTTTATTGCTGATCAAACATTATCCGTAACTGGATGATCATAAAGACAGTTGATGGGCACTCCACGAAGCATGCTGAGGGACATGAGTGTCCTAGATGGAATTTGCCAATCCTGCATAACAGGAGAAATGTCTAAGGGCCCAATATTGAACTGGACAAGGATGACACAGTGTATGCCTTGTGTTCAATATAGACATAGGGGCAAAAGGGTAATTGTACAAACATATATTATCACGAAAAAGGTTTTGTCAGATCACATGACATTTTCGTGACTTGGGTAGCAGTGATGTGTTGATAGATACCGCTCACTGTTTATTATGTTAAATATATAATTTAATATAATTACCAACGTTACGAAATCCTACAGGGTCACACACATAAGGACAGTTTGATGAGAGATAGAGAAATCAAAGGAACACCGTAAGGTACGGTGCACTTAAGTGAAAATAGAAATTCGGATAATATAATAATAATTATTGTTATTTTATAATGGTTATAAAATAATAATAAAATAAATATATTTATTATAATAATAGTTATTATAATAATATATAATATTTTTATGGATCATGTGAATTGGGCTTTTAACCCGCAGCCCACAAGAGAGTCTATAAAAGGAACCCTTGTGATGAAGCTTTCACTTGATGCAATTTCGTTTTTTGATTCTCTTTTCTCACTCAAATAATTCCGTTCGTAAGCAGCTAGCACTGTGACCGGAAGCTGTTCGTGTGGACTGAGTAGAGGCGTTGCACTTCATCAACGCTTGTGATCGCTGCATCAAAGATCTGAATCACCACAAAGAGGTAACGATTCTATCACTGACCATGCTCATTCGTAAGGATCACTAAAGGAAATTTTTGTTTTCCGCTGCGTTTAGATCGCAATTTTCCTTCATGAAGACCCAGTGTCAACAAGAACATGTGAAAGCACAGCCCCTTTACACTCTAAAGTGATGTGTAAAGCTTTGTTATGATGACGACCTTCTGTAGTCAAATCAGCATTGGTGAAGCCTAGCCCATGGCTAGTATTAACATTAGACACCACTGTCTCAAGCTGATTTACCGTGATCTCCTCCGGCACGTAGGCTGCGTGCAAGACTTTAAGTAATGCATCCCGATGAGCTTCAGAACACAACATCAAGGATAAGATGGAGTCTGGTGAAGCTGATCCACAACCTTGTAGTCGCTTCTCTTGATTATCCTCATAAATTCATCCACATATAGATCAAAGGATGTTTTATAGGCTTCTTTTGAAATTGGTTCTTCAGGCACCACATTTTTACCTTTGGCTTTGGCAGCAGCCTCTGCCTTAGTATTAACTCTTGGAATTTGTGATGCGAAGAGGTGTCCGCTTCGGGTGCAGCCTCCGCCTCCCCCGACATTATCAACTTGTGGTGTATGAACTGAAGAATCAAGAAGGACTCTTTCCCCGTTGCAGTAAAGGTCTGAACCATAGTGCCATGGCACAACATTGTCTTTTTCATATTGAATGGGTCCAGGTACCGTGATGGTGACTGGACTGACTGCAGCCGAGGTAGGAACCGTTATTGTTTGTGGATCATAAAATATGGTAACAGGACTTCTGATTGATGGTGGTGGTGATTGACTGAAGTTGGGTTGTTGCTGAAACTGTTGTTGAGATTGTTGCTGAAAATTGTTGGAATCAGGGACCACTGCAGGGTCGTAATATATGGTGAATGTGGAGACGTCGTTGTTAATGGTTGTTGTAGTTGTAGAAGCGGATGCGATTGAACTAGTGTTTGTTGAAGTAATGGAAGAGGTGATTGTTGATTTTGTAGACGAGTCTGTAGGAACAATTGTCTTTGCAGTTGTAGGAGGAGTACTGGTCGTTGCTGAAAAAGGAGTTGCTGATGTTGTAGAAACCGTTGTTGTTATTTGCAGGATACCCTCTCTGATCAGGCCATTGATGCCACTTCTCAAGCTTGCACACCCATTGACGGAAAGTTTGCAAGATTCACAGCAGGCCTCACAACCTGGGAACACCTGGCCTTTTAAAAGCTGAGCTTTAACCTCTGCCAGAGGTGTTTGAATGCTTGCAGTATCTTTAATTAAATTCATGGGTTGGACCTCCTCAATTGCATTTATCCTGGGCCCACCATGGCTGGCCATAGGGTTCTTTGTGACATTAGGAGGTGGTGCAAAATTTAGGGCCTTTGAATCAACCAGATCCTGGACCTTCATGTGCAAAGCTCTGCACTTTTCTGTGATGTGACCAGGTGCATTAGAATGAAAGGCACATCAGGCATTGACGTCGTAATTTCTCGTAAGGTTCTGAGGATCTGGTGGAGCCAAAGTCCTTAACTCGACAAGATTAAGCTTCAGGAGTTGTGGCAACAAGGTGGCATATGGCATTGGTATAGGGTCAATCACCCTGTTGACTTGAGATGGCCTTTGCTGGAAAGGGCGTTGTTGTTGGTTGCTGTTGTTGTTATAGGACTTTTGTTGAGGAAACTGTTGCCTTTGAGGAAAATGTTGTGGTTGTTGGGTGTATTGAGGAAGTGGAGTAGGAATAGTGACAACGACAATTGATCTTGGCAGATACTGGGGTCTTCCTCTGCCCATGTGTACAAATTTTTTTTCACCGGATCTGCGAGGCCCTGCAAATGGTTCTCTTGCATTGTTTGAGCTGGCGCCGTTATCAGAAATCTTTTCCATTTTCAACAAGCTCTCAATTCTTTCTCCAGCTATGACCACGTCAGCGAAGCTAGTGGAAGAGAAAGCAACCAACCTATCAATGTACGTCCCCTGGAGGGTGTTCATGAACATATCTTCCATTTCTCTTTCTGACATTGGAGGTTGAACATCAACAGCTAATTGCCTCCACCTCTGAGCATACTCTCTGAAGCTTTCCCTGGAGGATTGTGACATACCCATTAAAAGTGTTATGTTAGGAGCCATGTCTAGATTGTATTGATATTGGAGGATGAAAACCTCGGTCAAATCTTTCCAATTTCTTACTGTGGCCCTAGTCAAATGAGAGTACCACTCGTGGGATGCCCCTGTCAAGCTATCCTCAAAATAAAACATCCATAGCTTTTCATCCATGGTGTAGGCTTTTAATCTTCCCATGAAAGATTGGAGATGGGTGCGAGGGCAGGATGTACCATTGTATCTTTCAAAGCAGGGAGGTTTGAATTTGTGAGGAATTCTAACCCTCTCTGCCAGCCCCATATCCATGACATCAAACCCCAGAGAGTTTTGAGATTCCATAGACCTCAGCTTTTCTGCTATCTCTTCCAGCCGACGATCATAGACTTCATCTCCTGCCCCAACTACAGTGAATTGTTCTTCCTGAGGGTCCTCCTGCAAGGCACGCCCTCCGGTGTTACCCTAGGTGTTCCTTATAGCATTAAAGTCTAGGTTAAGATGAGGTCCAAACTCTGGGGGATCAGTACGAGTTTGTACATGATCATTGTTGCTGGTACCCCCCGTACCTGGGTGGTTTTCTTCAGGAGTTTTCCGCTCGACCAACTTTCTCAGTCTTTCTTGGCTTTGGGCCAACCCAATCATCACTGCCATGAACTGGTTCATCTGGGCCCTCATCTCAGTCCTTTCATTGGCCATCTGGGTTCTCACGTCGGTTAGATCTTGCTGAACCTGGTCCATTTGTAAGCCCAAAAGATTGTTTCTTGTCGGATACCGGTGAACTCTGTTGATGGGGAAGACTCTTCTACGAGCAATGTTTCCTGAAACCACAACAAAGTGAGAAACAACAAAAACAAAAAGCTACAAAACAAAGAAATGAGGTTAGTATGCAATGCATGATGTATATTTGTCTTCCAAGGGTATTTGGGTTGGTTCTTTGGTTTTGACCTTCCAGACCTCGAGGAATGATGATATTGGAGAGAGATGAAGCCCACAAAATAACAAAAACCATATATTACAAAATTTAACGATACATAGTTTGATTACAACGAAGTTCCCATGGTGGGTCAAAATACAACAACAAAAATACAAACAAAATGAAGTATAAAGAAATAAAACATCCAATCCATAATCATCCTCTCTGACTTCCTTCAGGAGAGCCTTAGTTACTGGGCCAACTGGATGCTCTGTGATGGTCCTGATAAGAAGGTTCCTGGTGGCAATGGCACTTGTCAACTTCCTATGCTTGTCTTGGTCCTTTGATCTCTTCAACTCCGCCCGAAGTTTCAACTCAGAGATTTCTTTCTGTGCTGCTAACAAGGCCTCCTGATTCTTCTTCTCACTGGCTTCCAGCTGCTCTATCCTAGTCTGGGTCCTTTGATCTTCCTGTGAACGAGCTTCAGTGATTCTGATCCATCTAGCCTGACTCTCCTCCAAGTAGTGCTCAGCTCTGGCCTTCTAAATCTTGGCTTCCTTGCAAGCATTCTTCAATACCAACTCCCCTGCTCTAGCCCTTCTGATGTAATCATCTGTCTTCTCAATCTTGGTCATTGTCGCTCCCACTAAATGACACAGGACCAAGAGGGGTACAGACGCAAACGGTCGACGAAAGAGAAAAGAAAAGAGTCGCCAGCTAGGCATTTTTATCCCGAAGGAAAGGTAATGCTGCATGAACCTGGAAAAAGATGGATAAGACGGTTGCGAACCAGAGAAACTGAGAAAGGGGGTTGGTTACAACCTGGGAAGGTATTAGCACCCAGATTGTTCACCGTACTCGACGGGATCCACGATTGAAAGATTTGTGTTTAAAAGGGTAGTGTCAGTGCTATTTTGTGTGTAAGAGCTGGAAAAGAATGCAAGTGTCAGTGCAGAAGAAGTGGTGAGGTAGAATAAACGAGTGTCAGTGTAAGGAAAGAATGCAAAGCTCAAGACTATGAGGCTTAAAGAATAATGCTGGAGGAGGGGGATTATACAGAGACTTTTGTTCGATAACAGTTAAGTTATGCCTACGTATCCTCTCGTGCAATGAGGAAGTCAGAACACCGTAGTTCGACTCAAAGAGACTGAAAGATAAATTGACTTGTGAACTGCTTACTTGTCTATGCTCAAGTGTATGACCTGTCTGGCTCAGGTGCAAACTGTCTTGCATTAGACGGAAGAAGCAAGTTCTCGTTTGTGAGTGAATGAGGTGAGAAAAGAATCCCGGAGGAGACAATTATTGTTTGTTTTTGTGTTTTCATTATTTTATTGCTTTTTGAAGTTTGTCATAAGTTAATGAGCTTAAGCCTAAACCAAGGATTAGTAAACTCATCACATCCTCCCTCTGATTAGGGGTAATGAGAATACCTTAAGCATGAAGTAAACACCTCACCCTTAATCACCATGATGTAGGATTAAGATCATTAACCTACTTGCATTTATTTAGATGTTTTTGTTGTTTTTGTTTAGTGTTGAGTAATGAGTTTAATCCATAATCAAGGATTTAATGGACTCATTACACCATCCTAATAGAAGGATAATAGATGAGAACATTTAAGCTGAGGAAGGCTCCTCAACTTAATCCATGATTAGGGATTAACCTCATGACTAAACAAAGCCTTTATTTAAAGTGGATTTTAGTTAATGGTAAGGTTAAGAAGTGAATTTTATGGTTTGTAAGACAACTTGAGGGGGACTTGTCCATTAACAATAGGGTTAGTCCTTCTTAACCAATTAAGGAAGAATTAGAACCCTAATGCAAGTCCCAAGTTACAAGCTTGATGTCTTAGTGATTATTAGATGGATTGATTAAAAGATTTAAACACATTGAGGGTTTAACACTTAGGATTAAAGTTATACACTTCATCCTAAGAGAAGGATGCAGGCATAACCTTAATCACAATAAAACCTTTAAGGTTTAGTCCCTGATTATGAGATGAGAAGAGAAGACTCAATGATGACACAAAGGTAAAACTAAAGGGGGGACTAATCAAACCCTAATTGTGATCATGCTTGGTTGTTCCTAGGGTTTATGAAGCTTGCAAGAGATCTTCAAGGAAAAGCCACCATGGAAGAAGCAGGATGAAGGAAGGAGAAGCAAGAAGCAGCAAGACAACTTGCTTCACTTAAGAAGACAGGTTGCTTGAAGAAAGAAAGAGGAGAAGTAGCATGAATGAGCAAGCTCACTCTAATTCACAAGTAAAATGCAGAAATGGATGCATAAGAGAAATGAGAAGAGATTATGAGAAGTGAAGGCAAATTCACTTCTCAAACACTTACCACCTGAAAAGTTAGCAACAAGAAATGAAATGAAATGAAAATGAGATGAAATACAAAGATGAAAACCAAAGTCAGAAGCATAATCATGATGCAAATGATGCTATGAGATAGTATGAAAGCATGTCAAGAGATGTGGATGATCATACAATTAATGAAGATGCAAATGAGACATGAAAGGAAGCATGAAAGTTCATGAAAACTTATGAAATACAATGGATGCATAACATGGCATATGTATAATGCAATGATCAAACATGATTTCAATATGTCCTAATATGTCTTATATGTCATGTGGATGCACAAAATGTCATGGCAAGTTTATGTATGCAAGCATGTGAAGAATGAATGCAAATGAAGGTAAAGATTAGGGTTTATGTACAATATGCAATGCAAAATTCAAAATCAGAAGCAAATGACAAGATAAAAAATTGAAAATGGGATCAAAGGTACCCTAAACCTATACAAGTTCACTATCCAAAGGGGACGGTCAGAAGCTAAACCCTAAAGGACTTATGATTTTTCTAAGTTTGCTAGGGTTTTAAGGTACCTCACAAGGAAAAATGCAAAACAAATAAAAAATGAAAGATAAATTCATGCTAATTTTATCCTAGGAACTACATGATATGTGGAATGCAATGCAAAAAGAACCATTATCAAACTCTTCATGGTTAGGCAGAAAAGAGTTTTCTAAGTTAGGGTCAAAATATTGATTTTTAAGAACCCTAAATCAAAAGAAAAATGTCAAAATTGATCAAGAACCAAAAAGAAATTTGTATGAATTGTTTGATAATGTCTCTAAATGTGTCAAGATGCAATGTGATTTTTTTGGTGATTTTTAGAAACTTAAATGGTATTTTAATTAATTAATTAAAATAAACATTTAAATGTTTTAAAAATGATTTTTAAATGCAAAAAATAAAAATAAAAATATTTTTGGGTGAGGAAAATTATTTGGAATTAAAATGCAAAAGGAAAATATTTTTGAAGTTTTCTAGCTATTTTTAATAAATGTTGCAAAACAAATAAGAAAAAATGAAAATAAAATGAATTAAAATGAGAAGTATGCTGATCTGAGGGCCAGGATTCAAACCTAGGGGGCGGGAATTGACTGCGCGCGTGATCTAGTGACTACAATTCAAACTGAGTTAATTTTAGTTAATTAATTAATTAATCCTAAATTAAACCTAATGATCTAATCTGAGCCTTTCAAAAACGCGCTAACCCTAAGATCTAATGGCCAAGATTCAAACCCACATTAATTACTCAGCTAACCCTAATTAAGCCCTAAGTACTTTCAGGTGACCGGAACAGTGTTCCGGTCATCTTCTCCGGCAGCCCAAACTTGTTATCTCTCTAAATTCGTAAAATCAAACCACCAAATTCTCCATAAATGATCCCCACCCCATTCTAAACAAGAATCAGTCATCAAACAACATTTATTTCACATGAACAATGAGATTCGAAGCAAAACGGAAAATCTTTCAAAAATTTCAGAAGCTTCATACATGCTTAAAACTTAATCATTTTCAAAACCAAAAGGTGCAGTGTGATCAGTGAAGCATGGAGAACAATCTAAGAACTTAAGAAATCATTTCTGGAAAATTTGTTCTTGAGATTACCTGAACTGAAGCTTTCGAAAATGGCACTGTCTGGCTGCTTCTCTGCTTCAAAACCCCTCCAATGGTCTCCCTCAAGAGTTTGCAATTCTTGGTTGGAGTTTATATGGCCTCTATGTGAAGTTGGCTGAAGCTCAGTTCAAGAAATGTGAAAATCGTGTTTTTGATATGGGGTGATTCAAGGCAAAATGAAGGGTGGGAAATGATCAGTGATGAATGTGGAGTTGAATGGTGGAAAAAGTTTGGAGATTTGTTGGCTGAGCTATGAGTTTCGAAGGCTTTTGCAATTTTGAGAGTTTTGTGTAATGCTGAGCTCTTGGAGGTTTCAGCTTGTGTTGTGTTATGTGTTGGGTTGCTTGAGGTCCACATATCAATCCTTGATAGGTCAGAGAGTTGTTGTAGGATATGCTGATTGGTATGGAGCAAAATGCATATAGTCAAGAGTTGGTGTACTTGAGGTATGGGCACATGGTAGGCTGGGATTTGGGTATGGCTGTGCGCAGCAAAGATCAAGGAAGGCTTATGGATCAGATTTGATGAGCTGTAACAAGTGGAGGCATGGTTACATGAGCTTTTGCAAATTGGTACAACTTTGGCCCCTTTGTGATTTCTTGATGTGTAAGGCATGAAAAGTTGTGATTCTTGGGCCAATTCTGATCCTTAGGAAATGCATTATGATGTTAAGACATGTAGAAGTGTGTTTGAGGTCACAAAAATGCTTGGCATGAGAATTTGCAAACTTCCCTCTTTGGTGTAAAAGTGAAATTTATGTGATTTTTCCCAACTTTGACAAACCATAACTTGAGTTCCAAAATGAATTAGGTCAAGTTCTTGTAATTTTTGAAAAGGGAATGATCCAATCTACAACTTTCATGACCAAGAAGTTTTCATTTGAAGCATTTTTGAATAAAAAAGAGGAGGTTGAAAAACTTTCCCAAAATGGCAAGTTTACATTACAAGTCACTTTCCCAAAATGGCAACTTTGCAAATGGCTTGAAATTCTTCAATTTTGTGAACTTATAACTTCTTATAAGATCAAATAAAGATCATATACACCCAAAATGATGGATAAGACCCTTTGGTTGGATGATTGGGGGCCTCAGATGCCCTGATTTTGCACTGACTTGCTCAAGAAGTCATCTATTGATCAGATGCCTTCCCCATTGAATTTCTTCATGAAAATTGGTATGCATGATCCTTATATCATATAGAGACCAATAGAAACAAGAATGACCAAAAAATTTGGAGTTATGGCCTCTAAAACCAAAACCCTAATTTTAGGTCATCCGTGCAGTTAAGCCTGGCTCTGCTTCCATGCTTCCTCAGTTCTTGTGATTTTTTGACTTTCTTGATCTTGGGAGGATATAATATGATGCTTGAACATACATGGACCCTCTTGAGATGATTGAAGACCTTTGGAGTGGCTCAAATGGCTCAGGGATGGCTCAAATCACAAACCCTAGGTGTAGATGACTTAGAACCAATGCAGTGAAACAAAAAATGTAATGTGAGATGATGTGATTGAACTTATGCAAATGAAAAGAATCACAAGACATGGTGAAATGAGTGAGGGAAAATTTGGGGTTTTTACAGTCATATGCTCGATCCGGAGCTTCTCTAACCTTTCATTGTCCAGACGACTATCATTCCTCTCCCAGAGGTTCTTCTTCAGAGCTTCATAAAGTTGATTATTCCTTTCCTTCAACTTCTCAAACTCCTCTAAACTGACTGTAGCTGCAGGCTCTACTTCTGATGGTCGATGGACATCCCTCTTGGGTAAATGGCATGCGGGTGATATGTCCCCTGGTACGTGACCAATCAAGATACTGAGCTGAAGCTATGTTGTTGCACTTGCCAAGAATAGCAGTCCCTTTTGTCTGAATATTATCCCAAGCCCAAGCTGCTTGTCTGGCAATGGCAAGGTTGTGTTGAATGTCACAATAAAGGGTTTCTGACAAGTCTTGCTCTCTTGGTGGATGTACCAAGGTGTCGTACCTCGAAAAAAATACGATCCTAAAACAAACAAAAGAGCCGCCACCTAATTCTATTTATTCTACGAGAGAAAAGGGAGATATAGATACAACCTAATAAAGGATAAGAAATGGTTTACGAAACCAAATTCTAAGTTCGGGAGTCGGTTACGCAAGGGGAAGGTATTAACACCCCTCACGTCCGTTGTACTCAACGGGAACCTCTTAGCTAATTATGCGATTAAATGTTTGATCTTAAGTCTTGTCTTCTTAATGTTTGTTAATATGTTTGTTCTAAGGAAATTAAAGTTTTAAATTAATATTAAGACGAGGAAAAGATTAAAGTTTCTATTATTGTGATTTAAACAGAGAAATAGTTAAATTTTTTATTAGGGTGCTGGCGAAGGATTAAAATCCTCGTGCCTACGTATTCCCTTGTGCAATGGGAAAGTCAGAGCTCCGTAGTTCGTGCGACTACGGTTTGTGATTTTTAAATTGGACGATTGTTTAAAACGCATTCTACTGCTAAGCGTTGGCTTATACTCGCGGTGGAGGTTGAAACGCTAGCTTGTTTGCGAGATAGAATGATTTAAACAATGTTTGTTTTGAAGAAAAGTGTTTGACTTTTGTTAAGGTATTTTAAACGAAAGGGCGAATGAACCACGTCGCGTGGGGCTAGCCCAGTAGCGTTTCATTCCAAAACGTGCAGAGTGCTAGAATCCGGAGTTCTGTCTTTCGTTGATTGATTATGAAAATGATTTAAATTGGTCGGTAAGTTTTAAGTTGTTTTAAGATATGAAAGAGCGAATGAAGCGCGTCGTGTGGGGCTAGCCCATGAGCGATTCATTCTAGAACGTGCGGAATGCTAGACTCCGGAGCTCTGTTCTTTCGTATTTGAATTTATAAAATGATTGAGATATTTTGATATACGAATGGTGATTGAATCACATCGCGTGGGGCTAGCCCAGTAATGGTCCAATCCAGAACGTGCGGAGTGCTGGACTCCGGAGCTCTGTTTTCGTATATTAATTTATAAAATAAGTTGGATATATATTTTTAGACATTTTAGAATTGACGTGATTAATAACGAAGGAGTGAATGAAACAATACGTGTGGGGCTAGCCCAATTGTGGTTCGTTCTAGAACGTGCAGAGTGCTAGACTCCGGAACTCTATTCCTTGTTAAATAAATTAAGACGCGTAAAAGTCATGCAGACGGCGATCACATAGGTGACCGACTTACGTGTGTGCATGGATGAAGTGTATAGAAAAAATTTACTTGGCATCGGATCAAGAAATTAAATTATCTTTCGAAATGATTATTCTTAGTGTGGAGTATTCATTTTTTACTTGATAAAAATATAGTCGTAACGCGATGATGAATCAATAAGCATAACATATCATGAACGTTCAAACAAGTACCATGCAACCAAGCGCACAAATGACCATGCAAGTATAAGTTATTTAGAAACTGCAATAACAAAACACTAAATAAGAGGAAAAGAAATCAAATTATAAATGGTAAAAAAAAAACAAAGTAAAACGTGACCATTTTTCTTGTATTTTTAAATTTTAAACCAAAATATTTTTCTATGAAGTTTCTACTTAACATTATTATTCTTCTATGAACAAAACTTGCCATAAGCCACCACCTGTTATCACTAATTTTTATTTATAAAGTATGGGCCGTGTATAATTATTATTGGAACTAAAAAACAAACCCCAACACTAATATTAACCTGCACTAAAGGAAAATTAAATGAGACAATATATCCTATTGTGTTTTATGTGGCAAGGTGGAAAGAAAACGAGAAAAAAACATTCAGTAGCGTCAATGTGGTGGCATTGTACGATATTAAAACCCACTCTACTTTTATCAACATGCCACATGGCCATTAGGTGTCTGAAGCCAAAGAGTTAGTATTGGAATTTTGATCATTCATCTTTCTAGGCATTATAAGTTTTAACATCAAACATCATTACCAATAAAAAAACAAACTCCACCATCGATGCATTGACTCAGCAAATAAATTTGTTTTTTTATAAAACCTATTAGAATTCCATTTAACAAAAGCGATTGATTAAATCTTTGTTTTTTTAAAAACAAAACAAACAAACATATGAGGAGCCAATGAGCAGTTAACCCTTTTATTTCTAATATCTCTTTTTTCTATCAACTCCAAGAACAAATCATTTCTTCTCTTTCTTCAGTTGTCTTCCTCATAAAAAAAGTCTAACTTTCATCGCACACAATGAATTCACCCAAAACCAAAGAACCACAAATCAAATGCAAGGAAAACATGAAGTCAACCGGTAAGATCAATCACGTTAGAGCAGAAAATTCAAAAGGAAAGAAGGTCTACCGGTTGTGGATGTTGAAGACGCAGAATAATAGGCGTTTGCTCGAATCTGCTTCTTCCTTCTTTGTTGATTGTTGCTTTTTTCTCGATCTTCTCTTCTCCCTCACGAATCTATTTCGCTCTCGCGGAAGCTCCGGGTTCAAGGTTTTGCGTTTTGGGGTTTACGGTTGTTGTGGCCGAGAATGATTGGTCTGTGTTCTGCGTTTATGATTCGTAGCATCCTCCTTCAAATTGCTCACGAATGTGTTTTCCAGTTTAACTTTTCTGTGTTTGGGTGGTGCAGATCCACCGTTTGGGGTTTTTGATTGAAGGTTATGGTTAAGAGGGTTGGATGTTGAGCGGTCAAAGGAAATGGTTGAGGAAGTTGTTTTTGGATCCTGTGTTTTTTGGTTTCCCAGAACTCGTCTTGGCCTCCCCTCCCATTTCTGAGTTTTCGGTTGGTTTTTAAAAGGGTCCCTTTTTTTTTGTTATTTGAAAAAGTTCCTCTCCTTTTTAATCCAATTTTGAAACTCCCCCTTTTTGGTGTTGTGTTGTGCCATGTCTCTTTCCATTGCAGGATGCAGAGCCTTGGCTTTTTCTTGAGAAATTAGCAGGGGACTTTTTTCAATGCAGGTTTTGTTTTGCTATCTTTTTGATGAAATTCAGATGGAGTATTGGAGGGTGTAGGTTTGCTGTATCACTGCAAAAATGTAGAAGTCAAAGATGCCTATCCCAAGGCTTTGGCATGTTATGCTATGGAATAAATAAACATATAAAATGGAAATAATGAAACCTAATTAAAATTATGTTAACTAAACTAGACTAAAAAATAAAATGCTAATAGAAACTAATTAATTAATTAAAACAATTTCACTAATTAAATAATCAAAATAAATCTATATATATAAAAATAACTAATCAAATTTATTTAAATTAAAATTGAACTAGGGAATCTCAAAATATGATTTTTTTTATTATCTTTAAAAGGAAGCAAGAAAAGTAAAACTTAAGCAATTAAACTTAAAGAATTATTTCTAAACCTACCTAAATCAAATATAATTAATTTAACTTGAATAAATAAGATAATTAAACTTAAATAATGGCTAAGTTAAAACAAATTAAAATGCATGATTATATGAAAAATGAGATGTTAAACCAATGAATGCAAAAAAAGATCGATTTCGAAATATCGCAAAAAATGCGTCAAATGAACAAAAAAATCGAAGAAAAAAAAATTTTTTTGGTCAAAATTTAGGGTATGACAGCTGCCCCTATTTAAATATCTTCACCAGATAAAATGAGTGATGTTAATCCTCATAAAATCGGAGTGAAAGGTATTTAAATATATAAAAACCGAAAATTTTGCCCCTAAATGCAATGACATGCCGAGAACTGTGTGGGACTCCTGCTGGGGATATGATATGCGAGATGCAAGGATACTTAATGTGCTGATTTTTAAATAATGAATATGCTGAATATGGTACGATGCAGATAAATGCGACAGTAATTCACAGAAACGCAAACTGAGGGTGAAAACTCACTAGGGATAATAATATGCTAGGGATGACAAGACAGAAATAGGATGTATTCAAAGTGGTAAATCAACAGGTTCAAGTGTAACTGCTGGAACTAAGAATAACAACAGACGGGCAACAAAACAAAATCCATATCATAAGATTAATGAACAAACTGACACTTTAGGACAACAAGAAAAAGAGAGTTCAAAGTAAAAACGTAAAACTTAATGTGATGAGTTAGTAAGTTCAAAGATGACTATTGGGGATCCCGATACAGCAACTCAGCGATCAGGAAAACAAAACTCAACACAGAGATTGAGGAAATAAATAAATAAATCTTGACACGGTGGTCAATAAAATAACAGACCTCGACAACGGTGGTCGGGAAAATAAAAATAACAGGCGTCGACAATGGTGATCGGGAAAATAAAATGGCAGACATCGACAACGGTGGTCGGGAAAATAAAATAGCAGACCTCGACAACGGTGGTCGGAAAATAAAATGACAGGTGTCGACAACGGTGGTCGGGAAAATAAAATAGCAGGTGTCGACAACGGTAGTCGGGAAAATAAAATAGCAGGTGTCGACAACGGTGGTCGGAAAAATAAAATAACAGGCATCGACAACGGTGGTCGGGAAAATAAAATAACAGGTGTCGACAACGGTGGTCGGAAAAATAAAATAACAGGCATCGACAACGGTGGTCGGGAAAATAAAATAGCAGACATCGACACGACGGTCGGGGAAGCAATTCAACACGGCGGTTGAGGAAATAAATAATAGACAATGACTCGGCGGTCAGGAAATGAAAAGTAACAGACATCGACACAGCGGTCTGGAAATAAATAACTGTCATCGATGCGGCGGTCGGGAAATGAAATAATTGTCATCGACGCGGCGGTCGGGAAATGAAATAACTGTCATCGACGCGGCGGCCGGGAAGACAATTCAACACGACGGTTGAGGAAATTAATAATTGTCAATGACACGGCGGTCAGGAAATAAAATAACTGTCATCGACGCGGCGGTCGGGAAAATAAAATAGCAGACATCGACACGGAGGTCGGGGAAGCAATTCAACATGGCGGTTGAGGAAATAAATAATAGACAATGACTCGGCGGTCAGGAAATGAAAAGAAACAGACAACGACACGGCGGTCTGGAAATAAATAACTATCATCGACGCGGTGGTCGGGAAATGAAATAACTGTCATTGACGCGGCGGTTGGGAAAATAAAAATAACAGTCATTCACACGACGGTCGGGAAAATAAAAAATAACAGATAAATAATCCCAAGTGATAAATCAACAGGTTCAAGTGTAACTGTTGATACCGAGGATAAAGAAAACAAACACAGTGTTTGGGCAGTGGTTCTGTGCGACCAACAGATACCGGGAGCCGAATGCGAAGCATTTTAAAGATAAATCAAACGGTTCTAGGTGACCAGCTGGAAAATTAAGAAAAATGTTGGAGTTTTCAATGAGATAAACGACCAACCTCTGGAAATTCCTTACATGAAGAATTCCAAGAAAAACTTTCAGGAATTATCAGGAGAGCACGGGTGCGTGCTGAATTAGACAACCCTAAATCTTAAGCAAACAGCTTGAAGTATTTATGCCCCTGATCATTGGGCTTAACAGAAGTATTGGTGGTACTAAGGTATATATCAATGAGGGCCTCTGCGGGGAATACCAGTTTTGTTGGAAAAAACCTCAGGTTAACCACACTGCGGGGTACCAACAACAATGGACTTTAAAATAACAAAAGACAATAATCTGGACCTGGAGTTAGACAGACGACAACTGGGGAGAGACAAATGATTATGTCAAATGCGTATGATTGAACATGATGCCAATGACCATGATATGCAAATGCTGACTCTAGGGAGACAGAGAACTTTGATAAAGCGGGAAGAGTATGATCTCAGCATAAATACTCAGACGAGCAATAAGAAAGATGTTGGGGAGATGCATTCAAAACTTGGAAATCGATGTTTGGTCCAAGGATTCATCCAAGAGTGCTACCAGCTTCTAATCCTCTGCGGGGATTTCTGTAATAATTGCACAGGAGTGTTGCTACAAGCCAGAGGGTTTTTTAGAAGACAGAAAATCTTTTAAATTTGTCTAAAGTCAAAGAAATTTGAATGTTTTCAGTATGATTTCAAAAACTGTTTTAAATTTTTTTTTGTCATTTTCAGAGTTAAATTGTAACTCAGTAAAGACATTTTGCATAACAAAGAAAATAAGAAGCTGAAAGACAAAGTTTAAAGGCAAAGGTTGTATTTCATTCAAGAATGGTAGCTTGCCAATAGCAAAACTCCATGGGAAATTACAATTTGAAAATGGCAATGGGGAAAGGTGTACATTGAATCCAACGACCACTATAATCCCTAATAACTAAAACCGCCTAACACCTTGCTTCTGACAAGAGTGACTGGATTGGTCTCCAAGTAATGATCTTCAGTAATGGTAAACACTATCTGATACAGTCAAATGCCTTTGTCCCTAATTTTTGCCTGGACCGCCCTTTCGGGTTTTCAATCCACCGAGACGCTCTTTTTTGCCTAAGCCGCCCTTTCAGGTTTTCAACTTAGCGAGCTCTTATTTTGGTTTTTATCCCTAACTTTTGCCTGGATCTCCTTCATAGGTTATGACCCACCGGGATACCCATTTTTTCCTAGGTCGCCATTTCTGGTTTTCGACCTAGCGGGCTTTATTTAGGCATAATATTTTTTGACTGCATCAGAATTTACCGGGTGTTTCAGTTGTTCGCCATCCATAGTTGTGAGGATTAGGGAACCTCCGGAGAATGCCACATTCACAACATATGGACCTTCATAGTTAGGGCACCATTTTCCACGCATGTCTTTGTGGACTCGCAAGATTTTCCTGAGTACAAGATCTCCTTCTTTGAATTCTCGGAGACAGACTTTCTTGTCAAATGCTCTCTTGATGCGCTTTTGGTACAACTGGCCATGGCATATGGCAGTCATTCTCTTCTCATCAATGAGGTTCAGTTGGTCATATCTTCTTTGGACCCACTCAGCTTCCTCCAGTTTGGTTTCCATCAAGATCCTCAAAGATGGTATCTCTACTTCAATAGGGAGAACTGCATCCATCCCATAGACCAAAGAGAAAGGGGTTGCCCCTGTTGAAGTGCGAACTGATGTTCTATATCCGTGTAAAGCATATGGTAACATCTCGTGCCAGTCTTTGTAAGTCTTCACCATCTTCTGCAGGATCTTCTTGATGTTCTTGTTCGCAGCTTCAACAGCTCCATTCATCTTCGGGCGGTAAGGAGAAGAGTTATGATGTTTAATCTTGAATGTATCACACAATTCTTTCATCGTCTTGTTGTTCAAATTGGTCCCATTATCTGTGATGATTCGGCTTGGGATCCCATATCGGCAGATAATTTGGTTCTTGAGGAAACGGGCAACCACTTGCTTTGTCACATTGGCGTAGAAAGCTGCTTCTACCCATTTGGTGAAGTAATCGATTGCTACCAAGATAAACCGATGACCATTGGAAGCTTTAGGCTCAATTTCCCCTATCATATCAATGCCCCACATGGAGAAAGGCCAAGGCGATGATAGAACATTCAAAAGGGTCGGAGGTACGTGCACCTTGTCGGCATAAATCTGACATTTATGACACTTCCTGGCGTACTTGAAACAATCTGATTCCATGGTCAACCAGAAATATCCAGCTCTCAAGATCTTCCTGGACATGGCATGTCCATTGGCATGTGTTCCAAATGATCCTTCATGGATTTCCCTGATCAATAAGTCTGCTTCGCGCTTGTCCACACATCTGAGTAGAACCATATCGTGATTTCTCTTGTAAAGCACATTATTGCTGAGGAAGAACTTGGATGCCAATCTTCTCAGAGTCTTCTTGTCTAAAGTTGTTGCATCCGCTGGGTATACCTGATTTTGCAAATAGTTCTTGATGTCATAGAACCATGGTTTCTCATCAGTTTCTTCTTCTACCAGTAGACAGTAGGCTGGTGTAGTTTTTCGCTCGATTGTAATGAGTGGAGCTTCATTAAGAAATCTGACTTGAAACATAGAGGCCAGCATAGCCAAAACGTCTGCAATTTGATTCTCTGCTCTAGGAACATGATGGAAAGTGACTTCATCAAAGTATTTAATTAATTCCACAATGTGGGCATGGTAAGGGATCAACTTCTCATCACGGATCTCCCATTCACCTTTGACTTGGTAGATTACTAGAGCTGAGTCTCCATATACTTCAAGGATCTTGATTCTGGTATCTATTGCAGCTTCAATACCCAAAACACATGCTTCATACTCTGCAATGTTGTTTGTACATTCAAAACATAATCTGACCGTGAAGGGAGTATAACCACCATCAGGATTCATCAACACAGCTCCCACACCATGCCCCATGTAATTAGAAGAACCGTCAAACATCATCTTTCATCGAGAACCGGGCTCGGGACCTTCATCTGGACCTGGAACTTCACAGTCCTTTATCAACATAATGTCATCGTCTGGGAAATCGAATTTCAAAGGTTCATAGTCCTCAACAGGGTGATCAACAAGGTAGTCAGACAAAACACTACCTTTGATAGATTTCTGGGTTACATACTAGATGTCATATTCAGATAACAACATGTGCCAACGAGCAAGCCTTCCTGTCAAGGCAGGCTTCTCAAAAATGTACTTTATTGGATCCATTTTCGAGATCAACAAAGTAGTGTGACAAATCATGTACTGCCTCAGGCGTCTGGCCGCCCATGTCAAAGCACAACAAGTATTTTCTAAAAGTGAATATCGGCTTTCACAATCTGTGAACTTCTTGCTTAAGTAATAAATGGCATGTTCCTTGCGATCGGTTTCATCCTGTTGGCCTAATACACAACCCATAGATCCCTCAAGTACAATTAGGTACATGAAAAAAGGCTTCCCTGGAGTAGGTGGGATTAAGATAGGAGGTTCCTGCAGGTAAACCTTAATCTTCTCAAAAGCCATTTGACAATCAGGACTCCACTCAATTGCTTGATTCTTTCGAAGAAACTTGAATAAAGGCTCGCATGTTGCAGTCATGTTAGAGATGAATTTGGAGATGTAGTTCAATCTTCCAAGGAAACCTCTGACTTGCCTTTCTGTTTTCGGAGCTGGAATTTCTTGAATTGCTCTGACCTTATCCGGATCTACCTCAATTCCTTGCTGACTAACAATAAAACCAAGTAATTTTCCTGATCAGACACCAAAGGTACACTTAGCTTGATTCAGACGCAGTTGGAACTTTCTGAGACGCTCAAATAACTTCAGGAGATGATTCAAATGATCCTCCTCACTCTGTGATTTGGCAATCATATCATCTACGTAAACTTCTATTTCCTTATGCATCATATCATGAAAAAGGGTGACCATTGCCCTTTGATAAGTGGCTCCTGCATTTCTAAGATCGAATGGCATAACTTTGTAACAATAAGTGCCCCATGGTGTGATGAAAGTGGTTTTTTTCATATCGTCAAGATCCATCTTAATCTAGTTATATCCTGAAAATCCATCCATGAAGGAGAAAACAACGAACTTAGCAGTGTTGTCAACCAAAGTATCAATGTGCGGAAGAGGGAAATCGTCTTTTGGGCTGGCTTTGTTCAAATCCCTATAGTCCACGCACATTCTAACCTTGCCATCCTTCTTGGGGACTGGCACGATGTTAGCTACCCACTCAGGGTACTTTGCAACTGCGAGGAATCCAACATCAAATTGTCTTTTGACCTCCTCTCGAATCTTCAGAGCCATGTCTGGTCTCGTTCTTCGGAGCTTTTGCTTTACTGGCGGACAATCTGGTCGAAGCGGCAACTTATGAACAACTATGTCTGTGTCCAAACTGGGCATATCCTGATACGACCATGCAAACACATCCACATACTCTTTGAGAAGCTTGACCAATCTTCCTCTGATGTCTGCCCCAAGTGTTGTACCAATCTTGACTTCCTTCTTATCTTCATCGGTGCCAAGGTTGATTGTCTCTACCTGCTCCTTATGCGGCTGAAGATCTGTGTGCTCATACTCAACTAATCTTGCCAGTTCTTCGGGAATGACACAATCTTCCTCACTTTCATCTTCCGCTTGATAGATGGGCGAATCGAAGTTAGGAGAGAAT
Source organism: Lathyrus aphaca (assembly GCA_963966055.1). NCBI lineage: Eukaryota > Viridiplantae > Streptophyta > Magnoliopsida > Fabales > Fabaceae > Lathyrus > Lathyrus aphaca. The sequence goes on along the minus strand of OZ014524.1, from coordinate 410,104,511 downwards.
ATAGAGTCATTGGATTCAACAAGGTTTTCATTTGTTCTGCATATGGGAATGATTTGCTTTTATTAAAAGTGAAAATAGGGGGATGCAAGAAAAACTTTTTATTAGCTTTGAAAGATTTCCATTTTCTTTTAAAAGTGAAAAGAGAAAAAAAAACAGTAAATAAAAACAAAGTAATAATTTAACAAAATGCCTTCATTGATTGAAACTTGAAAATGAGAAGGGGCCCTACAAAATGATCCCATAGCCTTGGGCAGAGCTAGGGAACTTTGAAAACACTTGAAGAAAACAATAAATTACTTTGACAATGGAAAACATTCTGGGATCTCAACTGCCTCCCAATTGCCCAAAGCTGCTTCACACTGATAAACCAAATGATCCACATCTTCATCTTCAGCGTCCCCATTAATTGCATTGATCTGATAGCCGGCACTGGAAAACAACTCTTGAATGGTCTTTGGACGTCCTTTGACGAAGGTTGATGCTCCTTCCTTCACATGAGTTGGTTTGTAACCCAACCCGTAACGATCTAGCTTCTGTTTGACTTCAATGACATCACCCTAACCTTCACGGCTTTCTTCTTCGATAGTGGAAATGGTACTTTTCAGCGATGCAAAAGATGGAATGCCTTTCCCCTTTGGATCTTCTACCTCCATAAGGACTACATTGGCTATCCCAAGAGCTTGGAAAGCAGTTTCCAAAACATCTTCATCAGCCTCAATATAACTAAAGGAAGAAAGGTTGCTGACCATGAGATTTTCTTCACCAGACACAGTTACCAGCTTATTATCGACCACAAACTTCATCTTCTGGTGTAAGGTAGAAGTGACTGCCCCATCGGCATGGATCCAAGGTCTTCCCAGCAAACAACTATAATTAGGATTAATGCCCATAACCTGGAAAGTGATCTTGAACACCTGTGGTCCAATCAAGATTGGCAGGTCGACTTCTCCAATAACAGTCCTCCTTGACCCATCAAAAGCTTTCACAATTAGTGCACTGGGCCTCATCTCCGCCCCTTGATAAGATAACTTGGCAAGCGTTCTTTTCGGCAAAACATTCAATGAAGATCCTGTATCCACAAGAACTCTTGTTAAAGTATCCTCTTAACATTTTACAGATATGTGAAGAGCACGGTTATGGTCCAAGCTGTGAGCAACTCTAGTTTTGATTGATTATAATTTTTAAGTGTTTGTGTTTTCTTCATATTAAGAAAAATACTTGCCTTTAGATCTTTTGTTTCATTTTCTCTCAATGTTTTGTTTTTCTGAAAAATACGCAAAATGAATCGATTCATTCCAATATGTATCGATTCATGCTGTTTGAAGGATTATGGAAATTCGCAAAATGAATCGATTCATCTTGTCATGTATCGATTCATGCTGTTTGAATGGTTCTGGATTTTCTTCTATGAATCGACACATACAAACATGCATCGATTCATTGCTTGTTCTATTCTCTGTTTTTATAAATCTGTTCAGTATGTATCGATTCATCGTGTCTTGAATCGTTTCATTTGTCTATTTTTCTTCTAACAGAATCTGCATATATATGTGGAGTGTTTCATTTAGTGTTGGAATAGATCACAGAAAATTGCAGACGAATTTTAGAGTGATAGATCATTGAAGAACACATCAAGAAAAGGCTTTTGGAGTGTGGACAATTCAATGTTGAGCAGGATTGAAACCTAGAATCAAATTCATCTTCATCATCTTCTCAAAGACCTTAATTCAAGAACATCAACAAGGAAGTGTGTGCTATTCTGTGAATTGAAGGCTTATGAGATAATGTTCAGTGGTACGATCGGAGATCCAGCTGAGTTGAAGATTGATAGAAGGTTTCAAGGAAAAACCAGCTGGATTTTCCTTCAAGAACGGGCGTGTTCTTGAGGGTTTGTTAGTCACGTTTACAAGGCAGATTCAGCCGCAGTGTAAGATTTGGAAATCGGGGGATTTCGCAAATAGATCGTGGAACCGGTGAATTGCTTGTATTACTTGCAGGGAGTCTTGATTGGGCTCAGATCAAGTGAAGGTTGATACAATAGGAAGATCTAGGTGTATAGATTTCTGGTGTTTGTATAGCAACCTTGTAATCGACGAATTCAGCAATATTGATATAAAAGTTCTCAATTTCGGTTTGAAATTGAGAGGGAGACGTACCCACATGTGAGGACGAACGTGGGGAACTTCCTTACCAAATCTCGGTGTATTGTATTCCTTCTCTATCTATATTTACGTTTTCATTTGTTTTTGATTCATTGGAAATAGCTTTAGTGATAGGTGCATTCAACTGTTTTACATCTTGTGTGTTTAATCCTTTATCATCTCAATCGTAAATCCAGCACGTTATCACATGTCTGGTCTTCTAGTGGCTGGTCCAGAATAGACGCTTGTATATTTGGGACCGTTGTTTCCGTAAATCTTTGAAAACTCTGAAAAACGTATTAAATCCTTGTAAATAAGGAGGTGATCCATTCACCCCCCCTCAAGATCACTAGCTACAGCGTCTAACACAAGCCATCCTTTGGAAGATCCTCCATACTAAAGTTGAGATTGTTACATGCAGTGATATTGGCAATGACTCCATCGAACTGATTCACAGTTATATCATGCGTAACATGAGCTTGGGCTAGTAATTTCTGGAGGGCACCTCGATGGGCTGGCGAATGCATTAGAAGTGATAAGATAGATATTTTGGAAGGCGTTTGATGTAACTGATCAATAACCTTATAATCGCTCTTCTTAATGATTCTGAGAAATTCTGCATCCTCTCCTTCCAAGACCACCCCTTTATCCTGGTTGACAACAGTGGGAATTACTTCTTTAGGTGGAACTGTATTGGCTTGCTGAGTGTAAACACGACCACTGCGAGTTAATCGACTGGCACCTGCTATGTCGGCACTTGCCACTTTTGAACTTTCCTTCTGACCATCCTGTCCAAACTTCTGATGAATTCCCCCTGTATCATACTTCCACGGAACTGATTTGGTATCTTCATAAAGGAAAAGGTTACTCCTTTGCTCAAACCTTGGTTCAGGTATATTGAAAATGGGCACCACCAGTTCTGGCATATCAAAGATGGGTTGAACTCTTGGGAACTCAGGCAGGTTAAACACCGGTGCCATGGTAGAATCAGATTCAGGCAAGTTGAAAATGGGTTCAATCATTGCCACTTCATTCCTTTTCACACGACCGCTTACTTGTAAAACACCCAGATTAATTAAACTTTGAACATCTCTCAAAACCAGTTCACATCCCTTTGGATTATTCGTACACGCTTCACAATTCTTATGACAGTTCTTCCGCATACCCACCTCTACTAACTTCGCATGGAAGTCTCTAAGCGGGGTTTTGATCTCTGTGGCGTTGAAAATCAAATCTTCGTCAGACTCGTCAACAATGGCATTTATGGACCCATGCTTGGGTAAAGGATTGTTTTTAACATTCGGACCAGTATCTCCAAATGACAAAATGTTTTTATCCATTAGATCCTTCACAACATACCTCAAAGCAATACAATTTTCCAAATCGTGCCCCGGAGCACCTTCGTGGAACAAACAGTGAGCACTTGAGTTGTAACCCGGTGGAAGCGGATCTGGTGGAGGAGCCAAAGGCCTTGGAGTAACCAAGCCTTTCTTCAGTAGTGAGGGATATAATTCAGTATAGGTCACAGGGATCCGAGGATAGGGAGGCCTTCCTCCTGGCCTTCTATTCTGAAAGTTGGAATTCGGATGAGGAGCTGGAGTCCTCTGCTGGTAGGCTGAAGCATTGGGCGCTCGTTGATAGCCTGGATTGTTGAGCATTGGTTGATAAGCTGGGATCACTGGAGCCGCTTGCTGGTACATCGGTACCGCTTGAGTTGGCCGATACATTGGGACTTGTGGATTGTATGATGGTTGAACTGCCGCCACATAAGGATGTTGAACATACTGTGGTGGGTAGACATACTGGTGTTGAGCCACAGGTGGAGGCCTCTGCCAAAGCTGATTTCTCCTTTGACACGTCATTATTGCATTTGTCTCGCCCTCTTTCTTTTTGTGGAAATTGCTGGTAAATTTCTTGACATTGTTTCCACTACCATTGCTGGAACTGATAGATGCACCACTCATCTTTCCATTTTTCAGTCCAAATTCAACCTTAATTCCCACAGCTACAAGGTCAGAAAAGCTAGCAGTTACGCTTCCCACAATTCTCTCAAAGAATTCTGGTCGCACCGTGTCAACAAACCAATCAGCTAACTCCTTTTCAGACAACGGGGGATCTACCTGAGAAGCGGTCCCTCTCCACCTCTGAGCATATTCTTTAAATGATTCAGAATCTTTCTGTGACATACTCAACAGTTGCCTCCTATCGGGAGCAAGGTTCATATTGTACTTGTATTGCTGGATGAAAGCATCTGTCAGGTCTTGAAAACTTCAGATCTTTGACTGATCTAGCGTTAAATACCACTTGGAGGAGATTCCCTTCAGGCTATCTTGGAAGCAATGGATCATTAATTTGTCATTGTCTACCTGCGCAGCCATTCTTCGATAGTACATCAAGAGATGGTTCTTGGGACACGTTGCGCCCTCGTACATGTCAAAAGTGGGTATCTTGAACTTTGGAGGAATTACCAGTCTAGACACCAGACACATCTCTCTAGCAGCAGCCCCGAAGATCTGGTCGCCTTCAATTGCTCTTAACCTTTTCTCCAGGGTATCAAAATTCTCTTGCATCTTTTCATGTTTCTCATTTCCATTCTCCGACATATCTGGCACGTCATACACCTGAGGGTCATTAAAGTATGGTTGGGCATGGGTGTGCACAATGTCTGGTGTGAAATTAGTAACCACATGGTTCTCTTCATTAGTCACAGGAATAGTCTGCTGAGCAACAAATCCTTGAGGGGGAGGTACAAAACCTTGGGAAGGAAATGCAAAACCCTGAGAAGGAGGTGCGAAACTTTGAAAAGCGAAACCTTGGGAAGGAGGGAAGAAACCCTGAGCAGTAAGTCCTTGGGAAGGAGGGATAAAACTTTGAGAAACAAAACCCTGAGGAGGAGGTACAAATCCATGGGGAAGCCCAAAAGGAGGCCAGGTCACAGGGGTGGTGACTGATGGCGTAGGCTCAGTCATTGCAGTGACGATCTCTGACACTACAGTCTGTTGGGTATCTAATTTTGCTCGAATGACTTGCAGCATTTCCATCATCTGACCCATATTTCCACAAAGATCAGAAAGCTCATCATTAACTCTGTCCATCTCTAGGTCTCTTTCAGCCATCTTCTTCTTAGTCTGAGCTCGGGTGGAATACTTGCGTGAGATCCTCGGTGTGACAGCTGGAAAGGAGTTGACGAGAATGAGTTTTTGACAAATGCAAATGCGGAGATGCACTCATGAGTAAAAAATGCAAATGCTTCAAGGGACTTAAGAAGTTATTGAAAAACATCAAAATGGGTAAAGTTTTCTTGTTATTTTTTTCAAAAAACTAAAAAACTGAAGTCCATTCATGGTAAAATATATGATGTTTGCAACAAAAATCTCTTTGTTCTTTGAAACATTTACTAAAATGATGCATATGATGCTGAGATGCAACGATGCAGGGATGCAAGGATGCAAGGTGCCATAGGTAAATTCGGAACCTTCCTAATAGGTGGGCTGTAAGAGATTGGTTCTGCGTTTTGCTACCCATAAATCCCACTCACAGGATAGTTTCTACGGTTATGGTTTAAGGAAACTCAAGGTCACGGACGTTTATCGTATTAACGCTCCGCCGCAGGCTAGCTGCATTATGACGATAATAACGATAAGGTCCACCTTGAGTGGAGTTCTCATGCTAGGCTGATAAAGGGGCGAGCCCTCGGAGCCTAACATTACACAACCACCAAAATTGAAACAGGTCCTAGGGGATCCTAGAATCACATCCCTTTCGTAAATCAGGTCACGCGACAGGCTAGCTGCGTTGCGATAAGATCTACGAAAAGTCTAACTATCTGGGGGAGATTTCATGCTAGGCGTGCAAGGAGCGAGTCCTTGGAGACTAACACTAATAACATCCAATTCTAAACTTAGGTATTCCCTCTACTTTTTCCACCACTCAAATTTTACTTGCAAAGTGACCCCAATATCCCACAAACAAATAATATAATGAGCGATAAATGGAAAGCGGTAAAAGAACAAATAAACAAACATAAATAATAAACATAGAGAAGACAAGAAGAGATAAGATCAAACAAATAAACACACAAAGCTAAGTTAGGCTCGACCCACACTAGCATGGAGCTATTCCCCAGCAGAGTCGTCAACTGTCGTACCTCGAAAAAAATACGATCCTAAAACAAACAACAGAGCCGCCACCTAATTCTATTTATTCTACGAGAGAAAAGGGAGATATAGATACAACCTAATAAAGGATAAGAAATGGTTTACGAAACCAAATTCTAAGTTCGGGAGTCGGTTACGCAAGGGGAAGGTATTATCACCCCTCACGTCCGTTGTACTCAACGGGAACCTCTTAGCTAATTATGCGATTAAATGTTTGATCTTAAGTCTTGTCTTCTTAATGATTGTTAATATGTTTGTTCTAAGGAAATTAAAGTTTTAAATTAATATTAAGACGAGGAAAAGATTAAAGTTTCTATTATTGTGATTTAAACAGAGAAATAGTTAAATTTTTTATTAGGGTGCTCGCGAAGGATTAAAATCCTCATGCCTACGTATTCCCTTGTGCAATGGGAAAGTCAGAGCTCCGTAGTTCGTGCGACTACGGTTTGTGATTTTTAAATTGGACAATTGTTTAAAATGCATTCTACTGCAAAGCGTTTGCTTATACTCGCGGTGGAGGTTGAAGCGCTAGCTTGTTTGCGAGATAGAATGATTTAAACAATGTTCGTTTTGAAGAAAAGTGTTTGACTTTTGTTAAGGTATTTTAAACAAAAGGGCGAATGAACCAAGTCGCGTGGGGCTAGCCCAGGAGCGTTTCATTCCAAAATGTGCAGAGTGCTAGACTCCGGAGTTCTGTCTTTCGCTGATTGATTATGAAAATGATTTTAATTGGTCGGTAAGTTTTAAGTTGTTTTAAGATATGAAAGAGCGAATGAAGCGCGTCACGTGGGGCTAGCCCAGGAACGATTCATTCTAGAACGTGCGGAATGCTAGACTCCGGAGCTCTGTTCTTTCGTATTCAAATTTATAAAATGATTGAGATATTTTGATATACGAATGGTGATTGAATCACGTCGCGTGGGGCTAGCCCAGTAATGGTCCAATCCAGAACGTGCAGAGTGCTGGACTCCGGAGCTCTGTTTTCGTATATTAATTTATAAAATAAGTTGGATATATTTTTTTAGACGTTTTAGAATTGACGTGATTAATAACGAAGGAGTGAACGAAACAATACGCGTGGGGCTAGCCCAGTTGTGGTTCTTTCTAGAATGTGCGGAGTGCTAGACTCCGGAGCTCTATTCCTTGTTAAATTAATTAAGACGCATAAAAGTCGTGCAGACGGCGATCACATAGGTGACCGACTTACGTGTGTGCATGGATGAAGTGTATAGAAAAAATTTACTTGGCATCGGATCAAGAAATTAAATTATCTTTCGAAATGATTATTCTTAGCGTGGAGTATTCATTTTTTACTCGATAAAAATATAGTCGTAACGCGATGATGAATCAATAAGCATAACATATCATGAACGTTCAAACAAGTACCATGCAACCAAGCGCACAAATGACCATGCAAGTATAAGTTATTTAGAAACTGCAATAACAAAACACTAAATAAGAGGAAAAGAAATCAAATTATAAATGGTAAAAAAAACAAAGTAAAACGTGACCATTTTTCTTGTATTTTTAACTTTTAAACAAAAATATTTTTCTATGAAGTTTCTACAAAACATTATTATTCTTCTATGAACAAAACTTGCCATAAGCCAATAAGCCACCACCTGTTATCACTAATTTTTATTTATAAAGTATGGGCCGTGTATAATTATTATTGGAACTAAAAAACAAACCCCAACACTAATATTAACCTGCACTAAAGGAAAATTAAATGAGACAATATATCCTATTGTGTTTTATGTGGCAAGGTGGAAAGAAAACGAGAAAAAAACATTCAGTAGCATTAATGTGGCGGCATTGTACGATATTAAAACCCACTCTACTTTTATCAACATGCCACATGGCCATTAGGTGTCTAAAGCCAAAGAGTTAGTATTGGAATTTTGATCATTCATCTTGCTAGGCATTATAAGTTTTAACATCAAACATCATTACCAATAAAAAAAAAAACTCCGCCATCGATGCATTGACTCAGCAAATAAATTTGTTTTTTTATAAAACCTATTAGAATTCCATTTAACAAAAGGGATTGATTAAATCTTGTTTTTTTTAAAACAAAACAAACAAACATATGAGGAGCCAATGAGCAGTTAACCCTTTTATTTCTAATATCTCTTTTTTCTATCAACTCCAAGAACAAATCATTTCTTCTCTTTCTTCAGTTGTCTTCCTCATAAAAAAAGTCTAACTTTCATCGCACACAATTAATTCACCCAAAACCAAAGAACCACATATCAAATGCAAGGAAAACATGAAGTCAATCGGTAAGATCAATCACGTTAGAGCAGAAAATGCAAAAGGAAAGAAGGTCTACCGGTTGTGGATGTTGAAGACGCAGAATAATAGGTGCTTGCTCGAATCCGCTTCTTCCTTCTTTGTTGATTGTTGCTTTTTTCTCGGTCTTCTCTTCTCCCTCACGAATCTATTTCGCTCTCGCGGAAGCTCCGGGTTCAAGGTTTTGCGTTTTGGGGTTTACGGTTGTTGTGGCCGAGAATGATTGGTCTGTGTTCTGCATTTATGATTTGTAGCATCCTCCTTCAAACTGCTCACGAATGTGTTTTCCAGTTTAACTTTTCTGTCTTTGGGTGGTACAGATCCACCGTTTGGGGTTTTTGATTGAAGGTTATGGTTAAGAGGGTTGGATGTTGAGCGGTCAAAGGAAATGGTTGAGGAAGTTGTTTTTGGATCCTGTGTTTTTTGGTTTCCCAGAACTCGTCTTGGCCTCCCCTCCCATTTCTGAGTTTTCGGTTGGTTTTTAAAAGGGTCCCTTTTTTTTTGTTATTTGAAAAAGTTCCTCTCCTTTTTGAATCCAATTTTGAAACTCCCCTTTTTTGGTGTTGTGTTGTGTTGTGTCCATTTCCATTGCAGGATGCAGAGCCTTGGCATTTTCTTGAGAAATTAGCAGGGGACTTTTTTCAATGCAGGTTTTGTTTTGCTATCTTTTTGATGAAATTCTGATGGAGTATTTGAGGGTGTAGGTTTTCTGTATCACTGCAAAAATGCAGAAGTCAAAGATGCCTATCCAAAGGCTTTGGCATGTTATGTTATGGAATAAATAAACATATAAAATGGAAATAATGAAACCTAATTAAAATTATGTTAACTAAACTAGACTAAAAAATAAAACGCTAAAAGAAACTAATTAATTAATTAAAACAATTTCACTAATTAACTAATCAAAATAAATCTATATATATAAAAAGAACTAATCAAATTTATTTAAATTAAAATTGAACTAGACAATCTCAAAATATGATTTTTTTTATTATCTTTAAAAGGAAGCAAGAAAAGTAAAACTTAAGCAATTAAACTAAAAGAATTATTTCTAAACCTACCTAAATCAAATTTAATTAATTTAACTTGAATAAATAAGATAATTAAACTTAAATAATGGCTAAGTTAAAACAAATTAAAATGCATGATTATATGAAAAATGAGATGTTAAACCAATGAATGCAAAAAAAAAGATCGATTTCGAAATATTGCCAAAAATGCGTGAAATGAACAAAAAAATCGAAGAAACAAATTTTTTTTTTGGTCAAAATTTAGGGTATGACACAAGGCATACCCTAATTGCCTTTTGAAAAGTAAAGGATTGTAGTTGATGCAACCCTTCACTCCAATCAGGGGTACATTGGGATACTTCCCACAGTTGGTGATGATATCTCTGCCCTTGGTGCTCTGAGTGCACCATCTGATGTCTTCTGAAGTAAGGGCAATCATTCTCTTAGCCCAGTTTCTTGACTGATGAGGATTCATGAAAGCTTCTGACTTTGGCAAGTGCCTAAACAACCAACAATAGAAGAGAGGTGCACAACATCTGACTAATCTTCCCCTCTGCTTCTCATTCCTTTCATGCACTGAGTAGTAAAAGTCTCCCAACAAGGTAGTTACTGGATTCTTCAACAAGAAAAAGTGGATAACACTCTTGCTTACAAACTTAGGCTCGTCTGCAAACAAGATGATACACATAACACCCCCATAAACACAAATCAAAATAGCGCTAGGAGAAACCCACAAAAAGAACCAGAAGCCCTGGTTGCAAGATAAGTCCCCAGCAGAGTCGCCAAGCTGTCGCTCCCCCGAAAAGACACTAGGTCCCCAAGGTACATACGCGAAAGGTCGGCGAAAAGAGAAAATGAAATGAAGTGAATAGAGTCGCCAGCTAGGCCTTTTTATCCCGAAGGAAAGGTAATGCTGCATAAACCTGGAAAGAGATGGATAAGACGGTCGCGAACCAGATAAACTAAGAAAGGGGGTTGGTTACAATCTGGGAAGGTATTAGCACCCAGATTGTTCGTCGTACTCGATGGGATCCACGCTTACAAGATTGTGTCTAAAGGGGTAGGTGTGTGCTATCTGTGTGCAAAAGCTAAGAAAAGAATATACAGGTGTCAGTGCAAAAGGAAGTGAAATGCTCAGGGACTAAGGCTTTAGAAAGAATGTTGAAAGAGGGGGATGACAAAGAGACTTTTGTTCGATAACAATTAAGTTATGCCTATGTATCCTCTCGTGCAATGAGGAAGTCAGAACACCGTAGTTCGACTCAAAGATACTGAAAGATAAATTGACTGTGAACTGCTTGCTTGTCTATGCTCAAGTGTACGACTCGTATGGCTCAAGTGCTAACTGTCTTGCATTAGACGGAAGAAGCAAGTTCTCGTTTGTGAATGAGTGTGATGAGAAAAGAATCCCGAAGGAGACGATTATTGTTTGTTTTTGTGTTTTTAGTTTTGTTATTGTCTTTGGTGTTTTGCATAAGTTAATGAGCTTAAGCCTAAATCAAGGGCTTGTAAACTCATTATATCCTCCCTGATTAGGGATAATGAGCCTACTTAAGTATGAGATAAACATCTCAACTTTATTACCTTAATGATGTAGGGTTAAAATCATTAACCTACTTGTGATTAATTAGATGTTTTTTTGGATTTTTGTTTATTGCTAAGTAATGAGTTTAATCTCTAATCACAGATTAGTGAACTTATTACACCATCCTAATAGAAGGATAATAGATGAGAACACTTATGCTGGGGAAGATACCTCAACTTAATCCATGGTTAAGGATTAAATTCATTATATAACAAGCCTTTATTAAATGAATTTTAATTGAAGGATGAGATTAAGAAGTGGATTTTATGGTTTGTAAGACAACTTGAGGAGGACTTGTCCATTAAACACTAGGGTTAGTCCCTCTTAACCATAAGGAAGAGTTAGAACCCTAATGTAAGGCCCAAGTTACAAGATAAAGTCTTGATGATTATTAAGTGATTTGATTAAGAGGTTCAAACAAATTAAAGGTTTAACACTTAGGATTAAAGTAATACACTCCATCCTAATAGAAGGATGCAGGCATAACCCTAATTCCAAAGTCCTAAAACTTTAAGAGTTTAGTCTCTGATTATTGAGATGAGAAGAGAGACTCAAGGAGACTCTAAGGTAAAAATCTAAGGGGGACTAATAACAACCTTAATCATTATAATGCTTGGAGGTCCTATGGTTTGTGAGGCTTAGAGAAACATCTTCAAGGGAGCCATCAATGGAAGAAGCAGATGAAAGGAGGAGGAAGCAGAAGAATAAGTTACTTACTTCCTAAGAAGACGAGTAACTTAAAGGAAGAAAGTAAGAGATATGGGACATAAATGAATCAAATTCACTTCAAAGACAAGTTAAAATGCGTATGAAAAAGATAAGAAGAAGTGAGAGGTGAAGGCAAATTCACCTCCCAAAATAACTTACCAAAAGTTCCTGAAAAGTTAGCATGGATGCATAAGGTATAAAGCATAAAGAAATGAAGTGAAATGAGATGCAATGATCAAAGTCATAAGTGTTTATGCTATTCAAATGTCATATGATATGATGCAATATCATACAAGATGCATATGAATGATCATACAAAGATGGGATGTCATGAAAACATGCTTAGAAGTTTGAAAACACATGGATGTTTATGAACTGAAATGAATGCAAAACATGGAAAATGAATGAAGAAATGATCAAGCAATGTTCTAACATGTCCTAAGATGTCTAAGATGACATATGAATGCATTAAATGTCATGGCAAGTTCATGTGATGATGAATATGCAAGGTGAATGCAAATGGACATGAGAAATTAGGGTTTTATGGACATGTGAGATGAAAATGACTAAAACAAAAGCAATCAACATGATAAAAATTTGAAATCAAGCTCAAACAAACCCTAATCCCATATTAGGTCACACCCCAAAGGAGAAGGTCAGGAGCCTAACCTATCAAAAGTTATGATTCTCCTAAGTTTTCTAGGGTTTTTGGGTGATTCAAAAGGAAAAATGCAAATCAAATTGAAAATGCAAGATAAATTCATGAGGAAAATGACATATAAACTACATGCAATATTTAACACAATGCAAAATGAATCAAGTTCAAACTCTTGGTTAGGTAGAAATGATTTTTCAAAGTTAGGGTTCAAAAATGTGATTTTAATGACCCTTAATTCAAAGAAAATTGGGAAACTATGATCAAACCTAAAAAGAAATTTATGTGAAGAGTTTGAAAATGTTTCTAAATGTATTGGAATGGTTCATGATTTTTTTGGTGATTTTTAGAAACCTAAATGCATTTTTAATTAATTAAAATACTTTAATTAATTAAAAATAACATTTAAATATTTTAAAAATAATTTTTTAATGCAAAAAATAAAATAAAAATTATTTTTGGATTGAGAAAAATATTTAAAGTCAGAATGGAAAAGAAAATATTTTTTGAAGTTTTTTAGCTATTTTAAATAATTAGATGAAATAAATATGAAATAAATAAAAGGAAAAAACAAAAGTATTCAAAAGCAATGGTTCAAATTGAAAGTTGAGGAGATGGGTGGTCAGGATGGAAAGTCCACGTGACTTTAAGTATGGTGATCCTGAGGCTATGATTTAAAGTTGCTAATTAAATGAAATCCAATGGTCACATTTTAATCTGACTTAAATTAAATAATTAATTAGGTTTAGGGTTTTAATGATCAATCCTGGCCATTCAAAACGCGCGGCAAACACACATCCAAGGGCTATTATTCAAACTGGCTAATTAATACAGGATTAGGGCAAATGACTCTCAGACGGCCGAAACAGTGTTCCGGTCGTCTTCTCCGGCAAGGTCTCTACTCTATCTCTCTCCACAGGCCATAAAAACCTCCCCAACTCTCCAGAATCACTCCCCAAGCATCAATAAGCAAGAATCAACCATCAAAAACAATTTATTTCACGCATACATGATGAATCGAAGAAAAAACAAATTCACGGGCAAAGTTTCAGAAGAACAATACATGCTCATTTCTCAACCATTTTCGAAAATAAACATATCACAATGATCAACTAAACATGTAGAATCATTTAGAAACTTAAAACAAGAGTTCTGAAAAAAAATGTTCATCATGGCTACCTGAGTCGAAGCTTTGCAAACTGGAGCTTTCTGACCTCTTTCTTCGTGCAAAATGCCTCCAATGATCCCTCTGATGCTTATGGAAAGCTTGGATGGAGTTTAAATGGCTTGGTTTGTGTGATATTTCTAGTTTGGCAGAAATCGTATTTTTTCTAGAGTGGCTTTTAGGGCAAAATGGAGGGTGCTTTGTGTTATGGAGATGATTTTGAGGTGAATGCTGAAAGAATGAGTGAGTTTGAGTGGCTGTGCAAAGAGTTTCGAAGGAATGAAGTTTTTGCAAGTTTTTGTGATTCTGCTTGTATGAGAGCTTTCAGGCTTGAATGTTGTGTGTTTTGAGGTCCATGATGTTTGTATAGGACAATGGGGTTGATCAGAAAGTTGTTGTGGCACGGGTTGATTGGTATGGTGTGTTTTGCAAAAAAGTCAACATTGTGTACTTAGAGGTATGGGCCATGGCAGGAGTTGTTCAATGGGGTGTCTGGCCTCAGCAAGATTCATGGAGAGCCATAGAATCAAGATTATGCAGCTGACACAAGTGGATGAAGCCTTTCCAAGCATCTTGCAACTTTTCCTTCTTTGGTGTTTCTTGGATCACAAGCCATGAAATGCTTCAAATCTTGGGCCAATTCTAATCCTTTGAGAATGCTTTGACATATTATGATGCATAGAAGTTGATTTGAGGTCATTAGAATGCTTGGCAAGTGAAATTGCAAAATTCCCTCTTTGACATGAACTTGAAAATTATAGGATTTTTGCCAACTTTGAAAGGACATATCTTGAGTTCTAGGATGAATCAAGACATGTTCTTGTAATTTTTGAAAAGGGAAATACCTAATCTACAACTTTCATTCCCAAGAATTTTTCATTTGAGTTATTTTTGGTCATGAAAGAGGAGGTTGAAAATCTTTCCCAAAATGGAAAGTTTGCATTTCAAGTCATTTCCAAAAATGGCAAGTTTGAAATTGGCTCAAAATTCTTCAATCTTGTGAACTTCCAACAACTTCTAAGATCAAATAAAGATCATAGAACTTAAATTTGATGAAAATACCCCTTTGGTTCCATTGTTGGGGGCCTCAGATGCCCTGATTTTGACTTAACTTGCTCAGGAAGTTACCCAGTAAACAGATGACTTCCATAATGAGTTTCTTCATCAAACTTGGTACACATGATCCTTATAACATATTAAGAACATTAGAAACAAGAATGACCCAAAAATTTGGAGTTAAGGCCTCTGAAACCAAAACCCTAATTTTGGTCATCTGTGTATTGAAAACCCTAGCTCTGCTTCGATGCCTTTGCCAGTTCTTGTGATCTCTTGACTTTCATGAACTTTGAGGAGCATAATATGAGGATAGAACACACATGAACCTTCTTGGAAAATTTTAAGACCTTTGGGATGGCTCAGATGGATTCTTGGATTGCTCAGATCTCAAACCCTAGATGCAGATGAACTTGAACTATGCAGTGAAACAAAAATGCAAAATGAGATGTAATGCTTATGTTAAAACAAAAAGAATGAAAGAACACAAGCCATGGTGTGAAAAAGAGTGAGGGAAAATTTGGGGTGTTTACAGTTGCCCCTATTCAAGCATGAGTTAGCTGTGCAGGATGTAAGCGCTCGACTTATCAGACAAACAAGATAACTTGTGGTTGAATACCAAAGACAGCCCGAAATTTGCACTCGCTGGGTAGAGGAAGATTTGGGGTGTTTACAATCATGCCACTGTCCGAAAAGAAGCCTGGGCTTGGGACCACATACAGACAAAAGGGACTGCTATTCTGGGAAAGTCTAACAACATAGCTTCAGCTCAGTACATTGAATGGTCGCGCATCAGAGGATAGATCACTCACATGCCATTCACCTTGGAGGATGTACCAGGGCCATCAGTAGTAGAGCTTGTAGCTACAGTGGGTCTGAAGGAATTTGAGAAGCTGAAAGAAAGAAATGCCCAGCTTGCTGAAGCTCTGAAGAAGACCCTTTGGGAAAGGAATGACAGTCGTCTGGACATTGAAAGGTTAGAGAACCTCCGTATTGAGCATGAGACTAAGATAGAAAAGACAGAGGACTTCATCAGGAAAGCTCGAGCAGGGGAATTGGTATTGAAGAATTCTTAAAAAGAAGCCAAGATTCAGAAAGCTAGAGCTGAACACTATCTGGAAGAGAGTCAGGCCAGATGGATCAGAATAACTGAAGCTCGTTTGCAAGAAGATCAGAAGATGCAAGCCAAGATAGAGCAGCTGAAAGCCAATGAGAAGAAGAGTCAGGAAGCCCTGCTAGCAGCACAAAAGGAAATCTCTGAGCTAAAACTCTGGGCGGGGTTGAAGAGATCAAAAGAACAAGACAAGTATCAGAAGATGACAAGTTCCATTGCAACCAGGAACCTTCTTATCAGGACCATCACAAAGCATCCAATTGGACCAGTGACATATGCTCTCCTGAAAGAAGTCAAGAAAGATGATTTTGGGCTGGATGTTTGATTTCCTTTACTTGTATTTTATTTTGGTTGTACTTTAATTCTCCGTGGTGATTTTGTTTGTATTCTTGACTTGATTGTATTTTGACCCACCATGGGAACTTGTTGTAATCATAAACTATGTATTTTGGCATTTTGTAATGTTATGGTTTATGTGTTACCTAGATTTCCTCTTGGACTTCGTTCACTTCAACATCTTCATCATTCCTAGAGGTCTAGAAGGTCAAAACCAAAGAACTATACCGGATACCCTCTGAAGGCAAATAGACATACTGCATTGCATGCTAACCTCATCTCTTTGTTTTGCAGGTGTTTTTGTTGTTGTTTTCTTACTTTGTTGTGTGTTTCAGGAAATATTGCTTGCAGGAGAGTCTTTCCCGTCAACCGCATCCACCGGTATCCAACCAGAAACAACCTTCCGAGCTTGCAAATGGATCAACTTCAGCAAGAACTGACACATGTGAGGACACAGATGACTGATGTAAGGACATAAGTGAGGACTCAGATGAATCAATTCATGGATGTGATGACCAGGCTAGCACAGTCCCAGGAAAGATTAAGGGAGTTAGTCGAGCGGCAAACTCCAGACGAGAACCATGCAGGCACTGGGGGTACGAGTAACAACGCGCGCGATCAGCCGCAAACAAATCCACCAGAATTTGGGCCCCACGTCAACCCTGAAGTCAATGTTATTGGGAATACCCAGAGAAACACCGGAGATCGTGTTCTGCAAGAAGACCCCCAGGATGAGCAGTTTACAGTATTAGGTGTTGGGCCTGATGAAGTTTATGACCGACGTCTGGACGAGATATCTGAGAAGCTGAGATCCTTGGAATCCTAGAACTCTCTGGGATTTGATTTGATGGATATAGGTTTAGTGGAAGGAGTCAGGATTCCTCACAAGTTTAAGCTTACATGCTTTGAGAAGTACAATGGTACCTCCTGTCCTCGTACCCATCTTCAATCTTTTCTGGGGAGATTGAAAGCTTATACCATGGATGAGAAGCTGTGGATGTTTTACTTCGAATTTGACCGGGGAATCTAGAGAGTGGTATTCACACCTATCAAGGGCTACTATCAGAAACTGGAAGGACTTAGCCGAGGCCTTTATATGCCAATATCAGTACAACCTGAATATGGCTCCCAATAGGACCCTCCTGATGGGTATGTCTCAATCCTCAAGAGAACGTTTCCGTGAATATGCCCAAAGATGGAGACAACTTGTTGCTGCTGTCCAGCCACCTATGTCTGAGAGGGAAATGACTGACATGTTTATGAATACATTACAGGGTACTTACATTGATCGGCTTGCTGCTTTCTCTTCTACCAGTTTTGCTGATGTAGTTATAGCTGGTGAGAGAATTGAAAGTCTTTTGAAGATGGGTAAAATCTCTGACAATGGTGCTAGCTTTCTCTGACAATGCAAGGAAATCTTTCTTAGGACCTAGGAGAGACTAATGTAGTACATGTTAACAGAGGTAGGCCTCAATACATGCAAAGATCAGTAGCCGCAATCACCATTCCTGCTCCAGCACCTCAGCAACAACACTTCCCTCAGCAACAACAGTATCCACAACAACAACAGTTTCCTCAACAACAAAAATCTTATAACAACAACAGCCAACAACAACGTCCATTCCAGTAAAGGACTTCACAAATCAACAAGGTTATCGATCCAATCCCGATGCCCTATGCAGCTCTACTTCCACAGTTATTGAAGCTCAACCTGATTGAATTAAGAACCTTGGCTCCACCTGATCCTCTGAATCTCCCAAGGAACTATGATGTCAATGCCAGATGTGCCTTCCACTCCAATGCACCTGGACATACAACAGAGAAATGCAGGGCCTTGCACATGAAAGTTCAGGACTTAGTTGATTCCAAAGCTTTGAATTTTGCACCTCCACCAAGTGTCACAAAGAATCCAATACCGAATCACGGTGGGCCGAGGATTAATTCCATTAAGGAAGACCAAGCATCTATTTTGATTGATGACGTTGCAAATATTCAAACACCATTGGCCGAAGTTAAAGCTCAGCTATTGAAGTGCCAAGTGTTCCCGGGTTGTGAGGCCCATTGTGAAGCTTGCAAGATTTCTACCAATGGTTGTGCAAACTTGAAGATTGGTATCAATAATCTTATCAAAGAAAGCACCCTACAAGTCACATCAACAGTTCCCACTCCTACAACTCCAACAAACATCTCTCCTACAACATCAGCAAACACCATTTCAAAATAATCTCCTACAACATCAGCAAACCCCCTTTTAACAGAGTATACTACAACAACAAAAACCATCAATGAAGATGTCTCAACGGTCACCATTTATAATGACCCAACAACCATTCATGTTCCAGATTCTTTTGACAACAACTCACATCAGCATCAACATCAACATTAACAACTTCCTGCACCTGCACCATCTTCAATCAGACCTCCTATCACAATCTATTATGATCCACAGACTGTCACAACTCCTTCTTCCGCATCAATTAGTCCGGTTACCATCACAGTACCTGGACCAGTTCCATATGACAGCAGCAGTGTCGTGCCTTGGCACTATGGCTCATATCTGTATTACAACGAAAAGAAAGTCACTCTTGATTCTTCAACTCCTACACCACAAGTTGACAATGTAGGGGGAGGCGAAGGCTTCACTCGAAGCGGACGTCTCTTTGCCTCATAGTTCCCAAGAGTTAATGCTGAAGCAGAAGCTGCTGCCAAAGCAAAAGGCAAGAGTGGGTGCCTGAAGAACCAATTGCCAAGGAAACTCAGAAGACATCCTTTGATCAGGATGTTGACGAGTTCATGAGGATTATCAAGAAGAGTGACTATAAAGTTGTAGACCAGCTTTACCATACACCCTCCAAGATCTCCATTCTATCTCTGCTCATGTGTTATGAAGCTCACCGGAATGCACTTCTCAAAGTCTTGCACGCAGCTTATGTGCCTGAGGAGATTACAGTTAATCAGCTAGAGACAGTGGTTTCAAATGTCAATACTAGTCATTGACTAGGGTTCACTAATCCTGATCTGACTACGGAGGGCTGTAACCATAATAAGGCTTTACATATCACCTTAAAGTGTAAAGGTGTTGTACTTTTTCATGTCTTGGTTGACACTAGGTCATCTCTCAATGTTCTTCCAAAGAAAGCCTTTGTCAAGTTTGAGTATGATGGTCTTGCACTCCGTCTGAGCAACCTAGTTGTGAGAGCCTTCGATGGTTCTAAGAGATCGGTTCTCGGAGATATTGAGCTGCATGTGGTAATTGGCCCACAAATTTTCAAAACTACCTTCTATGTGATGGATATTCAGCCTGCCTATAGCTGTTTGTTGGGTCGACCCTGGATTCATGCCGCTGGCGCAGTAACATCAACCCTTCACCAGAAGTTAAGATACGAGTGGGAAGGCCAAATTATCACCATCTGTGGAGAGGAGGACATCTTTGTCAATCATCTGGCCACATACAAGTATATTGAGATGGATGGGGAGATCCATGAGACAATGAGTCAGGATTTTGAAGCCCTCAATGTCAATGAAGCAACAACTGAAGTGTCTGGTACTTCAATTGCTTCTTACAAACAAGCTTGGAAGGTTGTTGAAGACGGGAATGCCCAGGGCTGGGGCAAGTTGCTGCAAGTTCAGATCAAAGAAGACAAATTCGGTTTGGGTTACAAACCATCCCGACAAGTTCCAGAGGAGGCTGCTGAAGCTCCCAAGTTCATAAGTGGGAGATGAGGCTGAAAGCGACTACAACCTGGAAAGCTGGATTCGTCCAAGGGTCCCGGGCCAACAAGTCCTCAACTGGTCTTCCCAGGAAATTATAAGGGTTACTGCTGTAGAGTAATTATTATTTCCTGTTTAAGCATGCATCAAGTCATGCATCTTGCCCAAGGTGTCAGGACTCATTTTGTAATAGGGCCATGTATGTATTTTGTGCAAATGGAAATTAATGAACAATGGACATCTTTTGCAAACAATCTTTTCGCTCACTGTCTTTTCATTTTTGTTATTTTCGCACAAAACAATAAATGACAATGTTTTTCTTAATAATAACTTCATTCTTTCTAAATAAGATAAAATCAATCACTAAAATGAACAAATCTCAACCCTTGTAGAGATAGCCTTCTAGATTGCACCGACAACGACACTGCTATGACCTTGTATGACTTTGACAATCCGATTAATCAAGCAGATGAGGGGGTTGAAGAAGCTATGATTTGCCCGAAGAGTTAGCCAGGTTGTTGAAACAAGAGGAAAAGGTGATTTCTCCTCATCAGGAGGAGGTTGAGACTATCAATCTTGGTACCGAGGAAGATGTGAAAGAAGTGAAGATTGGGGCCAGTCTGCAAGCTCTGGTGAAAGAACAACTCATTAGTATGCTTCGAGAGTATGTCGACGTCTTTGCTTGGTCCTATCAAGATATGTCGAGTTTGGATACATACATTTTCATGCACAGGCTGCCATTGAAAGAAGATTGTCCGCCAGTCAAACAGAAATTGCGCCGTACTTGCCCAGATATAGCCATGAAAATCAAAGAGGAAGTACAAAAGCAGTGGGACGCCGGTTTTCTTGCTGTAACTAGTTACCCGCCGTGGGTTGCTAACACTGTACCCGTACCTAAAAAGGATGGCAAGGTGCGTATGTGTGTGGATTACCGGGATCTGAACAGAGATAGCTCGAAAGATGACTTCCCATTACCTCACATTGATGTATTGGTGGATAACACAGCTCAGTTCTCGGTATTTTCTTTTATGGATGAATTTTCTGGATACAACCAGATTAAGATGTCACCTAAAGACATGGAGAAGACAACCTTCATCACACCTTGGGGAACGTTCTGCTACAAGGTAATGCCGTTTGGTCTGAAGAATGCCAGTGCAACGTATCAACGGGCTATGGTAACATTATTCCACGACATGATCCATAAAGAAATTGAGTGCTATGTGGATGATATGATTGCCAAGTCCCTTATAGAGGAAGATCATTTGGTGAATCTGCTGAAACTGTTCAAGCGTCTGAGGAAGTATCAGTTAAGGTTGAATCCTAACAAGTGCACATTCGTCGTACGTTCTGGTAAGCCGCTGGGGTTTATTGTAAGTGAAAAAGGAATCGAGGTTGATCCCGGTAAAGTTAAAGCTATTCAGGAAATTCCTGCACCTAAGACTGAGAAAGAAGTTCGAGGGTTCTTAGGTAGATTGAACTACATCTCAAGGTTCATATCTCATCTCACTGCAACCTGCGAACCCTTATTCAAGTTGTTAAGAAAAGAGAAAACAGTCAGGTGGAACGATGACTGTCAGAGAGCTTTTGACAAGATCAAAGAATATATGCAAGAACGTCCAATTCTCATGCCTCCAGTTGAAGGAAGACCTCTAATCATGTACCTGACAATATTAGAAGAATCGATGGGGTGTGTGTTGGGCCAGCGTGACGAGTCTGGTCGAAAAGAGTATGCAATATACTACCTAAGAAAAAAGTTTACCGACTGTGAACAACGTTATTCACTGCTCAAGAAAACTTGTCGTGCTTTAGCTTGGGCTGCTCGCCGACTAAGACAGTATATGTTAACTCATACTACCTTATTGATCTCAAAGATGGATCCATTCAAGTACATATTTGAAAAGCCAACACTTACCAGAAGGGTTTCCAGGTGGCAAATGATCCTAACAGAGTATGACATTTAGTACACCTCTCAGAAAGCCATCAAAGGCAGTGTATTGTCTGACTATCTGGCTGAGCAACCCATCAATGACTACTAGCCTATGAGATTTGATTTCCCTAATGAAGATATCATGTTCTTGAAAGCAAAAGATTATGAAGAGCCTATTCACACTGAAGGGCCTGACCTAGAAGAAGCATGGACTATGATGTTTGACAGGGCAGTTAATTGCAACGGTCGTGGGGTTGGTGCAGTGCTTATTACACCCAAAGGCGTCCATATGCCTTTCTCAGCAAGGTTCAATTTTGCCTGCACTAACAACGAAGCAGAATGCAAAGCTTGTATCATGGGTCTTGAGGAAGCCATTGACCTCAGGATCAAAACCTTGAATGTATTCGGAGATTCAGCTTTGGTAATCAACCAGACCAACGGCAAGTGGTACACTCATCAGGAGCATCTGATTCCCTACCGTGACTATACGAGGAGATTGTTGACCTTCTTCACAACAATTAAGCTTGAATACATCCCTCGAGATGAGAATCAGTTTGTAGTCGCTTTGGCTTCCATTTCATCCATGATTAAAGTACAAGCTGCTAATTATGTACCTCAGATTTTGGTATCCAGACTGGACAGACTGACATATGTATTCTCTGTGGACACCGTCACTGATAACAAGCCTTGGTACCATGACATCAAATGCTTCTTGGAAACTCAGACATACCCACCTACGACATCATCAAACGATAAGAAGACATTAAGAAGGCTAGCCGACAGTTTCTTCCTCAATACGAATGGTTCTTTGTACAAGCGAAACTTCGACATGGTCTTGCTCAGATGTGTTGACAAGAAGGAAGCAAACCTATTGATGCACGAAGTACATGAAGGTTCTTTCGGTACCCATGTCGGAGGACATGCAATGGCAAAGAAGTTATTAAGATCGGGTTACTACAGGATCACAATGGATGCAGATTGTTGTGCTTACGCCAGAAAATGCCACAAATTCCAGATCTATGCAGATAAAGTGCATGTGCCTCCGAATCCTTTGAATGTAATGTCTTCACCTGGGCCCTTCGCCATGTGGGGCATTGATATGATTGGAAAGATTGAATCGATTGCTTCAAATGTTCACAGATTCATCCTGGTAGCCATTGATTACTTCACCAAATGGGTTGAAGCAGCTTCATATGCAAATGTCACCAGATAAGTGGTAGCTAGATTTCTGAAAAGGGATATCATCTGTCGATATGGAGTTCCCGAGAGAATCATTACTGATAATGGTTCCAATTTGAACAACAAGATGATGGCAGAACTTTGTCGGGACTTCAAAATTCAACATCACAACTCTTCTCCTTATAGGCCAAAGATGAATGGCGCTGTTGAGGAAGCTAACAAGAATATTAGGAAGATTGTGCAAAAGATGGTAGTCACCTACAAAGACTGGCACGAAATGCTACTATTTGCCTTGCATGGGTACCTGTAACACGGTGGGAGAACTGACTTTTAGTCAGGTTGCAGATAGCAAGAGTCGCCACCGACTTTTATTTTATCCAAATGGAAAGGACATAAAAGAACAGGAAAGACCTATTTTAAAAGACTTGGGTTCGGGGGGTAGGTTATACAAAGGGAAGGTGTTAACACCCTTTATATCCATGGTTATCCATGGGCTCTTAGTTACTTAGCTCACTTAAATTGTTTTTGAAGAGTGTAGTGTGTGATTAGAAATTTTTCTAAGTACTTTGTAATGATCCTCGAATGGATGTATACAAAGCCTTGTTTTGAAAAACGTTTAAGAAAGTGAGGTGTAAAAAGTAATTTTAAGAAATGTGAGCAAGCAACTAAGAGGTACCTACCCTAGATTAAGTCTTTACTGTTCTTATGTCTTTTCAAGGGTAAGACTATCCCTATTATTAAGGAATAGGTAGTCATTACCTTGATGTAATAAGGGACATGTGTAGGGTCATCTGAATATAGGCAACTGTAAGGTGTCTTTAGTAATTCGTAGGGACTTATCATCTTTTATTCGAAGGGACAAGATCATTTATCATAGGTAACCTCGAAGGTACTTGATGATATTTAGGAAGGGACTTTGCTTAAGACACCTTACTTGACCTTTTGTATAAGGCAACTGAGAGGCAACCCTAGGAAGTGCAAGATGGCGATCAAAGATCGACTTACGTGTGTGTGTGTTAATATTCAAATATTTATCTTATTTAAGTTAATTATTCTAAGTTAATTTTAATTACAAATATGTTATTCACACCCTAGAATTACTAACCACACAATAAATATATTTACAAGGCTTTGGGACAATTACAATATAATCGGGAAATAATAATAGAAATAATAAATATAATAATAAATAAGCAATAATTTAAATGTTAGTAATAATAAAATAATAGCAATAATTTAAATGTTATATAATCAAACAATTAAGAAAATAAAAATAAAAACAAGGTTAAAAAAAATGGGGGAGGCTTGGATTTGAACCCAAGACCTCCCCATTACCAGCAAGATGGGATACCACTGGGCTGCGCCTGCACAGCTGTCTATGGAATGGATCAAAACCATGATATTGTAAACCTGAAAAATAAGGAAACAAATGAATAAAAAGAAAGAACCTGGGGATCGAACCCAGGTCTCTTGGCTTGCAATACAAGCGCTCCATCCACCAGGCCATCAGACACGTTCTGATATTTGTTTAAACCGAATCAATAAAATAATAAAACAAGAATTTGAATTAACGATTTGGCGCCATTCAGACTTCATCTTCTCCAGGATACCTGCGAATTCAATTGCAATTTTTCCTGCGAAATCGCAGGTGTTCCTATATTTATCAAATTCATCATTAACTGTAAAATTTCTTCTCAATAACGAGACCAATCAATTGCCCAAGGTCCAAGGATGAAGAACCCTAGCTATGGCGTTTTTCACATCCTGCAACAAAACTTCAATCAAACAGCCCAGGTAGTATCTAAACATCAATACAAACAAGAATATGCAATTAAAATTAGCTTGTATCGCGTGGATCATATAAATCGGAAAAAAATATCAAGAGCTATAAAACACAATCGGTTTGTCATGGAGGATGATGCTTTTATGCTAATGATGAGTGGTATAGCTTCTGGACCTGTTGAAGAACAATCTTACACCTTCAAATTGTGATGAGGAGGGCTGAATGATTGAAACCGAATTTGATTTTTTTGTCAAAATTTGGAAGTTTGAGAGTGGTGCTGGAATCCTAATTTTCGTGTCCTTAGCATTGGTTTGTGTTGTACACTTATAATAGAAGCAAATTAGGTCAAAAACCAATCCATTCTTTGGGCTTTTGGATAGATTGATCATGAAGAAAGTTATGATTCAAAAAGTGAGAAAAAATTAAATATTTTCATGCCTTAAAGACTTTACACGAAATTTGATCCTCTCAATCAACTTTAAATGATATTTCAATCATTCTAGAACCAAAATCAGATTTTTAAATTGACTTTTTGTATTTTATTTTCATTAAAATTGAATTTTATTAAATAAAATCCAAAATAATAAAATATAAAATATAAAAATATGGAAAAATAGTCAATGGGTCGTGTATGACCTTATCCTTGAGATTGGATTGGAATTTGGTAGGCCCATTTGGCAAAAATTGGTTTTAAGACTTCATTTGCTTCACATACCTCCCAAAAATTTCTCAACTTTGCAAAGGCACCAATCCCTCAATTTTAAGGCTATGAAGGTGTTCTTGGACATTTTGGAAATCTTAGAGAGTCCTCTAACCAACCTCTTTGGTCTCATGTCCATATCCTTTACCATTTTCAAGTTATGCCCTTTGGAAGATGTTGACTTTTTGTTGACTTTTAAAATGACCTATAATGTCTTAGCTCATATCTTCCAAATGAAGCATTTTTGGGCTTGGCTTGTGAGACACAAAGTTGTAGATAATTCAATTTCCTTCAAAATGAGCTTTGGATGGGAAATTTTTGATGAAGCATGTGAAAGTTATGGCTGGTCAAAGTTCAGTTGACTTTTCCTATGAAAACCCTAATTTAGAAACTCTTGATTTTTGATGATCTGAAATCTCCTTGATGAATCATGATCAACCCTTGATAAAATGATGAATTTTACTTCATATACTTGATGTTGGCAAAAAATCATGAAGTTTGACTTTGGTTTGACCACAGTTGACCTCAGTTTGACTTTTTAACTGTTTTGACTGACTTTTGCCTATCTGATCATTTGACTGGGCAAACTTATTGGAAAAGCCTTGAAACTTGATATGGGGATTCTTGAACACATGTGGGATGTTATTAAGTTCACTTGAGGCCTTGGAAGTCTATTTAGCCTGATGAAATCCAAAACCCTAGTTTAGGGTGCATTGCTTAGGAGGATGCTTTGTCTGAGGGAATTATCAAACTTTCTGACTAATTGTGAACCTTGTGAACCTTGAGATACCTTGTGAACCTTGTGAACCTTGTGAACCTTGTGAACCTCTTGGGACACCTTAGTACCCAATTTCTGGTCTAGGTGAGGGCAAATTTTAGGGTGCAACAGCTGCCCCTGTTCAATTTTCTGAAACCTGAGGGGTTAGATTGGCATGTGTGCCATTTTGTGACTTGGAAGGTTGAAGGGGAATGAACACAAAAGCCCAAAAATTTGCACTCGCCGGTGCGTAAAGTAATATTGCTGATTGGTTGCATATGCTGGAGTGGGCTTAAAGATGCCACTTGGAGGAACTGGAGATGGGCTTATAGATGCCATCCATAATATCAGAAGGTGATAGTATCTTTATGTTGTCACTGGATATCAGTATTAGGTCTTCGTATAGGCCGTCTCTGAATCATTTCTGTAACATGGTTTGAGTTTAATGCCAGCACTAGATCTTCGTATAGATCGTCTCTGCATTATCTCTGGGGGAAAAGAATATCATTCATTAGGTGTCAGTACTTAGATCTTCGTATAGATCGGCTCTGAACCATCTTTAGGAATATACTTTAATTTAAGCATCAGAATCAAATCTTCGTGGCGATATTTTCTGAATTGCTTTTGGTAATATCTTGGGCTAAGTACAAGATCTTCGTATCGATCATTTATGTACCATCCCACAGATAAACTGTTGCATAGACCATTATAAATAAATCTTCGTAGCGATTATCTCCTCCGGTAATATCCTGAATTAGGTAATAGATCTTTGTATAGACCATTTATATACCTTTCTAAGGACAAAAGAATATCAGGATTAAATCTTCGTGACGATTACTCCTGAACTTCTTCTGAAAGAATTTCTTGGGTTAAGTGCTAGATCTTCGTATAGATCATTTACACACCATCCCCAAAGATGGTTGACCATCAGAAATAAATCTTCGTAACGATTATCTCCTCTGGAAATATCCTGGATTAAGCATTAGATCTTCGTATAGATCATTTACATACCCTTCCAAGGACAACTCGAGTATTGATCATCAGAAATGAATCTTCGTAGCGATTATCTCTGAATTAAGTATCAGTACTAGATCTTCGTATAGATCGTCTCTGAACTGTTTTGATTTGTTGATAGTATTTATCTGCCTGCAACTATCCTGAAAAGAAAAGGTTAGTTTATGCAATATGTCTGCATGTATGGCATGATTTACCTAAGTAAAAATGTCATATGTATTATGGATGCGTATGCTATGCTATGATGTAAATGATATATGTATGAATCATGCAGTCTGAAGTGTCTGGATATCCTTGTATAACAACTGCTGGCTAGGGAAAATAAATCCCAGTTCGTTGCTGAGGAATATGAGGATTTTGTTCCCATCTTGTTTGATAGTATGGTACTTATAACTCCCCGTCTTCATTCGTCGTGCTTTTTATTGAAGAAATAAGTTCCTGAGTATCTTGACTGAGGATAAAAGAGATGGACATAAATCTGAGGGGAGATGTTACTTGTAATATCTATAAAGATTACCTGTGGGGATGAATTGGCGAAGCTTCGTTGAATTCCTATCTTCGTCCGTCCTTAGTAAATACTATTACTGCATTTTATGCATTTCTGGTAAACATCAATCATATTCAAAAGCATACATACATTCAAACACAACCAATGGACGTTTTCGTTTAGGTAAACAGGGTAAAAGTAAATCTGGATTCAAAGACGAGATTTTATTTATTTTAGAAAGTAACCTATACACATGCGAGTTTGTACAAGGAGACAGAAATCCTAGTAAGAGGAATTCGTCGTAAAAGTTTTACAAAAACAAAGAAAAACAACTATGTGAGAAATAATCCTATTGAGTTTCAATTCCACTATTGCCATTATCTTCAAGTATCTCATCCTTTGCCGTCGAGATGGAAATGATTGGATTGAGATTTATCTGTTTGAACTTGAGTCAGGTAGCATAACTGGTTGGGGTTACATGAGTGATCCAACGAGACATAGTCATACGCTTTAATCCCTAACTTTTGCCTGGATTGCCTTTTCAGGTTTTCAATCCACCGGGATACCCTTTTTTGCCTAAGCCGCCCTTTCAGGTTTTCGACTTGTCGGGTGTACATTTTATATATATATATATATATATATATATATATATATATATATATATATATATATATATATCCCTAATTTTTTCCAGAACCCTTTTGGTTCGCCAGGATGCCCTTATTTTTGCCTAGGTCAGTCAACCTAGCGGGTCTCTTTTTATGTGTAGTATTTTTTTAACTATGTCTACGTTTACATGTTGTGGGAAGTCTTCACCATCCATAGTAGTAAGCATCATGGCACCTCCTGGGAATACTCTCTTGACTACAAATGGTCCTTCGTATGTAGGAGTCCACTTGCCCCTAGAATCACCCTGTGGTAATATGTTACGCTTGATTACCAGGTCACCAGTCTGATATACCTTTTGCTTAACTTTCTTATTAAAAGCTTTGATCATCAGTTTCTGGTATATCTGACCATGACAAACAGCTGCCAACCTTTTCTCATCATTCAAATTTATCTGGTCAAGTCGAGTCTGAATCCACTCATCTTCATCCAAGCCTGCATCCTTCATGATTCTTAAGGAGGGGATCTGAACTTCAATGGGTAGCACTACTTCCATACCATAGACTAAGGAGAATGGGGTTGCCCCTGTTGAAGTACGTATTATAGTACGATAACCATGAAGAGAAAATGGTAAAATCTCATGCCAATCCTTGTACGTAACAGTCATCTTTTGTAGAATCTTCTAAATGTTCTTATTAGCAGCTTCTACTGCCCCATTCATCTTTGGACGATACGAAGAAAAGTTATGATGCTTAATCTTGAACCTTGTGCAGAGGTCAGTAATCATAGTGTTGTTCAAATTAGAGTCATTATCTGTGATAATCCTTTCAGGGATGCCATACCTACATATGAGATTATTCTTAATGAATCGAGCCACAACATTCTTAGTAACAAATGCAAATTAGGCTGCTTCCACCCACTTTGTGAAGTAATCAATAGCAACAAGGATGAAACGATGCCCATTAGAAGCAGTAGGCTTGATCTCACCAATCATATCAATGCCCCACATAGCAAAAGGCCAAGGAGCAGTCAACACATTCAATGGAGCTGGAGGTATGTGCACTTTATCAGCATAAATCTGACACTTGTGACATGTTTTGGAATGTTGATAGCAGTCAGCTTCCATGGTAGACCAATAGTAACCTGCTCTCAATATCTTCTTTGCCATGGTATGACCACTAGAATGAGTGCCAAAAATCCCATCATGCATGTCTTCCATAATTTTTGTTGCTTCCTTCTTATCCACACAACGAATCAAAGTCGAATCATGGTTGCGCTTGTACATAATTCCATTACTCAAGAAGAACTTAGCAGAAAACCTCCTCAAAAACTTCTTATCTTTGACAGATGCCCCTTCAGGGAACTCCTGAGCTTCAAGATACCTCTTTACCTCATAGAACCAAGGATTTTCTTCTACTCCTTCAGTGTCAATCTCATTGCAGTATGCAGGCTTCTCAAATCTGTCAATAGTGATCTTGGGAGCTTCATCATCCCAGCTAATCTCAAACATAGATGCCATGGTGGCTAATGCATTCGCCAACTGATTCTCTCCTCGTGGGATATGTCCAAATGTAATCTCTTCAAAATATGGGATCAAAGACAACACATGTTCTCTGTAAGGAATGAGATTTTCATGCTTGGTATCCCAATCTCCTTTAATCTGACTAACCACCAGGGCTGAATCTCCATATACGTCCAGGAACTGAATCTTCATCTCAATGGCAGCTTTGATACCCATGATGCATGCCTCATACTCAGCCATGTTATTGGTACAATAGAAACAAAGTCTTGCAGTAATTGGGGTATGACAACCTTTAGGGGAAATGATCACAACACCAACACCATTACCCAGCGCATTGGAAGCTCCATCAAAAACCATAGTCCATCGGGATCCCTGTTCAGGTCCGTCATATTGTCCAGGTTCTTTAGTAACAAACATAATGTCTTCATCCGGGAACTCAAAATTCATAGACTAATAATCATCCACTGCCTGATGAGCCAAATGATCAGCTACCACACTGCCCTTGATTGCCTTCTAAGTGGTGTACTGTATATCATATTCTGTTAAAATCATTTGCCATCTTGCTATTCATCTGGAGAGAGCAGGTTTCTCGAATATATACTTGATTGGATCCATCTTTGAAATCAACAAGGTAGTATAAGTCAACATATACTGTCTTAATCGGCGAGCAGCCCATACCAAAGCGCAACAAGTTTTCTCGAGCAGTGAGTATCTTGTTTCACAGTCAGTAAACTTTTTGCTAAGGTAGTATATTGCTTGCTCTTTTCGACCAGACTCGTCATGTTGCCCCAACACACACTCCATTGAGTTGTCTAATACTGTTAAGTACATAATCAAGGGTCTTCCATCAACTGGTGGCATCAAGATCGGAAGTTATAGGAGATATCTTTTGATTTCATCAAAGGCTATCTGGCACTCATCATTCCACTCCATTACCTGATCTTTCTTCAACAACTTGAAGATGGGCTCACAGGTAGCATTTAGCTGGGAAATAAACCTTGTAATGTAATTCAGTCGTCCCAAGAAACCTCTAACTTCCTTTTTAGTACGGGGATCCGGCATCTCTTGTATGGCTTTCACTTTTGCAGGATCCACTTCAATACCTTTTCCACTGACGATGAAACCCAGGAGTTTACCATACCTAACTCCAAAAGTACACTTGTTTGGATTCAATCTCAGCTTGTATTTCTTCAACCTCTCAAACAGCTTATGCAGATGATCAAGGTGTTGCTCTTCATTCTGGGACCTGGCTATCATATCATCCACATATACCTCTATCTCGTGATGAATCATATCGTGAAACAAAGCCACCATAGCACACTGATATGTTGCCCCGGCGTTCTTCAAACCAAATGGCATCACCTTATAACAAAATTTCCCCACTGTGTAACAAATGTAGTGTTCTCCATATCTTCAGGTGCCATCTTGATTTGATTGTAACCAGAGAAACCATCCATGAAAGAAAATACCTTATGCTGAGCAGTGTTGTCTACCAAAACATCAATATGTGGAAGTGGAAAGTCATCTTTAGGGCTGGCCTTATTCAAATCCCTGTAATCTACACATATACGTACCTTACCATCTTTCTTAGGTACTGGTACCACATTTGCAACCCATTGAGGATAAGAAGTCACAGCTAAGAACCCTGCATCAAACTGTTTCATCACCTCCTCTTTAATCTTTTCTGACATTTCGGGACGCATGCGACGAACCTTCTGCTTCTTCGGACGACAGTCTTCTTTTACCGGTAAACGGTGAACCATAATATCTGTGTCCAACCCTGGCATATCTTCATAAGACCAAGCAAAGATCTCCACATAATCATGTAACATCTGGATCAATTTGTTCTTAACACCATCCTCTAATTCAGCCCCTATCTTGACTTCTTTCCTGTTTTCTTCAGTTCCCAGATTCACAACTTTGATTGGCTCTTCATGTGGCTGTATAGCTTTCTCTTCTTGTTGTAATAACCTAACAAGCTCTACATGTACTTCACAATCTTCCTCCTTTCCATCTTCAGCTTGATAGATCGGATTCTCGAAATTATAATTGGCAATAGTAGAACTGTTATCAACAGGATCCAGAGTGGATGAGGATCTGCATTTTAGTGATGTGAGTGTGTGTAAGAACACATAGCTGATAAAACAGAAATAAAAATAAAAGAAAGTAAAGGAGCACAATATTTACGAAAATGAAACGTACATTGATTTTTATTGAATGAAGCATGCAAATGAAATGACATCCCAAAACAAGCATACCATTGTGCCCCGGGTAAGACATAAGGCTTAAAAGTTTTATTGTTCGAAATTACAAACTTAAAATAAAAACACAGTAATAGTATTTACTCCTGACTAAAGGAGATAGGAATAACGTCTTCAATCTTCCAATTATTGAGTCCATCACCCACAGTAAGAAAGATCCAATCATCCAGGTTGTAGTCTTCATTACAGTCACCCACAACATTGATTTGATCTCTTATGACCCCTTGATTGGTGATACGAACAGCACGAGCACGACGAACAGCCTTCTGAGATTCTGCAGTGAAACCCAAACCAAACTTGTCAGACTTGTAAGGGATGTTGGGAAGCTTACCCCAAATAGCATAACCACCTTTTGCAACCACAACCTTAGCATCTTTGAGGGAGGCCATTGCAGGAGGTATTCTAGTAACCACAGGATCTCTTTCTGAAGCAGGGACAGACTGAGGAACAGGATCAGAGTAAGGAACCACTTCAAATGTTTGACATGGAGTTTCAACCATCTCACCCTCCATTTCCACATATTTGAAAGTATTCACATGGCTCACCATGTACTCTTCTTCACCATAGACAGTGACAATTTTGTTTTTTACCGGATATTTCAACTTCTGATGCAAGGTGGAAGTCACAGCACCTGCCCCATGGATCCAGGGGCGTCCAAGCAAACAAGAATACGCATGACGAATATCCATCACATAGAAAGTAAAGTTGAATACTTGAGAGCCTACTTTGATTGAAAGGTCTACTTCTCCATGTACCACTCTTCTTGAACCATCAAAGGCTCTCACCACTACATCACTTGGTCTTAACACAACATCTTCAGGACTGAGCTTGTCCAAAACCTCTTTAGGGAGCACGTTTAATGAAGAACCATTGTCCACCAGTACATGAGACAAAGTAGTGCCTTTACATTTAATGGAGATATGCAGAGCCCTGTTATGGTTCCTCTTGGCAGGAGTCAGATCAGCATCAGAAAATCCCAAACCATTATCACTAATCAGATGTGCAACACAATTCTCAAATTGGTCCACAGAGATTTCATTTGGCACATGAGCAGTCTTCAGGAATTTGATTAAGGCTTTAGCACGGGCCTCAAAATACAGCAGCAAAGATAACATGGAGATCTTGGAGGGAGTATGCCCCAACTGGTCAACAATATCATAATCACTCTTGCGAATGATCTTCAGTACCTCTTCCATCTGTTTAGAAAGATTTTCAGCAATTGGTGCCTCAACTTGTACAGGTTCAATCATAGGACCCTTGCCCCGGGCATCAGTATTTGGCCCAGAATTGGAGGTAGTAGTTGGAGTAACTGCACTTTTGGAGGTATTCTGAGGGGAGAAAACTCTTCCACTTCTAGTAATCTTACTAGATCCAGCAATATTGTCAATATCAAAGCCATCATCAATAACAGGTGCATCAGCCAGAGGTTCTTGCTTGACACCATGGATGTAAACATCAGAACCATAATTCCAGGGTATAGCTTTATCAGAGGTATAAGGAACAGGGCCAGGAGTGGTAATGATCATGGGAACCACTCTAGCTTCAGCAACAGTTCTCACAAGGCCTTCAGCAGTAATCCTGACAGGACCTTTAGTGGTGATCCTGACAGGGCCTTTGGAGGTAATCTTTACTGGTACTTTATCAACCATAACTACATCTTCAAGCTTCGTGCTTCGGGTCAGATGTTCACACATACTTTCAACAGAAGGTGTCTTCTCAAACAATATAGTGTAATTGTCCATGAGGCGTTGAATACCATCCTTCAACTTCCAGCAGCTATCAGGTTTGTAGGCACAGTAGAAACAGTCTTCATTGCAACCTGGAAAGAAACCATCCTGCACCAACTTCTTCTTGATAATGGATAGAGGAGTAGTCACATCCGCTACTGAGGAAACATAGGAAACCTCATCAACAATATTAACAGTCTTCTCATGATTGGGCATAGGAGCAGTGATCACATTTGGGGTCCCAGGAGGGTCAAATTCAATTTCTCCAGCTTCAATCATGTCTTGAATCTTGTTTTTCAACACCCAACAGTTGTTAGTGTCATGTCCCGGACTATTAGAATGATATGCACATCTTGCATTAGGATTGTACCGAGGAGAGGATGTATTAGGATTCTGAGGAGGATCCCTCAAAGTAATTAATTCCCCTTTCAACATGTGTTGCAAGGCTTGGGCCAGTGACATTTTGATCTTGGTGAACTGTCTTCTAGGCTTCTGTTGATTGTTTTGTTGTGGCTTTGGTGCTGCAAGAGTAGGATTGGAGATGTGAACTGCTCCCATAGATTGGTGACTCCTGTTACGACTATGTTGACTATACACAGCATTAGACTCCTTCTTTCCACTAGGGGGCTTCTTAGCAGTGCTTGATGAAGAGGCACCCACCTGTATCTTACCACTCTTTATCCCACTCTCCACACGTTCTCCAGTCATTATCAACTCAGTGAAACCAGATGATGAGCTTCCAATGAGGTGACTATAGAAAGGACCATTCAACGTACTCATAAACATATCCACCAGCTCCCTGTCAGTCAGAGGAGGCTGAACTCTGCCAGTCAGGTCTCTCCATTTCTGGGCATACTCTTTGAAACTCTCCTTAGCACCCATAGACATGCTTTGGAGCTGCATGCGAGTTGGTGCTAAATCAACATTATATTGGTATTGCCTATAAAAGGCCTCAGCAAGATCATTCTAATCACGAATATTAACACTTTCCAGTTGATAGTACCATTCCAATTGAGCTCTAGACAAGCTCTCTTGGAAGAAATGAATCCACAGTTTCTTATCAGCAATATGTGGTTGAATCCTCCGGACATAGGACCTTAGGTGCAGCTTAGGACATGAAACACCATCATATACCACAAAAACAGGAACCTTGAAACCAATAGGTATAACCACTCCAGAAACTAAACTCAGATCTTCAAAATCAAGCCCAGGAGATTTTTGTAGTTCCATAGCATTCATCTTATCTTCTAACATCTTATATTTATCCTTACTAGCAGGATCATGATAATAGTTTGCCTCAGAATCGGAATCTTCCACAGTATCATGGAGACTACCTCTCTCTTTCTCAGAATTCTCATACTCAGAATCCTCAATCTATTCCTTTGTCTTGATAGGACCTCTGAACCTTCTTCCCAAGTTGATAAGGCCTCCTGATTTTCTAGTCTTCCTCTTCTTCTTAGCCAGCAGTGTCTTCAGCTCATCTTGTCCCTTGGACAAGTTCAGGATCAACTCTTGGAATTGTGCATTTTGAGCCTGGAGATCCTTGACAGTCTGCTCAAGATCCATTTCTGCTGAAATAAACAGCGAGAAGATAAGATACCTGTTCATAAGAAACCTGTGATGCAATGATATGGTATGTAAATGCATATGCAATGTTTTCAAGGACCGCATGATTTAAATTTGTTTAAACAACCAAAAAGTAAACTTTTATTAGTAATCAATAAACTTGTTTGCCTCTTAGGCTTACAACAAAAATGAAATGTATACAAAGGTGGGGTTTTAAGTCTCCCATGGACGTTTCCTCTTTGTTTTGAGGTATGAGTTGAGATTCCGCTCTTCGTGAAGTTGTTTTGTTAGCTCCAGGATTCTTTCTTGACTAGCTTTGAAATGAGCCTCAAAAGTATCCCTTTGCTCCTTCAACTGGACCAAGGACCTTTGTAGCTCTTCCATGTCAGTGGGCATGTCTGGATGAAGAATGATATAAGGAGTATCTCCTTCAGCAACAGGCTCCATGGTAACTGGCAGGATAGTAGGATATGGCATCATAAGAGTCTAAGCACGAGATCGCACCCATCTGAGGTAAGGTTCCATAGGAATGGAGTACTTTGGTTCCAAAGTCTTGCTGTCAACCTTGTTCACTTTACCCCAAGCTCGTATGAACCTTTGACGGTAACCTTGCAGATCGTTGTCGTAGTCGAACACAATACCTTGAATAAGCATGTCATGGGGACCATCACTCCGAGCATAACCAAACTGACGTAGAGCTAAAGAAGGGTTGTAAGTAATGCCCCCTCTTATGCCAAGGAGTGGAACATTAGGGAACTCCCCACACCGGTCAATGATAGTAACATTCTCCATAGATCGAGAGCACCAATGAATATCTGAATGAGAGAGTGACATAATCCTCTTAGACCACCTGAACCCTTATTCATTCTTCATCATTGATCGAGGAAGGTGCGAAATAAACCACCTGGACAACAAAGGTATGCAACACATCAGAGTTCCTCGTGCCTTCGTAGTACGAGTATGGAGAGAGTGTAAGATGTCTCCAAGTAATGTAGGCACTGGATTGTGAGTCAGAAATATGTTGATGGCGTGTATGTCTATAAATTGGTCTGGATTAGGGAACAACACTAGGCCATAGATTAATAGGGCTAAGATCTCTTCAAAAGCATCATAGCTCATAGCCTTCAGGAACACTTGAGCTTTCTCCATCAATACCTTAGCAAGAATACCCTTAACTCAACTTCTCGTTTCTAGGACAATGTCTGATTTCTTTAGATGTAGGGCTGCAGCAATGACTTCAGGTTTAGGCTCTTTCTCCAAGCCTGTGAAAGGTCTCTGATCAAGGATAGGTATACCCAGTAGCTTGGAGAACTCTTCCATTGTAGGAACTAGTTGATAGTCGGGTGTAACACCCCAAATTTGCCCTCTTCATTTTAATCATCATATCACATCATACTCATCATGAACATATCATATTCTTGGCATCCTAGTATGGAAAGATGAGGCATAACATTTCTCATGACCTAGCATTAGGCATATGATCATCTGTGGAGGTTCTTGAAGTATCACAAGCAATGAAAATGGGCCCAATGGTTTTGTACAACTCCTATGAGGAGTCTACATTGCATTTACAAGTTCAAGTTCATTTGCAAAAGCTCAGAAGGTTGGAAGATCATCAGGGAATCCAGGCTAACGCAAAGCTCCTACACAATGGTCCTAAACTAGGGTTTGAGTTTCAAGCATGAAAACCTCAAAAATTTGGCCATTTCATTTGGGCAAAGTCTTTTACATGTTAATAGGATCCTAGGTACCAAATTTGGTGAGAAAATTCCTTGTGGAAGTCAAGAATTTCTTCAATTGCTTGCAGATGAAGTAATTGGTCAACTGTGACTTAAAAAAGTCAACTGTGTGACTTCAAGGGGTCCAATCCCTTTTTTCTAGCCAAGGGATGTTCTTACAATGTTAGAAGAGGTTTGGAAAGTTCAAAGATCAAGAATCATGGGGTTTTGAGGAGTTTTGCAAAATTAGTGCAAAGTTGGTTTTGAGAAAATGCCATTTTTGGCAAGTTTTGCCCTAAATTTCAAATGATCATAACTTGGTGATAAATTCTTCAAATGGACCAAAGTCAAACATGAAAGTTGGAGATTAAGGCCTCCCATTTTCAAAAATTACAAGTAATTTTTCATAGCCTTCATGGTTAGAAATATAAGCCCCTCGAAAATTTGACAAAATTAGGGCAAAACTTAAGTTTTCACTTATGCACCAAGAGCCAAATGTCATGAAACTTGATTTTAAGTGTTGGTATGGATCAAGTGAGGTTCCAATGTTAAAGTACAATGCATTTGGTTCACTTTTCTCAATGAAATGCAACAAATTCGTGCCAAATAAGAATTTCATTCAAAAAAATGCAAAAAGTGCATGAACATGAAAAGAGTGTGACAACTTCATCTAATGGCCAAGATTTGTTTGGATTGTGATTAAGGGTTCAGATTGGAATGCACATGGGCAAGAGGCAAGATAATGCATGAGGATTACATGATATCACACCAAACTTGCCAAAATTGCAAAATCACTCAAACTTTTGATTCTCACGTGCAAATCATCCCATTCTTTCATCATTGAGTCATGAGATGATATAAAACAAATTAGGGTTTTACAAGGGCTCAGTTCTCTCTCATTACTCAGCTTCCAACTTCTTGCATAATTTTCATTTTCTCTAAAATCTCTTCACACACTTGCTCTCTCCAAAAACAAATCATAGATCCTTCATCCTTGAGAGCTCAGGATCATTAATCTCACCATTGTGCAAGCTATCTCTCAAGAATCATAACCTTGCCATTTCAGGGCAGTTGCTTGCAAATCCTCAGATCCAGCAAGATTCAAGACTCTAGTTGCATTTTTTTTGCAACTAGAGTGCATTTGGAGTGGATTGGCTTCATTCTCTGGACTTCTAGCAAGCCTTTTCAAGAACTGCAATCTCAGGTATATCTCTGAATCTTCAGATTTGAAAATGATTTTTGAGGTGTGCTTTTGGGACTTTGATGTATGCTGATCATTCTGCTATGTTTAGTTTCGAAATTGGTGCATTATTGAGTGTGTAATGTGATTTCAAATTTCATGGTCAAAATTGTTTGCTCTCGATCCAGGAGATTCATTGATCTATTGATTTTTTTCATGCTCATATTTGAACTCAGCATAGTCCAATTAGTTAATTTGGAGCTCCTTGTTTATATTTATGGTGTTTTGTTCATGTTTTGCAATTTCCGGTGCCGGAGCCCTAGCTCCGGTCACCGGAATCTGGAAAATTGCTTCTAGGGTTTCCAGAGGTTGGTGATGACTTCTCCACCCTCAAATCTTGCCTCCCATTGCCTAGGATCTTGACACGTCCTTTAATGAACTAGCCTCTCTCTCATGTGAAAATCTGTTCTATTTTAATTCAACATGTAATGCACCTCACCATAACTCTCATATTCCCTCAGCTCTCATCCAATTGTTTGGACACGTCATTTAATGAAAGATCCATAAGATGCGTCCATTTCATCTGTTGGCTTAGGTTTTTTCCAGCATTTTCCTTGAATTTCCACCATTACTTTTATATACCTGCGCAGACCAATGGGCCTTCCACTGATATTCGCACCCCCCTGACTCTTGGGCCCAAACCATTTCAACTGAATCCTTTAATATTCGCACCTCCCAGCCCTTTTCCAATATTTATTTCTTTTTCTTTACTTTATTTTCATACCATTTTGGTTTCTAATTATTAAAAATACTTCCAATCATCAAAAAATTTGAAATTAATTCATGTATGTCAAATTGAGTTTTCTCTAATTTTCTATATTTTTCTTTTCCATTTATTTTCATCAGCCACGTGACAATTAATTCTTCCATTTGATTAATTCTTTTTAATTCCTTTTGGTGCAAGCTGCCTTGTTCATTTTCCTTAGTGATCATCATTTTGAGTTTTGTGTTGGTTCTTTTTGCTCTGGATTCATAAGAGGATTTAGTTCATGTGTGATTTTTTCCCCGCTTTTTAGAAATTTGTTCATTGGGTTTTAGTCCTTGGCTTGTGATGGAAATTTCTTAACCCTAGTTCATGTTTAAGCCTTCTCTTGACTTGTCTAGCTTCTGAATTTCTCCCAATCCTTTTGGCATCTTGTTATATCATGTTTGAAGATCATTTGTCCTAAGTTGTGGAATTTTTGGTTGCATTGTTGATTTAATTTGAATTTTGGTTCATAACTTGTCCCATTTTGCTTCCTTTTGATCATAAGCTCTCTCATTAGCCTAGAAGGGCACTTGTGCCAACTTCTTCCTCTCATTTGAGGTCTCTTTGGGGTATGGGTATCATTCTGATCTTAGTTTAGGGTTTATGTCTTGGAATTTTTGTGATTTTCTTACCTTTTTAAGTTCTTTCTTTCTTATGTGCATTCACCTCACTTCTTTGTTCCTTTCCATCTCATAATGTGATTGTTTGACTTTGTGCTTATCTTCTCTTCATCTCTCTTGCTTCTTAAGCATTTCCTTAACTTGTTTTGGTTCTGGTCTTGGGCTCTGAGTTCATGTTTGTGCATTTTTGCTTTGCATCTTCTTAGGTTTGCCTTGCCTTGCCATGTGTTTCATATTAACTTGTATGCTCCATTTCTCATTCTTGTAACTTGCATTTGCATTGAGCATTTGTATATATGACTTCATTTTTGTTTGTATGTTGTTGGCATGCCATTTTATTCATTTTGCTTTGCTTATATGTTTGTGTTACTAACCTTTCAGGGGCTATGGTAAGTGAGAGGTGTGGAAGTGATTCCCACATCTCCAAATCTCATCTCTTCTCTTCTGACTCTTACTTGTGCTAACCTTTGGTTGTTGGACTTAGGCCTTACTCATCTCTCTTCTTCTCCCTTCTTCTTCTCTTCTTCTTTCTTTCTTCTTTAGGATAGAAAACCACACTAACCTTAGGATATCCATGCATGATAACACTTAGGATTCTTTAGTCCCCCACTTAGACTTTTACCTTTGTGATCCTTTTGGTTCTTCTTCTCTTCTCATTTTATAACCTTAAATAAAACACTTAATAAAGTTTGAAGTGATACCTTGAGCAATAGCCTTATCCCATGAGGTACTTGTAGTCTTCCTATCTTGGGATAGTACAAGTTTATCTTGTGATGCACAAGTCTGATCAAGGTATCTTCTTCACCAAGAAAAGCATAAAAAACACTTATTCATTGTAAATACCAAAAACACTTAATAAGTTAATGAGTTAGTGAGCTTAGGCCCTAATCTCTGGGTTCAAGTTTTGGGGATTTTCTCCTTACTTGAGTGTGCTTGTTCTATTATTCCATCTTGGAATGTAGTGACAAGTGCACATTCCATGGAAAAGAGCTTGAGTTCACTTCCTTGTGACACACTATTAAAAACTCATAAAAAACACTGGACAAACAATAAGCGTCTTTCCTTCGGGAATTCTTTTCTCATCTCCTTCGTTCCGTACGCGAACTTGCTCCTACTTGTCATTTTGCAAGACGGTTACACACTCGTCGTCCGAGTCTGCAACACCTGAGCATTGGCATAGGCAATTCAAGCTTTAATTCACAAGCAATATTTTCCACCCCTAGTTAGGGGAACTACGACGTCTCTGATCCTCATTGTCCTGATGAGGTACGTAGGCAGCGGGGTAGGGCCCGTTCGAGCACAATCTTTATTTTCCCTACATTTTTCCTTTTCATTTCTTTTTTCAATCCTTTTACTCAGTTTCTTTTTCAATTCAGTTTCATTTTCTTTGCAGCAGCTTTCATTTCCTCACCCTTTGAAACAGTTTTCTTTTGCAAGCGTGGATCCCGTCGGGTACGGCGGACGATCTAGGTGCTAATACCTTCCAAGGTCTTAACCGACTCCCGAACTCAGTCTCTTTGGTTCGCAGAACCTGTGTCCTTCCTCTTCTTTCTTCTGTTTTGTGCAGCATTACCATTCCCGTTCTTTCGGGATAAAAATGCCTGGCTGGCGACTCTACCTCTTTCCGCGCCACTTTCGCGTTTGTACCAGGATGGAAATTCGGGGAGCGACAGCTGGCGACTCTACTGGGGAGCGAACCCAGAATCTCTGGTTCCCCTGTGAGTCTCTCCTAGCGCTTGTTTGCTTCTGTTTCTTTGGGTGATGTTTGTTTGCTGTTGTGTGTTGTATATTTACTGTTGTTTATTTACGGTTTTATTTACAGCTTTATTTACAGTTTTCAGTTTTTATTTTCTGCATCATATTATATAGTGGACTGTCTGGACTGGATCTTCTGTTTGGTGGGTTGGGTGATACTGTTTCTGAGAGATGAGCTCATTACCACGGCTCGAGTGCACCTTAGGACTTAGAGTGGTTCCACTTTGGCCTCATGAGATCTTGTCATGGGGGTAGTAGTGAGTTCCACACCTAGATTTGCGACCGTCTTGGAAATGTCTTGATTTGGGGATCTTCCTCTCTCATTTCATAACCTTGACAGTTATATGCAGCTGGGGACCGATCATTGAGAACCTTGTGGAAACATCCCTCTTTAGTGATGGCAGTGGCAGACCACATTTTGTGGCAAACCCATTCGCATCCGAGGGCCCACCTGGGACTCACATAGGATGACTTTGTTTCCTGGACTCAGCTGAGGTCTCCCTGCATAGTATATAATGCCAAACCGATTCCCTGATCTGGTCATGAACCATTTCTCGGAGATGGTGAAAGTATTATTGCTATTTGGCTTTGAGAGTCTATGATGTCTGACCCGGAGCATACTAGTGAGATTGGGAGGGGCTTACAGGTTTGCAGGAACCCTTGGCCTCTACATACCCTCATTATCAGTGGTCCTTATTATGATTTCTGGTCCTATGGTCCTATGGTTCTGGTGTTCTGGTTTTCTTGATACTGTGGTTATTGAGATCTTTTATCAGAGAGTTGTGATTCAGAGGATTTTGGTTTGCAGTTGATCAGAGGGTCCTTGTGTTCAGTGTCCAGTATCCAGATGGTCCCAGATTGATCATATGCCTGCATTACATTTGCATTTGCATCATTCTTGCATTAACTGTTTATGTTTCCATTTTTCAGGTCATTATTCATAATCAGCTCCCAATTCTGGTAAATCTTATCTCTAGATGGCAGAAATCAAAAGAGTTACAAGGAAAAAGAATGTTCACTATACTTTTCTTCAACCTGAAGTCAGAAGTGTTCAAAAATTAGCTGGTCTGATGAATGACCAAGTCTTGGGCAATTTCAGGAAAAGATATAGCCAAATATTGAAGTATGTGGACAAGCCCACTGCAGACCAAAAGGACAGTTTGCATACCTTGCTTCAGTTTTATGATCCCCTGCTGCGTTGCTTTGTGTTTCCAGATTACATCTTGGCTCCTACCTTGGAGGAGATTGCCAGCATTCTGAATGTTCCAGTCAGAGAGACATTGTCATTCTATGGGTCTGAGGTGGTGCTTAAAGAAGAGGACATAGCCAAAGTTTGTCATTTATCAGTTGCTACAGTCA
Source organism: Lathyrus aphaca (assembly GCA_963966055.1). Classification (NCBI taxonomy): domain Eukaryota; kingdom Viridiplantae; phylum Streptophyta; class Magnoliopsida; order Fabales; family Fabaceae; genus Lathyrus; species Lathyrus aphaca. Next base: position 410,061,615 of record OZ014524.1, on the reverse strand, counting down.
AGAGGGCTCTGAAGGATAGTGAAGGCAAAGGACTCCCTTGGAGTGTGCTCATACCAGAGGCAGAGAGATATGCTAAAGAGAGTAGTTGGGGTGACTTTGGTGCTTTACTGGCTTTGATGGTGTATGGGTCTAGCTTGTTCCCTGGAGAGAAAGAATTTGTAAGCTTGGAAGTGATCTCTATCTTTGCCAAGGGAAATCCTGTGCCAACTCTGTTGGGTGACTTCTATTACAGTGTTCATTACAGGAATGAGAAAGGTAGGGGTGGACCAGTATGTTGTTGTGCCTCACTATTTGCTGAGTGGTTTGCCAGACAGTTGCCTAAGTCAGGTGCTTTCAAGGACATGAGGGATGAGTGGAGATGGTCAAGAAGGTTGATGGGGCTAACTGCTGAAGATATTTCCTAGGGATATGACAGTGATCTGCTGGGAAAAGAATTGCTGGTCAGTTGTGGGAGGTTTGATGGAGTACCTTTGCTGGGAAGGAAAGGTGTGATCAGTTATTATCCAACATTAGCCAGGAAACAAATTGGTTACCCTTTGAGAGATCCACCACAGATGGAAGAGTTTGTTGAGTCTTTGTATTTTCCTGTGGAAGGAAACAAGGAGTTAGTTCTACAAGCCTCCCAAGCTTGGGCTCACAGGATAAGGAAGGGTAAGAAAGACGTTGGCAGAGTAGATCCCAAGACGTATCCACCTTTTGTTGCATGGTTGCAAAAGCGTGTAGAAGAAGTTCTCATGCCTTTCTCAGTAGAAGCTCCACTTTATCCCAGAGAAGTGCCAAGCCAGAGTACTGTCTCCCTTGAAGAGTACAAGAAATTGGAAGCTCAGCTGCATGAAGTTCGAGTGGAGAATGCTGAAATGGTAAGCCTGTACCATCTTGCCAACAGGGCCAAGAATGAAGCAGAAGGAAAGCTGCAGAAGATCCAAGACTCTTTAGAAGCTAAAGAGAAGGACTTTGTTGGAAGGAAGCTCACTTTCACAGGTTGGGTATGATGGAAGCAAAAAGAGAAGCTGAACGCAAAAAGACTTTGAAGACTCTCAAGGAAGCTCGTCAATCCATTGTTTGGTTGCAAGACCAAAGGGAGGAAGAGAAGAAGAGGTTTAAAGAGAAAGAAGAGTTCTTTGAAGTGTAAATGGCCTATAAGAAGGAAGAGGTGGAGCAAGTCCACAACATTCGGAGGGAAAAGACTCAGCAGTTATCCCAAAGTTAGTTAGCCTTGGAGGAGGCACAGAAGGAGATTGAAGAGCTCAAGCTGAGAGCAGGTGTAAAGAAGAGCAGAGCAGAGGAGCCTGGGTCCTTAGTTTAGTTTATTTTTCAGACTACCTATAGACTTGTTGTAGGAGTCTTGCTTTATTTGTTTTGTCTTTTATTCATGTAATGGCTTGTAACCCTTCGGGGAATATTTCTGTTTGTGTTCTAACATTTGGCCGGCAATGGTTTGTCCATGATATACAGTGTTAATGTGCAAATTATCTTTTCTGAATGTGCAAGGCTCATTTGTCTGATATTGCTAATATCTGAACATTCTTCAAAGATAAAGTCTGAAAGTTAATACCCAAAGTGTCTGTCTGGAGTAGATGCCAGAACTGGGGCAGGCAAATGCTTAAAATTTGGGAACATGAGCAGTTGCATTGCATATGACGTGTTTGTTTGTTTTGCAGGTAGTGCTTCAGTTTCTAACGTTCTTGTTGTTTCAGGCACTATAGCTCCCAGGAAAGTTCGAGAATAGCCAGTCACACACAGATATCCAACAAGAATCAACAGAGAGAGAATCATGGATCAGATGCAGGCTGACTTAGCTGACTTGAGACTGAGGATGGACAATTTCATGACCTTGATGGCAGGCATGGATCAGAATCAAGAACGTCTGCGGGAGTTGATAGAAAATGGTCAAGCCAGAAACAACGATACTGCTGAGGGAGGTAATCGTAACGGTGCGGGCGCCTGTCAGGTTGAAATCCCTGTAACACAGCCAGGGGTTACCATAATTAATGATGGTCTGAACAATGTGCAAATGGATGGACAAGACGAACAATTCACTCTGCTGGACGAAATTGAAGGTCAGGGGGCTGAGATGAACAGGAAGTTTGAGGAGATGGCAGAACAGATCAAGGCTATTCAATCCCAGAATTCTTTGGGATTCGACATTACCGACTTGGGCTTGGTTCCAGGGGTTAGAATCCCTTACAATTTCAAGGTTCCAACTTTCGAGAAATACAATGGCACATCGTGTCCCAAGACTCATCTTCCGTCCTTTGTAGGAAGGATTGCTGCCCACACTGATGATGAAAAGCTATGGATGTACTATTTCCAGGACAGCTTGGTTGGGGCCTCCTTGGAATGGTATATGAAGCTAAGCAGAGTCAACATTAAGAGCTGGAAGGACCTGGCAGAGGCTTTCGTGAGACAATACCAGTGTAATTTGGACATGGCTCCAAATCGCACTCAATTGCAACACATGTCTCAAACTGCTAAGGAGGGATTCAAAGAATATGCTCAAAGGTGGCGTCAGCTCGCTGCCAGAGTGCAACCACCACTGTTGGAGAATGAGATGGCTGATATGTTTATGGGGACATTGCAAGGTGTGTTTATCGAAATATTGGCGTCTTGTTCGGTTACCAAGTTCAACGATATAGTAATTGCTGGAGAGAGGGTAGAGACCTTGTTAAAGATGGGAAAGATTCAGGATACAAGTGCGAGCAGCTCGAATGGAGCAAGAAAAGATTTCAGCGGCCCCCCAAGAAGGAGAGAAGGTGAGACCAATGTTGTGTTTGGCCGAGGACGGGGCCGAGGATATAGAAGGTCGTATGAGCAAGTGGCAGCTGTCACAATTCCTTCTAGCCCTGTGCAGTAGGTGCAACCTCAACCACAACAACAATAGTAGCCACAACGTAACAACTATCAACAAAGACCATATCAGCCAAGGAAAACTCGCCCGGCTAATAGGGTGCTTGAAGCGATTCCTATGACATATGCTACTTTGCTACCAAGATTGTTGGACCTAAATTTGATACAATTGAGAACTTTGGCACCACCACCACCACCTGGAGAGCTTCCAGTGGGGTACGATGTCAATGCTAGATGCGCTTTCCATTCAGGGGCACCCGGGCACTCAACTGAGAAGTGCAGGGCGCTACAGCACAAAGTTCAAGATCTGATAGACTCCAAGGCGATTAACTTTGCACCACCGCCAAATGTCACTTCAAACCCTATTCCGAATCATGGAGGGGCTAGAATCAATGCTGTTGAGGGTGGTGAAAAGTTAAGTCTGATTCTGAGCATAGAGGAAGTGAAGACTCCGCTGTTGGTGGTGAAAGAGAGGCTGCTAAAAGGACAAGTGTTTCCGGGATGCAGTTCTGTTTGTGAAAAGTGTGGGAATTCAGAGAATGGGTGTGAGAATCTGAGGATGGGATTGCAGAATTTGATTGATGAAGGATCTTTGCAGTTTAACAAAGTTGATAATGAAGCTGATGATGTGTCCACTATAACCTTTTTCTATGATGAAGCTGAGATGCCTGCTAGAAGAGAGCCTGTGACCATTTATGCTCCTGAAGTTAGTCCTGTGACTATCACCGTGCCTGGGCCTGTTCCTTATACAGATGATAAAGCCATTCCATGGCATTACGGTTCAGATGTGTATGTGGCTGGACAGAAAGTGGAGAGTAAGTCAGTTGCTGTTGACCCGACTGTAGTGAACGTCAGAGGGGTTGGAGGCTTTACGAGAAGTGGTCGTTTATTTGCTCCCCCAGTTCTGAGAGGGGATCCTGAGGCTGAGGCTTCGGAAAAGGCTAAAGGAAAGCAAGTTGTGACTGAAGAAACAACAACTCCTGCTGCTGGACAGGGTACATTTGAGAAAGAGGTCGAGGAATTTATGCGCATAATTAAAAAGAGTGATTATAAGGTGGTCGAGCAGTTGAACCAGACACCTTCCAAGATATCCATTCTATCTTTGCTGATGTGTTCTCCTGCACATAGAGAAGCCTTGCTGAAAGTGCTGCAGATGGCGTATGTTCCTCAAGAAATAACTGTTAATCAGTTGGAAGCTGTAGTGGGCAGTGTGAATGCAAGCCACGGGCTGGGCTTTACAGACAGAGACCTTACGTCAGAGGGTCGTAACCATAACAAAGCGCTGCATATTACTATGGAGTGCAAGGGTGCTGTGTTGTCGCATGTCCTTGTTGACACAGGCTCTTCTCTTAATGTACTTCCGAAGAAAGCATTAATGAAGCTCAATGTTGATGGTATTGTCCTGAGACCCAGTGATTTGATTGTCAAAGCTTTTGATGGGTCCAGAAGGTCAGTGTTTGGAGAAGTTGAGTTACCCGTGAAAATAGGTTCTCAAGTATTCAAAAGTGTCTTCTACGTCATGGACATTCAGCCCGCGTACAGCTGCTTGTTGGGACGCCCATGGATTCATGCTGCCGGAGCTGTTACCTCCACTCTGCATCAAAAGCTCAAATATGTGGTTGATGGCCAAGTAATCACAGTGTGCGAAGAAGAAGACATCTTTGTAAGCCACTTATCGACTTTCAAATATGTAGAGATGGACGGAGAAATACATGAGACTCTATGTCAGGCAGTCGAAGCAGTCAACGTCAGCATTCTGACTCCAGTAGAGAAGAGCAGTGAGAAAGAAGGTACCTCCATTCATTCCTACAAACAGGCAAAGGAGGTGGTTCAGTCAGGAAGCGCCCAAGGCTGGGGCAAATTGCTGGAGTTGGAAAAGAAAGACGACAAGTTTGGTTTGGGTTATCAGCCTGGTGGATCTACTCCAAGTGGTAAAGCCATTACTTTTACAAGTGCTGGGATGCTTGACCGCAACCAAATCTGTGTGACAAGCCAAGGTGGAGACAGTGATGGTGACTGGGACAACTGGATTCATCCGTGTGCGCCCGGAGAGGAGCTGAAGAACTGGTCGGCTGAAGACATTGTCCAAGTTACCTGGCACTCAGAGTAATTTATTTGTTTCCTTTTCTTATCATACTGCATTGTCAAATCCAGCATTCTGCCCAAAATGCTAGGATCCATTGTATGGGCCACCATGTTTGTAATGCACTTATTTTACCATGAAATAAAGGACATTTTCAGAAAAATTTGTGTTCTCTTTTGTTTTAAATTTTTCACAAAAAATATAAAAATGACAATGTGTTTTTCCTTTTTGTTTTTGTGTTTGCGTCTCTTTGAAATAAGCAGATTCTGAAATAAGCACATCATCTGTGCAGTGTTGATCATTCGGATTCCTTTGATAACGTTCTTGCTATGACCACGCGTGACTTTGACAATCCTATCTACCAAGCTGATGAAGGGGTTGAGGAAGACTGTGAACTCCCTGAAGAATTGGTCAGATTGTTGAAACAAGAGCAACGGGTTATTCAGCCTCATCAGGAAGAAATTGAGATCATCAACATCGGCACTGAAGATGTGAAGAAAGAGATCAAGATTGAGGCCAGTCTGCAGGCCAAAGTAAAGAAAGAGTTGATTGGTATGCTGCGAGAGTATGTGGATATCTTTGTCTGGTCGTATCAAGATATGCCAGGGTTGGATACTGACATCGTTGTGCACAAGCTACCATTGAGAGAAGAATGTCCTCCTGTGAAATAGAAGTTGAGAAGAACTCGTCCTGACATGGCGATGAAGATCAAAGAGGGGGTTCAGAAGCAATGGGATGTCGGATTCCTTGCCGTAACTAGTTACCCACCTTGGGTAGCTAACATTGTACCTGTACCAAAGAAGGACGGCAAGGTCCGGATGTGCGTTGACTACCGGGATTTGACTAGAGCGAGCCCAAAAGATGACTTTCCGTTACCTTACATTGATGTGTTGGTAGATAACACTGCTCAATTCTCGGTATTTTCCTTCATGGATGGCTTCTCCGGATATAATCAGAATAAGATGGCGCCGGAAGACATGGAAAAAACAACGTTCATTACCCCGTGGGGTACATTCTACTACAAAGTCATGCCCTTTGGTTTGAAGAACGTCGGGGCAACCTATCAACGGGCCATGGTCACATTGTTCCACGACATGATACACAAGGAGATTGAGTGTTATGTGGACGATATGATTGCTAAGTCCCGAGACGAAGAAGAGCATCTGCTCAACCTTAAGAAGCTGTTTGATAGACTGATAAAATACAAGTTGAGGTTGAATCCAAACAAGTGCACTTTCGGAGTGCGTTCCAGGAAACTGCTGGGTTTCATTGTTAGTCAGAAAGGAATTGAGGTAGATCTTGCAAAAGTAAAAGCAATTCAAGACATGCCTGCACCGAGAACAGAAAAAGAAGTGCGTGGATTCTTAGGGAGGTTGAACTACATTTCTCGGTTCATATCTCATCTAACTGCCACGTGTGAACCAATATTCAAATTGCTAAGAAAAGAGCAAACGGTCAGGTGGAATGATGATTGCCAAAGAGCTTTCGACAAGATAAAAGAATATTTGCAGGAGCCTCCAATTCTGATTCCTCCATTTGAAGGAAGACCTTTAATCATGTACTTGACCGTGCTAGAAGGGTCAATAGGGTGTGTTCTAGGCCAACATGACGAGTCTGGTCGAAAAGAGTACGCTATTTATTAACTTAGCAAAAAGTTTACCGACTATCAATCCCGTTACTCACTGATCGAGAAAACTTGTTGCACTTTAGTATGGGCTGCTCGTCGACTGAGACAGTACATGTTGACTCATACCACATTGCTAATTTCCAAAATGGATCCTGTCAAGTACATCTTTGAAAAACCAGCGTTAACCGGAAGGGTTGCTAGGTGGCAGATGATCTTAACTAAATATGATATCCATTATACTTCTCAGAAAGCCATCAAGGGAAGTGTATTGTCAGATTACCTTGCACAACAACCTCTTGAAGATGATTATCAGCCAATGAAGTTTGATTTCCCTGATGAGGACATCATGTACCTCAAGGCAAACGATTGCGAGGAACCACTTCCGGAGGAGGGGCCAGACTCTGAATCCAAATGGAAGTTGATGTTTGATGGGGCAGTCAATATCAATGGACGTGGAGTTGGTGATGTTCTTATCACTCCTGAGGGGGTTCACTTTCCCTTCACCGCCAGAATTACTTTTGGCTGCACCAACAATGAAGCGGAATACGAGGCATGCATAATGGGAATAGAGGAGATTATTAATCTTCGGATTAAGAACCTCGATATATTCGGAGATTCAGCCCTCGTCATTAACCAAGTTACTGGCAAGTGGTATACGCATCAAGAGCATCTAATTACATACAGGGATTATGCTAGAAAACGGTTGACGTTCTTCACGACAGTTAAGCTTCAGTACATACCACGTGATGAAAATCAATTTGCCGACGCATTGGCCACTCTTTCTTCGTCCATCAAAGTCTTGTGTTGGAATTATGTGCCCAGAATTGACATTTCCAGGCTTGACGCACCAGCACATGCTTTCTCTGTAGACGCAGTGTCTGATATTAAGCTATTCCTGGAAAAGCAAGAATACCCAGATGGGGCATCTTCCAATGACAAGAAGACCTTAAGGAGACTTGCTGCTAGCTTCTTCTTGAACACTGGCGGGGTTTTGTACAAGAGAAACTTTGACATGGTCTTGCTCAGATGCGTGGATAGACACGAAGCAAGCCTGTTAATACAGGAAGTTCACGAGGGATCTTCCGGTACCCATGAAGGAGGGCATGTTATGGTTAAGAAATTGCTGAGATCGGGGTATTACTGGATAACAATGGATGCAGATTGTTGTTCATTCGCTCGTAAGTGCCACAAGTGCCAGATTTATGCAGACAAGGTGCATATTCCTCAAAGCCCGCTCAACGTCATGTCATCTCCTTGGCCCTTTTCTATGTGGGGCATTGACATGATCGGGACGATAGAGCCTACTGCTTCAAATGGTCATCGCCTCATCTTGTTCGCGATCGATTACTTCACAAAATGGGTGGAAGCAGCATCTTATGCCAACGTCACTCATCAAGTGGTCGCCAGATTTTTGAAAAGGGATATCATACGCAGATACGGAGTGCCCGAAAGGATCATTACTGACAATGGTTCTAATCTCAACAACAAGATGAATGCAGAGTTGTTGTAGGACTTCAAGATTCAGCATCGCAATTCTTCCCCTTACCGACCAAAGATGAAAGGTGCGGTAGAGGCAGCAAACAAGAATATCAAGAAGATTGTGCAAAAGATGGTTGTCACTTACAAAGATTTGCATGAGATGTTACCATTTGCGTTGCATGGGTACCGAACGTCAGTCAGGACGTCAACTGGGGCAACTCCCTTCTCTCTGGTATATGGTATGGAGGCAGTCCTGCCTGTTGAAGTAGAGATTCCTTCATTGCGTGTAATGATGGATGTGAAGCTTGATGAGGCTGAATGGGTGCGTGCTCGTTACAATCAACTATGTCTAATTGAAGAAAAGAGATTAGCGGCTATCTGTCATGGTCAGCTTTATAATAGGAGAATGAAGCGAGCATTCGACCAACAAGTACGTACTCGGGAGTATCAAGTGGGAGAGCTTGTGCTTAAGAGGATTATTCCTCCAGGTTCGGATCACAGGTGCAAGTGGACCCCAAATTACGAAGGACCATTCATAGTGAAGAAAGTCTTCTCAGGAGGAGCACTGATGCTCACCACTATGGATGGAGATGATTTCCAATCCCCTGTTAACTTGGACGCAATTAAAAAATACTTCGCATAAAGAGACCCGCTGGACACAAAAACAGAATTAAAGTCCAGGCAAAAAAGGGGCATCCCGGCGAGCTAAAAATAGAATAAAAAGCTCGGGCAAAAGTTAGGGAAAATAAGTAAAAAAAAATGTACACCCGCTGAGTTGAAAAGCCACATTGGACAGCTCAGGCAAAAAAGGGTATCCCGGTGGATTGAAAACCCGAAAGGGCGATCCACGCAAAACAAGGGAATAAGCGAACAACTGCGATCCGAGTAATCTGAACCAAATCATCATTTCGTACAGCTTGACAATATCATAAGGGTAGGAATTAGTCCCCTCATCTTCTCAGAAAGCAAAGGCAAGAATGGAGAGTTTTGAAGACATGCTGGTCATAGCAGAAAGGGAACTCATTGGGATGTCGTGCCCATTGCCATTAGGATAGTTTATTTTCTCAATTTTATGGTGGCTACCTCTTTCCAGGTGGTTGCTTCCTGATGTAAATCTTTGCCTATTCAGAGGCCTTTCAATAAAAAGAATATTCAGTCAAAAAAGCTGTGTTGTTTTTGTTTGCAAAATGTCCTAAATTTTTGGCAAAAAAATAGCATTGCATTTAAAACATGGTGATATTTTGAAAGAAAATGACATTGCAGGGAAACATGGTAAACCCTTTTGAGTGTTGGGTGACGATGGATGAACAGATCATACCATGCAAGTCCCCGGGGCACATATGTGTTTTCTGTTGTTGCAGGTTGCAGGATGGCGTCACATTCCCCCAAGCAGAAGTTTCCCCAGCTAAGTTTTGGCAGGCAGCCCAAGCAGTTTTTTATTCCCCAGTAGAGTATGCCCAGCAGGAAGTTGAATGCCTGATGTCCCTACAGAGCTGAGAACTAGCAAATTCTCTCCCCATCTAGAGCATTGTTGAAGCATCTTTCCCAGCCAAGTCTGAAGATGATCCTTCCCCACAGAGTTCATATTTGATTTTCACTCCCATCAGTGAAATATTCCCCAGCGAAGCTGCCATTCTTTTGGTCAATATGATGATACAGGCATGTATTCATCACCCCAATCAGAGTTAGGTGTCAAGGCCTCTTGACTTGTTCTTCCCCTGCAGAGTTGTAACTCTTGTGGCCAATCAGGCATTTGTTTGTTGCTCGTCTGCACTTCTCCAGCACTCGTCTGTGTTCGTACTTTATTGATGCGCGTCCGCATCTTTCAACACTCGTCTGTGTTATCATCTTGGTATTCCTCGTTTTCTTTCCCCAGCTGTTGCTCACGATTGTATTTGTTGTTGCTCGTCTGCAATTCTCAACACCCGTCTGTGTTTGATATCTATTGATGATCGTCTGCACTTCCCAACACTCGTCTGTGTTTGGTATCCAGTATTTGTTGTTTCTCGTCTGCAATCTCCAACACTCGTCTGTGTTTTGAGATGTAATATCTATTGATGCTTGTCCGCACTCTCCCAACACTCGTCTGTGTTTGATATCTAATATGTGGTTGCTCGTCTGCATTCTCCGGCACTCGTCTGTGTTTGTTATCTGTTTGAAGCTCGTCGGCTTTGTTTGGATACTCGTCTGTATCATCCCTAACACTCGTCTGTGTTAGCTTATATCTGTATGTGTGGATTTGCTGATTATCTTGGTACTCGTCTGTATTGCTACTCCAAATGCTCGTCTGTGTTTGAATTCCTGGTATTCGTATGTACCAGTTGCTGATACTCTTCTGTATCATTGCTTGAAGCGCTCGTCTGTGTTTCTTAGATCATTGTCTGATACTCGTCCGTATCATTGACTTTTGCCACTCGTCTGTGTTATCTCGATGATCATCCAATACTCGTCTGTATTGAAGAGGTTTAAAATCCTGATTGTGGGAGTAAATGTCAAAATGGTTACCGGTCCTGGCGTAACAGGTATAACCAAAGGAGGCTCGTCCGTCTCAAGCACCACTTATTGATGTTGCACCTGGCATAACAGGTTTGCTCAAAGAAGTCTCGTCTGTCTTATACCATATATCCACGGATAATATATGAAGAAGGTTCGTCTACCTTGATTATGCATGTTTATCCCACAGACTTTAGTGCATCCCGGTCCTGGCGTAACAGGTATATCCGAAGGAGATTCGTCTGTCTCAAGTCATATGTTTTTGCAGTGAGGACTCGTATGTCCAGCTCCTGGCGTCACAGGATTGTTTGAAGAAGACTCGTCTGTCAATGTATTCTTATTCCAGATAATAGTTTCAATTTGGAAGAAGCTCGTCAGCTTTTTTCTCCCCTGCAGTTACCTAAGCGTCATTTGGTTGGGTTTATTTCCCAGTGTTTGCATTCTTCGTCAGAGTGCAAATTTCAGGTCTTCTTGGTATTCAACCACAGTTTATCTTGAACGGTCGATAGCCCGTGCTACCGTCCTTTTTAGATTAACAGTTGTTTGAATAGGGGCAGCTGTAACACCCCAAATTTGCCCTCTTCATTTTAAGCATCATATCACATCATACTCATCATGAACATATCATATTCTTGGCATCCTAGCATGGAAAGATGAGGCATAACATTTCTCATGACTTAGCATTAGGCATATGATCATCTGTGGAGGTTCTTGAAGCATCACAAGCCATGACAAGGGGCCCAATGGTTTTGTACAAGTCCTATGAGGATTCTAGATTGCATTTACAAGTTCAAGTTCATTTGCAAAAGCTCAGAAGGTTGGAAGATCATCAGGGAATCCAGGCTAAGGCAAAGCTCCTACATAATGGTCCTAAACTAGGGTTTGAGTTTCAAGCATGAAAACCTCAAAACTTTGGCCATTTCATTTGGACAAAGTCTTTTGCATGTTAATAGGATCCTAGGTACCAAATTTGGTGAGAAAATTCCTAGTGGAAGTCAAGAATTTCTTCAGTTGCTTGCAGATGAAGTAATTGGTCAACTGTGCCTTAAAAAAGTTAACTGTGTGATTTCAAGGGGTCCAATCCATTTTTTCTATCCAAGGGATGTTCTTACAATGTTATAAGAGTTTGGGCAAGTTCAAAGATCAAGAATCATGGGGTTTTGAGGAGTTTTGCAAAATTGGTGCAAAGTTGGTTTTGAGAAAATGCCATTTTTGGCAAGTTTTGCCCTAAATTTCAAATTATCATAACTTGGTGAAAAATTCTTCAAATGGACCAAATTCAAACATGAAAGTTGGAGATTAAGGCCTCCCATTTTCAAAAAGTACAAGTACTTTTTCATAGCCTTAATGGTTAGAAATCTAAGCCCCTCGAAAATTTGACAAAATTAGGGCAAAACTTAAGTTTTCACTTATGCACAAAGAGCCAAATGTCATGAAACTTGATTTTAAGTGTTGGTATGGATCAAGTGAGGTTCCAATGTTAAAATACAATGAATTTGGTTCACTTTGCTCAAATAAATGCAATAAATCCGTGCCAAATAAGAATTTCATTCAAAAAAATGCAAAAAGTGCATGAACATGAAAAGAGTGTGACAACTTCATCTAATGGCCAAGATTTGTTTGGATTGTGATTAAGGGTTCAGATTGGAATGCACATGGGCAAGAGGCAAGAGAATGCATGAGGATTACATGATATCACACCAAACTTGCCAAAATTGCAAAATCACTCAAACTTTTGATTCTCACGTGCAAATCATCCCATTCTTTCATCATTGAGTCATGAGATGATATAAAACAAATTAGGGTTTTACAAGGGCTCAGTTCTCTCTCATTACTCAGCTTCCAACTTCTTGCATAATTTTCATTTTCTCTAAAATCTCTTCACACACTTGCTCTCTCCAAAAACAAATCATAGATCCTTCATCCTTGAGAGCTCAGGATCATTAATCTCACCATTGTGCAAGATATCTCTCAAGAATCATAACCTTGCCATTTCAGGGCAGTTGCTTGCAAATCCTCAGATCCAGCAAGATTCAAGACTCTAGTTGCATTTATTTTGCAACTAGAGTGCATTTGGAGTGGATTGGCTTCATTCTCTGGGCTTCTAGCAAGCATTTTGAAGAACTGCAATCTCAGGTATGTCTCTGAATCTTCAGATCTGAAAATGATTTTTGAGGTGTGCTTTTGGATCTTAGATGTATGCTGATCATTCTGCTATGTTTAGTTTCGAAATTGGTGCATTATTGAGTGTGTAATGTGATTTCAAAGTTTCATGGTCAAAACTGTTTGCTCTCGATCCAGGAGATTCATTGATATATTGATTTTTTCATGCTCATATTTGAACTCAGCATAGTCCAATTAGTTAATTTGGAGCTCCTTGTTTATTTTTATGGTGTTTTGTTCATGTCTTGCAATTTCCGGTGCCGGAGCCCTAGCTCCGGTCACCGGAATCTGGAAAATTGCTTCTAGGGTTTCCAGAGGTTGGTGATGACTTCTCCACCCTCAGATCTTGCCTCCCATTGCCCAGGATCTTGACACGTCCTTTAATGACCTAGCCTCTCTCTCACATGCAAATCTGTTCTATTTTAACTCAACATGTAACGCACCTCACCATAACTCTCATATTCCCTCAGCTCTCATCCAATTGTTTGGACATGTCATTTAATGAAAGATCCATAAGATGCGTCCATTTCATCTGTTGCCTTAGGTTATTTCCTGCATTTTCCTTGAATTTCCACCATTACTTTTATATACCTACGCAAACCAATGGGCCTTCCACTGATATTCGCACCCCGCTGACTCTTGGGCCCAAACCATTTCAATTGAATCCTTTAATATTCACACCTCCCCCCTTTTTCAATTTTTATTTCTTTTTCTTTACTTTATTTTCATACCATTTTGGTTTCTAATTATTAAAAATACTTCCAATCATCAAAAAATTCCAAATTAATTCATGTAAGTCAAATTTAGTTTTCTCTAATTTTCTATATTTTTCTTTTCCATTTATTTTCATCAGCCACGTGTCAATTAATTCTTCCATTTGATTAATTATTTTTAATTCCTTTTGGTGCAAGCTGCCTTGTTCATTTTCCTTAGGGATCATCATTTTGAGTTTTGTGTTGGTTCTTTTTGCTCTGGATTCATAAGTGGATGTAGTTCATGTGTGATGTTTTCCCTGATTTTTAGAAATTTGTTCATTGGGTTTTGGTCCTTGTCTTGTGATGGATGTTTCTTTACCCTAGTTCATGTTTAAGCCTTCTCTTGACTTGTCTAGCTTCTGAATTTCTCCCAATCCTTTTGGAATCTTGTTATATCATATTTGAAGATCATTTGTCCTAAGTTTTGGAATTTTTGGTTGCATTGTTGATTTAATTTGAATTTTGGTTCATAACTTGTCCCATTTTGCTTCCTTTTGATCATAAGCTCTCTCATTAGCCTAGAAGGGCACTTGTGCCAACTTCTTCATCTCATTTGGGGTCTCTTTGGGGTATGGGTGTCATTTTGATCTTATTTTAGGGTTTATGTCTTGGAAGTTTTGTGATTTTCTTACCTTTTTAAGTTCTTTCTTTCTTATGTGCATTCACCTCACTTCTTTGTTCCTTTCCATCTCATAATGTGATTGTTTGAATTTGTGCTTCTCTTCTCTTCATCTCTCTTGCTTCTTAAGCATTTCTTTGAATTGTTTTGGTTCTGGTCTTGGGCTCTGAGTTCATGTTTGTGCATTTTTGCTTTGCATCTTCTTAGGTTTGCCTTGCCTTGCCATGTGTTTCATATTAACTTGTATGCTCCATTTCTCATTCTTGTAACTTACATTTGCATTGAGCATTTGTATATATGACTTCATTTTTGTTTTTATGTTGTTGGCATGCCATTGTATTCATTTTGTTTTGCTTATATGTTTGTGTTACTAACCTTTCAGGGGCTATGGTAAGTGAGAGGTGTGGAAGTGATTCCCACATCTCCAAATCTCATCTCTTCTCTTCTTATTCTTACTTGTGGTAACCTTTGGTTGTTGGGCTTAGGCCTTACTCATCTCTCTTCTTCTCCCTTCTTCTTCTCTTCTTCTTTCTTTCTTATTTAGGATAGAAAACCACACTAACCTTAGGATATCCATGCATGATAACACTTAGGATTCTTTAGTCCCCCACTTAGACTTTTACCTTTGTGATCCTTTTGGTTCTTCTTCTCTTCTCATTTTATAACCTTAAAGAAAACACTTAATAAATTTTGAAGTGATACCTTGAGCAATAGCCTTATCCCATGAGGTACTTGTAGTCTTCCCATCTTGGGATAGTACAAGCTTATCTTGTGATGCACAAGTCTGATCAAGGTATCTTCTTCACCAAGAAAAGCATAAAAACACTTCTTCATTGTAAATACCAAAAACACTTAATAAGTTAATGAGTTAGTGAGCTTAGGCCCCAATCTCTGGGTTTAATTTTTGGGGATTTTCTCCTTACTTGAGTGTGCTTGTTCTATTATTCCATCTTGGAATATAGTGACAAGTGCACATTCCATGGAAAAGAGCTTGAGTTCACTTCCTTGTGACACACTCTTAAAAACTCATAAAAAACACTGGAAAAACAATAAGCGTCTTTCCTTCGGGAATTCTTTTCTCATCTCCTTCGCTCCGTACGCAAACTTGCTCCAACTTGTCATTTTGCAAGACGGTTATGCACTCGTCGTCCAAGTCTGCAACACCTGAGCATTGGCATAGGCAATTTAAGCTTTAATTCACAAGCAATATTTTCCACCCCTAGTTAGGGGAACTACGGCGTCTCTGATCCTCATTGTCCTGATGAGGTACGTAGGCAGCGGGGTAGGGCCCGTTCGAGCACAATCTTTATTTTCCCTACATTTTTCCTTTTCATTTCTTTTTTCAATCCTTTTTCTCAGTTTCTTTTTCAGTTCAGTTTCATTTTCTTTGCAGCAACTTTCATTTCCTCATCCTTTGAAACAGTTTTCTTTTGCAAGCGTGGATCCCGTCGGGTACGGCGGACGATCTGGGTGCTAATACCTTCCCAGGTCGTAACTGACTCCCTAACTCAGTCTCTTTGGTTCGCAGGACCTGTGTCCTTCCTCTTCTTTCTTCTGGTTTGTGCAGCATTACCATTCCCGTTCTTTCGGGATAAAAATGCCTGGCTGGCGACTCTACCTCTTTCCGCGCCACTTTCGCGTTTGTACCAGGATGGAAATCCGGGGAGCGACATCGGGGAATGTGAAGCAGTGATGTTTAGGATCAAAGAACTGAAACAGAACACTCATCATGTCTTCATTGAACCCTGAAGTGACTAGATCCAGTAGGTAACCATGTTTCTTGAGAGTTTTCAGAAACTTGAGAGACCAATTCCTTAAGCTTTGGAGGTATTCCTACAAAGTTGATCCGGATAGTATTCCTACGAGCAGAAGCCATGACCTGCAACTAAGAACAAAGATAAATCCTTTGGTCCTTGAAGTGGTTAGTGAAAATGCTATGCTTATGATGCATGATGATGCTATGATGTTATGCTCAATCACAAACATGTGGCACACACAAACAAGTCACACAATAGTCTTAGGTTTGAAGGCTTGCATGAGGTTTAAAGGTAAGTACCCTCCCCTAAAGTTTAGTTGGTTCATCCTGTCCTATAAAGTAACCAGGTTCTATGGGATCTCAATATCATTGATCCTTCACAAGGGTGGTTGTTCAGTAGGCAACTTACTTGCCAACCAAAACCCTCCAAGTTTAGGATCTCAATGAGCGTAGTATCGAGTATCAACCAACTTCAGTTTTCACCAAAGCCGGCTATCTCACTACTTTCTAAAGGCCAAGATGGGATGACTAAGGTTCTAAAAGTCAGTTAGTGTATTGACAACATATGGCAGCCTCATATTATCCTCAACTTGCTTAAGGAACATAAGCACCAACCAAGAAGTCACACTAACTATGGCCACCAGATCAACCATATCGGTATACGCCATACAGTTTCCTTGGTCTATTGCCATTTACCTAAGGTACACTAGATCCGGGTTAGGATCTTTCACACATAAGAGCCCCAACAAGTAAAGTAAAGCAAACAAAGCAAACAAATTTAAAGTGATCTAATTCCTAAGGGTACCCCTCTTTTATTAAGTCCCCAGCAGAGTCGCCAGTTCTGTAACACAGTGGGAGAACTGACTTTTAGTCATGTTGCGGATAGCAAGAGTCGCCACCGACTTTTATTTTATCCAAATGGAAAGGACATAAAAGAACAGGAAAGACCTATTTTAAAAGACTTAGCTCACTTAAATTTTTTTGAAGAGTGTAGTGTGTGATTAGAAATTTTTCTAAGTACTTTGTAATGATCCTCGTATGGATGTATACAAAGCCTTGTTTTGAAAAACGTTTAAGAAAGTGAGGTGTAAAAAGTAATTTTAAGAAATGTGAGCAAGCAACTAAGAGGTACCTACCCTAGATTAAGTTTTTAATGTTCTTATGTCTTTTCAAGGGTAAGACTATCCCTATTATTAAGGAATAGGTAGACATTACCTTGGATGTAATAAGGGACATGTGTAGGGTCATCTGAATATAGGCAACTGTAAGGTGTCTTTAGCAATTCGTAGGGACTTATCATCTTTTATTCGAAGGGACAAGATCATTTATCGTAGGCAACCTCGAAGGGACTTGATCTTATAAACTGAAGGGACTTGATGATATTTATGAAGGGACTTTGCTTAAGACACCTTACTTGACCTTTTGTATAAGGCAACTGAGAGGCAACCCTAAGAAGTGCAAGATGGCGATCAAAGATCGACTTACGTGTGTGCGTGTTAATATTCAAATATTTATCTTATTTAAGTTAATTATTCTAAGTTAATTTTAATTACAAATATGTTATTCACACCTTAGAATTACTAACCACACAGTAAATATATTTATAATAAATAAAGCAAAAATATAAACCTAAAATATTACAAGGCTTTGGGACAATTACAATATAATCGGAAAATAATAATAGAAATAATAAATATAATAATAAATAAGCAATAATTTAAATGTTAGTAATAATAAAATAATAGCAATAATAATGGTTAGAATAAGAAAATAAAGAAAAAATTAAAAATTTAAAAGAGAAAATTATTTTTAGGTTAAACATTAAAAAGTTTTTAGAAGAAAATATAACAAATTTGATATAATCAAAATATTAAACTATTTACATATTTAAACAAAATGATTTAATTAGGGTTTAAAAATAAATTTAGGTTAAATATTAAGATTAACAAAAAAAATTAGGGTTTATGCCTCATTTAAGAAAATTAGGGTTTAGACATTTTAGGTTTAAATAATTAACTAAAAAACTTAATTAAATTATTTACAAGTTATGAATAATAATAAAAAATTATATACAAAATTATTTATAAAAACTAATTAGAATGAATAGAAAAATTATGATATTTATAAAAATATAAAGTTTGATTAATATTTTAAATAGAATTATTAGTTTTAATAAATAAATTAATATTATAATATAATTTATATAATTAAACAATTAAGAAAATAAAAATAAAAACAAGGTTAAAAAAAATGGGGGAGGCCTGGATTTGAACCCAGGACCTCCCCATTACCAGCAAGATGGGATACCATTGGGCTGCGCCTGCACAGCTGTCTATGGAATGGATCAAAACCATGATATTGTAAACCTGAAAAATAAGGAAACAAATGAATAAAAAGAAAGGACCTGGGGATCGAACCCAGGTCTCTTGGCTTGCAATACAAGCGCTCTATCCACCAGGCCATCAGACACGTTCTGATATTTGTTTAAACCGAATCAATAAAATAATAAAACAAGAATTTGAATTAACGATTTGGCGCCATTCAGACTTCATCTTCTCCAGGATACCTGCGAAAATACCTGCGAATTCAATTGCAATTTTTCCTGCGAATTTATTTTCGCAGGTGTTCCTATATTTATCAAATTCATCATTAACTGTAAAATTTCTTCTCAATAACGAAACCAATCAATTGCCCAAGGTCCAAGGAGTACGAATATGGTCTCAAAAGTCATACGAATATGGTCTCAAAAGTCATTTTTTTGGCTTATTTCGCAAACCCCCAAACTAGGATGAAGAACCCTAGCTATGGCGTTTTTCACATCCTGCAACAAAATTTCAATCAAACAGCCCAGGTAGTATCTAAACATCAATACAAACAAGAATATGCAATTAAAATTAGCTTGTATCGCGTGGATCATATAAATCTAAAACAAATATCAAGAGGTATAAAACACAATCGGTTTGTCATGGAGGATGATGCTTTTATGCTAATGATGAGTGGTATAGCTTCTGGACCTGTTGAAGAACAATCTTACACCTTCAAATTGTGCTGAGGAGGGCTGAATGATTGAAACCGAATTTGATTTTTTTGTCAAAATTTGGAAGTTTGAAAATGGTGCTGGAATCCTATTTTTCGTGTCCTTAGCATTGGTTTGTGTTGTACACTTATAATAAAAGCAAATTAGGTCAAAAACCAATCCATTCTTTGGGCTTTTGGATAGATTGATCATGAAGAAAGATATGATTCAAAAAGTGAGAAAAAATCAAATATTTTCATGCCTTAAAGACTTTACATGAAATTTGATCCTCTCAATCAACTTTAAATGATATTTCAATCATTCTAGAACCAAAATCAGATTTTAAATTGACTTTTTGTATTTTATTTTCATTAAAATTGAATTTTATTAAATAAAATCCAAAATAATAAAATCCAAAATATAAAAATATGGAAATATAGTCAATGGGTCGTGTATGACCTTATTCTTGAGATTGGATTGGAATTTGGTAGGCCCATTTGGCAAAAATTGGTTTTAAGACTTCATTTGCTTCACATACCTCCCAAAAATTTCTCAACTTTGCAAAGGCACCAATCCCTCAATTTTAAGGCTATGAAGGTGTTCTTGGACATTTTGGAAAGCTTAGAGAGTCCTATAATCAACCTCTTTGGTCTCATGTCCATATCCTTTACCATTTTCAAGTTATGCCCTTTGGAAGATGTTGACTTTTTGTTGACTTTTAAAATGACCTATAATGTCTTAGCTCATATCTTCCAAATGAAGCATTTTTGGGCTTGGCTTGTGAGACACAAAGTTGTAGAGAATTAAATTTACTTCAAAATGAGCTTTGGATGGGAAATTTTTGATGAAGCATGTGAAAGTTATGGCTGGTCAAAGTTCGGTTGACTTTTCCTATGAAAACCCTAATTTAGAAACTCCTGATTTTTGATGATCTGAAATCTCCTTGATGAATCATGATCAACCCTTGATCAAATGATGAATTTTACTTCATATACTTGATGTTGGCAAAAAATCATGAAGTTTGACTTTGGTTTGACCACAGTTGACCTCAGTTTGACTTTTTAACTACTTTAACTGATTTTTGCCTATCTGATCATTTGACTGGGCAAACTTATTGGAAAAGCCTTGAAACTTGATATGGGGATTCTTGAACACATGTGGGATGTTATGAAGTTCACTTGAGGCCTTGTAAGTCCATTTATCCTGATGAAATCCAAAACCCTAGTTTAAGGTGCATTGCTTAGGAGGATGCTTTGTCTGAGGGAATTGTCAAACTTTCTGACTAATTGTGAACCTTGTGAACCTTGAGATACCGTGTGAACCTTGTGAACCTCTTGGTACACCTTAGTACCCAATGTCTGGTCTAGGTGAGGGCAAATTTTGGGGTGCAACAGTACCGAACCTCTATCAGAACATCTACTGGGGCAACACCTTATCAACTTGTGTATGGTATGGAAGTTGTCCTACCTGTTGAAGTTGAACTACCCTCCTTACGGGTAATGATGGATGTGAAACTGGATGAAGCAGAATGGGTCCGATCTCGATATAATCAACTGAGTTTGATTGAAGAAAAGAGATTAGCAGCTATCTGTCATGGGCAGTTATATCAAAAGCGAATGAAGAAAGCCTTCGATCAGAAAGTCAGACCTCGGGAATACCAAGTGGGAGAGCTTGTTCTGAAATGAATTATTCCTCCTCATACAGACCACAGGGGAAAATGGATGCCAAACTACGAAGGCCCATTCATAGTAAAGAAAGTTTTCTCTGGTGGAGCACTGATGCTCACTATTATGGATGGCGAGAATTTCTTATCTCTTGTGAATTCAGATGCAGTTAAAAAATACTTCGCATAAAAGACCCGCTGGACATAAAAATAGAATGTAAGTCCAGGAAAAAATAGGGCATCCCGGCGAGTCAAAAACATAATAAAAGACTCGGGCAAAATAAGGGAAAAATTAAATAAAAAAATGTGTACACCCGCTGAGTTGAAAAGCCACATCGGACAGCTCAGGCAAAAATGGGTATCCCGGTGGATTGAAAACCCGAAAGGGCGATCCACGCAAAATCAGGGAATAAGCGAACAACTGCATTCTGAATTCGTCTGTATCACTCATAACATGGAAAGCTTCGAAAGGATAAAGCGTCGGTCAGAATCAACCTTCTTCAGAAAGCATGATAAGAAGAACATCAAGGTCATACAAGTCATAGCGAATGAAGCTCACTGGAGTGTCAACTTCAACATTGCCAACACCTTTATTTTCTCAATTTACAGTAATCTCCTCCTTTCAGGGATTCACTTCTTCACTGTACTTGCCCATTCAGGGCACACAAATCAATAAAATCATAATATTCAGTCACACTTTGTTTTGTACATTTTTGTTTCATTTGCAAAATGTACAAACTTCATAATACAACACTTGCATGAAAACATATAAGCCATTTTCAATATATGCTTGCAGGAAATATGCACTCTTGAGCAAATCTAACTCCTATGACGGAATCCAATTGAGGATACCTCGGGAAACTTGTGTGTTTCTTTTTAACAGGTTACAGGTACTCAAGACAGACAATCTCACATCATGGGGTATATCAAGCCTCGTATCCCCAGCCAAGTCAACAATCACCTCATCAGCAGGGTTACTTGACGGGAGTTTTCCCCTACAAAGCTGTCATCCCCACAGAGGATCCTTCGAGAAACTCATTAAATCCCCAGCGTGCCGCTTGGACGAAGGAGTTACAACAGATTACTTCCCAAAAGTTCTTTTCTCCCCAAGCAGGATCTCACGAGCAATGCTTGAACTGCTCTTCCCCAACGGAGTTGCCGAAGCCTCCTCATCCCCAGCATGAGTCTTTTCAACAGAAGCTTCCCTAGCCAAAATCCCCACAGAGTTCCCTAGGAAGATCGTTCAGTGATCCTCTATCACCACAGATCGGCCAATGATCTCTTTCCCCAACGGAGTTCTCCCTCCAGAAAGATCGCCCAGAGATCTTTCTCCCTGTAGGATCCGGATCTCGGATCGGTTCTCTCATTTTGCATAATCATAGCATTCACATCATTTTCCCCAAAATAAGCGTAGCATTCCGTCTAATACGGAGCATTACGGAAAAAATCAAACATTTGCATGATCATAAGCTAGGTTCGAGCCAATCACCTGCAAACATCAGAATCACTTCACCAGCAATATACAAAATTTATCCCCCACAGACAAAGCCAGAATACTTTTTGCACTCTCAATACAAATACTTGTTTATACTTGTACATATTCGCATGTGTCGTACTTCCCCAGCAAGTCAAACACTCATCCGTGTCCCTTGCTCAATCTTTTGACACTCGTCCGTGTCTTGCACATACTTCCCTAGCAGGTCAAACACTTGTACATACTTATACATAATCCTCTGATACTCGTCCGTATCTTGAATATATCATCTCCTCGGCAGATCAACACTCGTCCGTGTTCCTTTGCTTAACCGATTGATACTCGTCCGTATCATCATCCTTAAACATGTGTCAGCATTTGTGTCTATCGATACTCGTCCATATCATGGTCCTAAGGATGCTCGTCCGCATTTTCAGTCTACACACACCGTCAAACACTTATACCTTTTATTTCAAGGCGTAAGCACTCGTCCGTGTTTACCATTCCCCAGTAAGTCACCAACAAAACAACTTTTCTATCTGACATTCGTCCTATGTCGTGATATTTTTGGCAGTCGTCCCCTGCCCGGTGATTGTCCTTCACCTTTTGATGACCGTCCCTCATCATTTATCCGATGGTCGTCCCCATCGTTGATCCTATTATCCGACATTCGTCCTATGTCGTGATACTTTCAGCAACCGTCCCCTGCCAAGTGATTGCCCTTCACCTTTGGATGACCGTCCCTCATCCTTTCCCCAGTGGAATCCCCATTGTTGGAACTTTCTATCCGGCATTCGTCCTTCATCATTTTATCCGATGGTCGTCCCTATCGTCGATCTTTTATCCGGAATTCGTCCTATGTTGAGATAATCCCCAAGCGCAGTCGTCCCCTGCTAGGTGATCTTCCTTCACCTCTTGATGATCGTCCTTCATCATGCTTATCCGATGGCCATCCCCATCGTTGATCTTTTCGATCCGACATTCGTCCTATGTCGTGATGTTTTCAGCAGCCGTCCCCTTCTAGGTGATCGTCTTTCACCTCTTGATGATCATCCCTCATCATTATTTCATTTATTCTTTTACCCGATGGCCGTCCCCGTCGCGGTTTATTTACCCTTTAACTTGATGGCCGTCCCCGTCAGTGCTTTCCTCATTTTGTTAATCCCCAGAGAGTTTTATTTCTTTACCCGATGGCCATCCCCGTCGTGGTATTTTCCTTTATCCTGATGATCGTCCTTCATCACTTTACCCGATGGTCGTCCCCGTCACGATCTCTTTATTTCCCAGCATGATGGTCGTCCCCGTCATTGCGTTACTTACCGTTTTCCATCCTCAGTAGTCGTCCTCTGCTCGATGGTCATCCTCCATCGCTTTCATTTGATACTCATATTATACTGTCTATTACAATTTATATCCCTTTTCTTCTTCTCCCCAGCGAGTGCAAATTTTGGACTGTCTTTGGTATTCAACCACAAGTTATCCTGTTTGTCTATTAAGCCAGGCGCTTACACCATGCACAGTTAACTCATGCTTGAATAGGGGCAGCTGTAAACACCCCAAATTTTCCCTCTCTTTTTCTCACACCATGGCTTGTGATCTTTTCATGTTTCATTGCATAAACATCTCATTACATCTCACATTGCATAAACAACTTCATCAAATCATTACATGATTGCACAACTAGGGTTTGTGATCAGATAAATCCAAGAAATGATCTGAGCCATCTCAAAGGCCTTGAATCATGCCAAGAGGGTCCATGAGTGGTCTATGATCTTATTTCATCCCCAAGAAGTCTTTGAAGTCACAAAATCACAAAGGATTGCACAGAGGCCCAGGCAGGCTAGGGTTTTCTACACAGATGACCTAAAAATTAGTGTTTTGGGTTTGAGGCCTTTAATCTCAAATTTTTTGGTCATTCCTGATTCCATTGGTCTTAATATGTTATAAGGAGCATGTGTACCAAATTTGATGAGGAAATTCATTGTGGAAGTCATCTGATCAACTGGTAACTTATTGTGCAAGAAAAGCCAGAATCAGGGCATCTGAGGCCACCACCAATGGTACCAAAGGGTCATCTTCATCATTTTGAGGTTCTATGATCTTTATTTGATCTTAGAAGTGGTTATAAGTTCACAAGATTGAAGAATTTCAAGCCATTTGCAAACTTTCCATTTTTGGACATGACTTGTAATGAAAACTTTCCATTTTGGGAAAGATTTTCAACCTCATCTTTCTTGATCAAAAAGGTTTCAAATGAAAAATCTTCAAACATGAAAGTTGTAGATTGGATCTTCCCATTTTCAAAAAGTACAAGAAATCCTCTTGATTCATCCTAGAACTCAAGATATGATGTTTCAAAGTTGGGAAAAATCACATAATTTTTCAAGTCATGCCAAAGAGGGAATTTTGCAAATTCAAGTTTTAAGACTTCTTGTGACCTCTAATTGACCTCTAAGCATCATAACATGATAATGCAACATATTTGGACCAAAATCATGCCTTGGATCACAAGTTTCCATGGATCATTTTTACAAAATTTCTAAAGATGGAAAATGCAAAACATATGATATCTCATGATCCAAGCACTACAGATCCTCAAATCTGATCCAAAGGCCCTCCATAATGCTAGTTGAGGCAGGACAAGCCATAAGATCTCCTATGTCCCAGCCCATACTCATGGTACACATTCTTTGACTTTTTTTTTGCAAATGAAGCCATACCAATCACATTATGCCACTACCAACTTTCTGACCAATCACAACACATTATACAAACCTCATGGACCTCAAACATAATAACATTCAAGCCTGAAACAAGCCATACACTCAGAATCCCAAAAATCCTCAAAAACCTTTATCTCTTCGAAACTCAACACACAACCATCAAAAACTGCAAACTTCTTCCACCAATCAACTCAAAAACACTCAAAGAGCATTTCCCACCCCTCACAATGACCTAAAAGCCACTGAATCACAAACACATTTTCTGCCTTAGCAGAACTGAAACACGCAAACCAAGCCATATAAACTCCATCTAAGCCTTTCAGAAGCATTAGGGTGATCATTGGAGTGGTTTTGCACAAGAGGAGAGGTCAGAAAGCTCCAAACTGAAAAGCTTCAACTCAGGTAGTCACCAAGAACATTTTTTCCAAAACTCTCTTTTTAAGTTATAATATTAATCTACATGCTCCTCTGATCATCATGATGTGTTTGGTTTTGAAAATGAGTGGAAAATAAGCATGTATTGATCTTCTGAAACTTTGCCCGTGTTTTATTGTTTGCTTCGATTCAACTGATTCACGAAAAATAAATTGTTTTTGTTTGTGGATTCTTGTTGTATGATGTTTGGGGGTTGATTCTGGAGAGTTTGGGATGTTTTCATGGCCTAGGGAGAGAGATATGATTTTGAGTGGCCGGAGAAGACGACCGAAATAATGTTCCGGCCATCTGAGAGTCATTAGGGCTTAATCCTCATTAATGCATCAGTTTGAATTAGGACCCTTGGATCTATTTTACCCGCGCGTACGAATGGCTCAAATTCACTCATTAACCCTAATCCATTTTAATTAATTTTAATTAGGTTTAATTAATTATAAAATATCAGAAACAATCCTGACCACCCATTCACGCGCCAAGTCACCTCAGCTTTAAATCTTGGCCTTTGATCTTGCATACTTTCCATTTTATTTTATTTTTCTTACATTTTCTTTCATATATTTATTAAAAATAGCAAAAATATGTTTAAAAATCTCATTTTCTGCATTTTCACTTCAAATATTTTTCTAAACTCAAAAATACTTTTATTTTTAATTTTTGCATTAAAAAAGTATTTTTAAATCATTTAAATGTTTTATTTAATTAAATAATTGATTTTAATTAATTAAAAATACATTTAGGTATCTAAAAATCACCAAAAAATTCATGAAGCATTCTTAGGCATTTAGAACAATTTACAAACTCACCATACAAATTTCGTTTTAGTTTTGATCATGTTTTCACAATTTTCTTTGAATTAGGGTTCATAAATTTCACATTTTTCTAACCCTAACTTGAAAAAATCATTTCCGATCAACCATGATGAGTTTGAACTTGGTTCTTTTTGCATTCTTTCACACATTGCATCTAGTATCTATATTATTTAACTCATAATTTTTAATTGCATTTTCAAATTGTTTAGCATTTTTCATTTAGAATCACCAAAATACCCTAGTTAACTTAGGAAATTCATAACTTCCTCTAGGTTTAGCTTCTGAACCCCATCTTTGGTGAGTGATCTTGTATGTGTTTAGGGTTTGTTTGAGTTCATTTTAAATTTTTATCATGATGTATGCTTCTGTTTTGATCATATGCATCTCATACATTCATAAAACCCTAATTTCTCATGTTCATTTGCATTCATCTTTGCATATCATCATCATATGAAATGGTCATGCCATTCCATGCTCTTTTATGACATCTTAGACATCTTAAGACATGTTTGAACATTTATTGATCATTTCTTCATTCATTTGGTATGCTTTGCATTCATTACATTTCATGTACATCCATGTGTTTTCAAGCTTCTAACATGCTTCCTTTACATCTCATCTCTTGTATGATCATTCATAAGCATATCCCATGTCTTTGCATCATTCTATAACACATTTTCATAGCATACTCACTTCTGGTTTTGGTCTTGGCACCTTCATTTGCTTCATTTCCTTTTTCTTTGCATCTTATGCATTCACACTAACATTTCAGGGGCTCATGGTAAGTTGTTTGGGATGTGGATTTGCCTTCACATCTCACCTCTTCTCATCTCTTATTTTTCATATTATATTTGTCTTTGAAGTGAACTTGTTTCATTTGTGCTCTCTTGCTCCTATCTCTTTCTTTTTAGGTTACTTATCTTCTTCAGGAAGTAAGTAACCTATTCTCCTTTCTCTTCTCTTTTCATCTGCTTCTCTTCCTTGGTGGCCTCCTGAAGATCTTTCTTTAAGCCTCACAAACCATAGGAACATACGAGCATGATAATTTCAGGGTTGTAAATAGTCTCCCCTATTTTTTTACCTTTGAGTCTCCTTGAGTCTCTCTTCTCATCTCTTAATCAGAGGCTAAACACTTAAAGCTTTAGGACTTTGAATTAGGGTTATTCCTGCATCATTATCTTAGGATGGAGTGTATAACTTTAATCCTTAGTGTTAAACCTTTAATTTGTTTACACCTCTTAATCAAAGCACCAATTAACTATTAAGACTTAAGCTTGTAACTTGGGCCTTATATTAGGGTTACATCTCTTCCTTATGGTTAAAAGGGACTAACCCTAGTGTTTAATGGACAAGTCCCCCTCAAGTTGTCTTACAAACATAAAAATCCACTTCTTAATCTCACCCATAATTAAAAACCATCTTTAATAAAGGCTTGTTATATAATGAATTTAGTTCCTAACCATGGATTAAGTTGAGGAGTCTTCCTCAGCTTAAGTGTTCTCATCTATCATCCTTCTCTTAGGATGGTGTAATGAGTTTACTAATCCCTGATTAGAGATTAAACTCATTACTTAACACTAAACAAAAAAACCAAAACCATCTTAATAATCACCAGTAGGTTAATGATCTTAATCCTATATCATCATGGTAATTAAGTTGAGATGCTTATCTCACACTTAAGTAGGCTCATTATCCCTAACCAGGGAGGATATAATGAGTTTACAACCTTTGATTTAGGCTTAAGCTCATTATCCTATGCAAAACACCAAAAACAATAAAAAACTGAAAACCCAAAAACAAACAATAATCGTCTCCTCCGGGATTCTCTTCTCATCACACTCATTCTATAAACGAGAACTCGCTTCTTCCGTCTAATGCAAGACAGTTAGCACTCGAGCCAGACGAGTCATACACTTGAGCATAGACAAGTAAGCAGTTCACAACAAAAACATCCAGTCTCTTTGAGTCGAACTACGGTGTTTTGACTTCCTCATTGCACGAGAGGATACGTAGGCATAACTTAACGGTTATCGAACAATAGTCTCTTTGTCCCCCCCCTCTCTCCTTCCAGCTTTCTTTTCTAAGCCTCGGTCTTGAGCATTTCACCCTTTCTTTTGCACTGACACATTGTACATTTATTCCTAGCTTTTCATACACAGTCAACACATACACTACCCCTTTTAAACACAATCAAGTAAGCGTGGATCTCGTCGAGTACGACGGACGATCTGGGTGCTAATACATTCCCAGGTCGTAATCAACCCCCTTTCTTAGTTTCTTTGGTTCACAATCGTCTTATCCATACCCTTCCAGGTTTATGCAGCATTACCTTTCCTTCGGGATAAAAATGCCTAGCTGGCGACTCTATTCAACCTCAACCTCCAACATCGCCGACCGTCCGCGTCTACACAGAGACGAGAGTCCGGGGAGCGACAGGGATGAGCGTAGATATTGGGGGAGATGTTTTAAGTTAGGTTTCTTTGGCCGGTTTGGTTTGAAGATGAACGGAGAGTGGTGGCGACATCAGGTTAACGACGTTAGGTTAGCTTTAGGGATGAGAGACGGCGGCGCTAGGGTTTATTTGGGGGAGAAGATGAACATTGAGAGAAGAAGAAGGAAACACATTGAGAGATAAGGTATTATGTATTCTGATAGTGTGAGTCTTGTTTTTGTATTAATTAAGTTAATTATTGATTTTGGAATAATAATAAAACTCATAAAGATTGGACTTAATGCACCGTTTAAGATTATTAAGAATCATAAATCTCAATTATCTCTCCATCGTTTTTGGATTTGATTAGGATAAGATCATGAAAAGTTTTTTGATTTCAACCATATCGGCGGTGACACTTGTCACTGTCTGGTAGGTTTTCTTCATTTCAATCCCCTGCGTGTTATTCCACCATTGTTATCATGTATCCCCATTTGTGACCATTGGATGAGAATACTAGATGAGTACTTAGATCATAGGGCTAGGATTCGGTCAAAAAAGTTGACTAGAGAATATGCTATGCACCTCCAAGCTTTCCAGCGCCCTTGGACCTTCCCCAGCTGCTATCTGCACCCCAAGATATGGCCCATGTTGTTTTTTAACTAACAAATTACAAGTGGTGCACCCCTTTCTATCTCCTTGTTCTTTTTAATTTCTGTTTTACCTAGTTTTAGTTTTAATTCATAAAAAAAATTTGTAAAACTCCTAATAAAATTCTGAAAAAAAATGACACAAGTTTATTAACTCATTTTAGAATTTTTGTGTGTTTTTACATTCTGATTTCAGTGATTTTCCGATTTTATTTTGATTTTTCATTTGATTTCTTTTTCATTGAATTCCCACATTAACACTTCAGTTCGTCCAATTTATTTCTTCCACCTCAAGAAACATTTTCATCCCATTTTTTTGCATCTTTTAAAGGAATCTGAAAGGAACCTAAAAATATTTTTGTTATATTTTTAAATTCATTTTTTTCATTGTTTTGGTAGCCTTGTTTGTGCAAATTTTCAAATAATCCTTAGGTAACTTTGAGGGACCATTTGGTAGAGTTAAATTGTGATTTTTTAGGAGATATTTGAACACATTGTTAGATTCTAGTTTGTGACTTTAGGGAATTAATTTCACATTTTTCCAGGACCATTGCTATTTGTTTGGGGCCTTTTCCATCTAATTTCACTTAGGTTTCCTTTAGGGTTTTAACACTTCATTAAGACATAGTTTGATATGGTTTGATCTTGGGAGGAATCCTAGCACCCTTGGGGACCTATAGCATGTATCTACTGACTTTAGAAATCATATAACATTTAGGTACCTTAACCTTTAGGCTTAAGTCTCATTTTGAACCGTAGTTCCGTTCGAGGACGTGTGCGGTACTTAATTGCCTTTATGCTTTGATTATGTTTTCAATATGCATTATGAAACTAATCTTTGTTTTGTAGGGAGGTTGAGGTAAGCCCTTGGTTATATACTTCTCCCTCATTTATTTGTGCTTTCTAATTGTATTTGCCTTAGCATTTTGTGCTTTGCTTGTATAGGCTTCCCCCTCTTTAGAAACAACTTACCTTCCTTAGGAAGTAAGTTGAGTTCTAATTATCTTTTCTTCTTTTCCTTTTTCTTCATTAGAGATGGAAAACCACACTAACCTAGGTTCATCCATGTAAGACAACCTTAGAACCACTAGTCTCCCTTTATACTTTTACCTTTGGTTCTCTTTGCTTTCTTTCTCATCTCAAAGAAAAGCGAAAAAAACACTTTAATAAAGATTGAAGTAGTCTTAGATGCATAGACTTATTCCATGGGGCACTTGTATTCATCCCATCTTGGCGATAGTACAAGCTTGTCTAGCATGATGTACAAGTCTGATCATGAGGTTATTTTCACAAATAAAAACAATCAAAACACTTATTTAAAAGACCACAAACAAACAACACTCGTCTTTTCCTGCGAGAACTTTATGCTCATCTCATTCACTCACAACGCAAACTTGCTTCTACTTGCCTCATTTGCAAGACAGTAACGCACTCGTACCAGACGAGCCTGCAACATCTGAACATAGGCATAAACAGTTCAAGTCATAAAAAACACAAATAAGTTCCTGCCTTAGTTAGGCGAACTACGTCGACTCTGATCCTCATATTCTCGATGAGGTACGTAGGCAGCGGGGTAGGGCCCGTTTGAGCACATTCTTTATTTTCCCTATATTTTTCCATACCATTTTCGATCTCTTTTCCAGTTCCCTTTCTCATTCCAGTTCTAGTTAGCAAGTCTTTTGTTCAGTAACATCTTATTTATCACCCTTTGAAACAGACAAACAAGTGTGGATCCCGTCGGGTACGGAGGACGGTCTGGGGTGTTAATACCTTCTCAGGTCGTAACCGACTCCCAAAACCAGTATCTTTGGTTCGCAGGACCTTGTCCTTTTCTTTCTTCTTCGGTTTGTGCAACATTACCTTTCCCATTCATTCAGGATAAAAATGTCAGGATGACGACTCTACCTTTTCCACGCCATTTTTGCGTTTGTACTAGGATGAAAATCCCGGGAGCGACAAAACCCACATTTTTTTAATTAATTATAGTAATTTCAATTCTTGATGATTTTATTTTATATATTTATTTGAAAATATATGCAATAGTTTTTGAAGTAAAATTTGTTAAAAAGATGCTTTACAAAAATTGTTCTAAAAAACAAGTGAAAAATCTAATTGAAATGTCAAAACATGCTTATTGATATATTAAGAAAATGAAGGGAAAAAAAAGCAGGTGGGACAGTCCGTCGTCCGCTAACCCACCATATTGGCGGGACAAGCTAGATTTGTATGTCCATTCCCACTTGGCGGGCTCCCCTCGGTCGCCTTTATTTTTCCGCGGGCTTAAGGCGAAATGGTGCAGGACAGGCGACCTGTTATGCCACCTGTAGTTTCCATACAATGTGAGTTGTGTGATCTCAAGTCGTATTCCTGTTTTCCTTTTGACTTGAGTTAGAGTTTGACTAGAACCCTGTAGAGTCGAATGAACTCATAAGACATGAGAATTCACTAAGATTATTATCTCATTCCATTGTTGTTGTTTTCCAGGTATTACTTGCATGTTTAGTTTCCAAGCGAAGCTATGCATGAATGTTTCAAGGGAGACTCGATTATGTTTATTTTTCCATTGTGTATTGTATACAATGAAGGATATTATATTCAGAACTTATATTTTATTGTCTGACACTTTCCATAGCTTGTATCATTGTTGTTCTCTTATGTTTAGTAGAAATGGTCAAATATGTGTAAATTACATTTTAGATATATATTATGCATGGCATTACATTTGTAATACACTAAAACTATATTTTTTTTGTGTTCTATTCTTCTCTTTTTTTAAAGCTTAATATTGTTAATTTATAGATTTTTTTGTTCAAGTAAATTTTTGGTGTATGAAAGTTTGTATGTATAAATTTTGAAAAGGCATAGATATGACAATTTACAACTTTTTTGTGTCTTAACATGCCGTGGAAGATAACCTTTAATTGAGGAGGATACTTTTAGCATTTTTCATTTTGATAGTTTGGATATGGCAACTTTGAAAAGCCATGGATATGAAAAAATTGCAATTTTTTTTTTTATTTATTTATATGGAAAGTTACTACTTGTTTAATAAAAACCACCACGACCTTTCATAAAACGTCATTCCCTACTATTTTTCTATGGGATTTGAAGAAATGAAATTAGAAATGAAATTGAGTTTGAAAGATTGTCATCTATGTAGTGGGCTATTAGAAAATCAGGGAACGTAGTGGTCGAACATGTTGAAATAGTCATACAAGATAAAGAAATCACTATCATTATATTAATAAGAGATTTTATAAACTTTGCACTAATTCCAAATTTAATTTGATAGTTTTTGCTATTTGTAGGGTGAGCAAATTCTCTTTATCACTCGTCATTGAAATTTCTAAGATTGAATTAAAGAACATCAAACGTATATTATTTACAATAGTGAACCGGTAGACAATGATGTTGCATTGAATATGTGTGATAAATCTTTTATACTTCTCTTTAACATAGGTCCTAATATTGTCATCTATGTAGTGGGCTATTAGAAAATCAGGGAACGTAGTGGTCGAACATGTTGAAATAGTCATACAAGATGAAGAAATCACTATCATTATATTAATAAGAGATTTTATAAACTTTGCACTAATTCCAAATTTAATTTGATAGTTTTTGCTATTTGTAGGGTGAGCAAATTCTCTTTATCACTCGTCATTGAAATTTCTAAGATTGAATTAAAGAACATCAAACGTACATTATTTACAATAGTAAATCGTTAGACAATGATGTTGCATTGAATATGTGTGATAAATCTTTTATACTTCTCTTTAACATATAGGTCCTAATATTACAAAGACAAAATTTTCCCATATCCCTCCCCACCAATTCAATGCCATTTGTGGCTTCCTTAATATGAAAATTTAATTAGATTACTTATATGGTTTAGTACTTCAATAATTAGATTACTTTTATATATGGTCTAGGACGAGGGTCCTATTAAATCCTTTACCCATGAATTATAACAAAATTACTATTTAATTTAATTAATGATTTAGATTTAGTGAAAACTAAATTAAAACATTTATTAATTATCACACACAATCAACTGAAAATTGAATCTTGTATTCCTAAACTTGTCTCTTTATCCCTATATAATTTCCAATATTTCAATTTTGTCATTTTAATATTTATTTAATTATTTTTAATTTTTACCGCGAAATCAGATTAAAAAAATATTATTATTTTTACATTGGAAGAGAAGAATTGGAAGTACCATGAATAGGTTTTTCGGTGTAGAAATTTCCAAACCGGAAATAGTCAGGATAGGTTATCCGGTTCACAAAAATCATTCACCGGAAGTAACACGCTGGTGTTATCCGGTTTAGGATTTTCTTAACTGGAAGTAGCTATCTTGGGTTTTCCGGTTCGTTTTTCTTATAATAATTTTATTTTAATTTTGACAATTTTTGACAATATGCGCATGCTGAATCACCTGCTTAACACTCTGGTGGTAACTGACCCAATTAATGACTATCGTAGACCACACTTGTACAAATTGATATAATCAAAGGGTCGGTGCTGCATATGATCCTCGAATAGGTGTCATATTACATCAATGGGTGTCAATCCATCTAACTGAGTTCTGATCTCGTCAACCTTCGTCGTCGATTGCTTGTAGCACCACTTCATCGTCCTCGAAAGTCGATTATCAACACCAGAAATCTTCGAGAATCTTCTCTTCCCAATAGTTGGTCAAAAATTGTCAAAATTAAAATAAAAAAATACAAACCGGAAAACCCAAGATAACTACTTCCGGTTAAGAAAATCCTAAACCGGATAACATAAGCATGTTACTTCCAGTGAAGGATTTTTGTGAACCGGATAACCTATCCTGACTACTTCCGGTTTAGAAATTTCTACACCGAAAAACCTACCCATGATACTTCCGGTTCTTCTCGTCCATATTTTTTGAATCTAATTTCACGATAAAAATTAAAAATAATTAAATAAATATTAAAAGGACAAAATTGGAATATTGGAAATTATGTAGGGATAGAGAGACAAGTATAAGAGTACAAGATTCAATTTTCCAATCAACTCCTATCTATTTCCCATTCGACTCCCTTCAAAATCTGTAGATTTTTTATAGAAAAAATACAAATATTTGCAGTAGTTGTTATAAAAAAATAAAAAGAACAATTAACAGAAAATCATCATTAACGTGTTGGTGAAGAGAAGTTGAACATTTGAGATGTTGGATTAATCATTGAAGTTGGTAATAACGGATGAAAGAATTTAAAGAATTCAACAAAATAGATTCACAATCTTTGGGGTTTTTCTTAGATGCAGTGTTGGAAAGCTTCTTAAAGAATTTATACTCATTTTCTATTCAAAGATTTTGTCTTTTCACCTTTGACAAACATATTTACACAGATCTTTTGTCAATTTAATGTTTTATCATGATTGTGGAACTGTTAAGAAATATTGATGATGATTATTATTAATTGTTTAAAGTTTAACTACTGTTTTATGGAACTTTTAAGAAAGAAAATGGAGGAATGAAAAGAAAAAGAGAATAAGGTAGATGAAGAAGGAAAAGATATGATTAGTGTGTGACTGTGTAGATATTCTTATTTATATTTTAAGCAAATCTAGATCATTGAACAAATCTTACGGTGAATATTGTATAGTACACTCATGAGACACTTAATTAAACCTCATATATATATATATATATATATATATCCGGTTCCAACTTTTTAGAGACCCCGGACAAATAATAAAATTAAATCCCTAAAAAATCTAACAATTAATAAAAAAAGTTAATTATAAATAATACTAATATTTCTAATTTTTAATATATTATTATAAAATAAATATGATTATATATATATATATATATATATATATATATATATATATATATATATATATATATATATATATATATATATATATATATATATATATATATATATATATATATATATATATATATCCGGTTCCAATTTTTTTAGAGACTCAGGACAAATAATAAGAATAAATCCCTAAAAAATCTAACAATTAATAAAAAAAAAGTTAATTATAAATAATACTAATATTTCTAATTTTTTAATATATTATTATAAAATAAATATGATTATATATATATATATATATATATATATATATATATATATATATATATATATATATATATATATATATATATATATATATATATATATATATATATATATATATATATATATATATATATATATATATATATATATATATATATATATATATATATATATATATATATATATATATATATATATATATATATATATATATATATATATATATATATAATCTTTGTATTCATAAGAATTAAAATTAAAAGCAATCATAAAAATGAATTTATTTAGTTCAGTTGATATAGTTTGTATTTTTGAAGAGATAGTGCACAAATTCGATCCTTGTTCTAAATATTATTTTGGCATTTTATTAAAATAACTAAATTGAAAAGCATAAAAAGAAGACTAAAACTAAGCTAGAACCCGCTACTTCAACACGTAAGCAAAGCAAACTTACCGCTAAGTTGTAAAGAAAAGATATTGTAGTTCCTCGAAATAAATTATCTATAATTTGTTTTTTTTATAATTCTTAAAATTCAAACCCAATTATTTGAGGCCCCTCCTTTTTTTAGAACCTGGGCTGTGGGCCTGCTTGTCCAGGGCCAGCCCTATATATATTTATGAAAATTTTGAATTTTCTTATAATTATTGATACATATATTAAAGATGCCATTGGACTACTCCTTGAAATTGTGAAGATCCAACTTGTAGGAATTATCACAATATATATAAAGATAGCATGGTGAAGTTGGTTTCATACAATACCATGTAGAATAGTTATAAATATAAAATATCATTGGCCAAATGGTGTTAGAAGAATTGAAAATTTAAGTTCTAAATCAATTGAAACCATCAGTAGATAAAGCGAGTCAGGTAGTACGAGTATCTAAACCAAATTCTAGATAAAATGTTGAACTTATTCCATGTTTTAATATCTCTAAGATTCGTTAACAATCCATGACGTTCTATTTTAATAACTTTACAATTTTAGAACCTTTGCAACATTGGTATAAGGGGGAAGTCGTTATAAATTCATTAACCTTTAATATTCATGTGTATGTTTTAAAATGATAAGAAAAATGGAATGAAGTAAATTTTTTCATATAGAAAAATTTTTTCACATTCAAAGTCTTTATAAAGAGTTAAAACATTAATCCAACAAAAGGATAAAAGAAGATAAAGTGACACATAAATAAATATGGTGGTCCCAAGCATTATGTCATTTGTCTCCTTCATTCACCCCTCGTCGGTGGACATTGTGTCCGAGAGCGTGGCTATAGAGGCACTAGTGGCGCTTCGGCTATTTTTGGCGTCGATGTCGCTCCGGCGGGTAACTCATTTTGGTCAATGCATGCGTTTGAATTTTTAACTCGAAGAGAAGCAACACTCCGTGAACTGTTGCATAATGAAAATATGTGTTTGAATTCAATGCATGCGTTTGAATTTTCAACTCGAAGAGAAGCAACACTCTGTGAAGTGTTGCAGAATGAAAATATGTGTTTCAATTCAATGCATGCGTTTGAATTTTCAACTCGAAGAGAAGGAACACTCCGTGAAGTGTTGCAGAATGAAAATATGTGTTTCAATTCAATGCATGCGTTTGAATTTTCAACTCGAAGAGAAGCAACACTACATGAATTGTTGCGGAATGAAAATATGCAACACTTAGAAATAATGCAACTTTAGTGGAAAAGTTGTTAAAATGTGTTGTTTTATCGAGGCTCGCAACTTTGTGAAACAACACATACATGACCTATAAATACTTCATTCCGGAATTCAGAAAATCACATCACAAACCAAATATCCTCTTGAAAAAAAAATTCCAAACTCTCTTTGCTACAAATCGAGTTTTCTTCGGTCTTGCACAAATTCAATATAAGACTCAATTATCCTGGATATTCCTGTGTTCCAACTCTAAGACATATTTGAGAGTGTTTGATATACTTTTAATAAAAGTGACACCATTCACGATTCATACTTGGATCCATTCAACTTTACCGATATTTCTAACAATCTTTAAAGTATTCATGTAATGGCTTCTGACATTGCAGTTTCAAACATCAAGGTTATGAATCAAGACCTTGTCAAGTTGGATAGTTTTGATGGAACCAAATACACCCGATGGCAAGATAAGATGAAATTCCTACTTACCGCTCTGAAGGTTCCCTATGTCTTAGATCTTGACTTACCACCAATTCTTGAACCAACCAAGGATGACTCTGATGAACTCAAGAAGGAGCGTAAAAAACATAAAGAGGATGAATTGCTATGTCATGGACATATTCTGAATATGCTATATGATTGTTTCTACGACCTTTATATGGATACTCAGTCTGCAATAGAAACCTGGAAATCACTCGAGTTTAAATTCAAGGCCGAATAGGAAAGTACGAAGAAATTTTTAATTTCTAAATACTTTGATTTCAAATTTATAGATTCCAAGCTCATTTTTCCACAAGTGCACGAGTTACAAGTTCTCGTGAATAAGATAAAAGTTGTGAAAATAGACATTCCTAAGACCTTTCAAGTTGGTGCAATCATTGCAAAATTACCACCTTAGTGTAAATACTATAGAAATATTTTGTTGCATAGTTATGAGGAATTCTCTCTAGAGAAAAATTGATAAACATCTTCGAATCGAGGAGGAATCAAAGGAAAGGGAGAAATCAGAATTTGTTGGTCTTTCCAAAGCCAATGTTGTGACTACCAAACGGAAAAAGAAACATGATGGCATGAAGGGTCATCTTGGTCCTAAAAAGGAACATAACAAATCCAAACATTCTGGTGGTCCGAAAGGTAAAAAGAATTGTTTTGTATGTGGAAAACCCTGACACTATGCTCGAGAATACAGGCACAACAAGTCAAAAAATAAGATTAATTCAGTTCATACAAAGACGAAATAATCGCTACGGCGAGAAAAATAATGGTAATCAAAGAAAAAGTGCAAGGATGGTGGTATGACACATGTGCTACAATGCATATCTCTTATGACACGGCTGCTTTTAAAACCTATCATGAGGAAATTGATGGACATGAAGTACAAATGGAAATGAAGTAAGATCTAAAGTTTTTGGAACCGGATCTGTTGAACTCAACTCCACTTTCGGAAAGAAAGGCACTCTTGTTAATGTGTTTCATTTCCTCAACATGACTAGGAATCTTGTTAGTGGGACCGGGAGTTAAATTTGTATATGAATTTGGAAAACTTATATTGACCTGTAATGGTGTATTTATAGGAAAAGGATATTCCATTGAGGAAATGATCAAACTTTGTACTACCGATAATATTATTAATGAAATTTCTAATTCTACTTATATACTTGAATCTATTCCTTTATGGCATTTTAGATTAGCATATATTGGTATTAGTACTATAAAAAGAATAATTAAATCCGAATTGATCTCATGTAATATTCATGATTTTGAAAAATGTGAAATATGTGTCAAATCAAAGATGATTAAGGAACCTTTCAATAGTGTTGAAAGAAAATCAAATTTGCTTGATTTTGTGCACTCTGATTTGTGTGAATTTAATGACATGCTAACCCGTGTGGGAAGCCAGTATTTCATAACCTTTATTGATGATTGCTATTGGTTCACACACATATATCTTTTAAAGCATAAAGATGATGCTTTTAATGCCTTTAAATATATTAAGCGAAAATAGAAAATCAATTAAGTAGAAGTATCAAAGTCCTTAGAAGTGATAAGGGCAATGAATACTTTACTACGAAATTTGATGCATATTGTAAAAAATATGGCATTATACATGAATGTTCCGCACCTCGTACACCACAACAAAATGGTCTAGCCTAGGGAAAAAAATAGAACATATCAAGAAATGATAAATGTTATATTAACGCATTCTGAATTACCATTTAATTTTTGGGATGAAGCACTATTATCTGCATGTCATATGATAAATAGGATTCCTTTAAAGTTAACTGGTATTTCTCCATATGAGATATGGAAAGGTAGATTTCCAAATATTGGTTATTTTAGAGTGTGGGGTGTGTAGCATATTACATGAAAATGGATCCTAAAAGAACGAAATTGAGTCCTCGAGGGATCAAATGTGCTTTTATAGGACATGCATCCGACAATAAAGCATATAGACATTTAAATATAGAATCTAACGTAATTGTTGAATCCCGAGATGTGTGGTGTTTTGAAAAACTTATTACCAATGATAAGGAATCTAAGATTCCCAAAATGAAGAATATCACAATGAAAACTCTCCATGAATTCTTGAAAAATAACCTGAAATTATCTCGTATATTGTTGAAACACAACCTGAGCCTAAGGTAAGCAAAAGAGCCCGGAAAGTTAAAGTTCTAGGTCCAAATGAAATCGATTCTCAACTCATTTCCTTTTATCTAGTTGAAGGAAAATGTAAGAATAATATTCATAAGATCCTTATTATTCTCCAATTAAAAAATGATCCAAAAACCTATAAAGAAGCAGTGGTTTCAAGGGACTCTTCTTTTTGGAAATATGATATCCAAGAAGAAATGAATTCAGTTATTTCAAACCACACTTGGAAACTTGTCGACCTTCCAAAGGGTTCAAGGCCCATTGGATGTAAATGGGTGTTTAAAAAGAAGTACCATAGTGACAGTGCATTAACCCATATAAGGAAAGATTAGTAGAAAAATGATTTAGACAAAAGGAGGGTATTAATTACTTTGACACATATGCATCAGTGCCAAGAACAACAACAATTAGAGTATTGTTCGCCATAGACTCTTTGAATGAACTTATAGTTCATCAAATGGATGTTAAAACATCATTCTTAAATGGAGATCTCGATGAGAAAATCTACATGAAATAACCAGAAGGTTACGTGCTTCCTGGAAATGAACAAAAAGTATGCAAACTTGTTAAATCCTTATATGGTTTAAAACAGGCACCATAAAACAACGACTTCAAAAGTTTGACCCTGTCATACTTTCAAATGGATTTACTCCAAATTCTTTTAACTAATGTTTGTACATAAAGGTGTGTGTAAACATTGTAATATTTTCGTGTCTATATGTTGATAATATGTTGATCATTAACAATGAGATGAATGGAATTTTAGAAATAAAGAAATTTATGACTTCCACATTCAAGATGAAAGATCTTGGACTAGTTAACACTATTTTAGGGATCAAAGTAAAATGAAATAGTGAGAGTGATGAACTTATTCAAACACCTTATATTGAGAAAATGTTGGATAAGTTCAAACACCTGCACTTTAAGGAAGAAAACCCTCCATTTGATCCTAGTGTCAAACTTCAAAAGAACAATGGAAGAATTGTAGCCCAATTGGAATATACAAGTGAAATTGGATGTATAATGTATTTAATACAATGCACTAGACAAGAAATAACATTCACAGTTAGTAAGATGATTAGATTTACTAGTAATCCAAATGGTGAACATTGGAAGGCCATAACCAGGATTTTTGGTTACCTCTTAAAGAGAAAAAATATTGGTCTTCATTATGTAAGGTTTCCTGCTATACTCGAAGGATATACCAATGTGAGTTGGATATCAAGTGTTGGAGATCATAAATATACAACTGGGTGGATATTTACATTATATGGAGGTTTAATTTATTGGAAGAGCAAGAAACAAACATGCATTACTCTTTCGACCATGGAATCAGAGTTTGTAGCTCTTGCTTCTCTTGGTCAATAAGAAAAATGGTTGAGATACCTTCTGTTGGAAGTTCCATTGTCTAAAGAAAATGTTTCAAAAGTGTTGATACATTGTGATAGACAAGCCATTCTAGCAAGAGCATTCAGTAAAGTATACAATGGAAAGTCTAGGCACATTGGTCTTAGACATACTTTCATGAGAACATTGATTAAAGATGGAATCATTTCACTTACTTATATACGAATGAACTATAATTTGGCTTATCCATTTACTAAGCCATTTTCCAGAGACTTATTAAAAACAACTTCACGAGGCATGAGATTGAAATTCCTTGAGTAAGAGTTATGATAGCGACGACAATCCAATCTTACGTTATTTGAACATTAACCTCAAGATTCAATGTGTAACAATAAGTCATGGATTTGGATGTTTGTCGAAAATTGCGTGATAATGTTGAACTTTAAAATGAGGGTTGAGTTTTTATTTAAACTCTTAATAAAGTTCAACACTGAGGGTATGTGTTTCATGGAAAGGGACACAATTTGAACTTCACCTATGTGAATTTTGAGATGATGTCATCTCAAAGTGAGAGTTGGAGTTTCTCTCATGAAAATTTCATGAAAAAGGAAAACACATGGCCATAAATAGTGCTAGGAAATATATGTAGGTGAAGAACCATTAAAGAGTGTATGTAAGGTAACATCAGTATGATCACAAGGGATAACAATTCAAAGCATTACTACCTAACATTCCAATTAGACTTTGTGTTATTATTAGTAAGGTTAAGTTCAAATCGAAAGATAATAAAGTTTATTAAAATTATTTGTTTCTCTTTTCTATAATTGGTCTTATCATTTGTGTGTGCTCCAAAATTCATGAACATTCAATGTCCATGTGTGTGTTTTCCAAAATGATGAGAAAAAGGGAATGAAGTAAATGCTAATAAATGCAAGGGAAATAGCCCCCACATAGAAAGATTTACTCACATTCAAATCCTTTATAAATAGTTAAGAACATTAACTCAACAAAAGGACAAAAGAGGATAAAGTGCCACATGGACAAATATGGTGGTCTCAAGCATTGAGCCACATGAGCACTTAGGTACGATGTCTCCTCCATACACCCTTCGTCGGTGTAGCCACTAGTAACACAAGCTCTGGATTCGGGACCGAGTCTGAGGGTGTGGGAGTAGAGGTGCTAATTACAGCTTGTAGGAGACACTTGAGCACTTAGGCACGATGTATGAGAGTAATTAGAATACATGTGACGTTATGAGGTTGTGCAAGTGAAACTCCAGTGGGCAGTTGTCGGCCTTCGGTCGGGATCACTATAGCTCTCACTTTGTTCGATGCATGCATTTGAATTTTGAATTCAAAGAGAAGCAATACTCCGTGAAGTGTTGCGGAATGAAAATAGGAAAATCTTGGAAACAATGCAACTTTAAGTGGAAATGTTGTTAAAAGGTGTTGTTTCATCAAGGGTCGCAACCTTGTGAAACAACACATACATGGCTTATAAATAATTCATTTCGTAATTCATAAAATCACATCAGAAACTAAATATCCTCTTGAAAAAATTCCAAACTCTCTTCGATACAAATCGAGTTTTCGTCGGTCATATGCAAATTCGATATAAGACTGAGTTATCCTGGGTATTCTTACATTCCAACTCTAAGACTATTAAGTTCCAAATTGTTGATATATTTGATATTATATTGTGAAACTATATAATTGCTTTGTGTTTTATTCGATTGTGAAACCATATGTTTTACTGTAAATACGTATTTAATTGCTTTTGCTTTTTGTTTCTCGTATTTTGATATTTTTATTGCCTTTTATAGGTTTTTATGCTTCCTTGGATGCTTGGATATTAGGGATGAAGAAGGAGTGTTTAAAGGATCATTTTCATCAAGTTAGGAAAGTACTAGCGCGCTAAGCATGCCTTCAACGAGCTACATGGACCAAGGGAAATAATATTTTGGGAATTTTGGGCTGAGACTGTGCTGGGACCGCACTCAGCACGCTGACTGGATATTTTCTGCCTTTGAACTAATCGCGCTAAGGGCGCACTGAGGATGCTTAGCGTGATGCCACTTATAGGTTCTTTTTTTTTGTATAACTAGGATCCTTGGAGATATTTTTTAGAGAACTTGGTCATATTTCATTTTTTGAGACTTGTATAGATATTTCAAGAGAGAGAAACACAAACCCTAAGAGGGAGAAATTCAAATCGAAGAAACTTAGAGCTTGATCTTCGAGTAAGAGCTTAGATCTCTGTAACACCCCAAAATTTTCCCTCTCAGTTTCATGGCATTTAGCATATCACCTTACATTCATAACCACATCATTGCATAGAATTGAATCATAAGCATTCATGGCTGAGGCATAGGGTTTGTGATCAATGACTGAGGAACTTGAAGATCATCCAAAAGAAATAGTAGGGTCTCATGTATTCTCAACATTATTCAATGGGTTCACAATATCCCACAAGATCTCATTTTATTCCCTAAGTCTTGGAAAAAGGTGGATTAATCAAAGAATTCATGCAGTGCAACACCTCCTAACAAAAAGGGATGAGATTAGGGTTTCTGATTAAAGAGGTTTCCCAAGGAAATTTTGGTTCAAAATTGATCTCATTATTTTCCACGTGATGATAAGTGTCTAGGTTTGAAATATCATCCATTGAATCATTTCAGAGGGTCTTCAATTGGTCAATTACTTGGAAATCAAGAAATTGGGGAAAAGTCAATTGTGTAGAGGAAAAAGTCAACCCTTGACTTTTTGAGGTCAAATTCATGAAATTAATGTTACAAGGAGTCCATGTACCAAATTTGATCAAGAAATGATCAAGGAATCATCAAAAATCAAGAAAACCAAAACTTACCATTTTTGGAAAATTAGGGTTTCCAAATATGGCAAGTTTAAGCCATTTTTCAGTCAAGTTCAAGAGAGGCTTTCTCCCAAAATAAAAGTCAAATGAAAATTCCACTTGTTCTGTTAAAAAGAGGGAATCCTAAGCTTCAAATCCATAGGTGGAACATGTTCATGGGATTAAAATTGAAGAAGTTATGATCAATCAAAGTTTGATCAAACTAGGGAAAACTAGGGCAAAAACCAAGTCATGCCTTGCATCCTGCGCACGCCAGGCAAGGTATTTCTTCAAACATGTGGTGTGCAACATGTAGGCCTCAATTAATCCATCAATATGACCTCAAGTGAAATTTTTTCCAGCATCAAAGTTGTTCATTGTTGCATTTTCTACAACTTTCATGTTGGAGGATTTTTCATATGATCAATTGTTTGAGAGTTATGAAGGGTCAAAGTCATGTCCTAAACTTGGTCAATCACAAGGAATTTTGTGCAATGGCAAGACAACTCATGCAGTCTAATCTTGCAGCCTCATGACATGATGTTCAATGGTCATTTTGAGGTACCTAGAGGTCTTGTTTCATCATGAGTTCAACATCAAACATGTTGTATCTAACATTGCCTTCAATTTGAGCACAAAAAGCACATGGTTTGATGGCTTGATCTTGAATAAATCTTTCATGGAAGATCAACATATCACAACTGGTTTCTTTCTGCATAAGTTATTGAATGTAAGGAGGTTCTCAAACTCAATT
Source organism: Lathyrus aphaca (assembly GCA_963966055.1). NCBI lineage: Eukaryota > Viridiplantae > Streptophyta > Magnoliopsida > Fabales > Fabaceae > Lathyrus > Lathyrus aphaca. The sequence continues at coordinate 410,017,259 of OZ014524.1, read as the reverse complement.
CAGTATGTACATTCCATTGGATCATGTTATGTTCAAATTCGTCACACTTGAGAAGGGAGCATCATCTCATGTTGCATGATCATACCAAGTACCATGTACTCTTTGAAATATAAGCCAAAGAAGAAATACCAAACATGATAAGCATGTTTCTTTTCCTTGATCAATTCAGTCACCATGAATTTCATTAATCCTCATCATAAGCAACATGGACATCACTACACTCAAACAAATTCAAGCAAGCCAATTCAGCTGAGCTCATTGCACTCCACACCCTTAATTTTGGTCCTTACACAATGGTTAACTAACCTAACTAAGATTCCAACTGTTAACCTAAGTTAGTTAGCCTTATCCTCATATATAAACTCAGTTCTAACTGAAATGTAACAACCACTTGCATTTGATCAAAATCACACAAAGAATTCATCAAGTTCTCTCTGAATTTTCTTCTGGTTTAGCTCAGCATTTGGCTTCGAGGTACTCTTCAATCTTCATCCAAAATCATCAATCATCATCAATTCTTCATCATCATTACCTACTGATAAATTTCCATGGTAGCATTGGCTTGAAGATTCAAGAATCATCTTTTGCATCATCTCGGCATCTTCCAAATTTTTCCAAGAATCCAAGGTCTTTGAGTGTTTATTTCACTCTATTGAAGTTCAAGGACAAGTAGCAAGCATTGTAGGATCTTCCTTTATGGTATTCTCCAACAAATTTCACCTTTGCAATTCAGGTTTCTCTTCAATTCATTGTTCTTGATTTCACTTCTTTCTTGCTTGTTTCATGATGTTTATGGCTTGATTGAAGCTTGCATTGATCTAGCTAGTTGATAGGCATTATAGATGCTTAGTTTCAAAATTTAGGTTGAGATTTGATGGCTTCGATTTGCTTGTGAAAGAAAAATGTAAACTAAACCTAGATTTGAGATGTATGCAATGAGACGAACGCAAAGACGGTCTTAGATTTCATTTTCATTAGGTTTTGATCTTTCCCTAACCAGAGGTCCCCAGAGAAGATGACCGAAGGTCATCTCCGGTGACCTGAATAATTCCCTAGCCCTGTTTGCCAACTTTATAACACAACCATCAAATCATTCTAATCCAACGCCTCTTGTCTTGCCACCACATAAATGAGCCATATAAGGCTCACATGCGTTTTAAATGAACTGAGTAGTGGTATGCGTGTCATCCATCTTTGTATCATGAGCCTTTCAATGTGATCCACTAGATTTGCATACCTTGACTTTGATTGCATGTGTCAGATTGATCAAAAGGTTCAGATGAAGTCAATGGGTTGACCAAGGTCCACCATAACTTTGTGAATTCAGCACATCAGGGTTTGGGCCTCAGATGCTATTCGTACCCCCCTTTTAATTAAGCTCGGTGTTTTTAACTGAGTTTAATTCATTTTCACACCTCCTCTCATTTTTCTTTCAATTTTATTTCTTTTTAATTTCCATTTCAATTTCCATTTTATTAAAATAACAAAACTCATCCAAAAATTCTCAAATAATTTAGGGACTATCTTTGACATTTTCCCAAATTTTTCATATTTTTTATTTTTATTTTTCATTAATTTTTTAGTCAGAATTGATTTCTCATTCTATTTCTATTTGAATTTCTTCATTCTTGTCCACTTGTTCTTCACAAATTAATTCTTTCCAAATGAAAAATATCTAAATGACATTCCTTTTTCCCTAATCAGAGGACACATTAAGGTCCATAAAAATAATTTTTTCACATTTTTTAGGTCATGTTTGGTCCTTGTTTGAATCCTTTATTTGAACTTTATCCTTCAAAACCCTAATTCTTCTTGTGCAATTCTTTAATTGAGCTAAACTCCAATTTTTGTAAGATCTTTTAGAGATTTGTTACCCTCTAGATTATGACTTTGAATTTTAATTTTCATAAATTTTTCATATCATTTGATATTTTTTTGGTACCTTGATCCACAGGTTACATGAGGGATCTATGGTCTTATTATATCTCCAAGGATGATTGGAAGTCACAAAATGTTAAAGGATTGCACAGAAGTCCAGACAGAGCTAGGGTTTTCCTGCACAGATGACTAAAATTAGGGTTTTGGGTTTGAGGCCCTTAACCTCAAATTTTTTGGTCACTCTTGATTCTAATGGTCTTAATATGTTATGAAGAGCATGTGTACCAAATTTAATGAAGAAATTCACTGTGGAAGTCATCTGATCATTGGGTAACCTCTTGAGCAAGTAAAGTCAAAATCAGGGAATCTGAGGCCTCTATCAAGGGTACCAAAGGGTCATCATCATCATTTTGAGTCTCTATGATCTTTCTTTGATCATTTAAGTGTTTTTAAGTTCACAAAGTTGAACGAGGATCTCTTTGTTGATACCCTTGTTGGTGTTGCGGCTGCGGTGGTTGGACTTGTTGTTTAACAGGTTGAGCTGATATAGTGACGGGGGCCACTTGTTGATAAAACCCTCTGTTGTTTCCTCCCCTCTGCGCGTACACTGCCCCAGTTTCCCCTTCTCTCCTCTTCACGAAGGGCTTCTTGACACCAGAACTCGAAGCGCCCCCATTCTGAATTTTCCCTTGCTTGATCCAGCTTTCTACCCTTTCGCCAGTCAAGATGATATCTGTGAATCCACTTGAGGAACATCCAGCTAGCCTTTCCATGAAATGCCCAGGGAGGGTATCCAGGAACAGGTCTACCATTTCTCTCTCCAGCAAAGGTGGTTGCACTCTAGCGGCCACTTCGTGCCACCTTTGTGCATAATCTTTGAAGCTCTCAGAGTTCTTCTGAGTCAGACTTTGAAGTTGAGTGCGACTGGGCGCCATGTCTATATTATACTGATATTGCTTGAAGAACGCTTCTCCCAATTCCTTCCAGCTTCTCACAGAGCTCCTCTCTAGCTTCATATACCATTCCAAGGATCCTTTGGAGAGACTATCCTGGAAGTAGTACATCCAGAGCTTTTCATCCCTAGTATGGGCAACAATCTTCCGGTAGAATGCATGCAGGTGAGTTTTGGGGCAGGAACTACCATTATACTTGTCAAAAGTAGGTGGCCTGAATTTGTGAGGAATAACCACTCCGGGGACTAGACCCATGTCAGACACATCTATCCCCAAAGTGTCTCTACACTCGAGGGCTTTGACTTTCTCAGCAAGCATAAAAAAGTCCTGAAGATTTCCTTCTCCGCCGAACCCCATGTCATTGTTGAAAGAAGGAAGCTGATCCTCCTGCCTGTCTTGTACTGGAATGAAATTTGTTGTGCCCTGTTCTGGAACTTGAGGTCCACCTGGGCCATTGTTGGTGTTGGGAGGAGTTACTTGGATGTCAGGAGTGGTTACAGGGATATTAGTCTGAGGAGGGTTGAGCCCCTGAATTGCATTTCTTAACTCTTGTTGTCCCTGAGCCATCCCTTGCATCATGACCATGAACTCTCCTATTCTGGTGCGAAACTCATTAATCTCAGTTTGCATAGCATCCATGATTGTCCTCTGGTTGTTGCGAGTTGCGTAACAATGAGGGATATTCTGTCGAGGATGACGGGTCTTAGCGGCCCTCGCAATCTTTGCCTGAAATGCAAATAAATTAAGCAACCTGTAGGAAACCTGCAAAACAAAAAGAAATGCAAATGATGTGTATGCAATGCAATGTGTTCCTTTTATTCCCAAGACTTCCACTACTTTCCCATCCTGGTGTTGAGAAAAGGATCCCTTGCAAGAAAATCCTGTGTAACATTCAAACTTGAAGTGGTGGCATTTACTTTGTGTCCGTGCAACAAATAGAACCAGAGACCTTAGGTAAATCAGCAGACAATTGGAATAACGAAGATCCTCACAAGGTATAAAATTCAATATGTCAAGAAAGAAAAAGTACATCAAGAAAGAGGGACTCCCACAACAAGCATGTGGGTAATCCAAGTCATATGAATATACAACTAAAGCTTAGGAAAGTCTACATCCTGTAATCTCCAACTGAGGCGCTTGACATTTTGCAACATCTGAGCTATATCCGGATGTGTAGGCTCTTGTACAAGCTTCTGAATTAGGATATCCCTAAGGTCAAAGGAGGCATGCAATTCCTCAATTTACTGTAGGAACACCTTTTCACTTTCTTGGCTTGTAATGGAATCATTCTTTGCCCTCTTGACATCAGCTTTCAACTTCAGATCTTCTATTTCTTTTTGAGCTTCCTTTACTGCTTGTTGGCTTTCTGCTAAACTTTGGACACGACTTTTCTCTTGATGATAAGCCTTCTGAAGGAGTTCTCTCTGTCCATCCAAAGAATCCTGAAGACTCTTGACTTCTAGCTTGTGCTTGACCTCCAGCTCCTTCTGCTTCCTCAAATTGTCTTCCCACTTCTCTTGCCATAAGGTGATAGCTTCATTGGCTTCATTCAAATCCTTCCTCTCCTTCCGACGCTGGGCCGCCTTGTGAGTTTAAGCTAATCCCCTTTTCTTGAAGTAAAGCTCTCTCTTGAAAGTCTTGCTGCTTGAGCCTAACCATCTCTTCAGCTTTGTGAGCTTTTTCCTCCAACTTTTGATTCTGCATCTTCAGTTTCTGGCATGAATTGTAAGCTTCTTGATTCTCCAACCCGAGTTATTGAACCAAGGCTTCCAACTTTTGATACTCTTGAAGAGGCACTGAAGTTGTGGGTGCTACCTCCTTAGGGTAGAGAGGTGTTTCTCTATAAAATGGGAGCAACAAGGTCTTCACACGATCCTCCAACCAGCTGGCAAAAGGATCATAAGTGTTGGGATCCACTCTCCCAAAGTCTTTCTTTCCTTTTATCACTCTAACTTCCCAAGCTTGGGATAACATCATGCTCTTCTTGAGATTTCCTTCAGCTGGAAAGTACAAAGATTAATTTGCCTCTTCAATCAAAGGCACAACTTTTAATGGACAACCAAACTGCTTCATGGACAAGATATGATTGTAATTGATCCCACCTTTCCTTCCTATCAGAGGCACATTTGGGAAACTACCACAATTGACCAATATTTCTTTGCCTACAAGGTCCCTGTTGCATCCCCATGAAATGTCAGTTGAGGTTAAGCCCATTAATCTTTTGGACCACTTCCATGATTGTTTCAAATCCTGAAAATGCCCTGATTTAGGGAGTTGCCTTACAAACCAATCAGCAAATAAGGGAGCACAATAATTTACATGTCCCTTCCTCTTTTCATTTCTATGGTGAACCCCGTAGTAAAAGTCACCTAGAAAAGTGGGTACTGGATTTCTTCTTGCAAATATAGTGATAGCTTCCATGTTGATTAATCCTTTCTCTCCTGGAAACAAACTAGTCCCATACACTATCAAAGCAAACAAGGTGCTGAACTTAGCCCATTTGTTTTCAGAGGCCAGACTCTGAGCTTCCTTGATAAGAAAATCTAAGAAAAGTCCTTTACCCTTGATGGCATCCTCTGCTAACCTTGGGCAAGTCTAGGAGAAATGACTCAACTATATCTTTGGATGAAAGCATCTTCTCTAAGCCATAGTAAGGAGCACCATTTTTGATGGGGACTCTGAGGATGCTGGATATCTCTTCTAATGTGGGAGCCAAAATGTAGTCAGGGAAAACAAAAACCCTCAGCTGTGGATCATAGAACTGCAGTAGATAATGCAATCTATCCATCTGGTCAGTGGTTAGCTTATTCACATAGTCTAGGATTTTTCCAAACTCTTTTCTGAAATCATCAAGCACTTTGTCACCCATCAAGCCAATTAACTTCTGAATACCATCTGTCTATGGATGTGGGAAAGTATAATGGACATTTCTCTTCCTTGGAATCTCCATGTTGAAGCAACAAATATGACCAGGAATAGGAGGTAATGAACCTTGAGAATAAAAAGAACACAAAATGATTAATGATGTTATGATGTTATGCAAGGCAAGGCATGTGATCAGTGATGTGTCTGTGTAGTGAATTAGGTAATCAAGTGTCTGTGCAAGGCCACACATCATCACAAGTATCTTTCCGATCAGGAGTTCATGATTTCAGAATCCATAATTAATAGAATAAGATCATATCACTGAAGTGTGTTGGCATACATGGGTATGTTGAAGTTTAGGGTTCCTGCAAACCTGTAAACTCCTCCCAATCTCACGGGTGTGCTACTCGGGTCAACATCACGGACTCTCTAAGACAAATAGCAATAATACGTTCACCATTTCCAAGAAATGTCTCATGACCAAATCAAGAAATTGGTATGGCATTATGTACTACTCAGGGAGGTCTCAACTGAGTCCAAGGAAAACAAACATCCTTCATAAGTCCTCAGCTCCAAGCACTGAATCGAGAAACAATAGTACATTCATCCCGAAGGGTACAATACTATCATCATACGAACATTTTGCCTTAATTGGATTCCTATGAGAGAACCAGGCCATCCTATGCGAGTTCCCAGTGGGCCCTCGGATGCGAGTGGGTTTGCCAACAAATGTGGTCTGCCACTGTCATCACTGGAGAGGGATGTTTCCACAAAGGTTCTCAATGATCGGTCCCCCGACTGCACATAACTATCAAGGTAGTGTATTTCCCCAGAAAGATTCTGGTGTCAATACATTTCCGAGAAGGTCGCAAGTCAAGGCGTGGAACTCACTAATACCAACATAGCAAGATGCCATGAAGCCAAAGTGGAACCACTCTAAATCCTAGGTGCACTCAAGCCGGGTTTTTGGCTTATCTCATAGTAACAAAGCCCATCCCACAGAAAAAAATGAAACCAGCACAGTCCAGTATGATGCATGTGAAATAAATACTGAAAACAGTAAATAAAGCTGTAAAGTAAATTGTAAATGAAAACAGTAAATAAACACGACAACACACACATATAAAAACCCAAAGAAAACAAAAACAAACAGGCGCTAGGATTTACTCTACGAGGGAAACCAGAGATTATGGGTTCGAGTCCCTAGCAGAGTCGCCAACTGTCGCTCCCGGGATTTTCATCCTAGTACAAACATGAAAGTGGCGCGGAAAATGTAGAGTCGCCAGCCAGACATTTTTATCCCGAAGGAATGGGAAACGTAATGCTGCACAAACCTAAGGAAGAAGGAAACGAAAAGGTCCTATGAACCAAAGATCTGGGTTCGGGAGTCGGTTACGACCTGGGAAGGTATTAGCACCCCAAACCGTCTGTCGTACCCGACGCGATCCACGCTTGTTTGTTTGTTTCAAAGGGTGAGAAAATAAAGTGCTGCTGAATAAATCTTTTACTGGAACTGGAATGGGAATGGAAAAGGAGAAAGGGAATTGGAATGGAAAGAAATGATGGGGAAAATGTAGGGAAAATAAAGAATGTGCTCGAACGGTCCCTACCCCGCTGCCTACGTACCTCATCGGGAAAATGAGGATCACAATCGACGTAGTTTGCCTAACTAAGGCGAGAACTATTTGTTTGTGTATTTTATGCACTGGAACTGCGTATGTCTATGCTCAGGTGTTGCAGGCTCGTCTGGTACGAGTGCATTTACCGTCTTGCATGCGAGACAAGTCATCGCAAGTTCGCATTGTGAGTGAATGAGGTGAGAAGAGAAGTTCCTGCGGGAAAGTCACTTATTGTTTGTTATTTTATTTTTTTAAGAGTTTTGTATGAATTTGGCACAAGGAAGTGAATTCAAACTCTTTTCCATGGACTGTGTACTTGCTACTACATTCCAAGATGGAATAATAGAACAATCACACCAAGCAAGGAGAATTTATCCAAGACTTGTTCCCAAGGATTAGGGTCTAAGTTCACTAGCTTGTTGAACTTATTACATGTTTTTGTAGCTTTTGTGAAGAAGTACCTTTTAGATTTTTTTCTTTGTGAAACAACCCCTTGATGAGACTTGTACCTCATGCTAGATAAGCCTACACCACTCCAAGATGGAATGAATGCAAGTTCCCCATGGAATAAGGCTATACACAAGGGATCCTTTCATACATTTATTAAGTCTTTTTGGATTTTTGTTTGAAGATGAGAAGAGAAAGACTCAAATGGAAAAGGTCAAAGCTAATGGGGGACTAAGACACAACCCTAAGTCATCTTATTATGTATAAAAGTGTGGTCCTATGGTTAATGAAGTATTCTAACCTAAGGAGAAGAAAGAACAAGCTAGAATTCAACTTACTTCCTAAGGAAGTTAAGTTGAATCTAAAGAGATAAAAGGGAACCTATGGACAAGGAACAAAGTGTCAAGGAAAAGCACATAAATGCATAAGAGATAAAGAATGAAGTGATTACCTCATCTTCCCCCCTACAAAACAAAATGTTAGCATGCCAATGCATATTGAAAGCATAAAAAATGGCAAACTTCACACAAGAACTCACACTAGCTTAGGAGAGATGTTAGTGAACTCCTAAGGTCAATACCTAAGTCTAAGGTATCCTATAAGGTAACATACCTAAAAAGTCAGTATCTAAACCAATTCAAAAGTGTCTAAAGGAATTAAGTGAATTAAAGTCAAATTATGTCCTAAAGCACCACTAAACCCTAAGGATGAGGTTAGAAAAATAACCTAAGTGATTACTATTGCTAAAATCCCTTAAACTCAAAGGTAAATGAAAAAGACAGAACTTAACACTATAGGGAAGTGAAGGAAATGGATGGATCAAATGGGAAAGAAGAGATCCAAATTAAGGATAATCAAGTATGAGGTTGAAAGGGGAGATGAAGCATATAGAAGCATGGTTGTGAAAGGTGAAACCAAATGACTTAGAAAAATTCAAGACAAGGACAAGGGACTTGACTTCCCCATACAAAAACCAAGGTCTTAACATGAATTCAAGATGGAAATTAATCTAAAAAAAATGGTAAATGCAATGGAATGAAGTATGTTAGGGCTAGGTATCTCTGTTGTACCCCAAAATTTTCCCTCACAAGACAAGACTTTGTGTACTAAGAGGCTCACAAAGTTCACAAGGTTCACAAGACATCTTATGAGGTTCACAAGATTCACAAGACATCTTATGAGGTTCACAAGGTTCACAAGGTTCACAAGACATCTTATGAAGTTAAAAAGGTCCACAAGACACTTTATGAGGTCCACAAGACATCATATGAGGTTCACAAGGTTCACAAAGTTCACAATTAGTCAGAAAATTTGACAATTCCCTCAGACAATGCATCCTCCTAAGCAATGCATCCTAAACTAGGGTTTTGACTTTAATCAGGCTAAATGGACTTCCAAGACTTCAAGTGAGCTTCATAACATCTTATATGTGTTTAAGAATCCCCATGACAAGTTTCAAGACTTTCCCCAAAGGTTTGCTCAGTCAGATGATCAGATAGGTCAAAACCAGTCAAAGCAGTTAAAAAGTCAAACTGAGGTCAACTGTGGTCAAACCAAAGTCAAACTTCATGATTTTTTGCCAACATCAAGTATATGAAGTAAAATTCATCATTTGATCAAGGGTTGATCATGATTCATCAAGGAGATTTCAGATCATCAAGAATCAGGAGTTTCTAAATTAGGGTTTCCTCAGGAAAAGTCAACTGAACTTTCACATGCTTCATAAATTTTTTCCCATCCAAATCTCATTTTGAAGGAAATTGAATTCTCTACAACTTTGTGTCTCACAAGCCAAGCCCAAAAATGCTTCATTTGGAAGGTATGAGCTAAGACATTATAGGTCCTTTTAAAAGTCAACAAAAAGTCAACAACTTCAAAAGAGCATAACTCGAGAATGGTAAAAGATATGGACATGAAACCAGTGGGGTTGGTTAGAGGACTCTTTAAGCTTTCCAAAATGTCCAAGAACACCCTCATAGCATTAAAGTTGAAGTATTTGTGCCCTTGCAAAGTTGGGAAATTTTTGGGAGGTTTATGAAGCATATAGGGCCTTAAAACCAAATTCTTCCAAATGGGCTTGCAATTTTGTGATCCAAACTTCAACATGACATCATGCACGAACCAATCCTCATTTATTCAGATTTTTATTATTTTGATTTTATTTATTTTGATTTTATTCATTTAAAATCATTTTAAATCAAAATAAAATATGAAAATTGAATATTTAAAAGTGATTCTTCTTCTAGAAACTCTTAATGACCATTTAAGTTGATTTGATGCTATACAAATTCGTGCTAAAGCATTATAGCATGAAAATATTTGATTTTTTTGACTAATTTGGCAAGGAGATTTCTTCACACTCAAGGTATCCATTAAGCCCACAAATCCACCACTTTTCTGACCTAATTCCATTCTTCTATAAGTATACAAACTACACAAATGCATAGGGACGAAAAAATTCAGCCTCAAGAGCAAGTTTCAATTTTTCAAAACTCACCAAAAAAACTCAATTCGGATTCTTGCATAGAGGCCCTATCAAAAGATTTTGAAGGTTGCAAATCACTTGTGAACAATCATTGAACGTATTTGCATTGCCAATAGCATCAAAAACCTCCTTACATGACATAACCCGAGTGGACATTGTTCTTATTTTTTTTATTTTCGATTTCACTCATTCATACATTATAAATCATTTTTATGCCTTTAATCTTGTTTGTTGTTGTATGAGGATGGTTTCTGGGCAGGTGAATCAAAGTTTTGGTGCGCGGAGACTCAAACACCATTGTTAGGGTTTATGGTCCTAAATTAGGGTTTCCTAATACAGGCAGCATAAATACCTTTGGAAAGTGTATTTGAATTCTTTGGACCATGGGTAATCGAATGGTATAAGAAATTTGGATAAATCGTATCTATTCATGCTATATAGAGAAACCTAGGAATACCTGCGAAAATAAATTCGCAAGAAAGTTCGTATAAAAATCCGTAGGTAATTTTGCAGTGGGAGAGGTAGGAGACGACCTCTTAGCGCCAACAGGAAATTCAAAAAATTGGTGTAATATTTTTTGTGATTGTTTCTATTTTATTTCAGTTAAGGCTGCTTGGCCTGGTGGTAAGCGTGTGCGTAGGAAACCTTCAAGACCCAGGTTCGATTCTGGCTGAAGGACATTTTTTGTGTTTTATCATTTATTTTGCAGGTTTGTTATTTGATGATTGGAAGTCACATAACCACCACAAGCGCGCAGGTAGCCTGGCTGGTTTTGCATCTTGAGAAGTGAGGTAAGGGACCTGGGTTCAAATCCCAGGTCCTTTCTTTTTGATCAATTTTCCATGTTTTCTTATTTTTATTTATTTTATTATATTATTTCTATTTTATTTAAATTAGTAAATATAATTTATAAATACTATTAAAATACTGTTATTCATATTCTTAAAATATCATAATTTCTTTTCTAAATTTTTATTTATTTATATTTATTTCATAATATGTACATATATATAATTTGTAAATAAATTGATTTATTTTGTAAATTAATAAGAAAAACCCTAATATTTTCTAAAACCCTAATATTCTCATAAACCCTAATTTATTTTGATTAACCCTAATAATACTTCTTAAACCCTAATTATTTTATAAATATTAATATTTGTATATAAATGTTAATTATGTCCATTTATTTTTATAATTTGTTTATATTATTATTATTATTATGCATGGTTTTATATAAATAATGTAAATAGTTTAATTAATTAATTAACCTTAATCTATTTTTCTAAATAACTAAACTCAATTTTATTTTATGAAATATAATTTATTATTTTATGCTTAGTTAATAATAATTAGATATTTTTAATATGTATATAAAATTAAAATAATTAGACTATTAGACATATTTTGTTAATATATAATATTTATCATTTATTTCTATTATTAATTAAAAACTTTAAAAAATAATTATTCATTTAAAATTGAACTTTAATTTATTATTTATGCTAATTCTTTCATCTTATTCTTATTTATTTTTACTAACCCCTTTTATTTATTTATTTATTATTATGTGATTATTTATTATTATTATTACTAACCCCAATTATTTATTTATTTATTTACTTATTTATTTTAATTATTTTAATTATTCTAATGTAATTGTATCCCTTATGTAATAGTTGTAGAATAATTTTTATTATTTATTTTAAATGCTATGGTTAGTAAAATAGGGAGTGCAAGATATGTTTGTATGTAAAACTGAATATAAATCACTAATATCAAGATAAATATTTGAATTGGTACACTCACACACGTAAGTCGATCTTGGATCGCCATCTCACTTCTTAAGGGTTACCTCTCATGTTGCCTAAACAAAAGGTCAAGTAGGGTGTGTAAAGCAAAGTCCCTTTCATCTCATATCATCTAGTCCCTTAACAGATAAAAAGATCAAGTCCCTTCATGGTTGCCTTTCGTAAATGATCTTGTCCCTTTCGAATAAAGATGATAAGTCCCTTTGAATTGCTTATACACCTTACAGTTGCCTAAATAATAGTTGTCCCTTCACTTGTCCCTCATACATCCAAGGTAATGACTACATATTCCTTAATAATAGGGATAGTCTTACCACTTAAAGGATATTTAAGAATAGAAAAGACTTAACTTAGGGCAGGTTCCTCTTATGTACTTGCTCACTCTTCAAAACACTTCAAAACATTTCAAAACACTTCATATTTTTCAAACAAATTTTCAAAACAAAGTCTTTATATATACCCGTACATGGATCATTATAAAGTACTTAAAGAAAATTTTATTCACACACTACACTTCTCAAAAACATTTTAAAGTGAGCTAAGTAACTAAGAGCCAATGGATAACCATGGATGTAAAGGGTGCTAACACATTCCCTTTACATAACCTACCCCCCGAACCCAAAAGTCTTTCAAAGGTCTTTCCTGTTCTTTTATGCCTTTACTTTGGATAAAATAAAAGTCGGTGGCGACTCTTGCTATCCGCAACATTTAACTAAATTCAGTTCTCCCACCGTGTTACAGAACTGGCGACTCTGCTGGGGATTTAATAAAAGAGGGGTACCCTTAGGAATTAGATCACTTTAAAATTGTTTGCTTTGTTTGCTTTATACTTGTCTGTTGGGTGCTCTTATGAGTGAAAGATCCTAACCCGGATCTAGTGTACCTTAGGTAAATGGCAATAGACCAAGGAAACTGTACGGCGTATACCGATATGGTTGATCTGGTGGCCATAGTTAGTGTGACTTCTTGGTTGGTGCTTATGTTCCTTAAGTCAAGTTGAGGATAATATGAGGCTGCCATATGTTGTCAATGCACTAACTAACTTTTAGAACCCTAGTTATCCCATCTTGGCCTTTAGAAAATTAGTGAGATAACCGGCTTTGGTGCATACTGAAGTTGGTTGATACTCGATGCTACGCTCATTGAGATTCTAAACTTGGAGGGTTTTGGTTGGCAAGTAAGTTGCCTACTGAACAACCACCCTTGTGAATGATCAATGATATTGAGATCCCTTAGAACCTGGTTACTTTTGTAGGACAGGATGAACCAACCAAACTTCAGGGGAGGGTACTTACCTTTGAACCTCATGCAAGCCTTCAAACCTAGGGCTATTGTGTGACTTGTTTGTGTGTGCCACATGTTTGTGATTGAGCATAACATCATAGCATCATCATGCATCATAAGCATAGCATTTTCACTAACCATTTCAAGGACCAAGGGATTTATCTTTGTTCTTCGTTGCAGGTCATGGCTTCTGCTCGTAGAAACACTATCAGGATCAATTTTGTAGGAATACCTCCTAAGCTTAAAGAATTGGTTTCCCAAGTTTCTGAAAACTCTCAGTTCATCAAGAGACATGGTCACCTATTGGATCTAGTCACTTCAGGGTTCAATGAAGACATGATGAGTGTCCTGTTTCAGTTCTTTGATCCTAAGCACCATTGCTTCACATTCCCCGACTATCAGCTGGTTCCTACAATGGAAGAGTTCTCCAAACTTCTGGGTATACCTGTTCTTGATCAAAGACCCTTCACAGGCTTGGAAAAAGAGCCTAAACTTGAGGTTATTGCTACAGCTCTACATCTGAAGAAGTCAGACATTGTGCTAGAAACGAGAAGCGGAGTTAAGGGTATTCTTGCTAAGATGTTGATAGAGAAGGCTCAAGTGTTCTTGAAGGCTATGAGCTATGATGCTTTTGAGGAGATCTTAGCCTTGTTGATTTATGGCTTAGTGTTGCTCCCCAATCCAGATCAGTTCATAGACGTTCATGCCATCAACATATTTCTGAGTCATAATCCAGTGCCTACCTTATTTGGAGACATCCTACATTCTCTTCATACTCGTACTACGAAATCAAGAGGAACTCTGATGTGCTGCATACCTTTGCTATCTAGGTGGTTTATTTCTCACCTTCCTCGATCAGTGATGAAGAATGAACAAGGGTTCAGATGGTCTAAGAGGATTATGTCACTCTCTCATTCAGACATCCGTTGGTGCTCCAGATCTATGGAGAATGTCACTATCATTGACCGTTGTGGGGAGTTTCCTAATGTGCCACTTCTAGGCATAAGAGGAGGTATTACTTACAACCCTTCTTTAGCTTTACGACAGTTTGGTTATGCTCGGAGAGATGGTCCACATGACATGTTGATTCAGGGTATTGTGTTTGACTATGACAACGATCTGCAAGGTTACTGTCAAAGGTTCATACGAGCATGGAGGAAAGTGAACAAGGTTGACAGCAAGACTCTGGAGCCTAAGTACACTATTCCTATGGAAGCTTATCTCAGATGGGTGCGATCTCGTGCTCAAAGTCTCATGATGCCATATCCTGCCATCCTGCCAGTTACTATGGAGCCTGTTGCTGAAGGAGATACATCTTATACCATCCTTCACCCAGACATGCCCACTGACATGGAAGACTTACTGAGGTCCTGGATCCAATTGAAGGAGCAAAGGGATACTTTCGAGGCTCATTACAAAGCAAGTCAAGAAAGAATCCTGGAGCTAACAAAGCAACTTCACGAGGAGCGGAATCTCAACTCATACCTCAACACAAAGAGGAAACGTCCATGGGAGACTTAAAACCCCATTTCTTGTATTTATTTCATTTTCATTGTAATCCCAAGGGGCAAAACAAATTTATTACTAATAAAAGTTTACTTTCTTGATTGTTTAAACAAATTTAAATCCTGCGGTCCTTGAAAACATTGCATATGCATTTATACACCATATCATTGCATCACAGGTTTATTGTGCACATGTTTCTTATCTTCTCGCTGTTTATTTCAACAATGGCTCTTGAACAAACAGTTAAAGATCTCCAGGCACAAAATGCACAGTTCCAAGAGCTGATTCTGAACTTGTCCAAGGGACAAGATGAGTTGAAGGCACTGCTGGCTAAGAAGAAGAATCCTGAGGACAACAAGGATGATCAACTGGAGCAACTACAAGCTGAGATGACAGAAATGAGGACCCAGATGAATGACCAGGTGACTTTTATTCAAAGTTTAGCTCAGGGGCAAGAAGAGCTAAGAACCTTGGTCCACAAACTTCAAAGTAATGGAGTTAGAAATCTAAGTGTTAGTCAACCTCCATTAAAACAAGATGATCTGGTTGAAAGGAAGATGAGGATAAAAGAAGGTAAGAGACAGGTTGCCATTGATTGTTCCTCAATTGAAGAAGAAGGACCTGATAAGGTTAATCCACCTCAACACAAGGAATGTAGAAGGCAGTTTATCAAGTTCAGCACCCCAATGTCACAAGTTCTGCAATGCTTGTTAGAGATGAAGCTAATTTCCTTGAAAAATCCTCCTCAAAATCTTAAAACTTCCTCTCCTCACTATAATCCCAAGGAAAGGTGTGAGTATCACTCCAACAGTCTTGGACATGATACTAATAACTGTTGGGCATTGAAGAAAAAGATTCAAGACCTGATTGACGAAGGAATCCTAGAGGTTACTCCAGAAGGTCAAGTTGAGTTCTGCTATCGTCCATCAAACACCGAAGCTGCAAGACAAGTGGCCCAAGGTAGCAAGAAAGGAAGCCTACCTATTCCTGTTGAGATATGGGGTACCTTGGGACATCCAAGTGGTAAATTTGATTTCATGGTGAAGTATAGTTCTCCTCAAATTTCACAGATTACAATTGAAGACATTCAACCAACTGGATGGGACAACATATGAGTTTTCATTTGTAATTTCTTCTATTTGTTTAAACACTTACTATTATGTTAAACTTTTGTTTTCACTAATGCATTGCATATGTTTGTCTTGAATTAATCCATTCGTTTCACTATATTTAAAAATTATGCTTCTTATTTCTATCTTGTGATATTTAACTCCTGATAAAGCTATAAGCCTGTAGAGGGAGGATGACGAAAACAATACCATAATATTAGGTAGTATGCTTTTGAACAGACTATGCTGACGATGTACAGGCATTGTTTCAATTCCTAAAAAGTGGAGATATAAGGAAGTTAATCCCTAGTCAACCTGAAATTCTGTGATCAGGTATGAGATGTCCTAAGAGATGTCCCAACACTTGACAGATTTAACCAAAACTTAAATAGCAAGAAAAGTAAACAACATAGAAGTTTGTTAACCCAGTTCAGTGTATAATCACACTTACATCTGGAGGCTACCAAGCCAGGAGGAAATCCACTATAAGTAATATTAATTCTAGACTTAAACCACCCTGTTTAATCTATCACTTAATCACTACCCAATGCAATTTCTACCTAAGACACAACTTAGATAAGAGTACCCTACTCACTCCCCCTCAATCACACAGTGATCAAGTTTACAAGTTTAATAAAATTGAAGTCATACTTCAAACAAAAACAGCTTGATCTTACTTCACAGTTTCAATCAAGTCACAAATGCACTTATGCTTAAAAGCTCATCAAGTGGTACAATTAAAAACAACCTGCTATTAAAAACACTAGACACCCTATTTTGTCTTCTGAAATTCATACTCAATTCTATGAGTTTCTGTTGATTAAATAGGTATCTGTAATTTGGGCTTTCTGTAGAATGATCCAGCCCTAATGCGCACGCAGCTTCCACCTTGAATTTAGGGTTTGTTACTTCCTAGATTCTAGGTGATTTAGGTCTTCTGTTTTAATCTGAATCCTCAATATAAAACTCCCTACAGATGCGCCTTGTTCTGTTTTTATCCATCATTAATTAAATCCAGATAACTCTTCTTAAATATCTCTGATCAGTTAGTCAATAATTAAATCTGGTAGCAGGTTTGAGATGTCTCAACATCTGTTGGGACATCCTGAAAAACTGAACTTAAGTCATTAACACAATGTCCCAACATCTTGTGAGACATCCTGAAATAAGTTCACATACTCTGTTTGCTAATGTCCCAACATTTGATAGGACATTCTGAACTAAATTCAATATTCCTTGTTGGTCAAAAATTATGCCAATTCAAGACATCTACAAACTCCCCCTTTGGCTAATTTTTGGCTAACATCTTTTCTGGTTTTCAGAGTGCAGCAGAAGTTCTTTTTATCAGAGTATAGCATTACTTTTCTGTTGATTCTTATTTGAGATTACTCCCCCTCAAACATATATATATCCAGTCTTGTTGCAACAGAAATATTTATCAAAACACACTTATTCAGTTCAGACATAAGCAAACAGATTTTTTATTTATAATTAAACAGCAGTACAATTTGTTGTTGTTGTTCTCCCCCTTGTTAGACACAAATTATGGGGCCAAAGACACTAATCCAGAAATACAATGCTGTCATTACAATTTTCCTCACATACAAAGATCACTCAGATTCATCACTCTCAGTTTCTTCCTCAACTTCAGTTTCTTCTTCAGAGGCAGTTTCTTCATCAGAGGCAGCTTTCTGATCTCCTTCATTCTCAAGCCTTTGAATGATTTCTTCAAGCTTCTGCTTTCTGGTTTCAAGCTCCTTGCAAGTGCTCTTGAGTTCAGCAATTAATGCCTTCTTGGAGATTGGAGTCTGAGCAGATGAAGGACCTGCAGATGTCCCAGAAGGTGCTTCAACATCTGCAGCATGATGACTGAGGAATAATTTGTAGTGAAAAGCCAGGGGGCTTTCTCTTTTGCAGGCTGTATCCTTGTCAGTAAGAATTCCAGGGTATTGATTGAGCACTATACCACACAGCAATGAGGGAAAAGCTATTGGTAGCTTGGTTGCAGAAGAGCTGGCATGCTTCAAGGTCTGATCAAAAATGTAAGCACCATAGTCCAGCTTGGTCTGAGTTCCCACAACATAGATAAACCTGGCCAAGCCAGTGGAGATTGAAGATGTGTGGTTGGTAGGCACCCAGTTAGCTGTACCAATCCTGTTCAGCATGGCATATTTTCTTGTAAGCATGCTCACTGAGAGCTTTCCCTTCACAGGCCATGCCTTGATCTGGTTTGCAGTGATAACCTTGCAGACTTGGTTATCTGTCTTACCTAGTTCATTTGGTCCATCTGTTTCTCTTCCTAGGTACTGATTGATGATTTGAGGAGAAAACTCTACACACTTACCTCTAACAAAAACTTTTCTAAACTCAGAGGACTTACCATTGGAGCAATCCTCCTGAAGATTAACAATGAACTCTTTGACAAGAAGTTCATAGCAGGGAGAGAGATCTGAGACTGTTTTGAATAGTCCTGCAGCAGAGATGAGGTCAATCAGTTCAGTGCACTCAAGTGCATTGTTGCTCAGTTCTCTTTCAAGGGCAACCCTTCTTTGGTACACAAACTTCCATCTGTTGACACTAGAGACATGATGGAATGATATGTTGTCCAAGGGGGCCTCTGGAACAGTAGATGAAGCCCTAGATGGTGCTGATTTCTTTTTGGGAGGAGATGTTGGGACATCTGATTCAACATCTGAGTCTGATGGGGTGACAGCTTTTATTTTCTGAGTTTGGACTTTACTCCATTGTTTTGTTGGGCCAAAGGCAGCTTTAGCTTTGCCTTTCTTTGGGGAAGCTTTCTTCTTCTCAGGAATTTCAGCTTCAGCTTGCATCTTTCCTTTTCTGGACCTGAGCCTTTTGGCTATGCTAGGTCTAACAGAGGCTATGATCTCTGCATCAGAGTCTTGTTCAAGGTTCACCACTGGAGGAGATTGAGCAGTCTCCTCTTCAGCTGGTTGATCAGCAGAGATTTGATCTTCATTTGAGGCTTTGGTCTGATCCTCAGAGTCTTCTTCATCACTTTCATTTGAGGCCTGTTTCTGGTCCTCAGATTCTTCTGCAGCAGCATTAGATGAGTT
The DNA here is from genome assembly GCA_963966055.1 of Lathyrus aphaca. Taxonomy (NCBI): domain Eukaryota; kingdom Viridiplantae; phylum Streptophyta; class Magnoliopsida; order Fabales; family Fabaceae; genus Lathyrus; species Lathyrus aphaca. The sequence continues at coordinate 409,998,225 of OZ014524.1, read as the reverse complement.
CTTTTTCTCATCCTCAGATGTTCCAACATCTATTGGGACATCCTGTTGAGCAGGAGTGTCCTATGCAGCTTGAGCTTGTTCTTCTTGAGGTGCAGGCATGGTGTTTAGAGGAATAGAAATTCCACTCACCTTTCTTTGTTCAAACAGAATTTGGGTGACAATCTCCTTGATGGAATCATCCACATATTCTGAAGATTTTGGGGGCATGTTAGCAGGTGAAGGAATGCCTCCTTTGGCTTTGCTGCAGACTTGATCTTTAGCTCTCTTTGGAGTTCTTGGCTTTTTAGTGTGAGAAGCACTTCCTCTGAGTTCGTCCAATGGGGTTGATTTCATTGGAACTACAGAGATGGGAGTTGCATGAACTACGTCTTCTTTGTTGAGAACTTCTTCAAGAGTGTTAGGGTTTTGAGACATTGTTAGGGAATATGGATGAAGAGCTTTAGGGTTTATGATTTCTGAAGAATAGCTAGTTAATGAGATTCGCTTGTGATAGAATGATGAGAATCTTGATAGCTGATTATAAGTAGTTACTAAATAAGTAGCCGTTACATTGTAAATCATTAGAAATGGAATTCCCAAGGTTCTTGTCCAGACTTGTTTTGCCATCTGGAACTTATGCCATACAATGTCATATGACATGTTGGCACATCTCATTAACTGCTAAATATCACATAAACAGATTCCCAGTTTGCCCCTTAAGTTCTCAAATTGTGTAGCATCCAATGCTTTGGTAAAGATATCAGCTAACTGCAGATTTGTAGCTACATGTTCCAATGAAATCACTTTTTCTTCTACAAGATCTCTGATGAAATGATGTCTGATATCAATATGCTTGGTCCTGCTATGTTGGATAGGATTCTTTGATATGTTGATTGCACTTAAGTTGTCACAGTACAATGTCATGACATCCTGTGGGACATTGTACTCAGTGAGCATTTGCTTCATCCAAACCAACTGAGAACAACTGCTTCCAGCTGCTATATATTCAGCTTCAGCTGTAGATAAGGATACACAATTTTGTTTCTTACTGAACCAGGAAATCAAGTTGTTTCCTAGAAAGAAGCATCCTCCTGAAGTGCTTTTTCTGTCATCTGCACTTCCAGCCCAATCAGCATCACAGAAGCCAGTGAGAATTGGTTTACATCCATGAAAATACATTATGCCATAGTCACAAGTACCATTAACATATTTAAGAATTCTCTTGACTTGATTGAGATGACTGACTTTTGGATCAACTTGATATCTTGCACATACACCTACTGCAAATGCTATGTCAGGTCTGCTAGCAGTCAAGTATAACAAGCTTCCAATCATGCTTCTGTATAAGCTTTGATCTACATTCTCACCCTTTTCATCTTTAGTCAGCTTCAAATGTGTGGGAGCAGGAGTTCTCTTATGAGTAGCATTTTCCATTCCAAATTTCTTGACTATGTTCTTGGAATACTTGCTTTGGGAAATGAACATTGAATCTTCCATTTGCTTTATTTGTAGACCAAGAAAGTAGGTTAACTCACCTACTAGGCTCATTTCAAATTCAGATTCCATCTGCTTGACAAAATGTTTGACCATCTTATCAGACATCCCACCAAAGACAATATCATCAACATATATTTGAGCAATTATGATATTTCCTTCTTCATCTTTAACAAACAAGGTTTTGTCAATTCCACCTTTTCTGTACCCTTGCTTGATAAGAAATGTGGTCAGTCTTTCATACCATGCCCTTGGAGCTTGCTTCAGACCATAAAGTGCTTTCTTCAGTTTGTATACATGATTTGGGCAGCTTGGATCAACAAATCCTTTAGGCTGTTCTACATATACCTCTTCATTCACATAACCATTTAAAAAGGCACTTTTCACATCCATTTGAAATAGCTTGAACTTTAGGATACAAGCAATTCCCAAAAGTAGTCTGATTGATTCAAGCCTTGCTACTGGTGCAAAGGTTTCATCAAAGTCTACTCCTTCAATTTGAGTGTATCCTTGAGCTACAAGTCTAGCTTTGTTCTTTGTAACAACTCCTTGTTCATTTGACTTGTTCTTATACACCCATTTTGTTCCAATCACATTTATGTCATCAGGTCTAGGAACAAGATTCCATACTTCATTCCTTGTGAATTGACCTAATTCCTCTTGCATAGCACTAATCCAGTATTCATCAGTAAGAGCTTCCTTAATGTTCTTAGGTTCTATTTTAGAAACAAAACAAGAACCTGAAATCACTTCTCTTGATCTAGTGCTCACACCTCTGTTGGGATCACCAATTATCAAATCTTTGGGATGATCTTTCTGTATTCTGATGGAGGGAGGTTTGCTGGATTCTTCTGTTCTTGTATCAGTTTGAGTGAAGTTATAATGATCATTCTTTTCTTCAGCTTCAATCTTGATATCAGCAGATGTTCCAACATCTTCTGGGACATCTGTAGGAGCATCATCAATTATCACATTTATGGATTCCATGATGACTTTGGTTCTAGAATTAAATACTCTATATGCTCTGCTGTTGATAGAGTATCCAAGGAAAATCCCTTCATCACTTTTAGGATCCATTTTTCTTCTCTGCTCCCTATCTGCCAGAATGTAACAGTTGCTTCCAAACACATGAAAGTACTTAACTGTGGGTTTTCTGCCCTTCCAGACTTCATATATTGTGGACAAAGTTCCTTTCCTTAAGGTAACTCTGTTGTGGATGTAACAAGCAGTGTTCATAGCTTCATCCCAGAAGTACAAAGGTAGCTTTTTAGCATGGATCATGGCGCTTGCTGATTCTTGAATAGTTCTGTTCTTCCTCTCAACAATCCCATTCTATTGAGGAGTGATAGGTGAAGAATATTCATGATTGATTCCTTCTGAAGAGCAGAATTCTAAGAACTTTTGATTCTCAAATTCTTTTCCATGATCACTTCTTATTCTGATCACACAGCTGGATTTTTCCCTTTGTAATCTTTGGCATAATTCTTTGAATACATCAAATACATCAGACTTTTCTTTGATGAAATTTATCCATGTATATCTTGAAAAGTCATCAACCACCACATAGGCATACCTCTTTCCACCAAGACTTTCAACCTGCATAGGTCCCATAAGATCCATATGTAATAGTTCCAAAACTTTGGAAGTTGTCAGATGTTGGAGCTTTGGATGGGACATCTTGGTTTGCTTGCCTATTTGACATTCACCACATATTTTGCCATCATCAATCTTCAGTTTAGGAATACCTCTTACAGCATCCATAGATATTATCTTCTTTATGCCTCTGAAATGAAGATGACCTAGCCTTTGGTGCCATAGTTTCACTTCTTCTTCTTTAGCTAAAGAACAAGTTGAAGTGAGACTGAGGTTTTGAGATTCCCACATGTAACAGTTGTCTTTAGATCTGGCTCCTCTCATGACCACTTCTTGTTCTTTGTTAGTCACTATACATTCAGTTTTGGTAAAGTTTACACTGTACCCTTGATCACATAATTGACTTATACTGATCAGGTTAGCAGTTAAACCTTTAACTAGCAGCACATCATCTAATCTTGGAACATCTTGACAGTCCAAGGTCCCAACTCCCTTGATTTCTCCTTTAGCTCCATCTCCAAAGGTTACATACCTGGATGAATGTGACTTTAAGTTTACTAGCAGGTTCTTCAATCCAGTCATGTGTCTTGAACATCCACTGTCAAAATACCAGTCTTCCTTAGCTGATACTCTTAGTGATGTATGTGCTATAAATGCAACACTTTTCTTTGACCATTTGAGTTGGGATTTCTTTTGATGACTTTGCCCTGTGTGTTGTTCACCAGCAGATCTCCAAGATTGATTGTTGATCTTGTTCTTGGATATGTAGCTTTGATCAGTCTGAATGCTAGTTTTTGGTCTCCATACCTTCTTGATGACTTCTGTCTTCTGCTTAGGAGGTTGCTGATTTCTTTGATGTCTATGAACCACTTTAGCTTCTATGTTCTGCTTAGAAGGTTGCTGACACATCTGATTTGGATATCCATGTAGCTTATAACAATGAGGTTTGATATGTCCAAATCTTCCACAGTGATGGCATCTCCATCTTTGATACTTCTTCTTCATTTTGTTCTTTCCAGAATGTTGAGACATCTGTTGGAACATTATATTTGACTTTGTGTTCTTTTCCTGATGTTGAAGCATCTGTTGGGACATCTTGTTTGACTGTATGAATTTTGAAGTTGTTTTGCTAGAGCTAGCTTCATCTTTATGTATTCTGTTAAATCCCAGTCCACTTTTATCCCCTGAGTGCTTATTGTTGTTGAGAATAACATCCAGTGTATTTGAGCTGCTGTTCAACATTCTAACAGATTTGGACATATGTTCCAACTTGGAGTTGAGAAGAGTTACTTCACTTTTCAAGGTGTAAATGATCTCTTGATCACTTGATTTTTCATCTTCTAATGCCTCATTCTGCTTCTTTAGCTTTATAACCTCACTGCATATTTCAGTGCTTCTTTTGTACAGATCTTTGAATGCTTGCTCAAGATCTTCATAAGTAAGTTCTTCATCACTGGATTCACTTTCAGACTCACATAGTCCAGCTAAAGCAGTGATATGCTTAGCTGATTCCTCTTCTGAATCACCTCCTGAGTCTTCATCAGACCAGGTTACAGATATTCCTTTCTTTTGCCTTTTTAAGTATGTAGGACATTCATTCTTGATGTGTCCATATCCTTCACATCCATGGCATTTGATTCCTTTTTCTTGACTGGTCTTTTCAGTATAATTTGACCTTCTGTTAGCATCAAAAGATCTCTTGTTCTCAGAAGAGTTTGTGTATCTTCCACTAGGATTGGATTTGCCTTCCATTCCTCTGAGAATCTTTTTGAATTGTCTTCCAAGCATAGCAATGTTGTCTGATAAGCTTTTACCAGTTTCTGATTCATCATCTTCTTCTTCATCAGTGTTTGTTACCAAGGCTATGCTTTTGTTTTTCTTAACATTTGTGTCATTCATTCCCATCTCAAATGTTTGAAGGGAACCAATGAGTTCTTCAACTTTCATAGTGCATATGTCTTGAGCTTCTTCTATTGCTGTGACTTTCATGTCAAATCTTTTTGGCAAAGATCTGAGGATCTTTCTTACAAGTTTTTCATCAGTCATTTTTTCTCCCAAAGCTCCAGAAGTATTGGCTACTTCTAAGATGTTCATGTAGAATTCATGAACTGTCTCATCTTCCTTCATTCTCAAATTTTCAAACTTGGTGGTGAGAAGTTGAAGTCTTGACATTTTTACCTTTGATGTTCCTTCATGAGTTGTTTTGAGAGTATCCCATACTTCTTTGGCTAGCTCACAGTGATGCACAAGTCTAAAGATGTTCCTATCAATGCCATTGAATAGAGCATTTAAGGCCTTGGAGTTGCCTAGTGCTGAATCTTCTTCTTCCTTACTCCATTCTTCTTCAGGTTTCAACACTTTTGATCCATCTTTGGTGTCTTGGATAGGATGTTCCCATCCAATGTTGACTGCTCTCCAGGCCCTGTTGTCAAGTGATCTTAAGAATGCAATCATTCTTGGTTTCCAGTAGTCATAATTTGATCCATCCAGAATAGGTGGTCTATTTACTGACCCTATATCTCTGTCCATGTTTCCAGAATTTGTATTCCCTAGATCTCACCCAGTATAAACAGGCAGGGTGCCTGCTCTGATACCAATTGAAATTCTGTGATCAGGTATGAGATGTCCTAAGAGATGTCCCAACACTTGACAGATTTAACCAAAACTTAAATAGCAAGAAAAGTAAACAACACAGAAGTTTGTTAACCCAGTTCAGTGTATAATCACACTTACATCTGGAGGCTACCAAGCCAGGAGGAAATCCACTATAAGTAATATTAATTCTAGACTTAAACCACCCTGTTTAATCTATCACTTAATCACTACCCAATGCAATTTCTACCTAAGACACAACTTAGATAAGAGTACCCTACTCACTCCCCCTCAATCACACAGTGATCAAGTTTACAAGTTTAATAAAATTGAAGTCATACTTCAAACAAAAACAGCTTGATCTTACTTCACAGTTTCAATCAAGTCATAAATGCACTTATGCTTAAAAGCTCATCAAGTGGTACAATTAAAAACAACCTGCTATTAAAAACACTAGACACCCTATTTTGTCTTCTGAAATTCATACTCAATTCTATGAGTTTCTGTTGATTAAATAGGTATCTGTAATTTGGGCTTTCTGTAGAATGATCCAGCCCTAATGCGCATGCAGCTTCCACCTTGAATTTAGGGTTTGTTACTTCCTAGATTCTAGGTGATTTAGGTCTTCTGTTTTAATCTGAATCCTCAATATAAAACTCCCTACAGATGCGCCTTGTTCTGTTTTTATCCATCATTAATTAAATCCAGATAACTCTTCTTAAATATCTCTGATCAGTTAGTCAATAATTAAATCTGGTAGCAGGTTTGAGATGTCTCAACATCTGTTGGGACATCCTGAAAAACTGAACTTAAGTCATTAACACAATGTCCCAACATCTTGTGAGACATCCTGAAATAAGTTCACATACTCTGTTTGCTAATGTCCCAACATTTGATAGGACATTATGAACTAAATTCAATATTCCTTGTTGGTCAAAAATTCTGCCAATTCAAGACATCTACACAACCCTTTTGAGCCTATGAAGTAGGAGTTTTTATTCTCGCACAAATTAAAACCCTTATTCATAACCTGGGGCAGGGTAGTTACTCGGTTAACTCAACTATGCCAATTATTTGTGTTGTACACAACTAATGATGGTTCTCTATAATCACTAAAGTCTGCAAGTCAATATCTAGCAAAAGAAAAGCTCACTAAGTTAAAACCTATGAAGCAAACTTAGTAAACATTGAGATATCCCGCTGATTGTAATCTTGAAATAAACAGTTCAGGAAAAAAGAAGGGATAATAAAGTCAAAAAAAAAGGGAGGTCACTATGAATCCTCAACAAAGAAAGATGACTGAATGTTCAAATAAATTTTTGGTTTCTGAACCATCACAAATGTCAGTGTTACAATTCCAAACTCCTTTGAGCCTCAATGCATAAGTTAACTGAGCATAGGACTAAAGAACATCATGGAGATTGGGTTGGGTACAAATAAAATTTGAGCCTTTATCCTTTGTTTCTTAAACCGTGAACCAGGCCACGTTACAACCCTTTAAAAGTCCTAACTGAAGCATGGTTAGTTCTAAAGCGTACTGCTACAAAAAGGTATCCTGACTCCTTTAGGGCTTATTATAAAACTTGAGTTAATATCACAATTTTCACAAAAACTGTTTTTCTAAAAAAAAAACTCTTTTTCAAAACTTCAAGACAGACATAAGCATTGCATTTTTGAATATATTTGTTTGCATATACTTGGGTGTTTGATAAACAGAGAACTTACATGATGAATGTTCAAAGTCCTTCCGATAAACAAAGTTTGCTTCCTGGATCAAAGTCCATGTATACAAAGGGGCATAGTCATTATCTCCCAATCAAGGGGGCAGGCCATGATATGTCCTAACTCATTTGGGGCAATCAGGTCCAGATTCAACAATGCTTAATAGCCAGGGGCAGCTCTCCTCATATATTTGAATTACCAAGGGTAACATTATGAAGTTCATGATGCCAGGGGCATATTATTGTGGGGCATTCTGCTTATTTCTCTTGAGGTAACTACATTCAGATACTTCCACTATGGGACAATTCATCCTCAACCAAGGGGCAATGCTTTCTTTTCAAATCTAATATCCGGAGCGTATATGGTCCATCACAATTTGAAGACACGTTCCTCTCATTGTATTACCTTGATATTGGATTCTCAGCAGAAGCCATGGTGAAAATTAATTATCTACGCCAGTAGTATCAGATGGTGTCAGTATCATGTCTTCAGATCCATCAATGAGGATTTCTGGGAAGGTATTCAGGAAAGTTAAGAATCTCAGGAGCTCTAAATCCAATTGGTTATACACTCTCGAAATTGAAACGATTCTGTTTTCAAGTTCAGCTTTACTTTTCCCTCTAAATCCAGATTTACTTTTACCCTATTTACATAAGCGGAAACGTCCATTGGTTGTGTTTGAATGTATGTATGCTTTTGAATATGATCGATGTTTACCAGAAATGCATTGTAAACACCCCAAATTTGCCCTCACCCATTCACACCATGGCTTGTGATCATTTCATATGCATAAACACAATCATAATATCTCATACCACAATTTTGAGTCTTTGCATTGGTTCTAAGTCATCTGCATCTAGGGTTTGTGATCTGAGCAATCCAAGAGCTTCTTGAGCCACTCCAAAGATCAACAATCACTTCAAGGGGGTCCATGTGTGTTCAAGCATCATATTATATCTTCCCAAAGTCAAGAATGCCAAAGAATCACAAGAACTGGGATTGGTGTGGAAGCAGAGCCAGGCTTGACTGCACAGATGACCTAAAATTAGGGTTTTGGTTTCAGGGGCCATAACTCCAAATTTTTTGGTCATCCTTGTTTCTATTGGTCTCTATATGGTATGAGGATCGTGCATATCAATTTTCATGAAGGAATTCAATGGGGAAGGCATCTGATCAAAAGATGACTTCTTGAGCAAGTCAGTACAAAATCAGGGCATCTGAGGACCCCAATCATCCAACCAAAGGGTTTTTGTAGATGTTTTAGAATTGGTAGGATTTTTGGACAAACAAGAAGTGTTGAAGTTCAGACTTCAGGATGTCACACCAGATGTTGTGACATTGTGTAAGTTAATGTAATAAGTTCAGTTTTTTCAGGATGTCCCAACAGATGTTGGGACATCTCAAACCTGATCCCAGAATTTCAGCTTTCCCCATCATTTTGAATGTGTATGATCTTTATTTGATCATAGAATCATACAAACACAATGCATGACCTGAAATTCAGTTTGGCCTAAGGAATTTCCCATTTCTATGCTTTGATTTTCAAGTGACCATAAATCATTTTTCGTGAAAGTGCAAAGAGGGATTTCTTGCAAAAATGATTCTCAAAGGTTTTGTTTGACCTCTAGCTGGTTTCAAAACTTGGCCATGACCTAATGAAGCATGCCTCACCAACAATTCAGCAAGACTTCTCACATTCACATAGCCAAAATCATGAAATGTCACAAGTGGGCAAGTTGCAAAAACTCCTCTAGCTCATGATCCAAATGCAGTAGCCTTTCATGAACCATCCAAGGGCCTTCCTTGAACTCAGCTGATGCAGTACAGGTTAGGGAACCATCTCTGACACAGCCCATGCTTCAAGTACACCAAACCATGACTTTTTGCAATTTCTCCCATGCTTTTGCAATAGTGATCAGCCACCTCTACAAACCTGCTCCATAGCCTACTCAAACATTATGGAACATAAAGCAAGCCATACACAAGCTGAATACACACATTGCAGCATACACGAAAAAACTGGCCTGAACCTTCTCCTCTTCAAAAACTCTCTCCACAGCCTTCAAACATTAAAAAATTTCCTTCACACACAAACCACAAATCATCCATAGAACAGATCCCACCCCTTACAATGATCTGAAACACAACACATAAGAACTGCATTTCCTGTCACACCAGAACTGAACCACAAAAACTAGCCACTTTCAGCCTCATTCAAGGTTTCCATTGGCCTCAGGGGGTTAAAGAGAGATCATTTGCACAAGAGGGAAACTTTGAAAGCTCACTTTCTAGGTGATTCAGTTCTTCTGATTATGCTGAAAACACATAACAAAACTCCCTACAGATGCGCCTTATTCTGTTTTATTCTTCCATAATTAATTCCAGGTAACTTTCCTTAATTTATTCAGTCATTAATTAAATTCTGGTAGCAGGTCTGAGATGTCACAACATCTGTTGGGACATCCTGGAAAACTGAACTTATTTCATTAACTGATAATGTCACAACATCTGTTGGGACATCCTGAAAAAAAACTGAGCTGATTTCATTAACTGATACAATGTCCCAACATCTGGTGTGACATTCTGAATTAAGTTCATTTGCTTATGCTCTGTTTGATAATGTCACAACATCTGTTGGGACATCCTGGAAAACTGAACTTATTTCATTAACTGATAATGTCACAACATCTGTTGGGACATCCTGAAAAAAACTGAGCTTATTTCATTAACTGATACAATGTCCCAACATCTGGTGTGACATTCTGAATTAAGTTCATTTGCTCATGCTCTGTTTGATAATGTCACAACATCTGTTGGGACATCCTGAAAAAACTGAGCTTATTTCATTAACTGATACAATGTCCCAACATCTGGTGTGACATTCTGAATTAAGTTCATTTGCTTATACTCTGTTTGAGATGTCACAACATCTGTTGGGACATCCTGAAAAACTGAACTTATTTCACAAATCTTGACATGTGTTTGCATCATCTCTTAGCATCATTAACATCATGTAAATGCCTCTGGTTTTGATTTGCATCATGTCATTTCATCTCATTTTGCATTGCACTGCATTCCTTTCACTAACTTTTCAGGTGGTAAGTAACTTTGAGAAGTGAATTTGCCTTCACTTCTCACAATTTCTTTTCATCTCTCTTATGCATCATTGCTGCATTTTATCTTGTGATTGAGCTTGCTCTTTATTTTTCTTCTCACCTTCTTTCCTCAAGTGACTTGTCTTCTTAAATGAAGCAAGTTACTTTGCTTCTCTTTGCTCCTTTCATCTGCTTCCTGGTGGTTCCTTTGAAGATATCTCTTGTAAACCTCACAAACCTTAGGAACAACCAAGCATGACAATGATTAGGGTTTTGATTAGTCTCCCCACTTAGTTTTACCTTTGTGTCTCATTGAGTCTTCCCTTCTCATCTCATAATCCAGGACTAAACCCTAAAGGTTTTAAGGCTTTGTGATTAAGCTTATGCCTGCATCCTTCTATTAGGATGGAGTGTATAACTTTAATCCTAAGTGTTAAACCCTTAACGTGTTTAACTCCCTTAATCAATTCACCTAATAATCATCAAGACATCAAGCTTGTAACTTGGGCCTTGCATTAGGGTTCTAATTCTTCCTTAACTGGTTAAGAAGGACTAACCCTAGTGTTAATGGACAAGTCCTCCTCAAGTTGTCTTACAAACCCTAAAACTCATTTCTTCATCATATCATTAAATAAAATCCACTTAATCAAAGGCTTGTTTTGTCATGAGTTTAATCCCTAATCATGGATTAAGTTGAGGAGCTTTCCTCAGCTTAAACATTCTCATCTATTATCCTTCTATTAGGATGGTGTAATGAGTCTGTTAAATCCATGATTATGGCTTAACCTCATTACTCAACACTAAACAAAAACACAAAAAACATCTAAATAATCACAAGTAGGTTAATGATCTTAATCCTGCATCATGGTGATTAAGTGTGAGAAGCTGACTTCACACTTAAGGTATTCTCATTACCCCTAATCAGAGGGAAGATGTGATGAGTTTACTTACCTATTGGTTTAGGCTTAGGCTCATTTTCTTATGACAAATTCTCAAAAGCAATAAAAGACTGAAAACTCAAAAACAAACAATAATCGTCTCCTTCGGGATTCTTTTCTCATCTCATTCACTCATAACCGAGAACTTGCTTCTTCCGTCTAATGCAAGACAGTTTGCACCTGAGCCAGACAGGTCATACACTTGAGCATTGACAAGCAAGCAGTTCACAAGTCAATTCATCTTTCAGTCTCTTTGGGTCGAACTACGGCGTTCTGACTTCCTCATTGCACGAGAGGATACGTAGGCATAACTTAACAGTTATCGAACAAAAGTCTCTGTATATTCCCCCTCCTTCCAGCATTATTCTTAGCCTCATTATCATGAGCATTTCACTCTTGTCCTTACACTTCACTTATACACTTTCACTTCCTTTACACTGACACCTGTACATTTTGTTTTCCAGCTCTTTTACACACAAATTGCACTGACACTACCCCTTTAAAACACAAATCTTTTAAGCGTGGATCCCGTCGAGTACGGCGGACAATCTGGGTGCTAATACCTTCCCAGGTTGTAACCAACCCCCTTTCTCAGTCTCTCTGGTTCGCGACCGTCTTATCCGTATCTTTCTAGGTCTATGCAGCATTGCCTTTCCTCTGGGATAAAAATGCCTAGCTGGCGACTCTATTCATTCCCCGTGAGTTCACTCCTGTGTGTTCTCACATCATTCTTTCGCCGACCGTTCGCGTCTGTACCTTTATCTGGGCCCTTCCCATTTATCGGGAGCGACAGCTTGGCGACTCTGCTGGGGACCCTTATACTGTAACCAGGGCTTCTGTTTCTTTTTGTGGGTTCCTCCTAGCGCTTGTTTGATTTGTGTTTACTGGGGTGTTATGTGCTGATTGTGTTTGTATATTTGTTTTATTTATTGCTTTATGTACAGTTTGTTTACTGCTTTCTTTACAGCTTTATATACATCGTACTGTCATACTGTTCTGGCTGGATCTGTTGTTTCTGTTTTGGTGGGTGGGGTTCATTGAGAGTTTAAGGTCCTATACCTGGGACCTGAGTGACACCTAGGCTAGAGTGGTTCATGTTCTTTCCCATTCCATTTCGGTCTGGTGCGGGAATATGAAACACGGTTCAGATATGGGTTTCTTCTTGAGAACTCTGTGCTACAGATCTCCTGTAGTGCTAGGGCTATCTGGGAAGCCTGCTAAGTCTGGATGACCTTTATTATGACCTTCAGAAACTGAGGAGAATTAGAGGAGGATTTTGTATGGTTATTGTAAACACTGTACCTCCGGGTTAGAAGTGTTTACACTTCTCATAACTGATCCAAGTCTGAGGATCCTTGTTTTAGAACACTACCTGTGAGGGGGTTGGGCTGTTTACAGGTTTGCAGGAACCCATGACCTCAACATACCCTCATTACCAGTGTAGTCTTATGTTTTGATCTGGTCTCTATGATCCTGGAGTTCTTCAACCTTTGGTTCTCGGTTACTATTTTGGGTTATTATGCAGATCTTGTGGTTACAGACACTCGATTCTTGGTCCGGCATTCCAGATTCCAGGCAGTTTCCAGCTGTGATCCCATGTCTTTGCATCTTTTGCATTATCATTTTGCATTTCGCATTTGCATCAGCATTGCATTTCCTTCTTCCAGAGAGCTCATCCTTCCTCTTTTGTCCATACCAAGCCAGCTGATTTCCCGGTACTCAGTTTGAACAAGTGTTAACTGTTAGAAGACGACAGTGTTTGAAAGAAGATTGAGCAGTGTCAAGAGGTAAAGGGTCAGATTGGAAGCCGTCAGTAGCTATGTCAGAGAACAACCGTCAGAATGTTGAGTTTCCACCTGGTTTCACTTCAATGACCAATCCTCTGTATGGTCTTTCTCCTGATGAAGATCTTCCACAAGTGAGCAATCTTGCTCAAGCTCAACCTGCACAGACCCCGATCGTGAATCAGGATGTACCTGAACCATCTGCTGTCCGAGGCGGACCTTCATCTTCTTCTGATTCTACATATTATCAGGGTTTTGCCTTCCCTATGCCAGATTTCCAAGGGGCAATCCCTCTTGTGAAAACCAAGGATCCACAAGTTATTGATCTTGCCGAAAGATTTCGTGTGTTGGACGAGCGACTCAAAGCCTTAGCGGATCCTGATGCCTTTGGTTTTGATGCTCTAACCCTGTGTTTGGTGCCTGGTCTTGTCATTCCTCCAGATTTCAAAACTCCGAAGTTTGAGAAATACACTGGTGTCAGTTGCCCGAAGCGTCATTTGGTGATGTTCTGTAGAAAAATGACTTCTCATGCCTGCAATGATAAGTTGATGATTCACTGTTTTCAGGACAGTTTAAGTGGGGCATCTTTAAGTTGGTACATGGATTTGGAAAGCAGTCATATCCGATCTTGGAATGATTTATCCAGAGCTTTCGTAAAGCAATACCAGTACAATATGGACGTGGCGCCCAATCGCACGCACTTGCAGAGCCTATCCCAGAGGAGTGGTGAATCTTTCAGAGAATATGCACAGCGGTGGAGAGAATTGGCAGCCCAAGTGCAACCACCACTTTCAGACAGAGAATTAATTGACCTGTTCGTGGGCACCTTGCAGGGTCCATACTTGGAAAGAATGAGTAGCATTGGGATGACAAGCTTCTCTGATTTGATGATAGTTGGAGTACGCGTTGAGAGCCTGCTCAAAAGTGGAAAGATCCAGGACTTTTCGAATATCCCAGCTAGTGAAGGTGAGTCTGTTGTTAGCTCCCAAGAGGAAGAATGGAATGACGTCAGTGCAGTCATGGCAAATATCGAATATTCTAGAACAACATCTTCTCAGAGATCATCTGTTCCTGAATCTGATTACTCTTACGGGCATTCGGCAATGCTCAGAACACCGTGTCAAAAACCCTGGGCTCCTCCTCGTCCAAATCTGCAATCTCATGGTCGAAGACCTCAGAATCAACTTCAGAGCCAGCCTAGGCCTCGTAACAATCTGGAAAGAAGGATTGCTCCTCTTCATCCGGTCCCCATGGCATACAGTGAACTCTTTCCATATCTAATTCAAAGCTTTTTGGTGGTTCCTAAGCCTCTCAAGCCGTTGTCAGAGCCGTACCCTCCAGGGTATAATCCTCATGAGCAGTGCGGGTATCATGGTGGATCAATGGGGCATTCAACTGAAGATTGCAAAGCTTTTCAAGCCAAAGTACAGCAGTTGATCGACAAGGGTTACATCTCCTTTCCAGAAGGAAGCTTGGTTGTGCACGTCAACCTTTCACCTGATTAAGTTCAAAGACTTCAGAAGAAGCGTATCTTGATTTCAGTGGCTCAGACAACAGTATGTCATCAGAATTGGTGATCGTTGTATCCTTTTATCATTTGCATTGTAGTTTCTTTCCTGTTAGCAGCTACTTGTCTTTTAAGCAATGTTATTTTTGAATGGTAATGTTAATGTAGTGACCTTGCATTTTTGAATCAATTATGTCGCATTCGCTCATTTTTTTTCTTTCCTTGCATCAAAAACGAAAAATAAAAAAAAATTGCATCCATTTACCTCCCATCTATGTCACTGTTGTTTAGCAGGTTTGAGGGAGGATGATGACAACTGAATACTCATAATTGTTGAAGGTATGCTTTCAGAGTAGAACCTGCTGACGATGTACAGGCATTGCTTCAATTCCCAAACACCGGAGATATAAGGGAGATAGACCCTCGTCAACCCCTTTGAGCCTTGAGGTAGGAGTTTCTTTTCTAAACAAAAAAAAAAAACCCTCACATTCAACCCGGGGCAGGGTAGTTATCAGTTAATTTGATCGAGCATTCAAATTTCCAAAGGAGGGTGCATCCGAGGATCCATTACCTTTATTCATTACACCTCAAGAGGTCAAGGGACGTGAAACCATAATGGTTATCCCTCACCAACAAAGGAATGAGGCAGTCAACCCTTTCAGCAAGTCATGACAAGCCAGTGTCACACGATTTGTTCAACAAAAATCAAAGAAAAAAAGAAGGAAATAAAGCCCGCTAAGTCGAAAAAATGTGTGAAAATATATGACTTAGGCAAAAGTTAGGGCATCCCGCTGGACTTCGAAATCGAAAGATTCAAAAAAAGAGAACCAGTCCAGGCAAAAGTTAGGGAGTAAAAAAAAAAAAATGAAAGAGAATCTTCCATTAGAACAAAGTCGTGTGACTACAGACACAAAGTCAGAATGGGTGACTGTTACTCCAAGAAACCTCATTGGTGCTTAAACCGTCAACGTCATTGGTTCCTCAACCATTACAAAACCCTTTTGAGAGGCGAGCGCTTAGGGAAAATTAGCTGAACATAGGACTGGAGAACATCAAGGAGAATGGATGGGCACAAATAAACTTTGAGCCATAAATCTTTCTTTCTAAAACCGTGAACCAGACCACGTTATAACCCTTGAAAGTCCTAATTGAATCAGGTTCAATTCTGAAAGCATGCTACGACAAGGTTGCGTAAACTGACTCCTAACGATTTGCTAACTCAACACTACGTTTGGACTAATCGTCCATTCGTCACACACGGTCACAAAATTCAAATAAATAAATTTCCAAACTTGCATGTGTACTGCATTAAAATTACCATTTATAAATGAACAGTTTTAATTGCAAGTCAGCCTGTGTCATCAGGAAAGTTCATACAAAGAGAAATCATGAGAAAACTTGATTATTCAACAATGATGACCAGAATCAAGCGCATCGTGCAGGCCTATGAGTCAGGGGCATGTTATCCAGTGGTTTTGTTGACCAAGGAATCTGTCAGGGTAAAGAGAGTTCCCAAGCATCAGTTGATCAAGGAACGTCATTCAAAGTCAGTTGATCAGAGCTGAATCTGCCAAACAGGGGCAGGCCACCCGAAATTTCTGTTGTCCAAGGATGAAGTCTTCCAATGCTCAGCCAGAATGAGTCAAGTCGCTTACACGCTCATACCGAGGCAGGATACTTCCAGAGATCGCTAAGTGCAACTCTCCTCGAGAGGACATCCAGGTCCGCCGTTCCAGGGATTGTATAATCAGTGATAGTCTGTTCAGAGACTCGCCCAACAGGGGCAAACTTTAGCTACACAGAGCAATTTGTATCAGTGATCTTCGAGTTCATGACGAGTGTCGGGAAATCATGCTACCCACCGTCGCCTTTGTCACCCTTCTCAACCAGAAGCCTTGTCACTAAGACCTTTCTTCCCATCCTTGGGAGTTTTTCTAGCTTTTCATAAGCATTGCATAAATCATTTGCATACGTTACTCATGTCGCTCGAGCATATAAAGCATACGCATCATATTTGCATTGGGCATTCCCCGTAACATCAATCTCAGTTCAGAGGGCCTCGTAACCCAACCACTCGACCTTTCAAGGAGCCAGTTCTCGTCTGGCAAACCGTTCTAAGGCCAGTTCTCGTTTGGCAAAACTTTTCAAAGTCTAGTCCTCGTCTGGCAGACAAACCCAAAGTCCAGTTCTCGTCTGGCGAACCAATTTCAAATACCAGTTCTCGTCTGGTGGGAGGATCTTTTACCAGTTCTCGTCTGGTCACCTTTTCATTCAGCCCATTGAACGCCAGTTCTCGTCTGGTAGTCATTCTTTTTTCAGAGTCAATTCTCGTTTGACAATGAACCCAAGGAGTCAGTTCTCGTCTGACGACTTATTCTTTGCCCATCAGTTCTCGTCTGTTGGCCTAATTTCAATAAACCAGTTCTCGTCTGGTAATTCACCTTCAAAAGTCCAATTGCTTGGCAACCAAAAAATATATATCTATCAACCTGGCCCTAGCGCCCAACCATCCTTGTTTCATATCTTTGGTTATGAGCATATGTCTGCATTGTACATCATTTGCATTGCATCTTCATACCGCATGGTTTCTGTTTTAGCTCTGATGTGGGGCGAGAATTGTTTCAAGACGTAATCTGGGGCAGTTATCTCAAGACTTGTTGAATTTCTGCAAGAGTTTGAAGACACTGGGGCAATTCTGGATGCCAAGTCTTCTGTAAAATCCTCTGAAGAAGATCTTTTTATGAAGGATGCAGTATGGTATGATGGAGATGTTAAGGGAATTTTAGTTCACTCAGGATGATCAGTAATGCTTTTGTTGAGCTCAGAAGTTTGAAGCACTGTGTTAATTCTCAGGGAATGTCTGGTATTTATTTTACCAGCAGGGCACTGGAAGTTTATTTCTTCCCCGAGCATAAAGATCTTCTTTCAGCCGACAAGATTCCCTCATGAGGAGTTGGTTATTCGCATTCAGTCAAAGCCAATTTTCATTGGCATATCTTCCCAGCACAGTCGTTATACTATACTTGGGGCACATTTTGACTTATTTAATTCTCCAACAAAGTCTCTCCTCAGCAGAGCATTGCCAAATCTTTTTCTCAACCATGAAGGTTGACATCCCCAGCTGAGTTAGAGCAGATGATAACCCCAACAGAACTTCAAGGCTAATTGAATCGTTCTCATCCCCAAGCGGACTTATCTGTCCACAGTGAAGTTTTCCCAACAGGAAGCTGAAGGCCTTGCTTCCCCACAAAGTTAGAATTATCAGAATTCCCTCCTCAGCAGGATTGTGTGATCAAGCATCTTCCCTAGCCAAGTCTAAAGATGATCTTTCCCCATAGAGTCATCGGGATTCTCATTTCCAAGGGATATCCCCAGCAGAGCAAGAAGAAATTCTCCCCAGTGGAGTCAGAGCAGGATGATCAGATCCTCAGCAGATGTTCAAAGCAGTTAAACGAAGTATACCTCACGCAGAGTCGTCTTTCCTCCAGTGAAAACCTCTCCAACAAGCATCAGGTTGCCAACACTTCGTTCCTATCAGAGTTAAAAGCTTTCAACCTGTCAGCAGAATGCAGAATACTTTCCCCCAGAGTCCCCACCGGAGTAGCTGCCTCACAAATCGCAAACACCAGTACATACTCATTGTGACACCCGCCCGTGCCACCTTTCCCCAGTGAGTCGCCTGAACACTCCTTGCAAACAACACCACCCGTATTACAGATGCTTCCTGACACCCGTCCGTGTCACATCCCCAGCAGAAAGCCAAAGACATCCCCTTTGCACTCACATATACTTATATACACCTTCTTGGCACCCGTCCGTGTCATATCCCCAGCACGGTCACCTACACTTGGTATATCAGATATTTGTTATTATTATACTTTTCTTTCTCGACACTCGTCCGTGTCACCTCCCCCAGCAGATAAACACTCATCTATACACTCACACAGATGCTCGTCCGTATCTTGTATATACTTTCATATCCCCTCAGATTCAACATTGGTCCTTGTTCTTTGTTAACCAGATGGTACTCGTCCGTATCATCGTCTCAGAGCACGCGTCAAGTGTTTGCTTCTACATGATACTCGTCCGTATCATAGCCTTAAGGATGCTCGTCCGCATCTTTAATCCATACACTGTGTCAAACACTTTTGTCCTCTCGAAAGGAGACACTCGCCTGTGTCTACTATTCCCCGAAAGAGTCCTCTCAGATTCAACACTCGTCCGTGTTCTTTGTTAACCAGTTGATACTCGTCCGTATCATCATCTCTGAACACGTGTCAGTATTTGTTTCTACCCGATACTCGTCCGTATCGTAGTCTTAAGGATGCTCGTCCGCATCTTTAATCTATACACCATATCTAAACACTTATACCTTTTGTTTCTTGGATATAAACACTCGTCCGTGTTTATTGTTCCCCAGTAGATCGCTAACAAAGCAATTTTCTTTTTATTTGACACTCGTCCTGTGTTGTGATAAGCCCTGAGAGCAGCCGTACCCTGCTAGGTGGTCGTCCTCCACCTCTTGATGGTCGTCCTCCATCATGCTCATCCGATGGCCGTCCCCATCGTTGATTTTAGCAGCCGTCCCCTGCTAGGTGGTCGTCCTCCACCCTTGATGATCGTCCTTCATCATTTTATCCAATGGCCGTCCCCATTGTTGATTTTTGGTTATCTAACATTCGTCCTATGTTATGATAAACCTTGAGAGCAGCCGTACCCTGCTAGGTGGTCGTCCTCCACCTCTTGATGGTCGTCCTCCATCATGCTCATCCGATGGCCGTCCCCATCGTTGACCTTTTATCCGGCATTCGTCCTATGTCGCGATATTTTCGGCAGCCGTACCCTGCCAGGTGGTCGTCCTCCACCTTAGATGACCGTCCCTCATCTTTTATCCAACAGAGCAGCCGTCCCCTGCTAGGTGATCGTCCTTCACCTTTGATGACCGTACCTCATCACCTGTTTATTTCATTTATTCTTTAACCCGATGGCAGTCCCCGTCGTGGTCCCTTTTCCTTTCAGTTTAGCCCGATGGCCGTCCCCATCGTTGGTTACTTTACTTTACTTTACGAACTTGATGGCCGTCCCCATCATAATTCTTTTATCCCCAGCATGTCGGCCGTCCCCGTCATTACCTTATTTTCCGCACTTTTCCCAGCATGTCGGCCATCCCCGTCATTGCTTTTTACCCAGCAGTCGTCCTCTGCTCGACGGTCGTCCTCCGTCGCCCATACTTTACAATATACTTTATTTTACTTTACAATCTATATCCCTTTTCTTCTTCATTCTGTGAGTGCAAATTTTGGACTGTCTTTGGTATTCAACCACAAGTTATCTTGTTTGCCTGTTAAGCCGCTGCTTACATCCTGCACAGCTAACTCATGTTTGAATAGGGGCAGCTGTAAACACCCCAAATTTGCCCTCACCCATTCACACCATGGCTTGTGATCATTTCATATGCATAAACACAATCATAATATCTCATACCACAATTTTGAGTCTTTGCATTGGTTCTAAGTCATCTGCATCTAGGGTTTGTGATCTGAGCAATCCAAGAGCTTCTTGAGCCACTCCAAAGATCAACAATCACTTCAAGGGGGTCCATGTGTGTTCAAGCATCATATTATATCTTCCCAAAGTCAAGAATGCCAAAGAATCACAAGAACTGGGATTGGTGTGGAAGCAGAGCCAGGCTTGACTGCACAGATGACCTAAAATTAGGGTTTTGGTTTCAGGGGCCATAACTCCAAATTTTTTGGTCATCCTTGTTTCTATTGGTCTCTATATGGTATGAGGATCATGCATATCAATTTTCATGAAGGAATTCAATGGGGAAGGCATCTGATCAAAAGATGACTTCTTGAGCAAGTCAGTACAAAATCAGGGCATCTGAGGACCCCAATCATCCAACCAAAGGGTTTTTGTAGATGTTTTAGAATTGGTAGGATTTTTGGACAAATAAGAAGTGTTGAAGTTCAGACTTCAGGATGTCACACCAGATGTTGTGACATTGTGTAAGTTAATGTAATAAGTTCAGTTTTTTCAGGATGTCCCAACAGATGTTGGGACATCTCAAACCTGATCCCAGAATTTCAGCTTTCCCCATCATTTTGAATGTGTATGATCTTTATTTGATCATAGAATCATACAAACACAATGCATGACCTGAAATTCAGTTTGGCCTAAGGAATTTCCCATTTCTATGCTTTGATTTTCAAGTGACCATAAATCATTTTTCGTGAAAGTGCAAAGAGGGATTTCTTGCAAAACTGATTCTCAAAGGTTTTGTTTGACCTCTAGCTGGTTTCAAAACTTGGCCATGACCTAATGAAGCATGCCTCACCAACAATTCAGCAAGACTTCTCACATTCACATAGCCAAAATCATGAAATGTCACAAGTGGGCAAGTTGCAAAAACTCCTCTAGCTCATGATCCAAATGCAGTAGCCTTTCATGAACCATCCAAGGGCCTTCCTTGAACTCAGCTGATGCAGTACAGGTTAGGGAACCATCTCTGACACAGCCCATGCTTCAAGTACACCAAACCATGACTTTTTGCAATTTCTCCCATGCTTTTGGAATAGTGATCAGCCACCTCTACAAACCTGCTCCATAGCCTACTCAAACATTATGGAACATAAAGCAAGCCATACACAAGCTGAATACACACATTGCAGCATACACGAAAAAACTGGCCTGAACCTTCTCCTCTTCAAAAACTCTCTCCACAGCCTTCAAACATTAAAAAATTTCCTTCACACACAAACCACAAATCATCCATAGAACAGATCCCACCCCTTACAATGATCTGAAACACAACACACAAGAACTGCATTTCCTGTACACCAGAACTGAACCACAAAAACTAGCCACTTTCAGCCTCATTCAAGGTTTCCATTGGCCTCAGGGGGTTAAAGAGAGATCATTTGCACAAGAGGGAAACTTTGAAAGCTCACTTTCTAGGTGATTCAGTTCTTCTGATTATGCTGAAAACACATAACAAAACTCCCTACAGATGCGCCTTATTCTGTTTTATTCTTCCATAATTAATTCCAGGTAACTTTCCTTAATTTATTCAGTCATTAATTAAATTCTGGTAGCAGGTCTGAGATGTCACAACATCTGTTGGGACATCCTGGAAAACTGAACTTATTTCATTAACTGATAATGTCACAACATCTGTTGGGACATCCTGAAAAAAAACTGAGCTGATTTCATTAACTGATACAATGTCCCAACATCTGGTGTGACATTCTGAATTAAGTTCATTTGCTTATGCTCTGTTTGATAATGTCACAACATTTGTTGGGACATCCTGGAAAACTGAACTTATTTCATTAACTGATAATGTCACAACATCTGTTGGGACATCCTGAAAAAAACTGAGCTTATTTCATTAACTGATACAATGTCCCAACATCTGGTGTGACATTCTGAATTAAGTTCATTTGCTCATGCTCTGTTTGATAATGTCACAACATCTGTTGGGACATCCTGAAAAAACTGAGCTTATTTCATTAACTGATACAATGTCCCAACATCTGGTGTGACATTCTGAATTAAGTTCATTTGCTTATACTCTGTTTGAGATGTCACAACATCTGTTGGGACATCCTGAAAAACTGAACTTATTTCACAAATCTTGACATGTGTTTGCATCATCTCTTAGCATCATTAACATCATGTAAATGCCTCTGGTTTTGATTTGCATCATGTCATTTCATCTCATTTTGCATTGCACTGCATTCCTTTCACTAACTTTTCAGGTGGTAAGTAACTTTGAGAAGTGAATTTGCCTTCACTTCTCACAATTTCTTTTCATCTCTCTTATGCATCATTGCTGCATTTTATCTTGTGATTGAGCTTGCTCTTTATTTTTCTTCTCACCTTCTTTCCTCAAGTGACTTGTCTTCTTAAATGAAGCAAGTTACTTTGCTTCTCTTTGCTCCTTTCATCTGCTTCCTGGTGGTTCCTTTGAAGATATCTCTTGTAAACCTCACAAACCTTAGGAACAACCAAGCATGACAATGATTAGGGTTTTGATTAGTCTCCCCACTTAGTTTTACCTTTGTGTCTCATTGAGTCTTCCCTTCTCATCTCATAATCCAGGACTAAACCCTAAAGGTTTTAAGGCTTTGTGATTAAGCTTATGCCTGCATCCTTCTATTAGGATGGAGTGTATAACTTTAATCCTAAGTGTTAAACCCTTAACGTGTTTAACTCCCTTAATCAATTCACCTAATAATCATCAAGACATCAAGCTTGTAACTTGGGTCTTGCATTAGGGTTCTAATTCTTCCTTAACTGGTTAAGAAGGACTAACCCTAGTGTTAATGGACAAGTCCTCCTCAAGTTGTCTTACAAACTCTAAAACTCATTTCTTCATCATATCATTAAATAAAATCCACTTAATCAAAGGCTTGTTTTGTCATGAGTTTAATCCCTAATCATGGATTAAGTTGAGGAGCTTTCCTCAGCTTAAACATTCTCATCTATTATCCTTCTATTAGGATGGTGTAATGAGTCTGTTAAATCCATGATTATGGCTTAACCTCATTACTCAACACTAAACAAAAACACAAAAAACATCTAAATAATCACAAGTAGGTTAATGATCTTAATCCTGCATCATGGTGATTAAGTGTGAGAAGCTGACTTCACACTTAAGGTATTCTCATTACCCCTAATCAGAGGGAAGATGTGATGAGTTTACTTACCTATTGGTTTAGGCTTAGGCTCATTTTCTTATGACAAATTCTCAAAAGCAATAAAAGACTGAAAACTCAAAAACAAACAATAATCGTCTCCTTCGGGATTCTTTTCTCATCTCATTCACTCATAACCGAGAACTTGCTTCTTCCGTCTAATGCAAGACAGTTTGCACCTGAGCCAGACAGGTCATACACTTGAGCATTGACAAGCAAGCAGTTCACAAGTCAATTCATCTTTCAGTCTCTTTGGGTCGAACTACGGCGTTCTGACTTCCTCATTGCACGAGAGGATACGTAGGCATAACTTAACAGTTATCGAACAAAAGTCTCTGTATATTCCCCCTCCTTCCAGCATTATTCTTAGCCTCATTATCATGAGCATTTCACTCTTGTCCTTACACTTCACTTATACACTTTCACTTCCTTTACACTGACACCTGTACATTTTGTTTTCCAGCTCTTTTACACACAAATTGCACTGACACTACCCCTTTAAAACACAAATCTTTTAAGCGTGGATCCCGTCGAGTACGGCGGACAATCTGGGTGCTAATACCTTCCCAGGTTGTAACCAACCCCCTTTCTCAGTCTCTCTGGTTCGCGACCGTCTTATCCGTATCTTTCTAGGTCTATGCAGCATTGCCTTTCCTCTGGGATAAAAATGCCTAGCTGGCGACTCTATTCATTCCCCATGAGTTCACTCCTGTGTGTTCTCACATCATTCTTTCGCCGACCGTTCGCGTATGTACCTTTATCTGGGCCTTTCCCATTTATCGGGAGCGACATGCATAAAATGCTTGAACATGATTGATGTTTACCAGAAATGCATAAATGCTTAATATGATTGATGTTTACCAGAAATGCATGAAATACAGTAATAGTATTTACCAAGGACGAACGAGGGAAGGAATTCAACGAAGCTTCGCCGGTTCATCCCCACCAGACAGCTACGAGTCCCCCAGTAGGGCAAATCCATCTTCATAAATACTTCGAGTCACATCTCCCCTGGAATTTATATCCATCTCTTTTATCCTCAGACGGATAGTCGGGAATTTATTCTTTCAATAGGAGTACGACGAACGAAGACGGGAGGTGATGAATACCTTACTATCAAACGAAGACGGGAGGTGATGAATACCTTACTATCAAACGAAGACGGGAGGTGATGAATACCTTACTATCAAAAGAAGACGGGAGGTTATGGATACCTTACTATCGAACGAAGACGGGAGATTTATGAATACCATACTATCAAACAAGACGGGAACGAGTTCCTCATATTCTTCACTATATTATCAAACGATACGGGAACGAGTTCCTCATATTCTTCGGTACCAAATCGGGATTTATTTTCCCAGGCCAGCAGTTGTTATACGAAGATATCCAGACGCTTCAGGCTGCGTGATACATACATCATTTACATCATACCATAACATACATATCCATAAGTACATAATGCATTTGTTTGAGTGCATCATACTATACATGCATACATAATGCATAAACTAATATTATCTTGCAGAATGTTATATACATCGAACTAATCTTGTTTTTCAGATTAATTCTCTAGCAGATAAACTACATCAACAACTTATACCTCGGGACGTTGTTTATCCTCCTGAAAGCTATTATCACTTTGGGCCGTTGTTTATCTTCCCAAAAGTCATACTCTTACCTTGGGCCGTTGTTTATCTTCCCAAAGATTATCTCATTACATTGGGACGTCGTTTATCTTCCCAAAGGCTATCTTGAGACGTCGTTTATCTTCTCAAAATCCATATTGTTACCTTGGTCCGTTGTTTATCTTCCCAAGTACCCTATCATGACTTTGGGCCGTTGTTTATCTTCCCAAAAGTTATATCCTTACCTTGGACCGCTGTTTATCTTCCCAAGCACCCTATTATACCTCGGGACGTTGTTTATCCTCCTGAAAGCTATCATGACCTTGGGCCATCGTTTATCTTCCCAAAAGTCATACCCTTACCTTGGGCCGTTGTTTATCCTCCCAAAGGTAATGTTGGGATGTTGTTTATCTTCCCAAAAGTTATATCCTTACCTTGGGCCGTTTTTTATCTTCCCAAGCACCCTATTATACCTCGGGACGTTGTTTATCCTCCTGAAAGCTATCATGACATTGGGCCGTCGTTTATCTTCCCAAAAGTCATACCCTTACCTTGGGCCGTTGTTTATCCTCCCAAAGGTAATGTTGGGATGTTGTTTATCTTCCCAAAAGGCTATATCTTCATACTTTGGACTACCTTATTCTCCTAGAAGTATATTTGAAGAACTTTTCTCCAGATGGCATCTCTAAGCCCATCTCCAGTTCATTCTGATGGCATCTTTAAGCCCATCTCCTTTTCTCCAAGTGGCATCTTCAAGCCCACTCAAGCATATACAACATATCATCAGAATTACTCTATGCACTGGTGAGTGCAAATTTTTGGGCTTTTGTGTTCAATCCCCTTCAACCTTCCAGGTCACGACTGGCACATATACCAATCTAACCCCTCAGGTTTCAGAAAATTGAACAGGGGCAGCTGTTGCACCCCAAAATTTGCCCTCACAAGACAAGACTTTGTGTACTAAGAGGCTCACAAGGTTCACAAGACATCTTATGAGGTTCACAAGATTCACAAGACATCTTATGAGGTTCACAAGGTTCACAAGACATCTTATGAAGTTCACAAGGTTCACAAGACACTTTATGAGGTCCACAAGACATCATATGAGGTTCACAAGGTTTACAAAGTTCACAATTAGTCAGAAAATTTGACAATTCCCTCAGACAATGCATCCTCCTATGCAATGCATCCTAAACTAGGGTTTTGACTTTAATCAGGCTAAATGGACTTACAAGACTTCAAGTGAGCTTCATAACATCTTATATGTGTTTAAGAATCCCCATGACAAGTTTCAAGACTTTCCCCAAAGGTTTGCTCAGTCAGATGATCAGATAGGTCAAAACCAGTCAAAGCAGTTAAAAAGTCAAACTGAGGTCAACTGTGGTCAACCAAAGTCAAACTTCATGATTTTTTTCCAACATCAAGTATATGAAGTAAAATTCATCATTTTATCAAGGGTTGATCATGATTCATCAAGGAGATTTCAGATCATCAAGAATCAGGAGTTTCTAAATTAGGGTTTCCTCAGGAAAAGTCAACTGAACTTTGACCAGCCATAACTTTCACATGCTTCATCAAATTTTTCCCATCCAAAGCTCATTTTTAAGGAAATTGAATTCTCTACAACTTTGTGTCTCACAAGCCAAGCCCAAAAATGCTTCATTTGGAAGGTATGAGCTAAGACATTATAGGTCCTTTTAAAAGTCAACAAAAAGTCAACAACTTCAAAAGAGCATAACTCGAGAATGGTAAAAGATATGGACATGAAACCAGTGGGGTTGGTTAGAGGACTCTTTAAGCTTTCCAAAATGTCCAAGAACACCCTCATAGCATTAAAGTTGAAGTATTTGTGCACTTGCAAAGTTGGGAAATTTTTGGGAGGTTTATGAAGCAAATAGGGCCTTAAAACCAAATTCTTCCAAATGGGCTTGCAATTTTGTGATCCAAACTTCAACATGACATCATGCACGACCCAGTCCTCATTTATTCAGATTTTTATTATTTTTATTTTATTTATTTTGATTTTATTCATTTAAAATCATTTAAAATCAAAATAAAATATGAAAATTGAATATTTAAAAGTGATTCTTCTTCTAGAAACTCTTAATGACCATTTAAGTTGATTTAATGCTATACAAATTCGTGCTAAAGCATTATAGCATGAAAATATTTTATTTTTTTGACTAATTTGGCAAGGAGATTTCTTCACACTCAAGGTATCCATTAAGCCCACAAATCCACCACTTTTCTGACCTAATTCCATTCTTCTATAAGTATACAAACTACACAAATGCATAGGGACGAAAAAATTCAGCCTCAAGAGCAAGTTTCAATTTTTCAAAACTCACCAAAAAAACTCAATTCGGATTCTTGCATAGAGGCCCTATCAAAAGATTTTGAAGGTTGCAAATCACTTGTGAACAATCATTGAACGTATTTGCATTGCTAATAGCATCAAAAACCTCCTTACATGACATAACCCGAGTGGACATTGTTCTTGTTTTTTTTTTTAATTTTCGATTTCACTCATTCATACATTATAAATCATTTTTATGCCTTTAATCTTGTTTGTTGTTGTATGAGGATGGTTTCTGGGCAGGTGAATCAAAGTTTTGGTGCGCGGAGACTCAAACACCATTGTTAGGGTTTATGGTCCTAAATTAGGGTTTCCTAATACAGGCAACATAAATACCTTTGGAAAGTGTATTTGAATTCTTTGGACCATGGGTAATCGAATGGTATAAGAAATTTGGATAAATCGTATCTATTCATGCTATATAGAGAAACCTAGGAATACCTGCGAAAATAAATTCGCAAGAAAGTTCGTATAAAAATCCGTAGGTAATTTTGCAGTGGGAGAGGTAGGAGACGACCTCTTGGCGCCAACAGGAAATTCAAAAAATTGGTGTAATATTTTTTGTGATTGTTTCTATTTTATTTCAGTTAAGGCTGCTTGGCCTGGTGGTAAGCGTGTGCGTAGGAAACCTTCAAGACCCAGGTTCGATTCTGGCTGAAGGACATTTTTTGTGTTTTATCATTTATTTTGCAGGTTTGTTATTTGATGATTGGAAGTCACATAACCACCACAAGCGCGCAGGTAGCCTGGCTGGTTTTGCATCTTGAGAAGTGAGGTAAGGGACCTGGGTTCAAATCCCAGGTCCTTTCTTTTTGATCAATTTTCCATGTTTTCTTATTTTTATTTATTTTATTATATTATTTCTATTTTATTTAAATTAGTAAATATAATTTATAAATACTATTAAAATACTGTTATTCATATTCTTAAAATATCATAATTTCTTTTCTAAATTTTTTTTTATTTATGTTTATTTCATAATATGTACATATATATAATTTGTAAATAAATTGATTTATTTTGTAAATTAATAAGAAAAACCCTAATATTTTCTAAAACCCTAATATTCTCATAAACCCTAATTTATTTTGATTAACCCTAATAATACTTCTTAAACCCTAATTATTTTATAAATATTAATATTTGTATATAAATGTTAATTATGTCCATTTATTTTTATAATTTGTTTATATTATTATTATTATGCATGGTTTTATATAAATAATGTAAATAGTTTAATTAATTAATTAACCTTAATCTATTTTTCTAAATAACTAAACTCAATTTTATTTTATGAAATATAATTTATTATTTTATGCTTAGTTAATAATAATTAGATATTTTTAATATGTATATAAAATTAAAATAATTAGACTATTAGACATATTTTGTTAATATATAATATTTATCATTTATTTCTATTATTAATTAAAAACTTTAAAAAATAATTATTCATTTAAAATTGAACTTTAATTTATTATTTATGCTAATTCTTTCATCTTATTCTTATTTATTTTTACTAACCCCTTTTATTTATTTATTTATCTATTATGTGATTATTTATTATTATTATTACTAACCCCAATTATTTATTTATTTATTTACTTATTTATTTTAATTATTTTAATTATTCTAATGTAATTGTATCCCTTATGTAATAGTTGTAGAATAATTTTTATTATTTATTTTAAATGCTATGGTTAGTAAAATAGGGAGTGCAAGATATGTTTGTATGTAAAATTGAATATAAATCACTAATATCAAGATAAATATTTGAATTGGTACACTCACACACGTAAGTCGATCTTGGATCGCCATCTCACTTCTTAAGGGTTACCTCTCATGTTGCCTAAACAAAAGGTCAAGTAGGGTGTGTAAAGCAAAGTCCCTTTCATCTCATATCATCTAGTCCCTTAACAGATAAAAAGATCAAGTCCCTTCATGGTTGCCTTTCGTAAATGATCTTGTCCCTTTCGAATAAAGATGATAAGTCCCTTCGAATTGCTTATACACCTTACAGTTGCCTAAATAATAGTTGTCCCTTCACTTGTCCCTCATACATCCAAGGTAATGACTACCTATTCCTTAATAATAGGGATAGTCTTACCACTTAAAGGATATTTAAGAACAGAAAAGACTTAACTTAGGGTAGGTTCCTCTTATGTACTTGCTCACTCTTCAAAACACTTCAAAACATTTCAAAACACTTCATATTTTTCAAACAAATTTTCAAAACAAAGTCTTTATATATATCCGTACATGGATCATTATAAAGTACTTAAAGAAAATTTTATTCACACACTACACTTCTCAAAAACATTTTAAAGTGAGCTAAGTAACTAAGAGCCCATGGATAACCATGGATGTAAAGGGTGCTAACACCTTCCCTTTACATAACCTACCCCCCGAACCCAAAAGTCTTTCAAAGGTCTTTCCTGTTCTTTTATACCTTTCCTTTGGATAAAATAAAAGTCGGTGGCGACTCTTGCTATCCGCAACATTTAACTAAAGTCAGTTCTCCCACCGTGTTACAATCTCAAACTAGGGTTTTTGAACATTCTTAATGGCAAATGAGACATAAAAATGTGTAAAGCTTTATACATGAGAAGTGAACATAGAGGAATGACCTAAACATGCTTATAAGACACAAAACAAGACTTTGACAAACTTATTTAGTGCATTCACGAAGCTTTGAGTGATTAAGATGAGGGATGAAGGAAGATTAAGTCAAAATGGGGACTATGGTGACTTAAGGTCCAAGTAAGCCCCAAGAATAAAAGTAAAGACTCAAGGATGACTTTCAATGTTAGAAGAATTATAATATGACCTAGAAGACTCAAAATTAAGACCCTATACTAATTGTCGCTCCCCGGATTTCCATCCTGGTACAAACGCGAAAGTGGCGCGGAAAAGAATAGAGTCGCCAGCCAGGCATTTTTATCCCGAAGGAACGAGAATGGTAATGCTGCATAAACCAGAAGAAAAGAAAAGGAAGGACACGGGTCCTGTGAACCAAAGAGACTGAGTTCGGGAGTCGGTTACAACCTGGGAAGGTATTAACACCCAGATCGTCCGCCGTACCCGACGGGATCCACGCTTGCAAAGAAAGTGTTTCAAAGGGTGAAGAAATGAAAACTGCTGCGAAGAAAGGGCAATGAACCGGATACAACGAAAACAAAAGGAAACTAGCAAAGAAATGAAAAGGAAAAATGTAGGGAAAATAAAGAGTGTGCTCGAACGGGCCCTACCCCGCTGCCTACGTACCTCATCTGGACAATGAGGATCAGAGTCGCCGTAGTTCCCCTAACTAGGGGTAGAAAAGATTGCTTGTGTATTAAGGCTTGAACTGCCTATGTCAATGCTCAGGTGTTGCAAGCTCGGACGACGAGTGCGTAACCGTCTTGCAAAGTGACAAGTAGGAGCAAGTTCGCGTACGGAGCGAAGGAGATGAGAAAATAATTCCCGAAGGAAAGACGCTTATTGTTTGTTTTTTATTTTTTTAGAAGCTTTTTAAGAGTGAAGTTTTCATAGGTAAGTGTACCTAAGTCTTACTCATTGGGATGTATACATCTCACATCATCCCGAAATGGAATGCGCAAGAGGCACACCTATCTATGGAGGAAATCCCCAAATCTAGTCCCACAAGTGAAGGCTCAGACACACTTACCTATTAACATTTATTAAGTATTTTTTTGTGATTTTTGGTTAAGAAGTGTTTTTTATGCTTTTATTTGTGAGGTAATCTCATGCTAAGACCTATCCACCACGAGGGATAACTTACACCTCGCCCCGAAACGGAACGCGTGTAAGTATCTCATAGTAAAGTCTCATGTCACATGAGAAGACTCAACTTTTATTAGAGTGGATTAAAATTAAGTTTGAAGATGAGAAAAGAGAGCACCAAAAGGATCTTAAAAAGGTGAAAAAAATCTAAGGGAGACTAGAATCCTAAATGTTGTCATGCATTGATGAACCTTGAGGTTTGAATCCTATCCTAATGAAGAAGAAGGAAAGAAAAGAAGAAGAAGAAGAAGAAGAAGAAAGAAGAGGAGGAGAGGTAAGGCCTAGGCCCAACAAACACAAGGTTAGAACAAATAACAATAAGAAGAGAAGAGGTGAGATTTGGAGATGTGGGAATCACATCCACACCTCTCACTTACCATAGCCCCTGAAATGGTTAGTGACACAAGCATACAAGAAAAACAAGATGAACATAATGCCATACCAACATCATACAAACATAAATGAAGTCATACACATAAATGCCCAATGCAAACACAAGTCACAAGAATGAGAAAATAAGCACATCAATCAACATGAGGCAACATGAATCACATAACAAAGCAAAGCAAACTTGAGAAGATGTAAAGCAAAATAAACAAATTACAAACTCAAGGCACATGATCAGAACCCTAATCAAGTTAGAAAAATGTCTAAAGAGCATGAGAGGTGAAGATAAGAGAGGCATATGGTCAAGCAATCACATTATGGGAAGGAAGAAGCAAAAGAGGTAAGGTGGATGTACATAAGAATGGAAGAACTCCAAAGGCAAACAAATTACAAGATTTCTAAAACACAAACCCCAAACCAAGATCAGAGAGGTATCAATGCCCTAAAGAGACCCTAAACAAGATGAAGAAGTTGGCACAAGTGCCCTTCTAAGCTAAGGAGAGAGCTTATGATCAAAAAGAAACAAAATGGGACAAGTCATGAACAAAAATTCCAATTAAATCAAATATGCACCCAAAAATTCCACAACCTTGGACAAGAGATCTTCAATCATGATATAACAACATGCCAAAAGGAGAGGAAGAAATTCAGAAGTCAAGCAAGTCAAATGAGGGGTCAACCATTAACTAGGGTTAAGAAACTTCACTCACAAGTCAAGGACCAAAACCAATTGAAAATGCTTCTAAAAATCAGAACAAAAATCACACATAAAGTACACTCTAATATGGATCCATAGCAAAAAGAACCAACCAAAAATTCAAAATGAGGATCAATATAGAAAATGGTCAAGTCAACATGCTTCAAAATGAATAAAAATGAATTAATTATAATGAACAATTAATATCCACGTGTCAAAATAAAATAAATGGAAAATAAAAATGACAAAAATTAAAGAAAACTCAAATGATCTTCCATGTTTGTTTTTATAATTTTTAATAACCTAAAACTATTTTTAAAAATTAAAAATCAAACTGAAATAAAATGGAAATAAAAAAAAGAATTAAAAATGAAAGGATGAAGTTAGGGGTGTGAATAGAAAGGATTTTCAGTTCAATTATTTGGGCCTCATATGCAGGGGGGTGTGGATATCAACACAAGCCCACCCAATTCTCAGCGCAGCTTATAGTAATTGAGGTGGAAATTCAATAAAATCTGGAAAAATCAAGAGCCATAGGATCAAGTGGAGAGACCAGATTAGTCAACTCATTAATGCAAGTCAGCAAATGATTGTTATGGAGAGAGGGAGCATATTAATATGGTGTGGTGCACAACATTGCGTATTATTCTGATTCAAAATTAAAAAGAAAAACACGTGACCAGGAGGGTGGGATTTTAATGTGCTGGCGCAACCAGGACCCTCCAGATCAATTATCCAACGGCTAACCATCATCTTCTTCATTCAAACACAGGCGAGACAATCCCCAGAATCCGGTGACTGGAGCTAGGGCTCCGGCACCGGAAAATCAAACTATGAACAAAACCAAACAAAAATGCATCAAAATATCCAGATCAAGCAATTAAACCAAGCTGAATCCGAATATGCACTTAGATTTCACAATGGATCAAAGAACAAGCCAAATCGAATACAACAAACTTCATACATCAAACTGCAATTCAT
This sequence comes from Lathyrus aphaca, assembly GCA_963966055.1. Taxonomy (NCBI): domain Eukaryota; kingdom Viridiplantae; phylum Streptophyta; class Magnoliopsida; order Fabales; family Fabaceae; genus Lathyrus; species Lathyrus aphaca. The sequence continues at coordinate 409,964,987 of OZ014524.1, read as the reverse complement.
CAGAACAAGCTCATTTCATGCTTATTTTACATTCTAAATAGGTCAATATCATCAGCCAAACACGTAGATCATAAAAAGCACCACCAATTTCATTTCTATATCTGAGATTTTGATGCTAACCTGAGAGCTACAGATCTAGAAATAGCTTGATAGAAGCCAAGAATAGTTGCAAATCCACTCCAAATACACTCTAGTTGCAAAATAAATGCAACTAGAGCCTTGAAAGCTGCTGGATCTAGGAGCTCGAAGCTTGCTTCACTGAAATGATAAGGTGTGGAATCTTGAGGATCAGCTTGAACAAGGTATGGATTTGTGATCATGAACCCTCAATGATGAAGAATATGCAAATGGTTTTGACAATGAGTGAGTGTGTGATGAGATTCAAAGAGAAATGCAGAAATGGCAAAAACTTGAGAGTGAACAAATGTGATGGATCTCAGGAAAACTAAAACTCTAATTGGTTTATATATGGTGCCAAGGTTCAATGCTGAAAAGATGAGAGCAAAGGCACGTGAAATGGGAGTGTGGGAGAGAATTTGAAAAATTTGCAAGTTTGGTGTTATGAGGTGTTCTACTCGTGCATTCCACTCATTCCTTGCCCATGTGATTTCAAAATATCACCCTTGATTTATATCTACAATTATTCTGGCCCTTGGATGTGGGGATCACACATTTCTCATGATCATGCATGTTTTGCACTTTGTGAAATACCCCTCATGCCATGCACGAAATTGACACTATTCTTGGAGCAAAATGGATCATTTGCATTGCTTTATAAGTTTGTGACCTCACTTGGCCCATAAAAAAAACTGGAAATAAGTTTCAAGACTTTTTGCACTTGTGGAAGATTAGAAATTCATGTCATGCCCTAGTTTTACACCAATTTTCGAGGGGCTTATCTTTTTAACCATGGGGGCTGTGAAAATTCTCTTGTACTTTTTGAAAATGGGAGGCTTTAATCTTCAACTTTCATGTTTGGCTTTGGTTCATTTGAAGATTTTTTCACCAAGTTATGCTTACTTGAAAATTAGGGCAAAAACTTATTAAAAATGGCATTTTCCATGACCAACCTTATGCCAATTTTGCAAAACACCTCAAAACCTCATGATTCTTGATCCTTGATCTTGAAAAACCTCTTTTAATGTTATAAGAACATCCCTTGGCTAGAAAAATGGGGTGGGACCCTTTGAAATCTCACAGTTGACTTTCAGAATGCACAGTTGACCAATTACTTCATTTACAAGCAATTGAAGAAATACTTGACTTCCATAAGGAATTTTCTCACCAAATTTCATCCCTAGGATCCTCTTAACATATGAGAGACTTTTCCCAAATGAAATGGCCAAAGTCATAAGGTTTTCATGCTTGAAACTCAAACCCTAATTTGGGATCATTGTGTAGGAGCTTTGCCCTAGCCTGAATTCCCTGATGTTCTTCCAACCTTCTGAGCTCCTGTGAATGATCTTGAACTTGTGAATGCAATATATACCCCTCATAGGACTTGAACAAATCCATTGGGCCCCTTGTCATAACTTATGATTGCTTCAAAACCTCCACAGATGATCATATGCCTAATGCTAGGTCATGAGAATGTTATGCCTCATCTTTCCATGCTTAGATGCCAAGAATATGATATGTTCATGATGAATATGATATGATATGATGCTTAAAAAGAAGAGGGCAAATTTGGGGTGTTACAGCTGCCCCTATTCAAGCAACTGTTAATCTAAAAAGGACGATAACACGGGCTATCGACCGTTCAAGATAAACTGTGGTTGAATACCAAGAAGACCTGAAATTTGCACTATGACGAAGAATGCAGAAACTGGGAAATAAACCCAAACAAATGATGCTTTGGCGATTGAAGTGAAGAAAAATCAGACGAGCTCCCTCTAAGTTGAAACTGTTATTTGGAATCAGAATACTTTGACAGACAAGTCTTCTTCGAACAATCCTGTTACGCTAGGAACTGGAGATAAGTCCTCACATACTTTGCAAAACATATGACTTGAGACAGACGAATCTCCTTCGGCTAAACCTGTTACGCCAGGACCGGTGATGCACTTAAGTCTGTGGGATAGACATGCATAATTAAGGTAGACGAACCCTCCTCATATATTATCCGTTGATATATGGTCTAAGACAGACAAGTCTTTTTGAGCGAACCTGTTACGCCAAGTGCAACTTTAATAAGTGGTACTTGAGACAAACAAGCCTCCTTCAGATAAACCTGTTACGCCAGGACCGGTAACCATTTTGACATTTATTCCCACAGTCAGGATTTCAAACCTCTTCAATACAGACGAGTATTAGATGATCATCTAGAGAACACAGACGAGTGTCATAATTCAATGATATAAATGAATATCAGACAATGATCTAAGAAACACAGACGAGCGCTTCAAGCAATGATACAGACGAATATCAGTCATTGGTACAGACGAATACCAGAAATCCAACACAGACGAGCATTTGTAGTAGCAATACAGAGGAGTACCAGGGTAATTGTCAAACCAACACATGCGGATAGAGGCCAACACAAACGAGTGTAAGGGATGATACAGACGAGTATCCAAACGAATGCAGGCAAGCTTCAAACAGATAATAAACACAGACGAGTGTTGGAGAATGCAAACGAGCAACCACAAATATCAAGCATCAAGCACAGACGAGTGTTGGGAAGTACGGACGAGCAACAACAAATATCACACACAACAATTACAACCACGGGCAACTGCTGGGGAAGGAAAACGAGCGATACCAAAATGATAACACAGACGAGTGTTGAGAAATGCGGATGAGCGGCAATAAAGTATGAACACAGACAAGTGCTGGAGAATGTTTCCCTGATGGTTGGGAAGATACTTCCTCAAATATTATTTGTTAGTGAAAAGAGTTTTGACAGATAAACTCTGTGGGGAATGGGCCTCCCACTGCTTGCTGGGCATACTCCACTGGGGAGGATAAACTGCTTAGGGGCCCCACCTGCCATGACTTAGCTGGGGAAAACACTGCTTGGGAGAATGTGACGCCATCCTGCAAAACCTGCAACAACAAGAAACATGTATATGCCCCGGGGACTTGCATGGTATGAACTGTTCATCCATCGTCACCCGACACTCAAAGAAGATTTCAAATATTTCCCTGCATTATCCTTTTTCTTTCAAATTGTCACCATGTTTTGAATGCAATGCTATTTTTGCCAAAAAAATTTTTAGGACATTTTGAAAACAAGAATAAACACAACACAACTTTTTGACTGAATATTCTTTTATTGAAAGGCCTCTGAATAGGAAACGTTTTACATCAGGAAGCAAACCACCTGGAAAGAGGTAGCTACCATAAAATTGAGAAAATAAACTATTCTAATGGCAATGGACACGACATCCCAATGAGTTCCCTTCTTGCTATGACCAGCATGTCTTCAAAACTCTCCATTCTTGCCTTTGCTTTATGAGAAGATGAGGGGACTGATTCCTATCCTTATGATATTATCAAGCCGTACGAAACGATGATTTGGTTCAGATTACTCGGATCGCAGTTGTTCGCTTATTCCCTTGTTTTGCGTGGATCGCCCTTTCGGGTTTTCAATCCACCGGGATACCCTTTTTTGCCTGAGTTGTCCGATGTGGCTTTTCAACTCAGCGGGTGTACATTTTTTTATTTGTTTTCCCTAACTTTTGCCCGAGCTTTTTATTCTGTTTTTAGCTCGCCGGGATACCCTTTTCTTGCCTGGACTCTAATTCTGTTTTTGTGTCCAGCGGGTCTCTTTATGCGAAGTATTTTTTAACTGCGTCCGAGTTAACAGGGGATTGGAAATCTTCTCCATCCATAATGGTGAGCATCAGTGCTCCTCCTGAGAAAAATTTCTTCACTATGAATGGTCCTTCGTAGTCTGGGGTCCACTTGCCCCTGTGATCTGAACCTGGAGGAACTATCCTCTTGAGCACAAGCTCTCCTACTTGATACTCCAGAGTACGTACTCGTTGGTCGAATGCTCGCTTCATTCTCCTCTGATAAAGCTGACCATGACAGATAGCCGCTAATCTCTTTTCCTCAATTAGACATAGCTTATTGTATCGAGCACGCACCCATTCAGCCTCATCAAGCTTCACATCCATCATCACACGCAATGAAGGAATTTCAACTTCAACAGGCAAAACTGCCTCCATACCATATACCAATGAGAATGGAGTTGCCACAGTTGACGTCCTGACTGACGTTTGGTACCCATGCAACGCAAATGGTAACATCTCATGCCAATCTTTGTAAGTGACAACTATTTTTTGCACAATTTTCTTGATATTCTTGTTTGCCGCCTCTACCGCACCATTCATATTTGGTCGGTAAGGAGAAGAATTGTGGTGCTAGATCTTGAAGTCCCGACACAACTCTGCCATCATCTTATTGTTTAAGTTAGAACCATTGTCAGTAATGATTCTTTCGGGCACTCCATATCTGCAAATAATGTCCCTTTTCAAAAATTTGGCTACCACTTGACGAGTGACATTGGCATAAGACGCTGCTTCAACCCACTTAGTGAAGTAATCGATCGCGACCAAGATAAAGCGATGACCATTTGAAGCAGTAGGCTCTATCTTCCCGATCATATCAATTCCCCACATAGAAAAGGGCCAAGGAGATGACATGACGTTGAGCGGGCTTGGAGGAACATGCACTTTGTCTGCATAAATCTGGCACTTGTGGCATTTACGGGCGTATGAACAACAATCTGCATCCATTGTCATCCAGTAATACCCTGATCTTAACAACTTCTTAGCCATAGCATGCCCTCCTGCATGAGTACCGAAAGATCCCTCGTGGACTTCCTACATTAACAGGCTTGCTTCGTGTCTATCCACGCATCTGAGCAAGACCATGTCAAAGTTTCTCTTGTACAAAACCCCGTCTGTATTCAAGAAGAAGCTAGCAGCAAGTCGCCTTAAGGTCTTCTTGTCATTGGATAATGCCCCAGCTGGGTATTCTTGCTTTTCTAGGAAGAGCTTGATATCAAAATACCAAGGTTTCTCATCAGACATGGCGTCCACAAAAAAAACATGAGCTGATGCGTCAAGCCTGGAAATGTCAATCCTGGGCACATAGTTCCAACACAGGACTTTGATAGACAAAGAAAGAGTGGCCAATGCGTCGGCAAATTGATTCTCATCACATGGTATGTACTGAAGCTTAACTGTTGTGAAGAACGTCAACAGTTTTCTGGTATAATCCCTATAAGGAATTAGATGCTCTTGATGCGTATACCACTTGCCGGTAACCTGATTAATAACGAGGGTTGAATCTCCAAATATATCGAGGGTCTTAATCCGAAGATTAATAGCCTCATCTATTCCCATTATGCATGCCTTGTATTCCGCTTCATTGCTGGTGCAGCCAAAAGTAATTCTGGCAGCGAAGGGAAAGTGAACACCTTCAGGAGTAATAAGAACAACACCAATTCCGCGTCCATTGATATTGACTGCCCCATCAAACATCAACTTCCATTTGGATTCAGGGTCTGGCCCCTCCTCCGGAAGTGGTTCCTCGCAATCGTTTTCTTTGAGGTACATGATGTCCTCATCAGGGAAATCAAACTTCATTGACTGATAATCATCTTCAAGAGGTTGCTGTGCAAGGTAATCTGACAATACACTTCCCTTGATGGCTTTCTGAGAAGTATACTGTATGTCATACTCTGTTAAAATCATTTTCCACCTAGCAACCCTGCCGATTAACGCTGGTTTCTCAAAGATATACTTGACAGGGTCCATTTTGGAAATTAGCAATGTGGTATGGGTCAACATATACTGTCTCAGTTGGCGAGCAGCCCATACCAAAGCGCATCAAGGTTTTTCAAGCAGTGAGTAACGGGATTCACAGTCGGTAAACTTTTTGCTAAGTTAATAAATAGCGTACTCTTTTCGACCAGACTCGTCATGTTGGCCTAGAACACACCCCATTGATCCTTCTAACACAGTCAAGTACATGATAAGCGGCCGTCCTAGAACTGGAGGCATTAGAATCGGAGGTGTCTGCAAATATTCTTTTATCTTATCAAAGGCTCTTTGGCAGTCCTCATTCCACCTGACCGTTTGCTCTTTTCTTAGCAATTTGAATATTGGCTTGCACGTGGCAGTTAGATGAGATATGAACCGTGAAATGTAGTTCAACCTCCCTAAAAACCCGCGCACTTCTTTTTCTATTTTTGGTGCAGGTATATCTTGTATGGATTTTACCTTTGCAGGATCTACCTTGATTCCTTTCTGACTAACAATGAAACCCAGTAATTTCCCGGAACGCACTCCAAAAGTGCACTTGTTTGGGTTCAACCTCAGCTTATACTTTATCAGTCTATCAAACAGCTTCTTGAGATTGACCAGATGCTCTTCTTTGTCTCGGGACTTGGCAATCATATCGTCCACATAACATTTTATCTCCTTGTGTATCATGTCGTGGAACAATGTGACCATAGCTCGTTGATAGGTTGCCCCGGCGTTCTTCAAACCAAAGGGCATGACCTTGTAGCAGAATGTACCCCACGGGGTAATGAACGTTGTTTTCTCCATGTCTTTCGGTGCCATCTTGATCTGATTATATCCGGAGAAGCTATCCATGAAGGAAAACACCGAGAATTGAGCAGTGTTATCTACCAACACATCAATGTGAGGTAATGGAAAGTCATCTTTTGGGCTCGCTCTATTTAAATCCCGGTAATCAACGCACATCTGGACCTTGCCGTCCTTCTTCGGTACAGGTACAATGTTAGCTACCCAAGGTGGGTAACTAGTTACGGCAAGGAATCCGGCATCCCACTGTTTCTGAACTTCCTCCTTGATCTTCATCGCCATGTCAGGATGAGTTCTTCTCAACTTCTGTTTCACAGGAGGACAGTCTTCTCTCAATGGTAGCCTATGTACAACAATGTCGGTATCCAATCCTGGCATATCTTGATACGACCAGGTAAAGATATCCACATACTCACGCAGCATACCAATCAGCTCTTTCTTTACTTCGGCCTGCAGACTGGCCCCAATCTTGATCTCTTTCTTCACATCTTCAGTGCCAATGTTGATGATCTCAATTTCTTCCTGATGAGGCTGAATAACCCGTTCCTCTTGTTTCAACAACCTGACCAATTCTTCAGGGAGTTCACAGTCTTCCTCAACCCCTTCATCAACTTGGTAGATAGGATTGTCAAAGTCATGCGTGGTCATAGCAGGAACGTTACCAATAGAATCCGGATGATCAACACTGCACAAATGATGTGCTTATTTCAGAATCTGTTTACTTTCAAAAGAGACGCAGACACAAAAACAAAGAGGAAAAACACATTGCCATTTTTATATATATTTTTTTTTGTGAAAAATTTAAAACGAAAGAAAGAGAACACAATTTGTCTGAAAATGTCCTTTATTCCATGGTAAAATAAATGCATACAAAACATGGTGGCCCATACAATGGATCCTAGCACCTTGGGCAGAGTGTAGGATTGACAATGCAGCATGATAAGAAAAGGAAACAAATAAATTACTCTGGTTGCCAGGTAACTTGGATGATGTCTTCAGCAGACCAGTTCTTCAGCTCCTCTCCGGGTGCACACGGATGAATCCAGTTGTCCCAGTCACCATCACTGTCTCCCTCTTCATTAGTTGCACAGATATGGTTGCGGTCGAGCATCCCAGCGTTTGTAAAAGTAATAGCCTTACCACTCGGAGACCAATTAGATTCACTAGGCTGATAACCCAAACCAAACTTATCATCTTTCTTCTCTTATTCCAGCAATTTGCCCCAGCCTTAGGCACTTCCTGACTGAACCACTTCCTTCGCCTGCTTGTAGGAGTGAATGGAGGTACCTTCTTTCTCACTGTTCTTCTCTACTGGAGTCAAAATGCTGACATTAAACGCTTCGAAGGCCTGACACAGCGTTTCATGGATCTCTCCGTCCATCTCCACATATTTGAAAGTTGATAAGTGGTTCACAAAGATGTCTTCCTCTCCGCACACCGTGATTACTTGGCCATCAACCACGTACTTGAGCTTTTTATGCAGAGTGGAAGTTACAGCTCCGGCAGCATGAATCCATGGACGTCCCAGTAGGAAACTGTACGCGGGCTGAATGTCCATGACGTAGAAGGTGCTTTTGAATACTTGAGACCCTATTTTCACGGGTAACTCAACTTCTCCAAACACTGACCTTCTGGACCCATCAAAAGCTTTAACATCAAATCACTGGGTCTTAAGATGATACCATCAACATTGAGCTTCATTAATGCTTTCTTCGGAAGTACATTAAGAGAAGAGCCTGTGTCAACAAGGACATGCGACAAGACAACACCCTTACACTCCATAGTAATATGCAGTGCTTTGTTATGGTTATGGCCCTCTGACGTAAGGTCTCTATCTGTAAAGCCCATCCTGTGGCTTGCATTCACACTGCCCACTACAGCTTCCAGTTGATTAACAGTTATTTCTTGAGGAACGTATGCCATCTGCAACACTTTCAGCAAGGCTTCTCTATGTGCAGGAGAGCACATCAGCAGAGACAAAATTGATATTTTGGACGGCGTCTGGTTCAACTGCTCGACCACCTTATAATCACTCCTTTTAATTATGCGCATAAATTCCTCCACCTCCTTCTCAAAGGTACCCTGTCCAGCAGCAGGAGTTGTTGTTTCTTCATTCGCTGTTTGCTTTCCTTTAGCCTTTGCCTCAGCCTCAGCCTCAGGATCTCCTCTCAGAACTGGGGGAGCAAATAGACGACCACTTCTCGTAAAACCCCCAACCCCTCCGACGTTCACTATAGTCGGGTCAATAGTTGCTGACTTACTCTCGATCTTCTGTCCTTCCACGTACACATCTGAGCCGTAATTCCATGGGATGGCTTTATCATCTGTATAAGGAATAGGCCCAGGAATAGTGATAGTCACAAGACTAACTTCAGGAGCATAAATGGTCACAGGTTCTCTTCTAGCGGGCATCTCAGCTGGATCATAAAAGTTGGTTATAGTGGACACATCATCAACTTCAATATCAACTTTGTCAAACTGCAATGACCCTTCATCAATCAGATTCTGCAACCCCATCTTCAGGTCTTCACAACCGTTCATTGAATTCATACACTTTTCACAATCAGAACTGCATCCTGGAAACATTTGTCCTTTCAACAGCCTCTCCTTTACTACCAACAGCGGAGTCTTCACTTCTTCTATGCTCAGAATCAAACTTAACTTCTCGCCACCCTCAACAACATTTATTCTAGCCCCTCCGTGGTTCGGAATAGGGTTTGAAGTAACATTCGGCGGCGGCGCAAAGTTAATCGCCTTGGAGTCGATCAAGTCTTGAACTTTGTGCTGTAGCGCCCTACACTTCTCAGTTGAGTGCTCGGGTGCCCCTGAATGGAAAGCGCATCTAGCATTTGCATCGTACCCCACTGGAAGCTCTCCAGGTGGTGGTGGTGCCAAAGTCCTCAGTTGTATCAAATTCAGGTCTAGCAATCTTTGCAGCAATGCAGTGTATGTCATGGGATTTGCCTCAAGCACCCTATTAGCCGGATGAGCTTGTCTTGGATGATAAGGTCTTTGTTGATAGTTGTTACGTTGTGGCTGCTGTTGTTGTTGTTGTTGAGGCTGCACCTGCTGCACTGGGCTGGAAGGGATAGTGACAACTGCCACTTGCTCATATGGTCTTCTATATCCTCGGCCCCGTCCTCGGCCAAACACAGCATTGGTTTCACCTTCCCTTCTTCTTGGGGGTCCGTTGAAAGCTTTTCTTACTCCACTTGAACTGCTCGCACTTGTATCCTGAATCTTTCCCATTTTTAACAAAGTCTCGACCCTCTCTCCAGCAATTACTATATCATTGAACTTGGTAGCCGAACAAGACGCCAATCTTTCGATAAACACTCCTTGCAATGTTCCCATGAACATATCAGCCATCTCGTTCTCCAGCAATGGTGGTTGCACTCTGGCAGCGAGCTGACGCCACCTTTGAGCATACTCTTTAAACCCCTCCTTAGCAGTTTGAGACATGTTTTGCAGTTGAGTGCGATTTGGAGCCATGTCCAAATTGTACTGGTATTGCCTCACGAAAGCCTCTGCCAGGTCCTTCCTGCTCTTAATGTTGACTCTACTTAGCTTCATATACCATTCCAAGGAGGCCCCAACCAGGTTGTCCTGGAAATAGTACATCCATAGCTTTTCATCATCAGTGTGGGCAGCAATCCTTCCTACAAAGGACTGAAGATGAGTCTTTGGACATGCTGTGCCGTTGTACTTCTCGAAAGTCGGGACCTGGAAATTGTAAGGGATTCTAACCCCTGGAACCAAACCCAAGTCAGTAATGTCGAACCCCAGAGAGTTCTGAGATTGAATAGCCTTGATCTGTTCAGCCATCTCCTCAAATTTCCTGTTCATCTCAGCCCCCTGGCCTTCAGTTTCGTCCAACAGAGTAAACTGTTCGTCTTGACCATCCATCTTTACATTGTTTAGTCCATCATTGATAATGGTAACCCCTGGCTGTGCTACAGGGATTTCAACTTGACGGGCACCTGCACCGTTACGATTACCTCCATCAGTAGTACCGTTGTTCCTGGCTTGACTATTTTCAACCAACTCACGCAGACGTTCCTGATTCTGACCCATTCCTGCCATAAGGGTCATAAAATTGTCCATCCTCAGTCTCAAGTCAGCTAAATCAGCTTGCATTTGATCCATGACTCTTTCTCTGTTGACTCTTGTGGGATATCTGTGTATGATCGGCTGTTCTCGAACTTTCCTAGGAGCTATAGTGCCTGAAATTGAAAAGACATTAGGAACTTGTAGCCAAACCTGCAAAACAAGAAAACAGGTGATATGTATGCAATGCAATTATTTATGTTTTCAATCCCAGGTCATTCATGCCCCGGTTCCGGTATTTAGCAAAGAAAACCAGATGGATACTGATCCTCAACTTTCAGAAACCTTCGCATGGAAACCACATTCAAACCATAACAGCAGGCACAGAAAAATGGTGAACTGAAAAAACTACATAACATAAATCAGCCTATTAGGCAAAAATAACAGAATTCCTCGTAGGGTACAAGTTTCTAAGAAGAAAAACAAAACAACCAGGATTCCTACAACATGTCTGTAGGTAATCCAGAAACAAGAGAAACAAACTAAGAAGCAAGACCACTGCCTGAGGACCCTGGACCTCCCTCACTAAGTCCCAACTCAGACCTAGCCTTCTTGACTCCAGTCATCAACTTGAGGTCTTCAATCTCTTTAATTGCTGCTTCTAAGGCTTGCTGACTATCTGCTAACTGCTGAGTCTTCTCCCTTCGAATCTGGTGGGCTTGTTCCACTTCTTCCTTCTTGAAATTCATTTGTACTTCGAAAAACTCTTCTTTTTCTTTATATCTCTTCAACTCCTGCTCTCTTTGTCCCTGCAACCAGACAATAGACTGACGAGCTTCCTTGAGAGTCTTTGAATTCTTCTTTCGTTCTGCTTCTCTTTTGGATTCCATCAGACCTAGTCTTTGAAAGTGGGCTTCCTTTCCAGCAAACTCTTTCTCTTTGGCCTCCAAGGTGGTCTGCATCTTCAGCAATTTGTCTTCAGCTTCATTCTTGGCCCGGTTGGCAAGATGGTACAAATTAACCATTTCAGTGTTCTCCACCCTGACTTCATGCAGCTGGGCTTCCAACTTCTTGAACTCTTCTAAAGACACAGTATCATTAGACTCAGCAGTTGGAGGAATTGGAGGTGAGAATGGCAGCAATACCCTTTTGGCTCTGTCTTTCAACCAAGCCTCATACTCCGGGAAGGTCTGATTGTTGCACTTTCCAAAGCTAGCTATCCCTTCTCCCTTGATGCACTTCCAAGCTCCAACAACTTTCCTCACTAAAGGCATATTGTCCTTTACCGGGAAGTAGAAAATAGGGGTCAACTTCAGTTCTTCTGGTACCTCTCTCAAGGCATATCCCAACTGTCTTCTTAACAAGATTGGATTGTAATTGATCCCTCCAGTCACTCCCAATAAAGGTACACTAAGATAACTCCCACAACTAGTGATGAAACGTGCACCCTGAAGCCTCTGAGTAATCCACCTGACATCCTTGGCAAGCAACTTTTCCAGCTTCTGAGCCCATACCAAGGTATGGTCACTGAACACTCCAATACTAGGCAGATGCCTCATGAACCACATGTGAAATAAAGGAGCGCAGCAACAAACTAAACCTCCCCTTTTCTTCTCAGTCTTGTAGTGCACCGAGTAATACAAATCTCCGAGCAGTGTAGGCACAGGATTCTTCAGCAAGAAGAGATATATGGCATTCATGTCTATGAAATTCTCCATATCTGCAAACAAAATAATGCCATAGATAGAAAGAGCCAAGATAGCACAGACAGAATCCCACTCTCCATCAACAGCCAACTCTTCCACCTTCTTTACTAAAGCTTCTAAAGAAAACCCAGATACACCTCCCTTAATAATAGTCAAAGAATTCACAGCAGAAGTGCTCAAATATAGAGCTTTGGTAATAGCTTCAGGTGCAGGTCTACCCATCTCAGCATTGAACGGAATCTGGTCTCGAACAGGAACTCCCAAGATCAAAGCATACTCCTCCAGCAAAAGACTTAACTGAAAATCAGGAAAAGTGAAACAACGAAGCTGAGGATCATAGTACTGAAGTAGGGTGTGAATGGAACTTCTCTCAGAAGAATCTAACTCTACCACCACATCCAGAATACTCCCATAAGCCTTCCTGGACCTCTCTACATGATTGGGCGTGATCAACTTCACCATCTTCTTTAACAGGCCAACCTTAGTGTCGAAAAACTTGAAATGAATATTCTGCTTGTGAGGATCTTCCATCTCTGAACAGGATACCGGAACCGGAAGCATGGATACAAACCTGTGAATGAAAACAAAACATGATTAATGATGAAATGATGCAATGCAAATGCAAAGACATATGATCAATATGGGACTGTCTGGAATATGGATGCCAAGGCCAAGTGATCAGAAACCCAAATCTTCTGGATAACAACCCACAAACACTCAAATAGTCTCAGATACTCCCAATTAAGAACCAGATGAACTCAAGAACTCCGGAACCAAAGTAACTGTATCAGAACATGAAACTGCACTGTAACAAGGGTATAATGATGTCAATGGTTTTTGCAAACCTGTAAACCCCTCCCAATCTCACAAATATGCTCCGGGTCAAACATCACGGACTCTCAAAGCCGAATAGCAATAATACCTTCACCATTTCCGAGAAATGGCTCATGACCAAATCAGGGAATCGGTTTGGCATTATATACTACGCAGGGAGGCCTCAGCTGAGTCCGGGAAAAACAAGCATCCCTTATAAGTCCCTAGCTTCGAGCGTTGAAATCGAGAAACAGTAGTACATTCAGCCCGTAGGATACAGTACTAGTGTCATACGACAAGATGCTTTGACTGAGTTCCTATAAGAGAACCAGGCCATCCTATGCGAGTCCCCAGTGGACCCTCGGGTGCGAATGGGTTTGCCACAAAATGTGGTTTGCCACTGCCACCACTGGAGAGGTTTGTTTCCACAAAGGTTCTCAATGATCGGTCCCCAGATGCACATAACTATCAAGGTCCTATCCCGAAGTGGAGGAAATCCCCACACAAGATATTTCCAAGACGGTCGCAATCTGGGTGTGAAACACATCGCCACTCATCATGTCACATGTGAGTACAATATGTCCACTCTAATCCTATAGTGCACTCAAGCCGGGTACTTGGCTTATCTCTCAGAAATAGTATCACCCGAGCCCACCAAACAGAAAACCAGTCCAGACAGTCCAGTATGATATATATGATGCGGAAAATAAATACTGAAAACTGTAAATAAAGCTGTAAACAAAACTGTAAATAAAATAACAGTAATATACACACAACAGCAAACAGTCAACACCCAATGAAACAGAAACACGCAAGCGCTAGGATTGACTCACAGGGGAACCAGAGATTCTGGGTTCGATCCCCAGCAGAGTCGCCAGCTGTCGCTCCCCGGATTTCCATCCTGGTACAAACGCGAAAGTGGCGCGGAAAAGAATAGAGTCGCCAGCCAGGCATTTTTATCCCGAAGGAACGGGAATGGTAATACTGCACAAACCAGAAGAAAAGAAAAGGAAGGACACGGGTCCTGCGAACCAAAGAGACTGAGTTCGGGAGTCGGTTACGACCTGGGAAGGTATTAGCACCCAGATCGTCCACCGTACCCGACGGGATCCACGCTTGCAAAGAAAGTGTTTCAAAGGGTGAAGAAATGAAAACTGCTGCGAAGAAAGGGCAATGAACTGGATACAAAGAAAACAAAAGGAAATTGGCAAAGAAATGAAAAGGAAAAATGTAGGGAAAATAAAGAGTGTGCTCGAACGGGCCCTACCCCGCTGCCTACGTACCTCATCTGGACAATGAGGATCAGAGTCGCCGTAGTTCCCCTAACTAGGGGTATAAAAGATTACTTGTGTTTTAAGGCTTGAACTGCCTATGTCAATGCTCAGGTGTTGCAGGCTCGGACGACGAGTGCGTAACCGTCTTGCAAAGTGACAAGTAGGAGCAAGTTCGCGTACGGAGCGAAGGAGATGAGAAAAGAATTCCCGAAGGAAAGACGCTTATTGTTTATTTTTTATTTTTTAGAAGCTTTTTAAGAGTGAAGTTTGCATAGGTAAGTGTACCTAAGTCTTACTCATTGGGATGTATACATCTCACATCATCCCGAAATGGAATGCGCAAGAGGCACACCTATCTATGGAGGAAATCCCCAAATCTAGTCCCACAAGTGAAGGCTCAGACACACTTACCTATTAACATTTATTAAGTATTTTTTTGTGATTTTTGGTTAAGAAGTGTTTTTTATGCTTTTCTTTGTGAGGTAATCTCATGCTAAGACCTATCCACCACGAGGGATAACTTACACCTCGCCCCGAAACGGAACGCGTGTAAGTATCTCATAGCAAAGTCTCATGTCACATGAGAAGACTCAACTTTTATTAGAGTGGATTAAAATTAAGTTTGAAGATGAGAAAAGAGAGAGCACCAAAAGGATCTTAAAAAGGTGAAAAAAATCTAAGGGAGACTAGAATCCAAAATGTTGTCATGCATGGATGAACCTAGGTTAGTAAGGTTTGAATCCTATCCTAATGAAGAAGAAGGAAAGAAAAGAAGAAGAAGAAGAAATAAGAGGAGGAGAGGTAAGGCCTAGGCCCAACAAACACAAGGTTAGAACAAATAAGAATAAGAAGAGAAGAGATGAGATTTGGAGATGTGGGAATCACATCTACACCTTTCACTTACCATAGCCCCTGAAATGGTTAGTGACACAAGCATACAAGAAAAACAAGATGAACATAATGCCATACCAACATCATACAAACAGAAGTGAAGTCATACACATAAATGCCCAATTCAAACACAAGTCACAAGAATGAGAAAAGAAGCACATCAATCAACATGAGGCAACATGAATCACATAACAAAGCAAAGCAAACTTGAGAAGATGTAAAGAAAAATAAACAAATTACAAACTCAAGGCACAAGATCAAAACCCTAATCAAGTTAGAAAAATGTCTAAAGAGCATGAGAGGTGAAGAGAAGAGAGGCATTTGGTCAAGTAATCACATTATGGGAAGGAAGAAGCAAATGAGGTAAGGTGGATGTACATAAGAATGGAAGAACTCCAAAGGCAAACAAATTACAATATTTCCAAAACACAAACCCCAACCCCAAGATCAGAGAGGTATCAATGCCCTAAAGAGACCCTAAACAAGATGAAGAAGTTGGCACAAGTGCCCTTCTAAGCTAAGGAGAGAGCTTATGATCAAAAAGAAACAAAATGGGACAAGTCATGAACAAAAATTCCAATTAAATCAAATATGCACCCAAAAATTTCACAACCTTAGACAAGAGATCTTCAATCATGATATAACAACATGCCAAAAGGAGAGGAAGAAATTCAGAAGTCAAGCAAGTCAAATGAGGGGTCAAACATCAACTAGGGTTAAGAAACTTCACTCACAAGTCAAGGACCAAAACCAATTGAAAAAGCTTCTAAAAATCAAAACAAAAATCACACATAAAGTACACTCTAATATGGATCCAGAGCAAAATGAACCAACTAAAAATTCAAAATGAGGATCAATATAGAAAATGGACAAGTCAGCATGCTTCAAAATGAATAAAAATGAATTAATTACAATGAACAATTAATATCCACGTGTCAAAATAAAATAAATGGAAAATAAAAATGACAAAAATTAAAGAAAACTCAAATGATCTTCCATGATTTTTTTTATAATTTTTAATAACCTAAAACTAATTTAAAAAATTAAAAATCAAACTGAAATAAAATGGAAATAAAAAAAAGAATTAAAAATGAAAGGATGAAGCTGGGGGTGTGAATAGAAAGGATTTTCAGTTCAATTATTTGGGCCTCATACGCAGGGGTGTGTGGATATCAACACAAGCCCATCCAATTCTCAACGCAACTTATAGTAATTGAGGTGGAAATCCAATAAAATCTGGAAAAATCAAGAGCCATAGGATCAAGTGGAGAGACCAGACCAATCAACTCATTAATGCAAGTCAGCAAATGATTGGTCTGGAGAGAGGGAGCACATTAATATGGTGTGGTGCACAACATTGCGTATTATTCAGATTCAAAATTAAAAAGAAAAACATGTGACCAGGAGGGTGGGATTTTAATGTGTTGGCGCAACCAGGACCCTCCAGATCTATTATCCAACGGCTAACCATCATCTTCTTCATTCAAACACAGGTGAGACAATCCCCAGAATCCGGTGACCGGAGCTAGGGCTCCGACACCGGAAAATCAAACTATGAACAAAACCAAACAAAAATGCATCAAAATATCCAGATTAAGCAATTAAACCAAGCTGAATCCGAATATGCACTTAGATTTCACAATGGATCAAAGAACAAGCCAAATCGAAGACAACAAACTTCATACATCAAACTGCAATTCATCAGAACAAGCTCATTTCATGCTTATTTTACATTCTAAATAGGTCAACATCATCAGCCAAACACGATCATAAAAAGCACCACCAATTTCATTTCTATATATGAGATTTTGATGCTAACCTGAGAGCTGCAGATATGGAAATAGCTTGATAGAAGCCAAGAATAGTTGCAAATCCACTCCAAATACACTCTAGTTGCAAAATAAATGCAACTAGAGCCTTGAAAGCTGCTGGATCTAGGAGCTCGAAGCTTGCTGCACTGAAATGGCAAGGTGTGGAATCTTGAGGATCAGCTTGAACAAGGTATGGATTTGTGATCATGAACCCTCAAGGATGAAGAATATGCAAATGGTTTTGACAATGAGTGAGTGTGTGATGAGATTCAAAGAGAAATGCAGAAATGGCAAAAACTTGAGAGTGAACAAATGTGATGGATCTCAGGCAAACTAAAACCCTAATTGGTTTATATATGGTGCCAAGGTTCAATGCTGAAAAGATGAGAGAAAAGGCACGTGAGATGGGAGTGTGGGAGAGAATTTGCAAAATTTGAAAGTTTGATGTGATGACTTGTTCTACTCGTGCATTCCACTCATTCCTTGCCCATGTGCTTTCAAAATCTCACCCTTGATTTATATCAACAATTATGCTGGCCCTTGGATGTGGGGATCACACCTTTCTCATGATCATGCATGTTTTGAACTTTGTGAAATACCCCTCATGCCATGCACGAAATTGACACTATTCTTGGAGCAAAATGGATCATTTGCATTGCTTTATAAGTTTGTGACCTCACTTGGCCCATAAAACAACTTGGAAAAAAGTTTCAAGACTTTTTGCACTTGTGGAAGATTAGAAATTCATGTCATGCCCTAATTTTACACCAATTTTCGAGGGGCTTATCTTTTTAACCATGGGGGCTGTGAAAATTCTCTTGTACTTTTTGAAAATGGGAGGCTTTAATCTTCAACTTTCATGTTTGTCTTTGGTTCATTTGAATATTTTTTCACCAAGTTATGCTTACTTGAAAATTAGGGCAAAAACTTACTAAAAATGGCATTTTCCATGACCAACCTTATGCCAATTTTGCAAAACACCTCAAAACCTCATGATTCTTGATCCTTGATCTTGACAAACCTCTTTTAATGTTATAAGAACATCCCTTGGCTAGAAAAATGGGGTGGGACCCTTTGAAATCTCACAGTTGACTTTCAGAATGCACAGTAGACCAATTACTTCATTTACAAGCAACTGAAGAAATACTTGACTTCCATAAGGAATTTTCTCACCAAATTTCATCCCTAGGATCCTCTTAACATATGAGAGACTTTTCCAAAATGAAATGGACAGAGTAATAAGGTTTTCATGCTTGAAACTCAAACCCTAATTTGGGATCATTGTGTAGGAGCTTTGCCCTAGCCTGAATTCCCTGATGATCTTCCAACCTTCTGAGCTCCTGTGAATGATCTTGAACTTGTGAATGCAACATAGACCCCTCATAGGACTTGAACAAATCCATTGGGCCCCTTGTCATAACTTATGATTGCTTCAAAACCTCCACAGATGATCATATGCCTAATGCTAGGTCATGAGAATGTTATGCCTCATCTTTCCATGCTTAGATGCCAAGAATATGATATGTTCATGATGAATATGATATGATATGATGCTTTAAAATAAGAGGGAAAATTTGGGGTGTTACACTAATGGCATGAATGCCTTATTCAAAAGGGACCAAAGGAAAGGAACAAAAGAATCAAAAATATGACTTGTGACCAAACAACTTGAAAAAATACTAAATCACCTTGAAAAATTATGAAACTCGACAAATCAATACAAAATCCAAATAGTAGGTTATGTGTAAAAAATCTCATTAAAATTCATCTTTTTGGATGGTTAAAGGAAGGGTAGGATTCAATTGGGGCTTCTGAACATACAAGTGAAAGAAAAGACTCAAAAGTGGTCCAAACATGACCTAAAAATCCAGAGAAAAATATTTTGGAGAATTTTAATGAGCTATTAAAAGAATGCAAAAAGAATGAGGTCTTTATGTTTTATGGTTTGAAAAAAGAAAATTGTACAATGTGATTGGTCAAAATATGAGAAAATAAGAAAACAGTTAATGTGAAAATTAATTCTTACTTCAAAAATTAATAAAAATGAAATCTAAAAATATTTAAAATTAGAGAAAATTGAGAGGATACTATATGAATTTATTTGGAATTTTTTGATGTAATTTAGTATTTTTTAAAATAAGAAATGGAATTGATATAAAATGAAAAAGAAAATAAAATTGAATTAAAATTGATTGGGTCTCGTGGCACGTGACATGCACAAGAATTTTAATGCGACGGAAGCTTGTGGATGCTTAGATCAGACTCGTCCAATGGTCATGTTATAATTTCACCTCTGGCCTAGGGTTACTGTTCAGGTACCTGAAATGACCTCCAGTCGTCTTCTCTGGTCACCCTGACCTAGAGTTTCTCTAATCCTCCATGAAAATGAAATCTAATACCACCATTGCACTCGCCTATCATCACTGAACAAGAATCTACCATTGTTTTTGGCTTATGGTTCATGGATTAATCAATTCGAAGGCAAACATTTCCACACCTAAAACTGAATCTATGCATCTAACATGCCTATCATCTAGCCAGATACTGCAGTGCTCTTATTGAGCTTTAATCAACATGAAAACATTGAAATGTAGGCATTTTGATCAAGCAAAGTATCAAAGCATACCTGATTTGCATAGGGGTCTAAATGTTGATAGAATACCAGAGATGAGGCTCCTTGAATTGCTTGATCTTGATCTTAATCAACAAGAGCGAAATAAAACTTTGTGATGTGTAGACTTTGAGAAACTGATGAAGATGCAGTGCAATTTGCAGAGAGGGAAACTCAAAGCTTCAAGCAATGAACTCCACAGAAGTTGAGCAAAACAAGATGCTGATGATGGATAGATGAAGATCAGTGCTAGAAAGATGAAGATTGAGGCTGCTCGAATCAAAGTGCAGTGATATTATAAATGGTGCAATTGGATGTTTCAGATGAGTTTCTCCATGGCAATATGGTTCTGATGAAGATTTGAAGCAAGCATCAAGAAGAAGCTGATGAATGTTGATGATTGAAGAAGCTTAATCCTCTTCAATTATCAAAGAATTTGCAGAGATTGTAGAGAGAAATTTGAGAGTTCTATGGTGGATTTTGAGCAAAAAGTGAGAGAGACTCAAAATGTAGTGAGCTCTTACTTTTATAGAGTCCTAGATCAAGGATTAGAAGCTGTAACCATGGTTAATTGGCGTGGTTAAACCGAGTCAGGTTGGTTGCAACTGATTCAAGTTTGTTAGGGTTAGTTGGATTCAGTTATGCCAGCTGTGTGTTATGGAAACTTCCATTGCTTGAGCTGGATTCCATGTGAAGAAGAGCCTGCCAATTATGGTGAGGATGAGTGGAAAGCAATGGAGCTATCCTGACCAAATTGTACAACATGCTTGTTCATGTTTGAATCTTGTTAATTAGCTTGAATTGAGGGAGAGATGCATGGATATTATGATGATTCTGCACACACTTGATAACAGCTATCTTGTGCAATAACCCATTGAATTCAACGCTTGCAGGATCAAGATTCTTATAATGAGGTGCACTATGATGCAGGTTGGCAAAGACTTGAACACTACTGCAACACACTTGATTCCATTCTATTGGATTGAACTTGAATGATGGTATAGGGCAAGTATAGTATGCAGGCAGCCATAGGATCATATACATCTTGATGCAATGTTTCATGGCCAAGCAATGTGGAATGGTACAAACCAGTTGAAATGAACTGAATCTTGAACACAATGCAATACCTTGTCATGCAAGAAAATCAGTTGCCTCCATTGATCTTCAAGAGCCTGTAACTTCAAGCACAAGTTATCATTAAATGCAATCTTTGGACTCAAATTGAAGTTGGCAATATGTAGAACAACTTTGATGTTGGTGTCATGATGAACGATGACCTCTAGGTCAATCAAAATGGTCATTGAATAGCATGCCAACAAGCTGCATATTAGCCTGCACGAATTTGGCCTGCCTTGTGCCCATGGGCCTATGGCTGGCCAGTTGCAACCTCTCCACTTTGACCCCCAAATAGCCCAAGAAGACTTGCTGAAATGAAAAACCGTTGAACACCAATCTTGTAGGGATTACATCAAGGAACAACTTTGTAGTTCACAAAAAATTCAATTGAAGTCTTTTTGGCAAAGAAAAATGGCATGACATTTGACCCTCCACCTGTTTGATGATATGCCAGGCAGGGCGCGCGCGCTGGCCTGCCTGTGCCCTGCCCATGACCTAGTTTTGCCTTGATTTTCCTCAACTTTACATGATCATAACTTTCGTATTTTTTATGCTATGGAAAAGCTGCACCTATTGATTTGAAGATTAAGATGCCCTCTTTAATTGGCTCCAAGTAGAATTTTGATAGCCCTCATATTTTGGGAGAAGGACTCATTCAAAGTATTTGCAAAAATAGCCAAAACTTGCCATTTTTGGAAACCCTAACTTTCCAAAAATGGTAAGTTTTGGTTTTCTTGATTTCTCTTGATTCCTCCACCATTTCTTGATCAAATTTGAAACATAGGATCCTTGTAACCCTAATTTCATAATTTTGATCTCAAAAAATCAGGACTTGACTTTTTCTTCAGCATGGTTGACTTTTCCCCAAATTCCTGATTTTCAATCATCTGACCAATTGAACCTCTTCCAAAATGAATTTGTGGATGAAATTTGAAACCTATACACTTGTTGTCATATAGAACACAATGGAATCCACTTTTGCTAAAAAATTCAAGGAGAAGCCCAGTAGAAATGAAACCCTAATTTGGCCATTTTCATCAGGAGGTGTTGCACTGCTTGCCTTCTTTGATCAAACTAAAACTTTCCATGACTTGTGGCTTCAAATAATAACTTGTGGGATGTTGTGGACCCTTTTCATAATGTTGAGAAGCTTTGTTACCCTTTGATTGTCTTTGTATAGCCTTCAGTTGCTCCAGTCATTGACCACATGCCTATGCCTCACTATGCTTCACATGATGCAATGTTGTTGGTTATTTTGTGAACTTATGTATGCTAAATGATATGCAAAATGTTGAGGAAATGAGAGGGAAAATTTTGAGGTATTAAAGTATGCTTTGATTTTGGGTGTGCCACTCAAAGATCATATTCCCTTCAATTCAGAGATGATCAGACCTTCTCATGACGACATTGCCAAAGCTCTTTATTTGAGATCATCTGAGATGTCTGCTAACTTGACTGCTACCAAAGCTGGGGTACTTGGTTTTACTTTGGAGTTTTTGGTTAGAAGAGCTGGAGAAATCGTTGTGGTTGCTCGGTGGGATTCAGTTTGTGCTATCTTGGCCTTATCCATCTATGGGATCATCCTATTTGCTGACATGGATAAATTTATGGATATGAATGCCATCCACTTTTTTGTGTTGAAGAATCTTGTGCCCATTCTTCTTGATGACTTATACTATTCAGTACACTAAAAAAATGAGAAGAAACAAGGTGGTCTAGTCATGTGTTTTGCTCCTCTATTCTATAAATGGTTTATGAGACACCTACCCACTACTGAAGCTTTCATTGATCCCAATGTAATCTGGGCCCAGAAGCTGAGCAGGTTGTCTGCTAAGGATATCAGGTGGTTTACTTTGAAACTAAAGGGGAAATACTTCATCTCCAGCTGTGGAGGTTATCCCAATATTCCCCTCTTAGGAGTAGTAGGGGGGATCAGTTACAACCCTATTCTCTTAAGGAGACAATTGGGATATGCACTCAATGATGTTCCTAAAGAATCAAAGCTGGTCCAGGCTTTCTACTTCCCTGTAAAGGATAATATTCCTTTGGTTCGAGAGGCTGCAGGTTCCTGGAAACTTATCAGAAGAAAAGGTATATCACACTTGGGCAAAAGCAACAATCAGATGTTTCCCAAGTATGAGGCCTGGATAAGAGAGAAAGCTCAAGTGGTTCTAATCCCATTCTTTACACTAGTCCTACCTCCCGGGGTTGAACTAGAAGCTATTGTGGATTTGAAGGATTATCAGAAGTTAGAAGCTCTGGTCATACAACTTAGAGCTGAAAATCCGGAGGCTAACAATTCTTGTCAGAAGTTGATGATCCACAACATGAGGTTAGAGGAAAGAGCTCACAAAGATGAAGAGATAGTCAGGCTCAAGCAAAAGGACTTTGAAGAAAGGGAGCTCTATTTTAAGAAGAATATGTTAGCTGAAACCCACAAGGAGAGTCAGCGCCAGAAGGACATGAAGTCTTAGATGAAACCAACGAATCTATGACCCTTTGGCAAGAAAGATGGGATGATAACTGTCGCTCCCATGATTTTCATCCTAATACAAACGCAAAAGTGGCACGGAAAAGGTAGAGTCACCAGCCAGACATTTTTATCCCGAATGAATGGGAAAGGTAATACTGCACAAACCAAAGAGAAAAGAAAAGGATAAGGTCTTGCGAACCAAATATCTGGGTTCGGGAGTCGGTTACAAACTGGGAAGGTATTAGAACCCAAATAATCCGCTGTACCCGACGGGATCCATGCTTGCTTGTTTGTTTTAAAGGGTGAGAAATAAGATGATGCCGAACCAAAGAACTGCTAACTGGAACTGGAACTGAAATGAGAACTGGAAAAGAGAACAAAAAGAAAGAATGGGAAAAATGTAGGGAAAATAAAGAATATGCTCGAATGGGCCCTACCCCGCTGCCAACGTACCTCATCTGGAAAATGAGGATCATAGTTGACGTAGTTCGCCTAACTAGGCGGGAACTATTTTGTGTTTTGTAGGGCTGAACTGCTTATGCCTATGCTCAGGTATTGCAGGCTCTCCTGGTACGAGTGCGTCTACCGTCTTGCAAATGAGAAAAGTCGTCGCAAGTTCGCGTTGAGAGTGAATAAGGTGAGAAAAGAATTCCCACAGGAAAAGACGTTTATTGTTTGTAAATGTTCCCACACTAAGACTTGTTCATCGTGGTAGATGCCTTACACCTCGCCCTGAAATGGAACGCGTATAAGTAATCCACGGCAAAGTCCCATGTCGTATGATAAGCTCAACCTTTATTAGGTGCATTTATTATTTTTCTTTGAGATGAGAAAGAAAGAAAGCAAACAAAAGGTAAAAGTCTAAAGGGAGACTAATTATACTAAGTGTTATCATGCATGGATGAACCTAGGTTAGTGAGATTTTCTAGTCCTAATGCTAAAAGGAAAAGAAGAAGGGAAATAGAATACAACATACTTCCTAATGAAGCTAAGTTGATTCTAAAGGGATTAACATGAAGTTGTATAAAAGTAAGCAAATGAATGCTAAAAACACACACATTTTAAAAGCATAAAGAATGTAAAAGAGATTAAGGTTTAGAGACTTACCTCCACCTCCCTACAAAACAAGGGTTAGTATGATAAACATAATAAAAGAAATGAGCAAACAATTATCAAACACATCCTAAGATATCTAGGACCTAAACTAGACTCGATCCTAAGTCTAAGGGACCTAAAAATATGCAAAGCAAAAATCCAGCAGCCTATTGCAGCTCACCAATGCACAAACAACAATGAAATGAAATGCACAATACAAGTAGATTTCTACAACTATCAATCAGCATACCAAACAGGTGTAAGAAGTGAGAAAATGCCACAAACTGCATACATTTTACAGCGACTGCATCAAAATACAACTATGGAATGCAAGACAGATTTAAATGTTTTTATTTTATACACACAATGAATGACAAAAATTCACAAACATCATATAACATGATCAAATGCAACATCAACATGAAAGATTAACATGTATTATGAACATGTGAGCATTTACAATGACTTGCTTGTAAGAGAACACACAAAAATAACGAAAGCAAGAAATATGCATTTTTAATTTTTTGAACAAATGTGCAACAACATGGATTGTGAATATGTAACACTAGATCAATGATAAACATGCAATTTAACACAAAATCCAAAATTGGCATCAACATGAAAATGTGAGCAAAGATGCAACTAAATTGCAAGAATGTGCATACTTGTGATCATGTGAAATGCAACATGCAATTATGCAATGCAACACACGATTATGCATACAAGTTAATGAAACATGCATGGATCATGAAGGTAAAGCAAAACATAATCTAAAACATATATAGGCATGCTAGTATAAGAGTTTGAACATGGCAACAAACATATACAAGTCACTTTATGCATTATTTCACAATTAAGCACAAAAAGGAAAAGTAACAAATGCACATGTCGAAACAATGAAATTATGCACCTAACGTGGTCCTAAAAATTCCCTAAAATCATGATCTAGTCCTATATGAAGATTACAGGAATGATGCAAATCTAACATGCAATGAAACAAACAAAATTTCCAAGGTTAGCACAACGTTAACCGATTAACGCTATATGTTAACCGGTTAACGCCCTCAAATTTTCAAAACCAGGGGCTAATTTCAACATGTTAACCAGTTAATCCCCTGGGGTTAACCGGTTAACACTGAACAAAATGCTAAAAAAGGTCAAGAAATAAGCACTTTTAGCCACAAACTCACTTCTACAACCTCCTATCGCACTCATGATCATGTTAGCATGAACTTCTACTTAGCTAAGGTCTTCTAACACCTATTAGAACCTAAAATAAGCTACAATTCTAGCTTCTAACAACCAAAATAATCATCATGCAAAGAAATCTTAATCAAGCCGTAAAACGCACGCAAACGCAATCACAACGACGAAACGGTAAAAGAATGCCATCCGGCGAGATGAAGAGAATAAGTTAAAAGCGAAAAGCAGTTTCGAATCACCAACCTACAAAGTAGAGGATTGCATTGGTGAGTGTTGCTATGTCGATCGAAACACGAATGATGAAGAAAACCAGATAATCCTTTGATCTGCTAATGCGATTCGATCTTGATGATCACTTGCACAATCACTTCCAGAAAGCTAAAATCACTCCAACACTTCTTCAATAAGCTCCAAAATTGATGATTGATGAAGGTTTAGCTTCAATTTCTTCAAGTTTCAATAAAAACTTGAAGAACTTCTATGGAGAAGCTTTGGTGAATTTGGTGAGAATGGAAGAAAAGTTGAGAGAAATTGAGAGAGATGAAGTGAAATCAAATTGAAATTGTGAAAAATAAGGACTCCCCCTGTGAGGTTTGGAGTGAAATGGATTTATATAGAGGTTAGGCTTGGATTAAAGCTTATGTATGGAACTAGCATAAGCATTAGGCTTGGGAAATGAGGCTTGGAGTTAGGGTTGATTTTGAATAATAAATAACCATCCTAACAAGGAGGTACGTATTTCAAGTAAAAGATCCACTGGGCTGGATCTCTGTTAGAATCTGTATAACAACATGTTGTCTTGATTCCAATCTTCAAGATCCGTGTAATGACACGCTGTCTTGATTTTGGTTTATGAAATCATCATTCTAACGAGTAGATATGTATTTCAAGTAAAGATCCACTGGGCTGGATCGTTGTTAGAATCCGTATAACAATACACTGTCTTGACTCTGAACTTCAAAATCCGTGTAACTACACACCGTCTTGATTTTGAATATGAAATAAACATCCTAACAAGGAGGTTGTATTTCAAGTAAAGATCCAGTGGGATGGATCGCTGTCAGAATCCATATAACAATACGTTGTCTCGACCCTGAACATCAAAACCCGTGTAACTACATGCCGTCTTGATTTTGAATATGAAATAACCATCCTAACAAGGAGGTATGTATTTCAAATAAAAGATCCACTGGGATGGATCGCCGTCAGAATCCGTGTAACAACATGCTGTTTTGATTCTGAATAAAATATGTACTTCTTCAAGTATCTATCCACTGCGTTGGATAAAGATATACTCCGTTGGGGATGTAAACATCCTGGGTGACATTCTACTGTGGATAGGAGATAACCACCTCTTGTTAATAACCACCACTGGCTGGGGAATAAAACGAACACTGAATCAATCTCAAAACCATGACTGGAGATAACCATCTGTTAGGGATAACAACGTCCTGGGCAACATTCTACTGGGGAAATAAGATAACCATCTCGAAACTCTGGTCGGAGATAGCAATCTGTTGGAGAGGGATAAGAACAAAACAACCTCTAGGTATGTACTACTTTGATTTGTCATGTCTACCAAAAATCAATTGGCGACCTCTTGGGGAATATTTCAATCGTTGGGCTGAATCCCAATCACACAACTCTGTGGGGGAGTGACAAACTTCCAACTCGGCTGGGAAAACAATCTGCCAAAACCTAGCCGGGGAAAGAATTATGACAATTCTAACACTGTGGGGAGAAAAATGAATTCAACTGCTTGTTGGGAATGAAGCCTCCGCTTAGGAAAAAGAACTACTTAACTGATCTTGAAGTCCTACTGGGAAAACTTCCTGTTCTGACTCAGGTGGGGAATATACCTCTTTAACTCTACTGAGGATGCTAAGTATCACCTTTCTGTTGGGGATAAGAAATGTAAGGCCTCTCTCGCTAGGGGAGGAACATTCTGCTTTGTGAATAGACACCAATGAGGATTGGACTTTTATCTAGCAGCTTCGTTGGGGAAAACTGCGGACACTGCTGGGCAAGGAAGAGAACTCCCGGGCTCTTCTGTATCTTCACCACTTCTAGGGAATAACGAATCTTCCAGTGCTGCTGGGATAGTGAAGACTCTGGTGAGAGATGCTCCTTCGTTGAGGGAAAACTCTCTGCTTGGGGAAATCCTCAGTCTTCTACTACTTTGCTGAGGAAGGTTCAATGTTCGACCCTACTGGGGATAACACCACTAGAGATGTTTTCTGCTGGAGATAAGAGTTTTGATCATCTCGCTGGGGATGAAAGGCGATGATATCTGATCGTACCTGGAGATCAGGATCCAATGTGGCTGGCGTCAAGCGTGGTTGAAACATGGTTGATGGAGAGAATAAGGGGTGTACCTGTAAGGCACTCCGATGCTAAAGTAAGAGAGCAAGCAAAGAGTGAGCAAGTACGGGATTTAGAGTGAGAATTGAATACCTGACCCTCTCATATGAGAGGGTTTATATAATACCCCCAACACATGGCTATTGGTCCCTATTATTGGGCCTGGATCATGGATCCCAATAATCGGTTACTGCCAGAAACTAGCTATTGGAGTGACGCTTGAACTACTCGGACGAGACCTTGGTTGGATGGTGTTAATACCGAGCGAAGGGCTTGTCGGGCAAGCGTTCCTCGACTGATCCTGGGTGATTCGACCCTTGCTGGGTCCAAATCATGATCAGTGGCGATGGTTGCTGGTTGGAAGGAATTTTCCAGGCGGACTGAGGATTATTGGGTGCCAAGGAGTTTGTTGGGCTGTCTGGGGCCAGAGGATGGATTGTTCCTGATTCTAAAAATTGGGTCAGTCCGGAACAAGACCCCCCAAGTCGTTGCTTCTAGTTGAAGAAGTGATGACTTAAGGGCGGCTAGCTGCTCTGATTTGTCTTCAATGTTGATAGAATATTACTTCGCTCGATGAAACAGACTTTCCTGGGGGAGCAAGAGAGCTCGGTAGTTGGGCAACCCATTGGGTGGTCAGTGCCGAGGAAGAGGAAATGAAGAGGTGACGTGTTTTGGAACTTGTGCCAATTTAATGCTTCTGACGGCTAGTCTAGGGGCTAACGTGTAGGCTATGATTTCCTAGGGATAAGGGTCACACCTAAGTACACGTACTCTCAGTCCTATAAATAGTGGAAGCCTCTTCATTTTCACACTATTCTGCTTCTGCTTCCTTACTCGACGTCACTTAAGTTCTCCGACCGCCGCTTGCAACTTTCGTCCACCGCGACTCTACTTCCGACCACCATACAACTTTTTATCAAAGCCATTCTAATCATGTCTCAAGCACCTGGTAAGCACTTTTATCCATTTATGTCTTAATTTTTTCTACGAGTAGACATGCATGCAGTTAGGTTTTAGTTTTAGGAGGTAGATTAAGGTAGTTTTGATTATCCCTTAGGTTGTAGTGGTGACGAACTGCTTTCTAGTGGCGAATCGCCCACTCTTGACTGGGTACGAGTACCTTGGTCGTGACTGTGGCACTGCTCGAGCCGAAACCCTAACCTGCGTGAACCAGTGGCTTTGGTTGAAGTTCAACCGGAGCCCTGGGTCCGGGGACAGTAGCGATCATTTGGTCCTTGTGAGGTCCCTTCACTGTCATGATTTTATTGAGCATGGTTGGTCGTTTTAAGTAAGTAGACCCTTTTAGGGATTTGGTCGGGGGGCTCACCTCCTGGTTGTTGCACTCCCTTTCACTTGATAGGTAGTGGAATGGTGGATTTGATGCCTTGATCGAATTCATTGACGCCTTTCCTCTACTTTTCAGGTGAAGAAGTGCTCGTCGATTCGTATGATCTCTCATCCGAGGAAGATACACGGGAAGACTCTGGTTCTTCTGCTACTGTCCCAAGTGATTCTGACAGTTCCTCCGAGGACTCTGACGGTACCGAGGTGGGTGATGCGGCCATAACTTCCGGGGGAGCGGCAGGCGCTCAGGAGATTTCTGATGAAGAAGAAGAGGTCCCGGCGCCCGAAGAGTGAGTCGTGGAGGACCTGCTGGACAATGTTTCATGTTATGCTCGACCGCAGACGAAACCATTTCCCGAGGTGGGGGATCCTGCGCACTGGGTCGTGATGTTCCCGGGTGATGATGACAGGATCTACTCTGATTTCGGAGGAACAAAGTTCTCAATGTACGAGTACGTCTTTATGACTTTAGGGGTCAGACTGCCGTTCAACGACCTGGTTTGCTCGGTGTTGGGCCATTTGGGAGTGGCCCCCTCGCAGCTACATCCCAACTCTAGTGCTTTCATGAGGACGTACAAACTGACGTGTGTACACTTTGGTGATGGGGCCACTCTCCCTCTTTTCTTCCGTCTTTTCTCTCTGCAACGCTAGGTTGGGAGGGGAGGTGCTCGGAAAGGCTTTATCTCGTTTAAGCAGCAGACCAAGATCTTCAAAGCACATTCGGAATCCATCCGATCATTCAAGGACGACTATTTCCTGGTTGAACCATCGACCACAGAGGCAACCAGGTCGATCATCTTCCTTGGGACCGATACCGACGCGAATGGGGTGCCCAGGCTTGACGCCCGAGAGAAGAAAATCCCTCAACGGATTTGGATGTTCCCTTTCTCATGGGGTCATTTTCACTATGACACTCCGGTTAGTGAGTTCTTCCAGGTCAGGGACAGGATGAATGAAGACGACGGGGCCAGTTTTGAGGAGTTTCGCAAACTGGTGGTATCCTTTACACCTATCCTGATGTTCGACGGGGAGGGTAAAAAGATGCTCGATGCCGACGGGGGAGAGGCTTTGGAGCATCCTCTGATCGACGTAACGGCGCTCCTTGCTTGTAAAAACAGGCAGGAAGTGTCTGAAATTTTTGGTATTCGTAGTCGTATCGGATTTTATTTTATCTTATGATTTGCGTGATTGCCATGCTCGATATTGACCTTCTTTCCTTTCGTTTTTGCAGTTTCTATGACCAAGCCTCTGGACAAGATCCAGGAAAAGATAAGACAGAGCAATAAGAGGAAGCTAAAGACGGTCCAAACCCGGATGATAGGCAATGCTACAAGCGTCTCGGACTCGGGTCCGACCACTTAAGGCTCTCCGGGAGTGACCTCGTCCTCCCAATTGAAGAGGCAAAAAGGCAGCACGACCGTCATGGACCTGACCACTAACGCGTCACCCAATCCAAGTTCTCCATGCCTCCCTGCTTCATGAAGTGTAATTATTTCGAGGGCACGACCCTAGAGGTCCAACAATCTGATACCTTGCATGTCGAGAGTATGGACCGTCCTTCTCGAAGATTGTCCCTGGCACAGGATGTTAGTGCTGTCATGAAAGTGATGACCATGGCCTCAATGCTGGTCGAAGGAGACCCCGAGCAGGAGCGTGAATTCAATCGTTTGAAGTCCCTCCTGGCGGCGTCTGAAGAGAATGCTAAGAAGGCTGCATAAGAGGCGACCAAGTCGCTCAAAGATCATGCGGAGGTAATAGACAAGCTGGAAGTGGACAAGAGGAAGGTGCTCGATCATAACAAAAGGCTAAAAGATGCCTTTATGCCCAAGGAGGACGAGGATGAAGACACTAAGGGCCTACTGACTCGGGCGCACTTTCTCGCTAGGATGGACCAGGATTTGGAGGAGCTGTGGGAGTCGACCAAATTGAGTTTCTAGAATGTCGTTGATCAGATCAAAGTACTCCATCCATAAATGGATCTCAACACTGATTGGATCAACTATCTATATAAGGTAGAGGAAGGTCATATCATCGTCCCTGATGACATGATCATTGATGAGACCCAGCCTGACGAGCCTGTCCAGCCTGACCAGATCGAGGATCAACCTATCTAGAGTGTAGGTCAGCCCGATACCCACTTGGAGGAGGGTAATTAGTCTGGCCTGCGTGTCGTTACATTGTAATTTTGTTTTTTCTCGGGGACATGGTCCCCGTTTAATGTAATTCTGAACAAGTCGTCCCTTCGGGGGCGAACCTTTTAATCATAATTTCCGACCTTGGCGGTCGTTTGTCATTTCTGCAGTGTTTTTATTGTTATATATAACTGCTCGTCTGTCGGAGAACCTTTATCTTGAATGTATGATTTTTTCACTAAGTTTTTTATGCTCGACACTTGTTTGGCCGTATTATATGTGCAAACTTAGGCACGATGCCAAAGTACATAAATATGAGGATTTGCTCGAATAGGGGGTAATGCTCATTAGAAGGCGTGATCAGTTGGTTAGGGGAACCAAACAGATGTGCGGAGGCTTGCTCCGATGCGGTGCCCAAGTAAAGATGATGGCTTGGGTACCGTGGCTTGAACGTCACATTGCGAGCTGGGGTTCTGCCTGGTCGTGGTACTTAGGAGACGACGGACTCGTTCGAGTATCCATTTGTGCAACAATTACCTCCCTCGTGGGTGAGGGGGTCCTGATAATTAAAAAAGTATTGGGCTGCAATGCTTGTACCTAGGCATGAAAGTTGGGTCGGACCATTTTCCCCTCACCTTGGAGTCGAGCAGGGTGATGTTTATACTAGCTATAATAATGTTTGAGTTTATCGGCGTTCCACGGCCGAGCGAGCTCTTCCCCTTGTAGATTTTCTAAGTAATAAGCTCCATTTTTGGTCTTTTCTTGGACACGATATGGACCTTCCCAATTTGGGGCAAGCTTCCCCTCCTAGGATTCCTTACGGTTCCTCCTCAAGACGAGACTTCCAACCTCGAATGCTCGTTTGATGACCTTGGCGTCATGTCGAGCTGCTACCTTTTTCTTGAGGGTAGCCTCCCAAAGAGCAACTCCCGACCGGATTTCTTCGACCAGGTCGAGCTCCTCTCGGAGTGTCTCAGAGTTAGTGTCCAGGTCCATAGGTGATTCTGTCTGCCTGGTCAGGACGTGCATCTCTATGGGTATGACTACTTCGGTCCCATAGGCTAGTCGGAGCGGGGATTCCCCGGTCGTTGAATGAGGTGTGGTTTTGTATGCCCAAAGTACGCTATGCAATTCTTCGACCTAACACTTTTTATGTTTGTCCAGTCTTTGTTTTAGTCCTCTTAGGATCACCCTGTTCGCAGCTTCTGCCTGCCCGTTAGTTTGGGGATGCTCGACTGAGGCGAAGTGCTGTTTAGTTCCTAATGAGGCCACAAACTCATGGAAATGCCTGTCAGTGGTTCTATTGTCTGTTACGATGGCGAGCAGTACCCCGAACCGAGCAAGGATGTTTCGCTTGAAAAATCGTAGGATGTTGAGTGCAGTGATTTTGGCTAAAGCCTCTGCCTTTATCCACTTAGTGAAGTAGTCGACGCCTACGATGACGTATTTGTGTTGACCTGAGCCAACAACAAAAGGGCCTAGGATATCCAGCCCCCACCAGGCAAATGGTCATGGGGAGGATATAGACTTCAGCTCGGTAGGAGGCGCCACATGTATGTCACCATGTTGTTGGCCAATAATATCCTGCTCGTAGGACTTTGCGCGCTAACGATCTCCCGCCGAATGTTGTGCGTTGATTCCTTCGTGGACTTCTCTCAATACGTGTGGTATGTTTTCTTCTTCAACGCATCTGAGGAGGGGCGTAAAGAAACCTCTACGGTACATCTTTCCTCCGACCATGACGTACGAGCAAGCTCTGCGTCGAACGGTATTGGCTGCCTTTGGATCTGCCGGTATCTCATCTTTGGTCAGATAATTGAACACCAGAGTCATCCAACAATTAGTGTCGCCCATGATATTGACATCTACCGGGGCCAAAGATTGTCCGATGCTAGGCCGGGGTAGTATCTCCTGTATGACAAACTTATTGCCCCCTTCCTTTTGGTAATGGCTAACTTGGAGATCAGGATCCGATGTGGCTGTTGTCGAGCGTGGTTGAATCACGGTTGATGGAGAGAATATGGGGTGTACCTGCAAGGCACTTCGATGCTAAAGTAACTGAGCAAGCAAAGAGTTAGCAAGTACGAGATTTAGAGTGAGAATTGAATAACTGACGCTCTCATATGAGAGGGTTTATATAATACCCCCAACGCATGGCTATTGGTCCCTATTATTGGGCCTGGATCGTGGATCCCAATAATCAGTAACAGCCAGAAACTAGCCGCTGGAGTGACGCTCGAACTGCTCGGACGAGACCTTGGTCGGATAACATTAATACCGAGTGAAGGGCTTGTCGGGCAAGCGTTCCTCGGCTGATCCTGGGGGATTCGACCCTTGCTGGGTCCAAATCATGATCAATGGTGTTAGTGGCCGGTTGGAAGGAATTTTCCGGGCAAACTGAGGATGTATTGGGTGCCAAGGAGTTTGTTGGGCCTTCTGCGGCCAGAGGATGAATTGGGCCTGATTTTGAAAATTGGGCCAGTTCGGCACAATATCCTTCTATTTGGGAAGCGCCCTTCTCAGCTGCTTTATTGGAGAAGGGAAGTCTTGATGAGACTCATTGAAAAATCTTGTTCAATGATCCGCTGAGGAAAGGCATTCTCGAAGTTCTGCGTGGGCAATGGCTTTGCTAGCAACACATGTACCTGCATGTACACAATTGATAACGCCTGCAAAATGGAGGGTTAGTTTTTCCAGTATGCCCCGACTTTATGATCTGAATTACCATCCCAGTCCCCTAACATTCAAAGTGATTTTAAATGTTTTCCCTTCACATGTCATTTACAAAGCCACCGAGTTTAAATGCAATGTTCTTTTATAAAAAATTCAGAACATTTTTGCATACACAACATGTAAAAATAAATAAGGATAAAGCTCTTTGATTGAACATTCTTTTATTGATGAACTTCTGAATAGGCGAAAATTTACACCAGGAAGCAATCACCTGTAAATTGAGAAAAAGAAATTATCCTAATGGAAATGTGCACAACATTCCCATGAGTTTCCATTCTTCTATGACCAGTATGTCTTCAGATTTCCTGTTCCGGCCTTCACTTTTCGAAGAAGAAGATTAGATTGATTCCTACCCTTTTGAGATTTCCAGGTTTACTGAAACGATGGCGTGGTATAGATTACCTAGATCGCAGTCATTCGCTTTTTCCCTTTTTCCCTTTTTTGCATAGATCGCCCTTTCGGGTTTTCAATCCACCGGGATACCCTTTTTTTCCTGAGCTGTCCAATGTGGCTTTTCAGCTCAGCGGGTGTACATTGTTTTTTTCAAACATTCCCCTAACTTTTGCTTGAGCCTTTTTATTCTGTTTTTAGCTCGCCGGGATGCCCTTTTTTGCCTGGACTTTTATTCTGTTTTTGTCCAGCGGGTCTTTTTATGCGAAGTATTTTTTCACTACGTCTGAGTTGACATGGGATTGGAAGTCTTAGCCATCCATGGTTGTTAGCATCAAGGCTCCGCCCGAGAAGACCCTTTTAACCATGAATGGACCTACATAGTTGGGTGTCCACTTGCCCCTGTAATCTGTTAGAGGAGGAAGGATCTTTTTCAGCACTAAATTGCCGGGTATATAGTGTTGAAGTCGCACTTTCTAGTCGAAAGCCCTTTTCATTCGCCTCTGATACAACTGTCCATGGCATATAGCTGCTAGGCGTTTCTCTTCAATGAGGCTCAGCTGGTTGTACCTGGATTATAGCCACTCAGCTTCATCAAGCTTGACATCCATCATTAGTCTCAGCGAGGGGATCTCGACTTCAACCGATAGGACTGCCTCCATACCGTACACAAGCGACAATGGAGTTTCCCCTATTGAAGTGTGCACAGATGTTTGGTACCCATGCAGTTCAATTGGTAGCCTTTTGTTCCAATCTTTGTATGTCACAACCATCTTCTGGACAATCTTCTTAATGTTCTTGTTGGCTACCTCGACGAAGCCATTCATCTTTGGGTGATACAACGAAGAATTGTGATGCTCGATCTTGAAATCTCGACACAAGTCGACCATCATCTTATTGTTGAGATTAGAACCATTTTCAGTAATGATTCTTTCAGGAATTCCATACCGACATTTGATATCCCACTTGATGAAGCGGGCTACCACTTGTCTTGTAACATTAGCATAGGATGCCGCTTCGACCCACTTTATGAAGTAGTCTATTGCAACCAGGATGAAGAGGTGACCAATGGAGGCGGTTGGCTCGATATTGCCAATCATATCAATGCCCCACATGGCTAAGGGCCAAGGTGAAGACATGACGCTCAATGGACTGGGAGGCACATGAACCTGTTCAGCATAGATTTGGCACTTGTGGCACTTACATGAGTATTTACAGCAATCAGATTTCATGGTGATCCAATAATACCCCGGTCTTAGCAGTTTCTTTACCATAGCATGTCCTCCAGCATGGGTACCGAAGGAGCCTTCGTGCACTTCTTGCATCAACATGTCCACTTCATGTCATCCACGCATCTAAGCAAGACCATGTCGAAGCACATCATCCTGGTTTAAGAAGAACCAGCTTGCCAACCTCCTAAGGGTCTTCTTGTCTTTTCTTAATGCCCCTGTTGGGTATTCCTGAGACTTCAGAAAATGCTTGATGTCGTAATACCAGGGTTTGTCATCGTTAACACTTTCAACTGCGAATACATATGTCAGTCTTTTGAGACAAGACACGTCGATTCTAGGCACATAAGTCTCTTGATGAACCTTGATCATGGAAGATAAGGTCACCAAGGCATCAACAAATTGATTCTCGTCCTGAGGTATGTATTGCAACTTGACCTTCGTGAAGAAAGTCAACAACCTTCTAGTATAGTCCCTATAAGGAATCAGAGGAGGTTGATGAACCAACCATTTGCCGTTAACTTGGTTGATAACCAAAGCCGAATCACCGGAGATCTCGAGGTTCTTGATTCTCAAACCAATTGCTTCCTCGATTCTCATTATGCAGGCTTCATACTCTGCTTCATTTTTAGTGCATTCGAATGTCAGTCGGGTAGTGAAAGGCATATGGATCCCTTCCGGAGAGATAATAACGACACCAACTCCGCTTCTGTTCATGTTAACGGCTCTGTCAAACATCAGACTTCATTTGGATTTGGGGTCTGGCCCCTCCTTCGGGAGCGGTTCTTCACAGTCTTTCTACTTGAGGAACATGATGTCCTCATCCGGAAACTCGAACCTCATGGGTTGGTAATCAATTAGCTGTTGGGCCAGATAATCCGACAATACACTTCCCTTGATTGCTTTTTGTGAAGTGTACTAGATATCATATTCCGTCAGAATCATTTGCCATCGGGCTACTCTTCCAGTTAGAGCTGGCTTCTCGAATATGTACTTTACGGGGTCCATCTTGGAAATCAACAGTGGTATGAGTCAACATGTACTGTCTTAGTTGGCGAGAAGCCCATGCCAAAGCGCAACAAGTTTTCTCGAGCAGTGAGTAGCGGGTCTCACAGTCGGTAAACCTTTTGCTAAGGTTATAGATTGCGTGCTCTTTTCGACCATACTTGTCCTGCTGACCCAATACACAACCTATTGATCCCTCGAGCACTGTGAAGTACATAATTAGAGGTCTCCCTGGAACTGGAGGCATGAGAATCGAAGGTTTTTGCAGGTACTCCTTGATTCGGTCGAAAGCTTGTTGGCAGTCATTATTCAATGCGATGGCCTGATTCTTCCTCAGAAGTTTAAAGATGGGCTCACACGTGGCTATTAGGTGAGATATGAACTGTGCAATGTAGTTCAACCTCCCTAAGAAGCCTCATACCTCTTTCTCGGTTTTTGGTTCAAGCATCTCCTGAATTGCTTTTACTTTTGCAGGGTCGGCCTCAATCCCCCTTTCACTGACAATAAAGCCCAGCAGCTTTCCGGAACACACCCCGAATGTGCACTTGTTCGGGTTCAGTCTCAGTTTGAACTTCCGAAGCCTATCAAATAGCTTGGCCAGGTTGACCAAATGTTCCTCTTCTGTTCGTGACTTTGCAATCATGTCATCGACATAGACCTCAATCCCGTGATGAATCATGTCATGGAATAGAGTCACCATTGCACTTTGCTATGTAGCTCTAGCATTTTACAAACAAAACGGCATGACTTTGTAACAGAAGGTCCCCTATGGGGTGATAAATGTTGTTTTCTCCATGTCATCGGGCGACATCTTGATTTGATTATAGTCTGAAAAGCCATCCATGAAGAAAAACACAGAGAATTGGACAGTTTTATCAACTAGCACATCAATATGCGGCAACGGGAAGTCATCTTTGGGGCTGACCTTATTCAAGTCCTGATAATCTACACACATTCTGACTTTGCCATCCTTTTTATGGATTGGCACGATGTTTTCAACCCATGGAGGATAGCTCGTCACAGCCAAGAATCCGGCATCCAATTGCTTTTGAACCTCTTCTTTGATTTTGATGGCCATTTCGGGTCTGGTTCTTCTCAATTTCTGTTTTACCGGCGGGAAATCCTCTCTGAGCGGTAGCTTCTGCACTACAATGTCGGTGTCCAACCCTGGCATGTCCTAGTAATACCAGGCAAAGATATCAACATACTCTTGGAGCATGGAAATCAAACGGCTCTTAATAGCTTCTTCCAGTGCAGCCCCGACCTTGACCTCTTTTTTATCCTCTGTTGTACACAGGTTGATCACCTTAATGGCTTTTTCATGTGGCTGAATCACCCTCTCCTCTTGTTTGAGCATTCTGGCTAACTCATCGGGTAATTCACGGTCTTCCTCAACCTCTCCGTCATCTTGGTGGATTGGATTATTGAAATCATACTTGGCCATAGAAGAAGAGTTATCAAGGAAATCCAAAGGATTGGTTCTGCACAAGTGATGTGCTTATTTTCAGAATCCATTTTTTATGCAAACCACAAGACAAAACAAAAGCATTGCCATTTTATTTGTTTTTTTGTGAAAAAAATTTCAAAAAGAAAGAAAGGGAACACAATTTGAATGAAAAATGTCCTTTTATTTATGATAAAATAAATTGCATAATATTCAAGGTGGCCCTACAATGAATCCATACACCTTGGGCATAGTGTAGAACTTGACATGCGTATGCTAATGAGAAAACAAAGAAAATTACTTTGGCAGGCCAGTGACTTGGATGAAATCCTTGACGAACCAGTTTGTTAACTCTTTCCCTGGGTTGCATGGGCATACCCAGTTATCGAGATCACCACCATCATCAATGACATCTTCAATGACACAAATTTTAGTTGGGTCAATTACTCCCCCGCTCGAGAAACTGACCGTTCTGATTTGGGATCCTGTTGCCTGACCCGGGACATATCCTATCCCAAACTTATCTTCTTTCTTATTGACCTACACACGCTTACCCCATCCTTGGGCGTTTCCAGCTTCAACCACCTCCCTAGACTGTTTGTAGGAGGATATAGAAGTCCCTACTCGCTCACTACCTTTGGTAGCAAAGCTGGGAGCAACAACATTGATGTTCACAGCTTTGAAGGCTTGGCATAACGTTCCATGGATCTCCCCATCCATTTCAACGTACTTGAATGTCGACAGATGGATGACGAAGATATCCTCTTCTCCGCACACAGTAACCACTTGACCATCAACAACATATTTCAACTTTTGATGCAAGGTTGAAGTTACTGCACCTGCAGTGTGGATCCACGGACGTCCTAGAAGACAGTTGTAAGCTGGTTGGATATCCATGACATAGAATGTGTTTTCGAAGACCTGCGATCCTATCTTCACTTGCAACTCGACTTGACCAAATACAAATCTTCTAGAACCATCAAAGGCTCTTACCACCAGGTCACTTGGCCTCATAATTATCCCGTCTATTTCCAACTTCATCAAATCCTTTTTCGGAAGTACGTTCGAAGAAGAGCTAGTGTCCATTAGAACGTGAGATAACACAACCCTTGCACTCCATGGTGATGTGTAAGGCCTTATTATGATTTCTCCCTTCCGATGTCAAGTCTTTGTCTGTATAACCCAGTCCATGACTGTAATTGACACTTGCAATCACGGTTTCAAGTTGTTTCACAGTTATCTCCTGCGGAACGTAAGCCATATGTAGAACCTTCAACAATGCCTCACGGTGTGCTGGAGAGCGCATAAACAACGACAATATTGAGTTCTTTGAGGGTGTTTGGT
The DNA here is from genome assembly GCA_963966055.1 of Lathyrus aphaca. NCBI lineage: Eukaryota > Viridiplantae > Streptophyta > Magnoliopsida > Fabales > Fabaceae > Lathyrus > Lathyrus aphaca. The sequence continues at coordinate 409,925,402 of OZ014524.1, read as the reverse complement.
TTAGCTGGTCAACCACTTTATAATCTCTCTTTTTGATGATCCTCGTGAATTATTCGACCTCCTTCTCGAAGGTACTCTTCTCTTTTGACAGAATCACCATTTCCTTTGTAGCTACCTGCTTCCCTTTAGCCCGTGCTGCAACTTTAGCTTTGTTGTTCGTCTGGGGAGCTTGTGGGGCGAAAATCCACCCACTTCTGGTGAATCCACCCATTCCACCGACGTTTACAACACTTGGATCAATAACAACTGGGGACTTGTCTTCAATCTTCTGCCCCTGAACATACACATCTGACCCATAGTGCCAATGAACTGCTTTTTCACTCTCGTAGGGGACTGGTCCAGGAACCGTGATGGTTACAGGGCTTGTGGTAATAATCCTTTCCTCTTGCGGTATGTGGATGGTAACTAATGTCGATGGAGAAGGAATTTCCTCTGGAGTGAAATGTATGGTAACAGTAGATACATCGTCACTTTGATTTTTGACCTTATCAAACTGTACCAACCCTTCATTAATCAAAGCATGGATGCCTATTTCAGCTTATTAAACCCATTCTCAGAAGTCTTACAACCGTCACAATCTTTGTTACATCCAGGAAACACTTGGCCTTTCAATAATCTCTCCTTGACAGCAGACAAAGGAGTCTCAACTTCATCGAAATTCATAATCAAGTTTAAGGTTCTTCCTTATTTGACAACATTGATCCTTTCCCCTCCATGATTAAGCATAGGATTTGTATTAACATTTGGAGGTGGCGCAAAGTTGATAGTTTTCGCATCAATCAAATCCTAGACTTTCAACTGTAAGGCCCTGCACTTCTCAGTTGTGTGCCCCGGGGCAACCGAATGAAAAGCACATCTGGCCTTGGCATCATAGTCTGGTGGAAGAGAATCCCCAGTGATGGGTTGCAGCGTCCTTAACTGAATCATGTTCAAATCCAATGATCTCTGGAGCAGTGCAGTATATGTCATTAGAATGGGCTCAATGACACGATCAGATTGACGTGAACGTTGTTGGTAAGACCTTTGTTGATGCTGATTCTGTTGCTATGGTTATTGCTGAGTAGGCCCTGATGGAATGGTAACTGGAGTCACCTGACCATAGTGATTCTGACGATTCTGGACACGATCTCTACTGTAAACATCATTAGTTTCGCCTTCTCTCTTCCTCTGGGGACAACGTAGGGCTTTCTTCCTCCAGCTGAACTACTGGCACCAGCATCTTGAATTTCCCCATATTTAGCAAATTTTCCACTCTTTCACCAGTAATGACGAGATCGGTAGATTTGGTGTCCGAACAGGAAGCCAGACGGTCGATAAACACCCCTTGTAAAGTACTCATGAACATATCTTCCATTTCGTTCTCTAACAACGGAGGTTGCACTCTTTCAGCTAGTTGGCGCCATCTCTGGGCGTATTATTTGAAACTTTCTTTGGCATTCTGCGACATGCTCTGAAGTTGTGTACGGTTTAGAGCCATTTCCAAATTATACTGATAATACTTGACAAAGGCTTCGGCCAACTCTTTCCAGCTCCGGATAGTGGTCCTACTCAGCTTCATCTACCATTCTTGGGATGCCCCGACGAGACTATCCTGAAAATAGTACATCCACAGCTTTTCATCATTGGTATGAGCAACAATTCTACCGACAAAAGACTGGAGATGGATCCTTGGGCAAGAAGTACCATTGTACTTGTCAAAGGTGGAAACTTTGAATTTGTGGGGAATTCTTACCCCAGGCACAAGAACTAAGTCAGTGATGTCGAATCCCAAAGAGTTCTGAGATTGAATGGAACAAATTTGCTTAGCCATTTCCTCAAAACGACAATTGACCTCTGCACCCTGTCCTTCCATGTCTTCTAGGATGGTGAACTGATCATCTTGATTATCCACTTGGGGTTGAGGACCACGACCAACATTGACAATAACCTTAGGCTGAGGTTGAGGTTGAGGGCCACCTCCTCCCATAGCACCAGTACCTCTAGGGCCTCCACCATTGTTGTCATTGCCATCTATCATCTCTCGCAGGCTCTCTTGGTTCTGATTGATACCATCTACTAAAGTCATGAATTAATCCATCTGGTTGTGCAGCTCTATCAACTCAGCTTGCATTTGATCCATGATCGTGACTCTGTTTTGTTTAGTAGGATACCTGTGAACCTTCTTCATAGCAATAGTGCCTGAAACAAAAGAGATGTTAGCAATATGGGAATGTACCTGCAAAACAAAGAAACAAGGTGATATGCGTGCATTGCAATTGTTTATGCTTTCGATCTCAAGGTCATTCATGCCCCGGTCCTGGTATTTAATCAAAGAAATCCAGATGGCATTTGACCCCCGACTTTGAAAAGCCTATGCATAAAAATCGGATTTGTATAACTGTAATGGCCCAAGTGTTAGTGCATACAGAGAATAGAGAGATGACTAAAAGCCTCCTATCATATATCATCCTACAAGGCGAGAATAACAACATTCCCCATAGGGTACAATTCTTACAAAAGGACATGGAAGAGTAAAACCAATATTCCTACAACATGTTTGTAGGTAATCCGACTACAGAGAAACCAAAGCTATTGCTTGAGGACTCAGATCCCTCCTTGTTAGGTCCCAGCTCTAGCCTTCTTAATTCCTGCCATCAATTTGAGATCTTCTATATCCTGGAGTGCTTCTTTCAGCGCCTTTTGGCTTTGCTCCAACTGGTGGGTCTTCTCCCGACAGATCTAGTGAGCTCTTTCCAACTCCTCTTTCTGGGAAGCAATTTGCGACTCATACATTTCCTGGCCTTTGTCCCTCATTCCTTGCAACCAGGTGATGGATTGTCTGGCTTCATTGAGAGTCTTCTTGGTCTTCTTATACTCTTCCTCTCTTTTAGTATCCATCAGACCTCTTCTTTGGAAGTAAGCTTCTCTACTAGCCAATTTCTTCTCCTTAATCTCCTTAGCGACTTGCATTTTATGGAGCTTTTCTTCTACTTCCTCCTTGGAATAGATCGTACAATGGTACAAGTTGGTCATCTCTGCATTTTCCACCCTAAACTCTTGTAGTTGGGCTTCCAACTTCTTGTACTCTTCTAAGGAAATATTGACCTTAAGCTCAGTCACTGGAAAAACTGGAGGGGAGAATGGCAATAATACTGCTCGAGCTCTACTCTTCAGCCAAGACTCATATTCCGGGAATGTCTGATTATTACATTTTTCAAAGCTAGCCATCCCTTCTCTTATGATGCACTTCCAAGCCCCATAAGCTTTTCTCACCAAAGGCATATTCTCCTTCACCGGAAAATAAAATATAGGAGCCAATTTCAAATCTTCGGAGACATCTCTTAAAACGTACCCTAATTGTCTCCTCAATAAGATTGGGTTGTAGTTGATACCTCCAACCACTCCCAACAAAGGTACACTGAGGTAACTTCCATAATTGGTGATAAAACGTGCACCCTTAAGTCTCTGAGTAAACCATCTGACGTCTCTGGAAAACAACTTCTCCAGCTTCTGGGCCCAAACCAAAGTAAGATCATTGAACACCCCAGTACTAGGCAAATGCCTCATGAACCACATGTAGAACAAAGGAGCGCATCATCGAACCAAAACTCCTTGCTTCTTTTCAATCTTATAGTGCACTGAGTAATACAAATCTCCCAGCAGTGTATGCACATGGTTCTTTAGCAAGAATAGATGTATGGCATTCATGTCTATGAACTTCTCCATATCTACAAACAAAATGATGCCATAATTAGAAAGGGCCAGAATAGCATACACATCATCCCACTGTGCTTCAACAACGAGCTCTTCAGCCTTCTTCACTAAAACCTCCAAAGAGAAACCAGGCATACCCCCTTTAGTAATAGTCATAGAATTCACCACAGAAGGGCTCAAATAAAGAGCCTTGGAAATTGCCTCAAGTGCAGGTCTAACCATTTCAGCATTGAATGGGATTTGGTCTTGAATAGAAACTCCTAAGATCAAAGCATATTCCTCCAGCAAAGGACCTATCTAAAAATCGGGAAATGTAAAGCATTGAAGTTGCGGATCATAGTACTGAAGTAGAGTGTGAATGACACTTCTCTCAGAGGGATCTAACTCTACCAGCACATCTAGAATATTCTCGTAAGCCTTCCTGAACTCTCCACACGATTGGGCATAATCAGATCTATCATTTTCTTTAACAAGCCAACCTTATTGTCGAAGAACTTGAAATGAATGTTCTGCTCGCGAGGGTCTTCCATCTCTGAACAGTATAATGGAATCGGAGACAGTGAGCTAAACCTGAGAACGAAAGCAAAACATGGTCAATGATGGAATGATGCAATGCACATGCAAGGAAATATGATCACACTGGAACTGTCGGGAAACTGGATATTAGAGCCAAGTGATCAGAAACCCCCAAAATCCTCTGGATAACAGCCCATATCACAACTCAGGTAGTCATAAATCTAGATCAAGGACCAGAAACAGATAACTCAAGAAGTCCAGGATTAAAGTAACATAATCAAATCATAGGACTGTGTTGGTAATGAGGGTATGATGAGGTTAAGGTTTCCTGCAAACCTGTAAACCCCTCACAAACTCACGGGTGTGCTACTTGGGTCAACATCACAGACTCTCAAAGCCAAGCAACAATATTACGTTCACCATCTCCAATAAATGGTTCGTGACCAAATCAGGGAATTGGTTTGGCATTATGTACTTCTCAGGGAGGTCTTAGCTGAGTCCAAGGAAACAAGCATCCCTTATAAGTCCCCAACTTCAAGCACTGAATCGAGAAATAATAGTACATTCAGCCCGTAGGATACAATACTATCCTCATATGAACAATTTGCTTTCACTAGATTCTTATGAGAGGATGAGGCCATCCTACGCGAGTTCCCAGTGGGCCCTCGGATGCGAGTGGGTTTGGCAACAAATGTGGTATGCCACTGTCATCACTGGAGAGGGTTGTTTCCACAAAGGTCCTCAATAATCGGTCCCTAGATGTATATAACTATCAAGGTCCTATCCCTAAGTGGAGGAAATCCCCACACAAGATATTTCCAAGACGGTCATAGTCTGGGTGTGAAACACATCGCCACTCATCATGCCACATGCGAGTACAACGTGTCCACGCTAATCCTAGGGTGCACTTAAGCCGGGTATTTGGCTTATCTCACAGTAACTCCCATCCCATAGGAAAAATCCAAACCAGCATAGACAGTCCAGTATATATGATGCATGGAAAATAAATACTGAAAGAAGTAAATAAATGTTGTAAAGTAAAACAATAAATAAAACAGTAAATAAACATACAACAACACACACATAAACACCCAGCGAAACAAAAACAAACAGGTGCTAGGATTGACTCTCCAGGGGAAACCAGAGATTTTGGGTTCAGTCCCCAGCAGAGTCGCCAACTGTCACTCCTGGGATTTTCATCCTAGTACAAACGCGAAAGTGGCACGGAAAAGGTAGAGTCGCCAGCCAGACAATTTTATCCCTAATGAATGGGAAAAGGTAATGTTGCACAAATCGAAGAGAAAAGGAAAGGACGAGGTCTTGCGAACCAAAGATCCGGGTTCGGGAGTCGGTTACGAACTAGGAAGGAATTAGCACCCAGATCGTCCGCCGTACCCGACGGGATCCACGCTTGCTTATTTTTTTTAAAGGGTGAGAAATAAGATGTTGCTGAACCAAAGAACCGCTAACTAGAACTGGAACTAAATTGAGAATGGGAAAAGAGTACGAAAAGAAAGAATGGGGAAATGTAGGGAAAATAAAGAATGTGCTCGAACGGGCCCTACCCCTCTATCTACATACCTCATCGGGAAAATGAGGATCAGAGTCGACGTAGTTCGCCTAACTAGGAAGGAACTATTTTTGTGTTTTTTAGGGCTAAACTGCTTATGCCTACGCTCGGGTGTTGTAGGCTCTCCTGGTACGAGTGCGTCTACCGTCTTACAAATGAGACAAGTCGTCGCAAGTTCGCTTTGAGAGTGAATAAGGTGAGATAAGAATTCCCTCAGGAAAAGGCATATATTGTTTGTGAATGTTCCCACACTAAGACTTGTTCATCGTGGTAGATGCCTTACACCTCTCCCCAAAATGGAACACGTATAAGTAACCCACGGCAAAGTCCCATGTTGTATGAGAAGCTCAACCTTTATTAGGTGCTTTTATTATTTTTCTTTGAGATGAGAAAGAAAGAAAGTGAACAAAAGGTAAAAGTCTAAAGGGAGACTAATTATCCTAAGTGTTATCATGCATGGATGAACCTAGGTTAGTGAGGTTTTCTAGTCCTAATACGAAAAGGAAAAGAAGAAGGGAAATAAAATACAACTTACTTCCTAATGAAGTTAAGTTGATTCTAAGGGGATTAACATGAAGTTGTGTAAAAGTAAGAAAAGGAATGCTAAAAACACACACATTTTGAAATCATAATGAATGTAAAAGAGATTAAGGTTTAGAGACTTACCTCCAACTCCCTACAAAACAAGGGTTAGTATGATAAACATAATAAAAGAAATGAGCAAAAAATTATCAAACACATCCTAAGATATCTAGGACCTAAACTAGACTCGATCCTAAGTCTAAGGGACCTAAAAATATGCAAAGCAAAAATCCAGCAGCCTATTGCAGCTCACCAATGCACAAACAACAATGAAATTCAATACACAATATAAGCAGCTTTCTACAGCTATCAATCAACATGCCAAATAAGTGTAAAAAGTGTGAAAATTCCACAAACTGCATACATTTTACATCTACTACATCAAAATACAACTATGGAATGCAAGACAGATTTGAATGTTTTTATTTTATGCACACAATGAATGACAAAAATGCACAAACATCATATAACATGATCAAATGCAACATCAACATGAAAGATTAACATTGATTATGAACATGTGAGCATTTACAATGACTTGCTTGTAAAAGAACGCACAAAAATAACGAAAGCAACAAGTATGCATTTTTAAGTTTTTGAACAAATGTGAAATAACATGGATTGTGAATATGTAACACTCGATCAATGATAAACATGAAATTTAACACAAAATCAGAATTGGCATCAACATGAAAATGTGAACAAAGATGCAACTAAAATGCAAGAATGTGCATACTTGTGATCATGTGAAATGCAACATGCAATTATGCAATGCAACACATGATTATGCATACAAGTTAACGAAACATGCATGGATCATGAAGGTGAAGCAAAACAGAACCTAAAACATATATAGGCATGCTAGTATAAGAGTTTGAACATGGGAACAAACATATACAAGTCACTTTATGCATTATTTCACAATTAAGCACAAAAACAAAAAGTAATGAATGCACATGTCGAAACGACTCGAAATGGTGGAATTATGCACCTAATGTGGTCCTAAAAATTCCCTAAAATCATGATCTAGTCCTATATGAAGATTAAAGGAATGATGAAAATCTAACATGCAATGAAACAAACAAAATTTCCAAGGTTAGCACAACGTTAAATGGTTAACGCTATAGGTTAACTGGTTAACGCCCTCAAATTTTCAAAACCAGGGGAAAATTTCAACGTGTTAACCGGTTAACCCAGTTAGCACTGAATAGAATGCTAAAAAAGGTCAAGAAATACGCACTTTTAGCCACAGACGCACTTCTACAACCTCCTATAGCACTCATGATCATGTTAGCACGAACTTCTACTTTGCTAAGGTCTTCTAACACCTATTAGCACCTAGAATAAGCTAAAATTCTAGCTTCTAACAACTAAAATAATCATCACGTAAACAAATCGTAATCAAGCCGTAAAACGCACGCAAACGCAATCGCAACGACGAAACGGTAAAAGAATGCCATCCAGCGAGATGAAGAGAATAAGTTAAAAGAAAAAAGCGGTTTCGAATCACCAACCAACAAAGCGGAGGATTGCTTTGGTGAGTGTTGCTATGTCGATCGAAACACGAATGATGAAGAAAACTGGAGATTCCTTTGATCCTCAAATGCAAAATAAATGTGATTCGATCTTGATGATCACTTGCACAATCACTTCCAAAAAGCTAAAATCGCTCCAACACTTCTTCAATAAGCTCCAAAATTGATGATTGATGAAGGTTTAGCTTCAAGTTCTTCAAGTTTCAATGAAAAAACTTGAAGAAATTCTATGGAGAAGCTTTGGTGAATTTGGTGAGAATGGAAGAAAAGTTGAGAGAAAATGAGAGAGATGAAGTGAAATCAAATTGAAATTGTGAAAAATGAGGACTTCCCCTGTGAGGTTTGGAGTGAAATGGATTTATATAGAGGTTAGGCTTGGATTCAAGCTTAGGTATGGAACTAGAATAGGCATTAGGCTTGGGAAATGAGGCTTGGAGTTAGGGTTGGAGTTAGTTAAAGTTAGCTAGGGTTTCTAGAATATTCCTTGGAAAAGTGTGGAAAGATCTAGAATATGATGGAAGAATCCAAGGCAAATGGAGTGTGTAAGGAGTGTAAGGAAAGTTGTGAAGCAAAGTGGAAAAAATGAAGGAAAAAGTGGAGGGGAAATGGGAAAACAACTAATTTTTGAAGTTTTTATTCAACTTTCACATGCGTTAACCAGTTAATCGGTTAACGGACCAAAAATCTTGAATTTTCCTTTTTCTTGTCCGCATCATCCACAATGAGTTGATTTGGATTTTAATCCCTTCTAGGGCTTTGTGGATGACATTGAGCTTTTTGCAGAATCACTTGGCTCTTATTGATTTTGCGGATCGAATTACTGGATAACTAATCATATGCCCTTTACTAGTAACCATGGTCGTTATGCTTCATTGTTCTATGTAAGGATACTTGATCATGTATGCAATATGCTATGCTATATGATATGAAAATGAGAGGGCAAATTTTGGGGTGTTACAACAACCTGAAAAAGAAAAAAGGAGGTAGAGGTTAAGTACAAGCTGAAGATCAAAAACCTTCAAGAGCTCCTGGATGAATAGGAAGAGATACTTCAAAAAGACCATGAACAATGTGGAGATTACCTTCAGAAGATAGCAAAGGGTCAACAAGCAGTTGAAGATATCCAAAAAGAGGTAGAAGAACTGAAACTCCGGGCCGATGTCAAGAGAGTCAAATATGAGCCAGGTCCTAGCAAAGAGAATGAAGAGGTGTTTCTACAGCAGATCAATGAATTACATGCTTCCTTTGATCAGAAAGATCTCCTTATTCAGAAGCTTACCCAGGAGCCAGGTCATCCAGATATAACTCATTTTCTCTAGGTGGTCAAGCGTCTCAGTTGGAGGCTGAAGGACCTGGAACTTCCTAGAGCTTAGTTTCATTTTCTTGTACCTGTATTACTGTAAACACCCCAAATTTGCCTACACTAAGTTCACACCATGGCTTGTGATCTTTCATCTTTGCATAAGTTTAAGCATATCATCTCATATTGCATTTTTGTTTCACTGCATTAGTTTAAGTTCATCTGCATCTAGGGTTTGTGATCTAGGCAATCCAAGGATCCATCTGAGCCACTCCAAAGGTCTTCAATCATTCCAAAAGGGTCCATGTGTGTTCTATCATCATATTATATCCATCAAAGATCAAGGAAGTCAAGAAATCACAAGAACTGGAAAAGCATGGAAGCAGAGCTAAGGTTTCACTACACAGATGACCTGAAATTAGGGTTTTGGTTTCAGAGGCCATAACTCCAAATTTTTTGGTCATTCTTGTTTCTAATAGTCTCAATATGTTATAAGGATCATGTGTACCAATTTTGATGAAGAAATTCATTGTGGAAGTCATCTGTTCACTGGGTAACTTCTTGAGCAAGTCAGAGCAAAATCAGGGCATCTAAGACCCCCAACATTGGAACCAAAGTGAATTTTTCATCAAATTGAAGTTATATGATCTTTATTTGACCATTTAAGTGTTTGGAAGTTCACAAAATTAAAGAAAATTGAGCTAAACCAAAAGTTGCCAAAAATGGAAATGACTTGTAATGGAAACTTTCCATTTTGGGAAAGTTTTTCAACTTCCTCTTTCTCAACCAAAAATGCTTCAAATGAAAAATTGTTGGTCATGAAAGCTGTAGATTGGATCATTCCCTTTTCAAAAAGTACAAAAACAAATTCTAATTCATTATGGAACTCAAGTTATGGCTTGGCAAAGTTGGCAAAAATCCTATAATTTTCACTTTCACACCAAAGAGGATTTTTTTTGCAAATTCACATACCAAGTCATTTTGTGACCTCTAATCACTCTCTAAGCATCATACCAACATAATGCAATTCTTTGTGACCAAAATTGCCCAAATAATCATGCCATTTCATGTCTTGAACTTCAAGAAATTCAAAAGGGGCCAAACTTCCTCAAAATTGCAAAATGATACAAAACCTCTCACACACTTATTGAATCACCACAAAACATGTTCCATGGTTCTCCCTGATCCTTGCTGAGCCAGGACAAGCCAAAAGCCAGCTGCAACATGAGCCCATACCTCAAGTACAAGTTATGTTGACATTTTGGCAACTTGCCCATACCAATCACCACAGTCCACAACAACTCCTCTGACCTATCAAACATTGTTATGTGGACAAAATGCAACTCATAACATACATTTACACAAGGCTAAAACCTCAGAATCACTAAGTTCCCAAAAAATCACCCCAAGAGCAAAAGCTTTCGAAACTCACAGCACACACACTCAAACTTCAAACTCTTTTCATCAATCAACTCAGCTTCACCAAAGGATCATTTCCCACCCTTCATTGCAGCCTAAAAGAACCCCTACACAAAACACGATTTCTGGCCAGCTGAAGAACAACCACTCAAACCAGCCATTATAAACTCCTTCCAAGCATCAAAGCTTCATCAGGAGGTCAAGAGGAGTGGTTTGCACAAAAGAAGAGGTCCAAAAGCTTCAGAGGTGAAAGCTCCAACTCAGGTATCAATCTTCAAACTTTTTTCTAGAAGCATGATTTTAAGTTTCTAAAATGTTCCTTATGCCTTGCTGATCACCATGATCTATTTTGTTTTGAAAATGGTTGCGAAATGAGCATGTACTGACTGTCTGAAAGTTTCACCATTTTTATGTTCTTCTTCGAATCTTGAGTTTGAGCCATCAGAAATTTGTTTTGAGGGTAGATTTATGTTTAGGAAGGTGTGGGGAGTTGATATGGAGCTTTAGAGCTCCTAAAAAGCCCTAGGGAAGATTTTGTTCTTAAGGGCTCGCCGGAGAAGACGACCGGAACCACTGTTCCGGTCGTCTGAGGTTTGTTTGCCCTAATTAGAGTTAGCTGAGTGATTAGTGTGATTTTGAATCTCAGCCCTTAGATTAGGTTTCGCGTGCGTGAACCAATGGATCAGATCACCTCATTAACCTTTAATTTCCATTTAATTTAATTATTTAGGTTTAGTTAATTAATTAAGCCTGATTTGAATTTCAACATTTGGATGTGGCGCCAGTCAATACCCGCCCCTCAACTTTGAATCTAAACCCTTGGATCAGCTGACTTTCCCTTTAATTCAATTTTTATTTCATTTTATAGCATTTGTTTTGTCCAATTAATTTAAAATACTTAGAAAATTCCAAAAATATTTTCCTTCTGCATTTTGATTTCAAATATTTGTCTCCACCCAAAAACATTTTTATTTTTATTTTTTGCATTAAAAAACCATTTTAAAAATATTTAAATGTTTATTTTAATTAATTAATGGAAATTAATTAATTAAACTACCATTTAGGTTTCTAAAAATTCCAAAAAAATTCACATTGCATCTTAGGACATTTCGAAACATTGTCAAACCATACATACAAATTTCTTTTTGGTTTTGATCATAATTTGACATTTTTCTTGAATTTAGGGTTCATAAAAATCCCTTTTTGGAACCCTAACTTTGAAAATTCTTTTCTGCCTAACCATGAAGGGTTTGACATTGGTTCTTTTTGCATTGTTCTTCATATAGCATGTAGTACCTAGCATATTTTTGTCACAAATTTATCTTACATTTTCCATTTGATTTTCATTTTCCCTCTTAGGGTACCCTAAAAACCTATTTAACTTAGCAAATTCACAACTTTCTTTAGGTTAAGAGTTAGACCTTCTCCTTTGGGGTGTGATATCATATGGGGTTATAGTTCCTTTGAGTACATTTTCAATTTTTTATCTTGTGATTTGCTTCTGTTTTGACCTTATGCATCTCATGTTGCCTTAAAACCCAAATTTCTCATGTTCATTTGCATTCATCTTGCATATGCATCCATACATGAACTTGCCATGACTTTTCTTGCATTCATATGGTATCTAAGACATCTTAGGACATATTAGAATCATGCTTGATCATTTCTTCATTCATTTTCCATGATATGCATTCATTTCATTCCGTAAGTTTTCATAAACTTTCAACTTCAAAGCATGCTTCCTTTGCATTCCATCTCTTGTATGAACATTCATAACACTTGACATGCTTTTGCATCATCTCATAGCATCATTTGTATCATGTGTTTTCTTCTGGTATTGGTTTTGCCTTTGCATATGTCTCATTTTCATTTCATTTATTTCCTTTATGCTAACATTTTCAGGTGGTAAGTAACTTGAGAAGTGAATTTGCCTTCACTTCTCATTTCTCTTCTCATTCTTCTTATGCATTCTTGCTGCATTTTCATTTGCCTTAGAATGAGCTTGCTCATTCATGTTCATCATTCACTTTCTTTCCCCTAGTTACTTATCTTCTTCAGTGAAGTAAGTAACTTGTTTCTTCTGCTTATCCTCCTTTCATCTGCTTCTTCCATTGGTGGCTTCTCTGAAGATCTCTTGCAAGCCTTACAAACCATAGGAACATCCAAGCATGACAACAATTAGTGTTTTTATTAGTCCCCCTTTAGCTTTTACCTTTGTGTCTTCTTATTGTCTCTCTTCTCACCTCATCATTAGAGACTAAACCTTTAAGGTTTTAAGACTTTGTGATTAGGGTTATGCCTACATCCTTCTCTTAGGATGGAGTGTATAACTTTAATCCTAATTGTTAAACCCTTAACTTGTTTAAACCTCTTAATCAATCCATCTTAATAATCACTAAGACATTAACTTGTAACTTGGGCCTTGCATTAGGATTCTAATTCTTCCTTTATTGGTTAAGAAGGACTAACCCTAGTGTTAATGGACAAGTCTCCCTCAAGTTGTCTTACAAACTTAAAACTCACTTCTTAATCTCACCCTTAATTGAAAATCCATTTAATAAAGATTTGTTTTGTCATGAGGTTAATCCCTAATCATGGATTAAGTTGAGGTATCTTCCTCAGCTTAAGTGCTCTCATTTATCATCCTTCTATTAGGATGGTGTAATGGGTTCACTAATCCTTTATTATGGCTTAAACTCATTACCTAACACTAAACAAAAACTCAAAAACATCTAAATAATCACAAGTAGGTTAATGATCTTAATCCTACATCATCATGGTAATTAATTTGGGATGTTTATCTCATACTTAAGGTATTCTCATTATCCCTAATCAAAGGGAGGATATGATGAGTTTACTAACCCTTGGTTTAGGCTTAAGCTCATTAACTTATGACAAACACACAAAAAGCAATAAAAGATTGAAAACACAAAAAAATAAACAATAATCGTCTCCTTCGGGTTTCTTTTCTCATCATCTTCACTCATAAATGAGAACTCGCTTCTTCTGTCTAATGCAAGACAGTTAGCACTCGGGCCAGACGAGTCATACACTTGAGCATAGACAATCAGGCAGTTCACAGTCAATTTATCTTTCAGTCTCCTTGAGTCGAACTACGGTGTTCTGACTTCCTCATTTTATGAGAGGATACATAGGCATAACTTAACAGTTATCGAACAAAAGTCTATGTGTCTTCCCCCTCTTTCAGCATTATTTTAAGCCTCATTCCTGAGCATTTCATTTCACTTTCTTACACTGACACTTTTACATTCTTTTCCAACTTTTTGCACACAGATAGCACAGACACTACCCCTTTAAACGCAATCTTTCAAGCGTGGATCCCGTCGAGTACGACGGACAATCTGGGTGCTAATACCTTCCCAGGTTGTAACCAACCCCCTTCTCAGTTTCTCTGGTTCGCGACCGTCTTATCCATCTTTTCCTAAGTTTATGCAGCATTACCTTTCCTTCGGGATAAAAATGCCTAGCTGGTGACTCTATTCAGTTCACCTTCATTCCTCCTTTCGCCGACCGTTCGCGTCTGTACCCTATCTAACTCGGGTGTCTTTTAGTGGGAGCGACAGCTTGGCGACTCTGCTGGGGACCCTTATATTGCAAGCAGGGCTTCTGGTTCGTTTTGTGGGTTCCTCCTAGCGCTTGTTTGATTTGTGTTTACAGGGGTGTTATGTACTACTTGTGCTTATTTATTTGCTTTATATATTGCTTTATGTACAACTTTATTTATTGCTTTCTTTTACAGTTTTATGCATTTCATACTATCATTATCATGTGCTGGATCTCTTGTCTGTTTTGGTGGGTGGGGTTCATTGAGTGATTAAGGTCCTATACCTGTTTCGGTCTGGTGCAGGAATATGAAACACGGTTCAGACATGGGTTTCTTCTTGAGAACTTTGTGCTACAGATTTCCTGTAGTACTAGGGCTATCTGGGGAGCCTGCCAAGTCTGGATGACCTTTTTATGACCTTCAGCATCTGAGGTGAATTATAGGAGGATCTTTTATGGTTATTGTAAACACTGTACCTCCGGGTTAGAAGTGTTTACACTTCTCATAACTGATCTAAGTCTGAGGATCCTTATTCTAGAACAATACATGTGAGGGGGTTGGGATGTTTACAAGTTTGCAGGAACCATTGGCCACATTATACCCTGTTACTAGTTTTGTTTTAAGAATGCATCACTTTGGACAGTTCTTGTGATTACCCTAGACTTGTGACTCTTTATTTGAGTCCCCCACCTGGTTACTGGATTTCTAAGCCTCCATCCGGACTTATGAACATACATGGACTTTTACCTAGGCAGATAAACAGATCCAGCACGTGATCACAAACCCTTTGCATATCATTTGCATACATCATTTTTGCATCGTTTAACATTTGCTTATTTGTTTTACAGGGTATCCATCATATTATCTTTGGTTTGGTTTTGACCCCTTCTGCTGCTTAGACTCCTTCAGTTGCCCTCTCCAGCATCTCCATCAGTTTGTCAGTGGTTCTTCTCCAGCCATCTTCATCAGAGACTCACCTCCAGCATCTCAGTTAGTGATCTTCATCAGCAGTTGCTCTCAGCTTCTTCACCAGCACCCATTATCAGTATGGATACTTCAAGAAAGAGCAACATCACTTACCACTTCTTTGAGCCCACCCTGACTGGCATCAGGCAGATCCAGTCCCTCATTACTCCTGACCATGTCCCACTATTCAGAGAGCATTATGGAGGCATATTGGACATGGTCATGGACTTAGATGCATCTCAGAGGAGCATGATCCATACTTGCTTGCAGTTTTATGATCCTCCACTCAGATGCTTCACTTTCCCTGATTTCCAGTTGGGACCTCTGTTGGAAGAATTTTCCTTGTTGTTAGGAGTTCCTATCAAGAGAGGGATTACTTTCAACCCAGAGATGGTTGCTCCCAGAAATGAAGACATAGCCAGGGCATTGCATTTGGAGCCTGCCCTCATTGATCAGAACATGACAACCAAGGTTGGGGTTCCAGACCTCCACCTAGACTTCTTGATCTCCCAGGCTACCCTGCATGCTGCAATAGGAGAATGGAAGGCTGTCTGTGCACTTCTAGCCCTCAGTATATATGGGGTTATCTTGTTTGCAGACGAGCCAAAGTTTGTGAGCAAGAATGCCATTCACCTGTTCTTATTGAGGAACCCAGTTCCTACCTTGCTAGGAGACTTCTATTACTCAGTACACCAGAGGAATGAAAAGCAAAGAGGAAGGCTGGTCAGATGCTGTGCTCCTCTCTATTACTCTTGGCTTCTAAGACACTTGCCAAAGTCAGACACCTTCCTGAACCCCCATCAGCAGAAGAACTGGGCTAGGAGATTTATTGCCTTGACATCAGAGGACATCAAATGGTGCACTCAGAGCACCAAAGGCAAGGACATCATTACTAGCTGTGGCCAATATCCTAATGTGCCTTTGATAGAAGTAAAAGGTTGCATCAACTACAACCCTTTACTGTTTAAAAGACAATTAGGGTATACTTTGATTCATCCTCCCAGAGGACAAGATTTGGCTGAAACTCTTTACTATGAAATCCATCCCAACTCTGCTGTTGTCAGGCAAGCTGCCTGGGCCTGGGACAACATCCAAACCAAGGGAACAACCATCCTTGGCAAATGCAACAACATTGGTTCAACACAATATTACAGAGCACCCAGTAGGTCTAGTGACTGAGGCCCTACTGAAGGAAGTCAGGGAGGATGACTTTGGGCTGGATGTTTGATTTCCTTTTGCTTGTACTTTTCTTTTGATTGTACTTTTTCTTTTATTGTTGTATTTTGACCCACCATGGGGATGTATTGTAATCAGACTATGTATTTGCACCTCTTTGTAATATATCAGTTTGCATTATTTTGGTGGGTTTTATCTATCACTCAACATCATTAGCATTTCCTCGAGGTCTAGAAAGGTCAAAACCAAAGAACCAAACTGGATACCCTTGGAAGACAAATAAGCATATTGCATTGCATACTAACATTTTCTTTGTTTTGTAGGTTTTTGTTTTAATGTTGTTTCTCACTTTGTTGTGGTTTCAGGAAACATTGCTCGCAGAAGAGTGTTCCCTGTCAACAGAATACACCGGTACCCGACGAGAAACAACCTTCCGAGAATCCAGATGGATCAAGTTCAACAAGACCTGAATGAAGTAAGGACCCAAATGGCAAATGAGAGGGTCGAGATGAGGAATCAGATGACCCAATTCATGACTGTAATGACTGGCTTAGCTCAGAGCCAGGAAAGACTAAGGGAGTTGGTTGAAAGGCAAACCCCTGAAGAACACCATCCAGGTACAGGAGGTACCAGTAACAACGATCATGTGCAGCCTCGCACTGATCCACCAGAGTTTGGGCCTCATCTAAACCCGGAAATCAATGCCATAAGGAATTCTCAGGGTAACACTGCTGGAGGAAGGGTCTTGCAAGAGGATCCTCAAGAAGAGCAGTTTACAGTTGTTGGAGCTGGGGACGAGGTTTACGACCGTAGGCTGGATGAAATTGCAGAGAAGCTGAGGTCTCTTGAATCCCAGAATTCCCTAGGATTTGATGTAATGGACATGGGACTGGTGGAAGGGGTGAGAATTCCTCACAAGTTCAAACCCCCGTGTTTTGAAAGGTATAATGGCATATCCTGCCCATGCACCCACCTTCAATCATTCTTGGGAAGGTTAAAAGCATACACCATGGACGAAAAGCTGTGGATGTTTTACTTCGAGGATAGTCTAACAGGGGCATCCCGAGAATGGTATTCCCATTTGACTAGAGCCATAGTAAGAAACTGGAAAGACTTGGCTGAAGCTTTTATCCGTCAGTACCAATATAACTTGCACATGGCTCCAAACAGAACTCTTCTGATGGGAATGTCTCAATCCTCCCATGAAAGCTTTAGGGGATATGCCTAAAGGTGGAGGCAACTTGCTGCTGCAATTCAACCACCCATGTCTGAAAGAGAAATGGCAGACATGTTCATGAATACTCTTCAAGGGACCTACATTGACAAATTGGCTGCATTTTCTTCTACCAGCTTTGCTGATGTGGTGATAGCCGGGGAAAGAATAGAAAGCCTATTAAAGATGGGAAAGATCTCTGATAACGGTGCTAGTTCAAGCAGTACAAGAAAACCATTTGCTGGGCCCCGTAGATCCGATGAGACAAACTCTGTTCACATGGGAAGAGGGAGACCCCAATACCTGCCCAGAACAGTTGCTGCTGTACCTATCCCTGTTCCACCTCCTCAGTATGCTCAACAACCGCAACACTTTCCGCAACAACAACAATTTCTGCAACAGAGGTCATACAACAATAACAACAACAATCAACAACAACACCCGTTTCAACAGTGGCCATCTCAGGTTAACCAGGTAATTGACCCCATTCCTATGCCATATGCTACACTGCTGTCACAACTCCTAAAGCTCAATCTGGTTGAGTTGAGGACATTGGCTCCACCTGATCCTCAAAACTTTCCTAGAAACTATGATGTCAATGCTAGGTGTGCTTTTCATTCCAACGCACCTGGTCACTCTACGGAAAAATGCAGAGCTCTGCATATGAAGGTTCAGGATCTGGTAGTCAAAAGCCCTGAACTTTGCACCTCCTCCCAATGTAATGAAGAATCCTATGCCAAGCCACGGTGGGCCAAGGATTAATTATGTAGAGGATGGTTCACCCATGAGTTTAATAGAAGACATTGCATGTATTCAGACACCTCTGGCAGAGGTTAAAGCCCAACTTTTAAAGTGCCAAGTGTTTCCAGGTTGTGAGGCCTGTTGTGAATTATGCAAACTTTCTGAGAATGGGTGTGCCAGCTTGAGGAGTGGAATTAATGGCTTGATCAAAGACGGCATTATGCAAATTACAACCACAACTTCTATAACACCAGCAACCCTTTTGTCAACAACAAGTGAATCTTCTACAAATGCAACAACCATCTTTCCAAGTGTTTCTTCTACAAATACAACAACCATTGTTCCAACTGATTCAGCTACAACTTCAACAATCATTCCATCTGTCACTTTGACACACAACAATTCATTTGCACCGGCTACTACAACTTCAACAACCAATAATGATGTTTCCACTGTCACAATCTATTATGACCCGACAACGGTCCCGAATTCCAGCAACTTTAAGCAACCTCAACAACAGTCTCAACAAAGCTTCAGTTCACCTCCACCAACATCCACCAGAGGTCCTGTTACTATTTTCTACAAGCCACAAACTATTACAGTCCCAACATCTACTTCAGTGAGCCCAGTCACTATCACAGTGCTCCGGCCAATCCCATATGATAAAGACAGTGTTATACCATGGCATTATGGTGCTGATCTATACTGCAACGGAGAGAAAGTCCTTCTTGATTCTCCAGTTCTCACTCCCCAAGTGGATAATGTTGGGGGAGGAGGAGGCTTCACCCGAAGCGGACGTCTCTTTGCATCACAAGTCCCTAGAACCAACACTTAAGCACAGGCTGTTGCCAGAGCCAAGGGGAAGAGTGTGATACCGGAAGAATCTGCACCAAAGGAAACTCATAAGTCATCCTTCGATCAAGACGTGGATGAGTTTATGAGAATTATTAAAAGAAGTGACTATAAAGTTGTGGACCAGCTCCACCAGACTCCTTCAAAGATCTCAATCTTATCACTGCTGTTGTGTTCCGAAGCCCATCGGGATGCACTACTCAAAGTACTGCACGCTGCTTATGTGCCAGAAGAGATCAATGTAAATCAGTTGGAAATAGTGGTATCAAATGTCAATACTAGCCATGGGCTAGGGTTTACTGATGCTGATTTGACAACAGAAGGACGTCTCCACAATAAAGCCTTGCATATAACCTTGGAGTGCAAAGGAGTTGTCTTATCTCATGTGCTTGTAGACACGAGGTCCTCACTCAATGTCTTACCAAAGAAAGCTCTTGTCAAGCTTGAGTATGATGGTATAGCTCTCCAGCAAAGTAATCTTGTGGTCAGGGCTTTTGATGGCTCCAAAAGATCTTTTTTGGGAGAGGTGGAGCTTCCAGTGATAATCAGTCCACAAGTCTTTAAGATCATTTTCTATGTGATGGACATACAGCCGGCATACAGCTGTTTGTTAGGTCGACCCTGGATTCACGCCGCATGCGCAGTAACGTCGACCTTTCACCAGAAACTGAAGTATGAATGGGAAGGACAGATTATCACCATTTGTGGTGAAGAAGACATATTTGTTAGCCACCTGGCTACATACAAGTATATTGAGATGGATGGTGAAATCCATGAGACAATGAGCAAAGGGTTCGAGGCCCTGAATGTCAATGAGGCTACTGAAGTATTTGCTGCATCCCAGGAAGACATGATGGGCACTTCAATCATCTCTTATCAGTAAGCCCAGAAGGTTGTTGAAGAAGGTACTTCTCAAGGCTGTGGCAAGTTGCTGCCAGTGGAAAAGAAGGAAGATAGATTCAGTTTGGGTTACAGACCATTCCGACAAGATCAATCAGAGGCTGCAAAGGAGCCCAAATTTGTCAGTGGGGGATGCTCACCCCAGATGCTGTTAACAATCTGGAAGACGAGGCGGAAAGCGACCGCAACCTAGAGAACTGGATAAGTCCAAGGATCCCGGGGAACCAAGCCCTTAACTGGTCTTCCCAGGAAATTATAAGGGTTACTCCTGCAGAGTAATTATTATTTCCTGTCTTTTTAGCATGCATCAAGTCCTACATCTTGCCCAAGGTGTCAGGACTCATTTTGTAATAGGGTCATATTGTAATTTTGTGCAAATGATTAATCAATGAATATCAGACATCTTTTGCAAACGAGTCTCTTTTTTGCTCACTGTCTTTTCATTTTTCACTTTTGTGCAAAACAATAAAATGGAAATGTTTTCAAAATAAATAACTTCATTTTCACTTTTTCTAAGCAAGATTAAAACTAATCACTAAAACGAACCAATCTCAACCCTTGCAGAGATTATCCTCCAGATTGCACCGACAACAACATTGCTATGACCCTGTATGACTTCGACAATCCGATTAATCAAGATGATGAAGACTTAGCCAGGTTGTTGAGGCAAGAAGAGAAAGTGATTACTCCTTATCAGGAGGAGGTTGAAACAGTTAATCTTGGTACCGAAGAAGACTTGAAAGAAGTGAAGATCGGGGCCAGTCTGCAAGATTCAGTGAAGGAACAGCTTGTTGACATGCTTCGAGAGTACGTTGACGTCTTTGCTTGGTCCTATCAAGACATGCCAGGTCTGGATACCGACATTGTTATGCACAAGCTGCCTTTGAAAGAAGATTGTCCTCCAGTGAAACAGAAGTTGCGCCGTACTCGTCCGGATATGGCCATGAAGATTAAGGAAGAGGTACAAAAACAGTGGGACACCGGTTTCCTTGCTGTAACTAGTTACCCGCCGTGGGTTGCTAACATTGTACCAGTGCCTAAGAAGGATGGCAAAGTACGGATGTGTGTGGATTATCGGGATCCGAAAAGAGCTAGCCTAGAGGATGATTTCCCATTACCTCACATTGATGTATTGGTCGACAACACAGCTCAGTTCTCGGTATTTTCCTTCATGGATGGATTTTCCGGGTACAATCAAATCAGAATGTCACCTGAAGACATGGAGAAGACTACCTTCATCACACCTTGGGGCACATTTTGTTACAAGGTAATAACTTTTGGACTAAAGAACACCGGTGCAACTTATCAACGGGCTATGGTGACGTTATTCCACGACATGATCCACAAAGAAATTGAATGCTACGTGAATGACATGATTGCCAAGTTCCTCACTGAAGAAGATCATCTGGTAAATTTGCTGAAGTTGTTCAAACGTCTGAGAAAGTATCAACTGAAGTTAAACCCCAACAAATGCACATTTGGGGTACGTTCCGGTAAACTGCTGGGATTCATCGTAAGTGAAAAGGGAATTGAAGTTGATCCTGACAAAGTCAAAACTATTCAGGAGATGCCTACACCTAGGACTGAAAGAGAAGTTCGGGGGTTCTTAGGTAGATTGAACTACATATCAAGGTTCATATCTCATCTTACAGCAACCTGTGAGCCCCTGTTCAAGTTGTTAAGAAAGGAACAAACGGTTAGGTGGAATGAAGATTGTCAGAAGGCTTTTGACAAAATCAAGGAGTACCTACAAGAACCTCCAATTCTTATGCCTTCAGTTGAAGGAAGACCTCTAATATTGTACCTGACAGTATTAGAAAAATCAATGGGGTGTGTGTTGGGCCAGCATGACGAGTCTGTTCGAAAAGAGTACGCAATATACTACCTAAGCAAAACGTTTACCGACTGTGAACAATGTTATTCACTGCTCGAGAAAACTTGATGTGCTTTAGCGTGGGCTGCTCGCCGACTAAGACAATATATGTTGACTCACACTACTTTGGTGATTTCAAAGATGGACCCCGTCAAGTACATATTTGAGAAGCCAGCACTTACCGGAAGGGTTGCGAGATGGCAAATGATTCTGACAGAGTATGACATTCAGTACACATCTCAAAAGGCCATCAAAGGCAGTGTACTGTCCACCTATCTAGCTGAGCAACCTATTGATGATTACTAGCCAATGAGATTTGACTTCCCTGATGAATATATCATGTTCCTGAAAGAAAAAGATCATGAAGAGCCTGTTCAAACTAAAGGGCCTGACCCAGAAGAAGAGTGGACAATGATGTTTGATGGGGCTGTCAATATGAATGGACGTGGAGTTGGTGCAGTGCTCATTACACCTAAAGGAGTCCATATGCCTTTCTCGGTAAAACTCACTTTTGCATTCACTTACAACGAAGTTGAATATGAAGCCTGTATCATGGGTCTCGAGGAAGCCATTGACCTCAGGATCAAGACTTTAACTATATTCGGAGATTCAGCTTTGGTAATCAATCAAACCAACGGCAAATGGTACACTCACCAAGAGCATCTGATTCCATATCGTGACTATACGAGGAGATTATTGACTTTCTCCAAAACAGTCAAACTTGAGTACATCCCTCGTGACGAGAATCAGTTCGCAGATGCTTTGGCCACCATTTCCTCCATGATCAAGGTTCAAACTGCCAATTATGTACCTCGGATTTCGGTATCCAAACTAGACCGACCAGCATACGTATTCTCTGTGGACATTGATAAAGATGACAAGCCACGGTTCCATGACATCAAATGCTTCTTGGAGGATCAAACATACCCACCTGGGGCATCATCCAATGATAATAAGACATTAAGAAGACTGACTGGTAATTTCTTCCTTAATGCTGATGGTTCATTATACAAGCGAAACTTTGATATGGTTCTGCTTAGATATGTTGATAAGAGAGAAGCAGACTTGCTGATGCATGAGGTGCATGAAGGATCTTTCGGTACCCATGCTAGAGGACATGCAATGGCTAAGAAATTATTAAGATCAGGTTACTACTAGATCACAATGGATGCAGACTGTTGTGCCTATGCCAGGAAGTGTCATAAATGCCAGATTTACGCAGACAAATTGCATGTGCCCCCGAATCCTTTGAACGTGATGTCTTCACCTTGGCCCTTTGCTATGTGGGGCATTGACATGATTGGAAAGATCTAACCGACTGCTTCAAATAGCCACAGATTCATCCTGGTAGACATTGGTTACTTTACCAAGTGGGTTGAAGCCGCTTCATATGCAAACGTCACCAGACAAGTGGTAGCCAGATTTCTAAAAACGAGACATCATCTGTCGATATGGAGTTCCCGAGCGAATTATTACTGAAAATGGTTCCAATTTAAACAACAAAATGATGGCAGAACTATGTCGGGACTTCAAAATTCAACATCACAATTCTTCCCCTACAGGCCAAAGATGAATGGCGTTGTTGAGGCAGCTAATAAGAACATTAAGAAGTTTGTGCAGAAGATGGTGGTTACTTACAAAGACTGGCATGAAATGCTACCGTTTTCCTTGCAAGGGTATCATACCTCAATCAGAACGTCCACTGGGGCAACACCGTATCAGCTTGTGTATGGTATGGAGGCAGTCCTACCTGTTGAAGTTGAATTACCCTCCTTACGGGTACTGATGGATGTCAAGCTGAATGAAGCAGAATGGGTCCGTTCTCGGTACAATCAACTAAATTTGATCGAAGAAAAGAGATTAGCTGCAATATGTCATGGGCAGTTATATCAGAAAAGAATGAAGAAAGCCTTCGATCAGAAAGTCAGGCTTCGGGAATACCAAGTGGGAGATTTGGTGCTGAAAAGACTTCTTCCTCCTCATACAGACCACAGGGGCAAGTGGACTCCAAATTATGATGGTCCATTCATAGTAAAGAAATAGTAAAGAAGGTCTTCTCGGGTGGAGCACTGATGCTCACTACTATGGATGGTGAAGATTTCTTATCCCCTGTGAATTCAGATGCAGTTAAAAAATACTTCGCATAAAAATGACCCGTTGGACATAAAAACAGAATGTAAGTCTAGGCAAGAATAGGGCATCCTGGCGAGTCAAAAACAGAATAAAAGACTCGGGCAAAAATAAGGGGAAAAAAATGTACACCCGCTGAGGTGAAAAGCTGCATTGGACAGCTCAGGCAAAAATGGGTATCCTGGTGGATTGAAAACCCGAAAGGGCGATCCACGCAAAATAAGGGAATAAGCTAACAACTGCATTCAGAATTCGTTTGTATCACTTACAACATGACAAGCCTCGAAAGGATAAAACATCGGTCAGAATAAACCTTCTTCAGAAAGCAAGATAAGAAGAACGTCAAGGTCATACGGGTCATAGCAACGGAAGCTCACCGAAGCGTCATCAACATTCCTAGCACCTTTACTTTTTCTCAATTTGTAACAATCTCCTCAGGGCACTCAATTCAGGGCACTCAAATTAATAAAATCGGATTTCAGTCACACCTCGTTTGTTTCGTTTGCAAAATGTCCAGTATCCATGATATAATATTTGCATAAAACAAATTAGCCATTATTAATAAATGCTTGCAGGAAATATATTTACTTTCATGGAATATCTAACTCCTATGACGGAATCCGGTAAGGGATACCTCGGGACACTTGTGTGTTTCTTTGTCTTAACAAGTTGCAGGTATTCAAACATGGGGTATGCCAAGCATCATTTCCCCAACACACCTCCTCCTAGCAGCATCTGAAATGCTTTCTCCCCAACAGAGTTGTCAAAGCCTCCTCATCCTCAGACGGGATCCCCACAGAAATCTCTAGGAAGATCGGTCAGTGATCTTTTCCTCCCCAAACAGAGTGTCGGGTCTCCCAAAGGCTAGAGAATCATATCCCCGCAGAATTCCAGCCTCTCACCAGAAGAGCAATGCCTGAAACTCTCACACAGCAAAGTGACAGAAGCTTCCTTATCCCCCAGCTGGGTTTCTCCTTACAGGATAGGTCTATCAGTGATCTATTTCGCCAAGCATAACCTTATATCTTATCAGATCTACCAATGATCTCTCCCAGCTGGGATATTCTTCCAAGCAGATCAGCCAGAGATCTTCACAGCAGAAGGATCTGAATCCCAGATCGGTATCTTGTGCATAATCATAGCATTCACATCATCTTCCCCACAAAGCGTAGCATTTCGTCTAATACGGAGCATTACGGCAAAAATAAAACATTTGCATGATCACAAATCGGGTTAGAATCAGTCACCTGTAAATACCAACATATATATAAACTCACATCCCTTGTAAATAAAAGCCAAAGCGTCCCCTTATGCACTCCCCAACATAGATACATGCTCATATATATCCTTTTTGACACTCGTCCATGTCATTTCATTCCCCTGTAGATATATCTCTACACTCTTTTGACACCCGTCCGTGTCACCCCTCCCCAGCACAGTTGCCTAAACACTTGATTACAAACCAAACACTTGTCATAATACACTCTTGTTGGCACCCGTCCGTGTCATCCTATCCCCGCAGGTCGCCGGGACACCTTTTTACACTCATAAGTTCATAACTTATACACTTTCTCTTCTGACACTCGTCCGTGTCACACCTTTTCCAAGCAAGTTGAACACTCGTCCGTGTCTTTTTCCTCCCTCACAATACTTATTCATACTTATACAGATACTCGTCCGTATCTCATATATACACCCATTCCCCACAGATTCGACACTCGTCCGTGTTCTTTGTTAACCAGTTGGTACTCGTCCGTATCATCATCTCTGAACACACGTCAACGTTTGTTTCTACCGATACTCGTCCGTATCATAGTCTTAAGGATGCACGTCCGCATCTTTAATCTATACACAACGTCAAAACACTTATACTTTTATTCTTAAGCGTAAGCACTCGTCCGTGTTTAGCATTCCCCAGCAAAGCAACTTTTCTTCTATCCGACATTTATCCTATGTCGTGATATTTTCGGCAGCCGTACCCTGCCAGGTGATCGTCCTTCACCATTGGATGACCGTCCCTCATCCCTTTCCCCAGCGGAGTATCCATTATTGGAACCCTTTTCTATCCGACATTCGTCCTATGTCGTGATTTTTAGAGCAGTCGTCCCCTGCTAGGTGATCGTCCTTCACCTTTTGATGATCGTCCTTCATCAACTTTATCCGATGGTCGTCCCCATCGTTGATCTTGTTATCCGACATTCGTCCTATGTCGTGATAAACCCCGAGAGCAGCCGTACCCTGCTAGGTGATCGTCCTTCACCTCTTGATGATCGTCCTTCATCATGCTTATCCGATGGTCGTCCCTATCGTCGACCTTTTCTATCCGACGATCGTCCTATGTCGTGGTAAAGAGCAGTCGTCCCCTGCTAGGTGATCGTCTTTCACCTTTGATGACCGTCCCTCATCATATATTTCATTTATTATTTGAACTGATGGTCGTCTCCATCGTTGCTTACCTTACTTTGCAAACCTGATGGTTGTCCCCATCATTGACTTTACCTTTAATCCCCAGAGAATCTTGTTGGCCGTCCCCATCATGATCTCTTTATTTCCCAGCATGTCGGTCGTCCCCGTCATTGCTTTATCCCGCAGCAGTCGTCCTCTGCTCGATGGTCATCCTCCATCACCCGCACTTTATAATCATACTATACTTTCTTTTACAATTTATATCCCTTTTCTTCTTCTCCCCAGTGAGTGCAAATTCTGGACTGTCTTTGGTATTCAACCACAAGTTATCTTGTTTGTCTGTTAAGCCTGTCGCTTACATCCTGCACAACTAACTCATGTTTGAATAGGGGAAGCTGTAAACACCCCAAATTTTCCCTCACTAAGTTCACACCATGGCTTGTGATCTTTCATCTTTGCATAAGTTTAAGCATATAATCTCATATTGCATTTTTGTTTCACTGCATTAGTTTAAGTTCATCTACATCTAGGGTTTGTGATCTGGGCAATCCAAGGATCCATCTGAGCCACTCCCAAGGTTTTCAATCATTCCAAAAGGGTCCATGTGTGTTCTATCATCATATTATATCCATCAAATATCAAGGAAGTCAAGAAATCACAAGAACTGGAAAAGCATGGAAGCAGAGCTAGGGTTTCACTTCACAGATGACCTGAAATTAGGGTTTTGGTTTCAGAGGTCATAACCCCAATTTGTTTGGTCATTCTTGTTTCTAATAGTCTCAATATGTTATAAGGATCATGTGTACCAAGTTTGATGAAGAAATTCATTGTGGAAGTCATCTGTTCACTAGGTAACTTCTTGAGCAAGTTAGAGCAAAATCAGGGCATCTGAGGCCCCCAACATTGGAACCAAAGTGGATTTTTCATCAAATTGAAGTTATATGATCTTTATTTGATCATTGAAGTGTTTGGAAGTTCACAAAATTGAAGAAAATTGAGCTAAGCCAAAAGTTGCCAAAAATGGAAATGACTTGTAATGGAAACTTTCCATTTTGGGAAAGTTTTTCAACCTCCTCTTTCTCAACCAAAAATGCTTCAAATGAAAAATTGTTGGTCATGAAAGTTGTAGATTGAATCATTCCCTTTTCAAAAACTACAAGAACAAGTTCTAATTCATTATGGAACTCAAGTTATGGCTTGGCAAAGTTGGCAAAATTCCTATAATTTTCACTTTCACACCAAAGAGGATTTTTTGCAAATTCACATACCAAGTCATTTTGTGACCTCTAATCACTCTCTAAGCATCATACCAACATAATGCAATGCTTTTTGACCAAAGTTGCCCAAAGAATCATG
Source organism: Lathyrus aphaca (assembly GCA_963966055.1). Classification (NCBI taxonomy): domain Eukaryota; kingdom Viridiplantae; phylum Streptophyta; class Magnoliopsida; order Fabales; family Fabaceae; genus Lathyrus; species Lathyrus aphaca. Next base: position 409,897,609 of record OZ014524.1, on the reverse strand, counting down.
CCATTTCATGTCTTGAACTTCAAGAAATTCAAAAGGGGCCAAACTTCCTCAAAATTGCAAAATGATACAAAACCTCTCACACACTTATTGAATCACCACAAAACATGTTCCATGGTTCTCCCTGATCCTTGCTGAGCCAGGACAAGCCAAAAGCCAGCTGCAACATGAGCCCATACCTCAAGTACAAGTTATGTTGACATTTTGGCAACTTGCCCATACCAATCACCACAGTCCACAACAACTCCTCTGACCTATCAAACATTGTTATGTGGACAAAATGCAACTCATAACATACATTTACACAAGGCTAAAACCTCAGAATCACTAAGTTCCCAAAAAATCACCCCAAGAGCAAAAGCTTTCGAAACTCACAGCACACACACTCAAACTTCAAACTCTTTTCATCAATCAACTCAGCTTCACCAAAGGATCATTTCCCACCCTTCATTGCAGCCTAAAAGAATCCCTACACAAAACACGATTTCTGGCCAGCTGAAGAACAACCACTCAAACCAGCCATTATAAACTCCTTCCAAGCATCAAAGCTTCATCAGGAGGTCAAGAGGAGTGGTTTGCACAAAAGAAGAGGTCCAAAAGCTTCAGAGGTGAAAGCTCCAACTCATGTATCAATCTTCAAACTTTTTTCTAGAAGCATGATTTTAAGTTTCTAAAATGTTCCTTATGCCTTGCTGATCACCATGATCTATTTTGTTTTGAAAATGGTTGCGAAATGAGCATGTACTGACTGTCTGAAAGTTTCACCATTTTTATGTTCTTCTTCGAATCTTGAGTTTGAGCCATCAGAAATTTGTTTTGAGGGTAGATTTAGGTTTAGGAAGGTGTGGGGAGTTGATTCGGAGCTTTAGAGCTCCTAAAAAGGCCTAGGGAAAATTTTGTTCTTGAGGGCTCGCCGGAGAAGACGACCGGAACCATTGTTCCGGTCGTCTGAGGTTTGTTTGCCCTAATTAGGGTTAGCTGAGTGATTAGTGTGATTTTGAATCTCAGCCCTTAGATTAGGTTTCGCGCGCGTGAACTAATGGATCAGATCACCTCATTAACCTTTAATTTCCATTTAATTTAATTAATTAGGTTTAGTTAATTAATTAAGCCTGATTTGAATTCCAGCCTTTGGATGTGGCGCTAGTCAATTCCCGCCCCTCAACTTTGAATCTAAACCCTTGGATCAGCTGACTTTCCCTTTAATTCAATTTTTATTTCATTTTATAGCATTTGTTTTGTCCAATTAATTTAAAATACGTAGAAAATTCCAAAAATAGTTTCCTTCTACATTTTAATTTCAAATATTTGTCTCCACCCAAAAACATTTTTATTTTTATTTTTTTCATTAAAAAACCATTTTAAAAATATTTAAATGTTTATTTTAATTAATTAATGGAAATTAATTAATTAAAATACCATTTAGGTTTCTAAAAATTCAAAAAAAAATCACATTCCATCTTAGGACATTTAGAAACATTGTCAAACCATTCATACAAATTTCTTTTTGGTTTTGATCATACTTTGACATTTTTCTTGAATTTAGGGTTCATACAAATCCCTTTTTGGAACCCTAACTTTGAAAATTCTTTTCTGCCTAACCATGAAGGGTTTGACATTGGTTCTTTTTGAATTGTTCTTCATATAACATGTAGTACCTATCATATTTTTTTCACAAATTTATCTTACATTTTCCATTTGATCTTCATTTTCCATCTTAGGGTACCCTAAAAACCTAGTTAACTTAGAAAATTCACAACTTTCTTTAGGTTAAGAGTTAGACCTTCTCCTTTGGGGTGTGATATCATATGGGGTTAGGGTTTCTTTGAGTTCATTTGCAATTTTTATCCTATGATTTGCTTCTGTTTTGACCTTATGCATCTCATGTTGCCTTAAAACCCTAATTTCTCATGTTCATTTGCATTCATCTTGCATATGCATCCATACATGAACTTGCCATGACTTTTCTTGTATTCATATGGAATCTAAGACATCTTAGGACATATTAGAATCATGCTTGATCATTTCTTCATTCATTTTCCATGATATGCATTCATTTCATTCCATAAGTTTTCATAAACTTTCAACTTCAAAGCATGCTTCCTTTGCATTCCATCTCTTGTATGAACATTCATAACACTTGACATGCTTTTGCATCATCTCATAACATCATTTGCATCATGTGTTTGCTTCTGGTTTTGGTTTTGCCTTTGCATATGCCTCATTTTCATTTCATTTCTTTCCTTTATGCTAACATTTTCAGGTGGTATGTAACTTGAGAAGTGAATTTGCCTTCACTTCTCATTTCTCTTCTCATTCTTCTTATGCATTCTTGCTGCATTTTCATTTGCCTTAGAGTGAGCTTTCTCATTCATGTTCATCATTCACTTTCTTTCTCCTAGTTACTTATCTTCTTCAGTGAAGTAAGTAACTTGTTTCTTCTGCTTATCCTCCTTTCATTTGCTTCTTCCTTTGGTGGCTTCTCTGAAGATCTCTTGCAAGCCTTACAAACGATAGGAACATCCAAGCATGACAACAATTAGGGTTTTGATTAGTCCCCCTTTAGATTTTACCTTTGTGTCTTCTTTTTGTCTCTCTTCTCACCTCATCATTAGAGACTAAACCTTTAAGTTTTTAAGACTTTGTGATTAGGGTTATGCATGCATCCTTCTCTTAGGATGGACTGTATAACTTTAATCCTAATTGTTAAACCCTTAACTTGTTTAAACCTCTTAATCAATCCATCTTAATAATCACTAAGACATTAACTTGTAACTTGGGCCTTGCATTAGGGTTCTAATTCTTCCTTTATTGGTTAAGAAGGACTAACCCTAGTGTTAATGGACAAGTACCCCTCAAGTTGTCTTACAAACTTAAAACTCACTTCTTAATCTCACCCTTAATTTAAAATCCATTTAATAAAGATTTGTTTTGTCATGAGGTTAATCCCTAATCATGGATTACGTTGAGGTATCTTCCTCAGCTTAAGTGCTCTCATCTATCATCCTTCTATTATGATGGTGTAATGGGTTCACTAATCCTTGATTATGGCTTAAGCTCATTACCTAACACTAAACAAAAACTCAAAAACATCTAAATAATCACAAGTAGGTTAAAGATCTTAATCCTACATCATCATGGTAATTAAGTTGGGATGTTTATCTCATACTTAAGGTATTCTCATTATCCCTAATCAAAGGTAGGATATGATGAGTTTACTAACCCTTGGTTTAGGCTTAAGCTCATTAACTTATGACAAACACACAAAAAGAAATAAAAGATTGAAAACACAAAAAAACAAACAATAATCGTCTCCTTCGGGTTTCTTTTCTCATCATCTTCATTCATAAACGAGAACTAGCTTCTTCCGTCTAATGCAAGATAATTAACACTCGGGCCAGATGAGTCATACACTTGAGCATAGACAATCAGGAAGTTCACAGTCAATTTATCTTTCAGTCTCCTTGAGTCGAACTACGGTGTCCTGACTTCCTCATTGCACGAGAGGATACGTAAGCATAACTTAACAGTTATCGAACAAAAGTCTTTGTGTCTTCCCCCTTTTTCAGCATTCTTTTAAGCCTCATTCCTGAGCATTTCACTTCACTTTCTTGCACTGACACTTGTACATTCGTTTCCAGCTTTTTGCATACAGATAGCACAGACACTACCCCTTTAAACGCAATCTTTCAAGCGTGGATCCCGTTGAGTACGACGAACAATCTGGGTGCTAATACCTTCCCAGGTTGTAACCAACCCCCTTTCTCAGTTTCTCTGGTTCGCGGCCGTCTTATTCATCTTTTCCTAGGTTTATGCAGCATTACCTTTCCTTTGGGATAAAAATGCCTAACTGGCGACTCTATTCTGTTCACCTTCATTCCTCCTTTCGCCGACCGTTCGCGTCTGTACCCTATCTGACTCGGGTGTCTTTTAGTGGGAGCGACAATTACCCACATGCCTGTTATGGGATTCCCTTTATGCTTTGCTATTGTTGTATGAATTGGCACCCTTCGGGGAATTTTTCATCTTCAGATTTCAAGTTATGATATTTGGCTTGGTTTGAATCTCTAGTTTTTATCCTTACATTGACACAAGGTTCTAAGCACCAGTTCTCCACAATTATCTAATCTAAGCATCATGTGGGGTCTTCTTCCCCAAAGTCTGAATGTTCAAAAGGATATCTGAATATTTTCTCAATAACGGAACGGGGATGTAAAAAAAACCTTGAGAATGAAATGAACACAACATTGCATGCATTCATGTCATTTTCATTTTTTCTTTTGTAGGTTATCCAAATTTCTTAACTTATTTGTTTATTCAGGAAAGATTGTGAGAGCTGCAAAGAGTCGTCTTCTCCGAAACGACACTCCTCTGCACCGATATGATACTCGCTGCAACCAGAGAAACATCATAGACACCGTACATACTGAGCTGAATGAACTTTGCACCAGGATGGATGAGTTTATGACTATGATGCAGGGCATGGCCCAGGGGAAGTAGGAGCTAAGAGCTGTTGTTCTCAGACTTGATCCACCATAGATGGACCCTCTAGTTGTCACTTTGGGTGCTCAGGGAAATCTAATCAACAACAACAGGGGTAACAGACCTCCAACTTCAGAGGGTTGCGGCCCTATTCCTGTTCAGGTGGAAGATCGTCAAGAAGACCAGTTCACCTTGGTCAATGAAGACATGGGCTTTGGCACAAGTGGTAACTCCCAAGACTTTCATATACTGGTTGAGAAATTTAGGGCTTTGGAATGCAGGGATACACTAGGCGTTGATGTTTCTGACATGGGCCTGGTTCAAGGGGTGATTATCCCTCCAAATTTTAAGCCTTTAGTTTTTGACAAATACTACAGAAATTCTTGCCCAAATACTCACCTGTAAGCTTTTTACCGCAAGATTACTGCGCACACCAAAGATGAGAAGCTTTGGATGCACTATTTCCAAGACAGCCTGTCTGGAGGCTCACTGGAATGGTACATAAAATTGGAGAGGACCGCTATTCACAATTGGAAAGAGCTTGCGGAGGATTTCCTCAAGCAATACCAATATAATATTGACATGGATCCAAGTCGGACCCAACTGCAATGTTTGTCTTAAAAGAACTCCGAAAGCTTCAAGGAATATGCGTAGAGGTGGCGCGAAGTCACATCTAGAGTTCAACCACCATTGTTGGAGAGTGAAATGGTTGATCTTTTCATGGATACCCTCCCTGGGCACTTCATGGAAAGGTTAGTAGGTTGTTCATCTAACGGCTTTTCTGACATCATCCTAACTGGTGAGAGAATTGAAAGTTAGATGAAGTGGGGGAAAATTCAGAATAATGGAGCGTCGACCTCTGGAGTCAAGAAACCTTTTGTGAAGCGAATGGAAGGTGAAGTCGGGGCTGTATACACCCATAGGAATATGGGAAATTAGAACTCCTATCATCAGGCATCTCTTGTTACCATTTCTTCTCCTGCAAATCAACAGCAGGTTCAGCAGCCGCAACAACAACATCAACAGAACTACCAACAGCAAAGAGCCCCTTGTCAATACTATCCTCCCATACCAAAGGATAGACATTTCGAGACGCCTCCGATGTCTTATTCCCATCTATTTTAGAACATTCTTCATCTTCAATGATTCAATTGAGAACTTTGGCTCCACCAAAGCCGGGTCAGATTCATGTAGGCTATAACGCTAACACCCATTGCGAGTTCCATCCCGGAGCTCCAGGCCACATTATTGAGAATTGTCAAGCTCTCAAACATATCATCCAGGAAATGATAGACTCCAAGGCAATCAATTTCGCTCCCACACAGAACTTGTTGCAAAACCCCATGCCTCCGCATTGGAAGACCGTAGGAGCTAATGATAATGGTGAGTGTTTGAATTTGATATATGATGTCAATGCCTTGAAGACTTTGTTGTTAGATGTGAAGGGTTGTTTGGTCAAGAATAATATATTTCCGGGCTGCGAAGAGGGTTGTTCAGATTGTGAGAACTCTGTTGATGGTTGCAATCGATTGAGATCGGGGATACAAAGAATGATTGACGAGGGAATTATTGAATTTGACAGAATCGTGAAGGAAGATGAAGTTTCAACAATTACTATCTACTATAATCCAGCACAAATTCTAACACCAGCAAAAGTGGCACCTGTAACATTTACCACTCCTGGACCAATTCCGTACCAAACAGAAAAATTCGTCCCATGGTACTATGGGGCTGAAGTTTACTGTAATGGTAAGAAGCAGGATGTGACCTCTTCCAGCTCAGCTCAACACCAAGTTGAAAATGTTAGAGTTGGAGGGTTCACAAGAAGTGGGAGACTATTTACGCCTGAAATGTTAAGAAACAGTGTGTTGCCACCAAAGGACAATGCAGAGGCCCAAGAAAGAGAAAAGGGCAAGCAAGCCCTAATCAGTGATGTCCCTGTACTAAAGCCTGATATCACGTTTGACAAAGAAGCAGAGGAATTCTTAAGAATCGTTAAAAAGAGAGATTACAAAATAGTTGATCACCTGTAGTAAACTCCCTCCAAGATTTCAATCTTGTCCTTGTTGATGTGTTCAGACTCACATAGGAACGCTTTGCTGAGGATTTTAAACAATGCCTATGTTCCATAAGACATATCAGTAAACCAGCTTGAGACGGTGGTGTCAAGTGTGAACGCCAGCCATGGTTTAGGGTTTACAGATATGGATCTGACCATTGAGGGACACAACTATAACCGAGCTCTACACATTTCTATGGAATGTAAAAGAGTTGTGCTCTCTCATGTGCTTATGGACACGGACTCATCCTTGAATGTGTTGCCGAAGAAAGCACTGATTAAGTTGGACTATGACGGGGCGGTGCTCAGACCCAGCGACTTGGTGATTCGAGCGTTCGATGGCTAAAAAAGGTTTGTCTTTGGAGAAGTGGAACTAACAATCAAGGTAGGAACACAGTTTTTCAATACTACATTTTATGTTATGGATATCCAACCAATGTACAATTGTTTGCTGGGATGACCATGGATACATGCAGCAGGGGTTGTGTCTTCAACCCTCCACCAGAAGCTTATATTTGTCTGGGAAGGACAAATCGTTACAGTGTGCGGGGAAAAATAAATCTTTATTAGTCACTTGTCTTCCTTCAAATATGTAAAGATGGACAGAGAGATTGTTGAAACTCCATGTTAAGCCTTCGAGCCAGTCAGAACCGAGGGTACATCGTCATCATTCGCCTTGTCCGAGGATAAGAAGAAAGGGGTGTCCATCTCATCCTACAAACAAGCCTTGGAGGTTGTAGAATAAGGCACGAATGAGGGCTGGGGCAAAATGATTGAAGTCCAAAAGAAGAAGGATATGTTTGGGATTGGATATAATCTTGGTCAGTCAATGTCAAGTCAGAGCGCTAGAGGTCAAAAGGGCCCGATTACTTTCACAAGTGCATGATGGGTTGATCATGGCAGCATCTGTGTAGTGCAAGATGAAACGGTATATAGTGATTGTTAATATGATGAGTGGATAAAGCCATGTGTCCTGGGTGTGCAACTCCATAATTGGTCAACCGAAGCAATCGTCTCTATCACTCAACCATAAGAGTAATAGTTTTGTTTTTCTATTCTTTTGTATGAAAGCTTTATACATTGCCCGAGGCATAGTAGCTCATTATGAGGGTTCATTGTTTCATAATGCAATAATACAATCATTAATAAAGTGGACGTTTTGGCATTCATTAATTGTGTTCCTTGTCTTTCATTTTATTTTTGTTTTAAAATAAATGGCAATGTTTTTTTCTATGTCTCTCACTTTTTTCTAAACTCTAGCATGAATCATCATTCATGCAGATGCACCCCATCGGGTCTCATCAGTAACAATCTTGCTATGGCTCAATATGAATTCGACAATCCAATTTACCTAGCCGACGAGGAAGGCGAAGAAGATTGTGAATTACTCGAAGAATTAGCCAGAATGCTCAAGCAAGAGGAGAGGGTGATTCATCCGCACGAAGAGGCCATTAAAGTGGTGAACCTGGGTACTGAAGAGGACAAGAAAGAAGTCAAGATCGGGGCCGCTTTGGAAGAGTCTGTAAAGAGTCGTTTGATTTCCATGCTTTGAGAATATGTTGACGTCTTCGCCTGTTCTTACCAGGATATGCCAGGGTTGGACACCGATATTGTAGTGCACAAGTTGCCACTCAGAGAAGATTGCCCGCCAGTGAAGCAAACACTGAGAAGAACTCGACCTGATATGGCTATCAAAATCAAGGAAGATGTTCAAAAGCAATTTGATTCCGGATTATTACCTGTAACAAGTTATCCTCCGTGGGTTGCAAATATTGTACCGGTTCCTAAAAAGGATGGCAAGGTCAGAATGTGTGTGGACTATCGAGACTTGAATCGGGCGAGCCCCAAAGATGACTTCCCACTACTATATATTGACGTGCTAGTTAACAATTCGACCCAATTTTCTGTGTTTTCCTTCATGGATGGCTTCTCGGGCTACAATCAGATGAAGATGTCGCCAAATGACATGGAGAAGACTACTTTCATTACCCCATGGGGTACCTTATGTTACAAAGTAATGTTGTTCGGTTTGAAAAATGTTGGGGCAACATACCAACGGGAAATGGTGACTTTATTCCACGACATGATTCATCACAAGATCGAGGTCTATGTTGATGATATGATCACAAAGTCACAAACAGAAGAAGAACATTTAGTCAACCTAGCCAAGCTATTTGACAGGCTTCGGAAGTTCAAACTGAGATTGAACCCGAACAAGTGCACATTCGGGGTACGTTCTGGAAAGCTGTTGGGCTTTCTTGTTAGTGAAAGGGGGATTAAGGTCGAACATGCGAAGGTGAAAGAAATCCAGGAAATGCCTAAGCCGAGAACTGAGAAAGAAGTATGTGGTTTCTTAGGGAGGTTGAACTACATTGCACGGTTCATCTCTCACCTAACAGCTACATGTGAACCTATTTTCAAGCTTTTGAGGAAGAATCAAGCCATTAGGTGGAATAATGACTGCCAATTAGCTTTCGACCGAATCAAGGAGTATCTGCAAGAATCTCCGATCCTCATATCTCCAGTGTCGGGGAGACCTTTGATCATATACCTCACGGTGCTCGAGGGATTGATGGGATGTGTATTGGGTCAGTATGACGGGTCTGGTCGAAAAGAGCATGCGATCTATTACCTTAGCAAAATGTTTATCGACTGTGAGACACGATACTCACAGCTCGAGAAAACTTGCTGCACTTTGGCATGGGCTGCTCGCCGACTAAGAAAGTACATGTTGACTCATACCATTATGTTGATTTCCAAGATGGACCCTGTTAAATACATCTTTGAAAAGCCAGCTTTGACAGGAAGAGTAGCTTGGTGGCAGATGATTTTGACAGAATATGACATCCAATATACTTCACAAAAAGCTATCAAGGGAAGTTTATTGTCGGACTATCTGGCCCAACAACCAATTGAGGATTACCAGCCAATGAGATTCGAATTCCCATATGAGGACATTATGTTCCTCAAGTCGAAAGACTACGAAGAACTACTCCCGGAGGAGGGGCCAGACCCCGAATCCAAATGGAGTCTGATGTTTGACGGAGCCGTTAACATAAACGGAAGTGGAGTTGGTGTTGTTATTATCTCACCGGAAGGGGTCCATATGCCCTTCACTGCCCGCTTTACATTCGAGTGCACCAACAATGAAGCAGAATATCAAGCCTGTATAATGGGGATAGAGGAGGCGATTAATTTTCTAATTAAGAACCTCGAGATCTTCGGTGATTCAGCTTTAGTTATCAATCAAGTTAATGGAAAATAGCTGGTTTATCAACATCATCTAACTCCTTATAGGGACTATACTAGAAGGTTGTTAAATTTCTTCACGAAATCCAAGTTGCACTATATACCACGGGACGAGAACCAATTTGCTGATGCTTTGGCAACCTTGTCTTCCATGATCAAGGTTCACAGTGAGAACTATGTGCCCAAAATCGATGAGTCTCATCTTGATAGACCAGCATATGTGTTTGCAGTTAATGGTGTTGATGATAACAAACCTTGGTACTATGATATCAAGAAATTTCTGAAATCTCAAGAGTACCCCACAAGGGTATCAAGCAAAGATAAGAAGACCCTTAGGAGGTTGGCAGACAGGTTCTTCTTAAACCAGGATGATGTGCTCTACAAACGGAACTTCGACATGGTCTTACTCTGATGCATGGATAGACACGAAGGAAACATGTTAATGCAAGAAGTTCACGAAGGCTCCTTCGGTACCCATGCTGGAGGAAATGTTATGGCAAAGAAGCTTTTGAGGTCGGGTATTATTGGATCACCATTGAATCCCATTGTTGCAAGTACTCCCACAAGTGCCAAATTTATGTTGATAAGGTGCATGTGCCTCCTAATCCGTTGAGTTTCATGTCTTCACCTTGGCCCTTCTCCATGTGGGGCATTGATATAATTGGAAAGATCGAACCAACCGCTTCTAACGGTCACTATTTCATCCTGGTTGCCATAGACTACTTCACGAAGTGGGTCAAAGCGACGTCCTATGCCAATGTCACCAAACAAGTGGTAGCCCGGTTCATTAAGAGGGATATTATTTGCCGATATGTAATTCCCGAAAGAATCATTACTGACAATGGTTCTAATCTCAACAATAGAATGATGGCATATTTATGTCAGGATTTTAATATCGAGCATCACAACTCTTTGTCGTACCGCCCGAAGATGAATGGCGCCGTCGAGGCGGACAACAAAAACATCAAAAAGATTGTACAAAAGATGGTTGTGACATACAAAGATTGGCATGAGATTTTGCCATTTGCATTGCATGGGTACCGAACATCTGTGCGCATCTCAACCAAGGCAACCCCGTTCTCACTTGTGTACGATATGGAGACAGTCCTACCGATTGAAGTCGAGATTCCTTCTTTAAGGTTAATAAAGGATGTAAAACTTGACGAAGCTGAGTGGCTCCGATTCAAGTACAATCAGTTGAGCCTCATTGAAGAGAAACGCTTAGCAGTTGTATGCCATGGAGATCAAAGGCGAATGAAACGGACATTCGACCAGAAAGTATGGACTCAACGCTACATATCCGGCAACTTAGTGCTGAAAAGGACTCTCCCTCCTCTAATAGATCATAGGGGAAAATGGACACCTAACTATGAAGGTCCATTCGTGGTTAAAAAGATATTCTCAAGCGTAGCCTTAATGTTAACAACCATGGATGGTGAAGACTTCCAGTCCCCTATCAACACAGACGCAGTTAGAAAATACTTCTATAAAGAGACCTGCTGGACAAAAAACAGAATAAGAGTCCAGGCAAAAAAGGGCATCCCGGAGATCCAAAAACAGAATAAAAGGCTCAGGAAAAAGTTAGGGAAATGAACAAAAAAGTGTACACCCGCTGAGTTGAAAAGTCACATCGGACAGCTCAGGCAAAAAAGGGTATTCCAGTGGATTGAAAACCCGAAAGGGCGATCCACGCAAAAGAGGGACTAAAGCGAACAACTACGATCTGTGAGATCTATGATGCATCATCAGTAGTTAAGGATAATTTGAGGGTTAAGTATCAATTCAATCATCTTTCTCAAAATAAAAGCATGCTAAGAGTCTAGAGGACAAACGGGCCATAGCCGGGTCGAAATTTGATGAGATTTTACCTTTCACATTGCCATTAGGATAGTTTATTTCTCTTTTGTGCAATTTCCTCTTTCCAGAGATTGCTTCCCGGTTTAATGCCTATTCATGGCCATTTTCCAATCAATAAAAGTGCAATTCCATTCAATTTTCTCTCATATGTTTTTGTTTCTCATCTACCGTTGATTGATTGCAAAAACGTCCAACAAAATGTGATAAATATTGTGTTGTGAATACATGAATGCTTTATAATATGCATGACAATAAAAACATTAACATATATCTGATGTGTTTGGTGACCGGGATGGTGATTCAGGCCGTGAACCTGGGGCACGCAGGCCAAACTAACTCTCTCTTTTGTAGGTACTATCAGTTGTGTTCATTAACCTACAGGTACCTATGCTGCCAGTAAAGCCATTGCCAGCCCAGAACTTCAGGAAGCCTCTCCTCAGCTGATCATTGATCAAGATTCCTCAGCAAGTCTCATTAGAATATCTCTTCTCCAGCAGAACAACAAGGAGAAAGTTACTTCCTGAGCATAAGGGTATCATTATCTCTTATCCCCAACATGAGATGACGTATTATCTCATCCCTAGTAGGAGGTTCTTCTTACATATCTTTCCCAATGAAAGGTGATCAAAACTCTCATCTTCAGCAGGTAGTATTCCCTTTGGCATTCCCCATCATCCCTAGTAGAGTGGGAAATTAAAATCTTCCCCAGCGAAGTAACAGAAGGTTGCTGATGCTATTCCCAAGAAAAGAGATTCTCTTCTTCAACAGAGAAGTATTCCTCACCAGAGGCTGCTTATATCCAGCAGTATATGATAATTATTCATGCCTTAGCAGAGGTAAAGACAGGGAGAAACCTGATGATTTTCTTCTCGCACAACATTGTTCGCAGTTTTTTCCAATGAAGTTGTTCACCAAAGTCCAATCCTCATTGGTATTTCTTCCCCAAGAAGACGATAATGTATCTGAGGGATTTCCCCAATGGTTTATTCCTCAACAGAGTATCAATAAATCCTTTTCCCCAACCGAGTCAGAAGGATGTCACTTTCCCAACGGAGTGCTGCGAGTAGCGTACCTCTCAAATCAAGTTCATCCCAAATAGGGGCATCATTCTGCAACTTCTCAAAGTCCAAATTATTTGTGGCAATGACAGCCGCTCATAGCCAGTATCATTAACAATATCCCCCGCAGGGTTTCTTTTTCCCCATAGGGATTTATTAAATCAATGCAATGATTATTTCTCCCCCAGTAAAGATGTCTGGGATGCATGTTATATCCTCATCAGGAGATCCCTATGTATTTGCATTTAGTAATCATCATTAAATTTACATCCTTTAAGGAGTAGCATTTCCATCATTAGGGAGCATTACACCATGGAAAAATTCAAACATATGCATACACAGCATAAGCTAGTTTTGGTACCTTGCACAAAAGCCTGAAACATCGCATCTTCAATCAGACTGAAATGTCCCCACAAAGAATGCCAAGTACATTCCTCAGTACTATTACTCTTACAAGTCAATGCTTGTTCTCCCCAGCCGAGTTATCATTCGAGTTATGATAGTCTCTTTTCAAGCTCACTCAAGGTGTGTCTTGTTCGCTTTATCTCCCAAGTGGGATAAATGCTTTTCGATTCAGCCAAGTTTGGTTTCGTACCTTTGAGTTATCATCCAAGTTATGATAGTCTCTTTTCAAGCTCACTCAAGGCGTGTCTTGTTCGCTTTATCTCCCAAGTGGGATAAATGCTTTTTTTATTCCGCCAAGTCCGGTTTCGTACCTTTGAGTTATCATCCAAATTATGATAGTCTCTTTTTAAGCTCACTCAAGGCGTGTCTTATTCGCTTTATCTCCCAAGTGGGATAAATGCTTTTTGATTCCGTCAAATACGGTTTCGTATTGTTGAGTTACCATCCAAGCTATGGTAGTCTCCTTTTTAAGCTTTATCTCCCAAGTGGGATAAATACTTTTCGATTCTGCCAAGTCCGGTTTTATATTGTTGAGTTACCATCCAAGCTATGTTATTCTCCTTTTCAAGTTTTATCCCCCAAGTGGGATAAATAATTTTCGATTCCGTCAAGTTCGGTTTCATATTGTTGAGTTATCATCCAAGCTATGTTAGTCTCCTTTTCAAGTTTTATCTCCCAAGTGGGATAAATACTTTTCGATTCCATCAAGTCCAGTTTCGTATTGTTGAGTTATCATCCAAACTATGGTAGTCTCCTTTTCAAGTTTTATCTCCCAAGTGGGATAAATACTTTTCGATTCCGCCAAGACCGGTTTCGTATCTTTGAGTTATCATCCAAGTTATGATAGTATCTTTTTGAGCTCATTCATGGGGTGTCATGTTTGGGTTGTCATCCAAGAATTAAATTCTTCCCAATTAATTGCATCTTCCCACATTGCAAATTTTCCGGTTTATTCGAGTATTCAATCCCTCCATACCTTGAAAGTCTGAAAGCCATTGCATCATCCCTTCAGGTCTACATATGATTGAATAGGGCAGCTGTAACACCCCAAAATTTACCCGCTCAGTTTCATGGCATTTAGCATATCACATTACATTCATAATTCCACATCCTTGCATAGAATTGAATCATAAGCATTCATGGCTGAGGCATAGGGTTTGTGATCAATGACTGAGGAGCTTGACGATCATCCAAAAGAAATAGAAGGGTCACATGGATTCTCAACATTATTCAAAGAGTTCACAATATCCCACAAGATCTCATTTGATTCCCTAAGTCTTGGAATGAGATGGATTAATCAAAGAATTCAAGCAGTGCAACACCTCCTAACAAAAAGGGCTGAGATTAGGGTTTCTGATTAAAGAGGCTTCCCAAGGAAATTTTGGTCCAAAATTGATCTCATTGTTTTCCACATGATGATAAGTTTCTAGGTTTGAAATATCATCCGTTAAATCATTTCAAAGGATCTCCAATTGGTCAGTTACTTGAAAATCAAGAAATTTGTGAAAAGTCAATTGTGCATAGGAAAAGTTAACCCTTAACTTTTTGAGGTAAAATTCATGAAATTAATGTTACAAGGAGTCCATGGACCAAATTTGATCAAGAAATGATGGAGTAATCATCAAAAATCAAGAAAACTAAAACTTACCATTTTTAGAAAATTAGGGTTTCCAAATATGGCAAGTTTAGGCCATTTTTCAGTCAAGTTTGTAGATGTTTAAGAATTGGCAGAATTTTTGACCAAACAAGAAATGTTCAATTCAGTTCAGAATGTCCTATCAGATGTTGGGACATTATCAAACAGAGTATGTGAACTTATTTCAGGATGTCCTACCAGATGTTGGGACATTGTGTAAATAACTTAAGTTCAGTTTTTCAGGATGTCCCAACAGATGTTGAGACATCTCAGACCTGCTACCAGAATTAATTAATGATTAACTGATCAGAGATATTTAAGGAGTGTTATCTGGAATTAATTAATGATGGATAAAAACAGAACAAGGCGCATCTGTAGGGAGATTTATATTGAAGATTCAGATTAAAACAGAAGACCTAATGCACCTAGAATCTAGGAGGTAACAAACCCTAAATTCAAGGTGGAAGCTGCTGCGCATTAGGGCTGGATCATTCTACAGAAAGCCCAAAATTCAGATACCTATTTAAACAACAGAAACTCATAGAATTGAGTACGAATTTCAGAAGACCAAATAGGGAGTCTAGAGTTTTAATAGCAGATTGTTTTATGTACCACTTTATGAGCTTTTAAGCAAAAGTGCATTTGTGACTTGATTGAAACTGTTAAGTAAGATCAAGCTGTTTTGTTTGAAGGATGTCTTCAATTTCAGTAAACTTGTAAACTTGATCACTGTGTGATTGAGGGGGAGTGAGTAGGGTACTCTTATCTAAGTGAGTCTTAGGTAGAAATTGCATTGGGTAAGTATTAAGTGATAGATTAAACAGGGTGGTTTAAGTCTAGAATTAATATTACTAATAGTGAATTTCCTCCTGGCTTGGTAGCCTCCAGATGTAGGTGTGGTTATACACTGAACTGGGTTAACAAACTTCTGTGTTGTTTACTTTTCCTGCTGTTTAAGTTTTGGTTAAATTTGTCAAATGTCCTATTAAGTGTTGGGACATCTCTTAGGACATCTCATACCTGATCACAGAATTTCAATTGGCATCAGAGCAGGCACCCTGCCTGTTTATACTGGGTGAGATCTAGGGAATACAAATTCTGTAACATGGACAGAGATTTAGGGTCAGTAAATAGACCACCTATACTGGATGGATCTAATTATGACTACTGGAAGCCAAGAATGATTGCATTCTTAAGGTCACTTGACAACAGGGCATGGAGAGCAGTCAATGTTGGATGGGATTACCCTATCCAAGACACCAAAGATGGATCAAAAGTGCTGAAACCTGAAGAAGAATGGAGTAAGGAGGAAGAAGACTCAGCACTAGGCAACTCAAAAACCTTAAATGCTTTATTCAATGGCATTGATAGGAACATTTTCAGACTTGTGCATCATTGTGAGCTGGCCAAAGATGTTTGGGACACTCTCAAAACAACTCATGAAGGAACATCAAAAGTAAAAATGTCAAGACTTCAACTTCTCACCACCAAGTTTGAAAACTTGAGAATGAAGGAAGATGAATCAATTCATGAGTTCTATATGAACATCTTGGATATAGCCAATACTTCTGGAGCTTTGGGAGAAAAGATGACTGATGAGAAGCTTGTAAGAAAGATTCTCAGATCTTTGCCAAAAAGATTTGACATGAAAGTCACTGCAATAGAAGAAGCTCAAGACATATGCTCCATGAAAATTGAAGAACTCATTGGTTCCCTTCAAACTTTTGAGATGGGAATGAATGACACAAATGCCAAAAAGAACAAAAGCATAGCTTTGGTGTCAAATACAGATGAAGAAGAAGATGATGAATCAGCAAATGATAAAAGCTTATCAGAAAACCTTGCCTTGCTTGGAAGACAAGTCAAACAAATTCTCAGAGGAATGGAAGGCAAATCCAAACCTAGTGGAAGAAACACAAGCTCTGAGAACAGAAGACCTTATGATGCTAACAAAAGATTAAAGTATGCTGAAAAGATCAGTCAAGATAAAGGAGTCAAATGCCATGAATGTGAAGGATATGGACATATCAAGTTTGAATGTCCTACCTACTTAAAGAGGCAAAAGAAAGGACTCTCTGTGACCTGGTCTGATGAAGACTCAGGAGAGTCAGAAGAAGAATCAACTAAGCATTTTACTGCTCTAGCTGGACTGTGTGAATATGATAGTGATTCCAGTTGTGGAGAGCTTAATTATGAAGAACTTGAGCAAGCATTCAAAGATCTATACAAAAGAAGCTCTGAAATATGCAGTGAGGTTATAAAGCTAAAGAAGCAGAATGAGGTATTAGAAGATGAAAAAGCAAGTGATCAAGTAATCATTGATACCTTGAAAAGTGAAGTAACTCTTCTCAACTCTAAGTTGGAACATATGTCAAAATCTGTTAAAATGTTGAACAGTAGCTCAAATACACTGGATGTTATTCTCAGCAATAATAAACATTCAGGGGACAAAAGTGGACTGGGATATAACAGAGATGAAGCCAGCTCTAGCAAAGCTACTGCAAAAACTACACAGTCAAACAAGATGTCCCAACAGATGCTTCAACATCAGAACACAAAGGCAAACATAATGTTCCAACAGATGTCTAAACATTCTGGAAAGAACAAAATGAAGAAGAAGTATCAAAGATGGAGATTCCATCACTGTGGAAGATTTGGGCATATAAAACCTCACTGTTATAAGTTACATGGATATCCAAATCAGGTGTATCAGCAATCTTCCAAACAAAAAGTAGAAGGTACCAAGAAAGAGCTGCATAATCAGCAATCTCCTAAGCAGAAGACAGAGGTCATCAAGAAGGTTTGGAGACCAAAATCTGACTCTCAGACTAATCAAAGTCACATACCCAAGAACAAGATCAACAATCAAGCTTGGAAATCAGCTGAACAACACATAGGGCAGAGGCATCAAAAGAAATCTCAACTCATCTGGTCAAAGAAAAGTACTGCATACATAGCACATACATCTCTGAGAGTATCAGCTAAAGAAGACTGGTACTTTGACAGTGGATGCTCAAGACACATGACTGGATTGAAGAATTTGCTAGTAAACTTAAAATCACATTCATCCAGGTTTATTACCTTTGGAGATGGAGCTAAAGGAGAAATCAAGGGAGTTGGAACCTTGGATTGTCAAGATGTTCCAAGACTAGATGATGTGCTGCTAGTTAAAGGTTTAACTGCTAACCTGATCAGCATAAGTCAACTATGTGATCAAGGATACAGTGTAAACTTTACCAAATCTGAATGTATAGTGACTAACAAAGAACAAGAGGTTGTCATGAAAGGAGCCAGATCTAAAGACAACTGTTACATGTGGGAATCCCAAAATCTCAGTCTCACTTCAACCTGCTCTCTAGCTAAAGAAGAAGAAGTGAAACTGTGGCATCAAAGACTAGGTCATCTTCATTTCAGAGGCATAAAGAAGATCATATCTATGGATGCTGTAAGAGGTATTCCTAAACTGAAGATTGATGATGGCAAAATATGTGGTGAATGTCAAATAGGCAAGCAAACCAAGATGTCCCATCCAAAGCTCCAACATCTGACAACTTCCAAAGTTTTGGAACTTCTACATATGGATCTTATGGGACCTATGCAGGTTGAAATTCTTGGTGGTAAGAGGTATGCCTATGTTGTGGTTGATGATTTTTCAAGATATACATGGATAAACTTCATCAAAGAAAAGTCAGATGTATTTGATGTATTCAAAGAATTATGTCAAAGATTGCAAAGAGAAAAATCCAGATGTGTGATCAGAATAAGAAGTGATCATGGAAAAGAATTTGAGAATCAAAAGTTCTTAGATTTCTGCTCTTCAGAAGGAATCAATCATGAGTATTCTTCACCTATCACTCCTCAACAGAATGGGATTGTTGAAAGAAAGAATAGAACTATTCAAGAATCAGCAAGAGCTATGATCCATGCTAAAAAGTTACCTCTGTATTTCTGGGCTGAAGCTATGAACACTGCCTGCTACATCCATAACAGAGTTACTTTGAGAAAAGGAACCCTGTCCACAATATATGAAGTCTGGAAGGGCAGAAAACCCACTGTGAAGTACTTTCATGTGTTTGGAAGTAAATGCTATATTCTGGCAGATAGGGAGCAAAGGAGAAAAATGGATCCTAAAAGTGATGAAGGGATTTTCCTTGGATACTCTATAAACAGCAGAGCATATAGAGTATTTAATTACAGAACAAAGGTTATCATGGAGTCCATAAATGTGGTAATTGATGATGTTTCTACAGATGTCCCAGAAGATGTTGGAACATCTGCTGATATCAAGATTGAAGCTGAAGAAAAGAATGATCAATATATCTTTACTCAAACTGATACAAGGACAGAAGAATCAAGCAAACCTCCCTCCATCAGAATACAGAAGAATCATCCCAAAGATTTAATAATTGGTGATCCCAACAGAGGTGTAAGCACTAGATCAAGAGAAGTGATTTCAGGTTCTTGTTTTGTTTCCAAAATAGAACCTAAAAATGTCAAGGAAGCTCTCACTGATGAATACTGGATTTGTGCTATGCAAGAGGAATTAGGTCAATTCACAAGGAATGAAGTGTGGAATCTTGTACCTAGACCTGATGACATAAATGTGATTGGTACAAAATGGGTGTATAAGAACAAGTCAAATGAACAAGGAATTGTTACAAAGAACAAAGCTAGACTTGTGGCTCAAGGATACACTCAAATTGAAGGAGTAGACTTTGATGAAACCTTTGCACCAGTAGCAAGGCTTGAATCAATAAGACTACTATTGGGAATTGCTTGCATCTTGAAGTTCAAGCTATTTCAAATGGATGTGAAAAGTGCCTTTCTTAATGGTTATCTCAATGAAGAGGTATATGTAGAACAGCCTAAAGGATTTGTTGATCCAAGCTGTCCAAATCATGTATACAAATTAAAGAAAGCACTGTATGGTCTGAAGCAAGCTCCAAGGGCATGGTATGAAAGACTAACCACATATCTTATCCAGCAAGGATACAGAAAAGGTGGGATTGATAAAACCCTGTTTATTAAAGATGAAGAAGGAAATGTCATGATTGCACAAATATATGTTGATGACATTGTCTTTGGTGGGATGTCTGACAGGATGGTCAAACATTTTGTCAAGCAGATGGAATCTGAATTTGAAATGAGCCTAGTAGGAGAATTAACCTACTTTCTTGGGCTGCAAATAAAGCAAATGGAAGACTCAATGTTCATCTCACAAAGCAAGTATTCCAAGAACATAGTCAAGAAATTTGGAATGGAAAATACTGCTCACAAGAGAACTCCTGCCCCCACACATTTGAAGCTGACTAAAGATGAAAAGGGTGAGAATGTAGATCAAAGCTTATACAGAAGCATGATTGGAAGCTTGTTATACTTGACTGCTAGCAGACCAGACATTGCTTTTGCAGTAGGAGTTTGTGCAAGATATCAAGCTGATCCAAAAGTCAGTCATCTTAATCAAGTCAAGAGAATCCTTAAATATGTTAATGGTACTTGTGACTATGGCATAATGTACTTTCATGGTTGCAAACCAATTCTCACTGGCTTTTGTGATGCTGATTGGGCAGGAAGTGCTGATGACAGAAAAAGCACTTCAGGAGGATGCTTCTTTCTAGGAAACAATCTGATTTCTTGGTTCAGTAAGAAACAGAATTGTGTATCCTTATCTACAGCTGAAGCTGAGTATATAGCAGCAGGTAACAGTTGTTCTCAGTTGGTTTGGATGAAGCAGATGCTCACTGAGTACAATGTCCCACAGGATGTCATGACATTGTACTGTGATAACTTAAGTGCAATCAACATATCAAAGAATCCTATCCAACATAGCAGGACAAAGCATATTGATATCAGACATCATTTCATCAGAGATCTTGTAGAAGAAAAGGTGATTTCATTGGAGCATGTAGCTACAGATCTGCAGTTAGCTGATATCTTTACCAAAGCATTGGATGCTACACAATTTGAGAACTTAAGGGGCAAACTTGGAATCTGTTTATGTGATATTTAGCAGTTAATGAGATGTGCCAACATGTCATATGACATTGCATGGCATAAGGTCCAGATGGCAAAACCAGTCTGGACAAGATCCTTGGGAATTCCATCCCTAATCATTTGCACTGTAACGGTTACTTATTTAGTAACTACTTATAAGCAGCTATCAAGATTCCCATCATACTATCACAAGCGAATCACATTAACTAGCATTCCTTCAGAAATCATAAACCCTAAAGCTGTTCATCTATCTTCCTCTACAATGTCTCAAAACCCTAAAACTACTGAGGAAGTTCTCAACCAGGAAGACGTAGTTCATGCCACTCCCATCTCTGTGGTACCAATGCAATCAACACCATTGGACGAACTCAGGGGAAGCGCTTCTCATACTAAAAAGGCAAGAACTCCAAAGAGAGGTAAAGATCAAGTCAGAAGCAAAGCTAAAGGCATTCCCTCTCCTGCTAACATGCCCCCAAAATCCTCCAAATATGTTGATGATTCCATCAAGGAGATTGTCAACCAAATTCTCTTTGAACAAAGAGTGGTGAGTGGGATCTCAGTTCCTTTGAATACCATGCCTACACCTCAAGAAGAACTAGCTCAAACTGCAGAGGACACTCCTGCAGAACAAGATGTCCCAAGAGATGTTGGAACATCTGCAGAAGAGAAAGAAAATTCATCTGATGCTGATACTGAACAGACTGAGGACCAGAAAAAGGTCTCAAGTGAAAGTGATAAAGAAACCTCTGAGGATCAGATCAAAGCATCAAATGAAGATCAAATCCCTGCTGATCAAAGAACTGAAGGAGAGACTGCTCATTCTCCTCCAGTGGTCAATCTGGAGCAGGACTCTGATGCAGAAATCATATCATCTGTTAAACCAAGCATAGCCAAGAGGCTAAGATCCAGGAAAGGCAAGATGCAAGCTGAAGCAGCAATCCCTGAGAAGAAGAAGGCTAGTCCAAAGAAAGGCAAGGCTAAAGCTACCTTTGGTCCAACAAAACCATGGAGCAAAGTTCAAACCCAGAAGAGAAAAGCTGCCACACCATCAGATTCAGATGTTGGATCAGATGTCCCAACATCTCCTCCCAAGAAGAGACCAGCACCTTCCAGAGCTTCAACTGCTGTTCCAGAAGCTCCTTTGGACAACATATCATTCCATCATGTCTCCAGTGTCAACAGGTGGAAATATGTGTATCAAAGAAGGGTTGCCCTGGAAAGAGAACTGAGCAGCAATGCACTTGAGTGCACAGAACTGATAGACCTCATCTCTGCTGCAGGACTGTTCAAGACAGTCTCAGACCTCTCTCCCTGCTATGAACTTCTTGTCAAAGAGTTCATTGTGAATCTTCAGGAAGATTGTTCACATGGTAAGTCCTCTGAATTCCAAAAAGTTTTTGTTAGAGGTAAATGTGTACAGTTTTCCCCTCAAATCATCAATCAGTACCTAGGAAGAGAAACAGATGAACCAAATGAGCTAGGTAAGACAGATAATCAAGTCTGTAAGGTGATCACTGCAAACCAGGTCAAGGCATGGCCTGTGAAGGGAAAGCTCTCAGTGAGCATGCTTACCAGAAAATATGCCATGCTGAACAGGATTGGTACAGCTAACTGGGTGCCTACCAACCACACCTCTTCAATCTCAACTGGTCTGGCCAGATTCATCTATGCTGTGGGAACTCAAACCAAGATGGACTATGGAGCTTTTATCTTTGATCAAACCATGAAGCATGCCAGCTCCTCAGCAACAAAGCTTCCAATAGCCTTTCCATCATTGCTGTGTGGTATAGTGCTCAATCAATACCCTGGCATTCTCACTGACAAGGATACAGAATGCAAGAGAGAGAGCCCCCTGGCTTTTCACTACAAATTATTCCTCAGTCATCATGCAGCAGATGTTGAAGCACCTTCTGGGACATCTGCAGGTCCTTCAACTGCTAAGAATCCAATCTCCAAGAAGGCTTTAATTGCTGAACTCAAAAGCACCTGCAAAGAGCTTGAAGCTAGAAAGCAGAAGCTTGAGGAAATCATTCAAAGGTTGGAGAGTGAAGAAGACCAGAAAGCTGCCTCTGATGAAGAAAGTGAAGCTGATGAAGATAGTGGAGCTGATGAAGAAACAGAAGCTGATGAAGAGACTGAGAGTGATGAATCTGAGTGATCAATGTATGTGAGGCATATGTAATGACAACAATGTATTTCTGGAATAGTGTCTTTGGCCCCTAATTTTGTGTCTACCAAGGGGGAGAACAACAACAAATTGTATTGCTGTTTAATTATGAATGAAAAATTCTGGTTGTTTGCTTCTGAACTGAATAAGTTTTTCTGTTGGATAAGACTGGATACATATATGTTTGAGGGGGAGTAATCTCAAATAAGAATCAACAGAAAAGTAATGCTATACTCTGATAAAAGGAACTTCTGCTGCACTCTGATAACCAGAAAAGATGTTAGCCAAAAATTAGCCAAAGGGGGAGTTTGTAGATGTTTAAGAATTGGCAGAATTTTTGACCAAACAAGAAATGTTCAATTCAGTTCAGAATGTCCTATCAGATGTTGGGACATTATCAAAAAGAGTATGTGAACTTATTTCAGGATGTCCTACCAGATGTTGGGACATTGTGTAAATAACTTAAGTTCAGTTTTTCAGGATGTCCCAACAGATGTTGAGACATCTCAGACCTGCTACCAGAATTAATTAATGATTAACTGATCAGAGATATTTAAGGAGTGTTATCTGGAATTAATTAATGATGGATAAAAACAGAACAAGGCGCATCTGTAGGGAGATTTATATTGAAGATTCAGATTAAAACAGAAGACCTAATGCACCTAGAATCTAGGAGGTAACAAACCCTAAATTCAAGGTGGAAGCTGCTGCGCATTAGGGCTGGATCATTCTACAGAAAGCCCAAAATTCAGATACCTATTTAAACAACAGAAACTCATAGAATTGAGTACGAATTTCAGAAGACCAAATAGGGAGTCTAGAGTTTTAATAGCAGATTGTTTTATGTACCACTTTATGAGCTTTTAAGCAAAAGTGCATTTGTGACTTGATTGAAACTGTTAAGTAAGATCAAGCTGTTTTGTTTGAAGGATGTCTTCAATTTCAGTAAACTTGTAAACTTGATCACTGTGTGATTGAGGGGGAGTGAGTAGGGTACTCTTATCTAAGTGAGTCTTAGGTAGAAATTGCATTGGGTAAGTATTAAGTGATAGATTAAACAGGGTGGTTTAAGTCTAGAATTAATATTACTAATAGTGAATTTCCTCCTGGCTTGGTAGCCTCCAGATGTAGGTGTGGTTATACACTGAACTGGGTTAACAAACTTCTGTGTTGTTTACTTTTCCTGCTGTTTAAGTTTTGGTTAAATTTGTCAAATGTCCTATTAAGTGTTGGGACATCTCTTAGGACATCTCATACCTGATCACAGAATTTCAAAGTTCAAGAGAGGCTTTCTCCCAAAATAAAAGTCAAATGAAAATTTCACTTGGGCTGTTTGAAAGAGGATATCCTAAGCTTCAAATCCATAGGTGGAACATGTTTATGGGATTAAAATTGAAGAAGTTATGATCAATCAAAGTTTGATCAAATTAGGGCAAACTAGGGCAAAACCCAAGTCATGCCTTGCATCCTGCGCGTGCCAGACAAGGTATTTCTTCAAACATGTGGTGTGCAACATGTAGGCCTCAATTACTCCATCAAGATGACCTCAAATGAAATTTTTCCAACATCAAAGTTGTTCATTGTTGCATTTTCTACAACTTTATGTTGGAGGATTTTTCATATGATCAATTGTTTGAGAGTTAAGAAGGGTCAAAGTCATGTCCTAAACCTGGTCAGTCACAAGGCATTTTGTGCAATGGCATGACAAGTCATGCAGACTAATCTTGCAGCCTCATAACATGATGTTCAATGGTCATTTTGAGGTACCTAGAGGTATTGTTTCATCATGAGTTCAACATCAAACATGTTATATGTAACATTGCCTTCAATTTGAGCACAAAAAGCACATGGTTTGATAGCTTGAGCTTGAAGAAATCATCCATGGAAGATCAACGTATCATAACTGGTTTCTTGCTGCATAAGCTATTGAATCCAATAAGGTTTTCAAAATCAGTTCAGTATGTACATTCCATTGCATCATGTTATGTTCAAATTCGTCACACTTGAGAAGGGAGCATTATCTCATGGTGCATGATCATACCAAGTACCATGTATTCTTTGAAATCTAAGCCAAAGAAGAAATACCAAACATGATAAGCATGTTGCTTTTCCTTGATCAATTCAGTCACCATGCATTTCATTAATCCTCAGTGTAACACAATGGGAGAACTGACTTGGTGTTTTTGTTTGACAAAAACATGTGCGGATAGCAAGAGTCGCCACCAACTTTTATTTTATCCAACATGAAAGATTATAAAAGAACAGGAAAAACCTTTTTAAATTTTTTTGAGTTCGGGGGGTAGGTTATATAAAGGGAAGGTATTACCACCCTTTATATCCATGGTTATCTATGGGCTCTTAGTTACTTAGATAACTTGTTTGTTTGAAATGAAAAGTGAAGTGTGTGTTTAGAAATTTTCATAAGTCTTTGTAATGATCCTCGTCTGGATGTATACAAAGCTTTGAGTTTTTGAAAATTGTTTGAAAGTGAGGTGTGAAAAAGAGTTTTGAAGTGTGAGCAAGTAACTAAGAACTACCTACCCTAGACTGGTCTTTGATGTTTCTTTATTTCCTTTCAAGGGTAAGACTGTCCTTACTATTAAGGAGTAAGTAGTCATTTACCTTGGATTTATTAAGGGACGGGCGTAGGGTCATCGTATGGTCAATGAAAGCAATCGGTAGGGGTGTCTTTTGCAATTTGTAGGGACTATCATCATTTATTCCATAGGGTCATTGAGGGACAATATCATATATTCCGTAGGCAACTTCGAAGGGACTCTGATCTTTTTAACTTTAAAGGGACTTGATGATTTATCTATTTGAAGGGACATTGCTTAAGACACTCCTATTTTCGAGGGACTTGACAGTATTAAAGGCAACCAAGAGGGGAACCCTAGAAAGTGCAGATGTGATCATAGACCGATCGACTTACGTGTGTGAATCTTGTTTTCAGATATTTATCTTGATAATTAGTTTTCTAAGTCCATTATTCAGTTAATTCTTGGCACGCTCTATGTTACTAACCACACAATAAATATAAAAATAATGGAAGAAATTAAAAGGCAGAAAAAATAAAAATTCCTACACTATTACATGGCTTCGCGGCAATTACATAATAATAATGGCGGAAAATAAAACCTAAATATTACAAAGGTGAAGCAGTTACATAATAATAATGGCGGAAAATAAAACCTAAATATTACAAAGGTGAAGCAATTACATAATCGGGCAAACAATGAATGAATAACATAATTATGAGTGAAAATAGGAAATAAAATAAAATAATAAAAAAAAGGTTTGCAAATTAGGGTTAAGGTTTATAAAAATAATTTAGGTTTAGAAATTTTTTAGGGTTTAGGTTTCTAAAAAATTTTAGGGTTTGAGAAAAAATAAATTTAAAATCAACTAAATCCTAATTACTTAAATTAATTATAAATTTATTTACTAAATTAATAAAAACATTAAAAAAAAACTAAATTTTTATTGAAAATTAATTTATTAAGAATATTTTAAGTTAATGAATTGTTTTTAAGAAGTTAGTTAAGAATTAAGATGGTTAGTAATTTAATTAGTTAATTAATCATAATTATAAAAATAGTTAAAGAAAATATGAAAACTAAAAAAGAAAGAAAAGAAACAGGTCATAAAAATAATGGGGGGAGCCTAGATTCGAACTCGCTCCCCCAAGCTTCAAAAGGCATAACTTCATCCACTGGGACACGCACATGCATGTGTTAAAAGAATAGGAAAACAAATATATAAAATAAACCAGTATTTTAAATTCAAAATACGTGCCCAGAGGCCATCTTCTTCGTGCGTCTGTCTGGTTAGCCTTTACCTACGGTTTTCCGTCACTAAAGGTTTTAATGACGGATATTCTTCGTCACTATAAGACCCGCGTAATCAAACATCAATAATACAAAAAATAAATGAATTCCAATGATTCAAACCAACCAATATCAGTCCATTAGGTCCAAATAACCCATTAATTTGGTCTAAGCTTTTTTTATCGAAACCCCCAATTTGCGATTTCAAAAACCCTAGCCATGGCGTTTTGTGCGTTTGGCCATAAAGCTCCAATCTAATCATCCATAAACGTTCTTTGCTTCATAACAAACAACATTAAACAATCAAAAACAATTTATAATGAGTAAATTACTGAAATAAAAAAAATAAAGAACAAGCATAAAAAGTGATTTGGTTTCGATGTTCGATGATGTTTTGGATGATGGTGATGCTTGCAATATGTTCAGAATCCTTCAAGGATGCGAATGCAACCTTTGGAATGCTTTGAAAGTGCTTGGAATGCCAAAACTGAAAATTGAATTTCTTGAAAAAATTTGAGTTTGAAAAGTGCTCTCTTCGTTCTGAATTCGTGTGCAATCCTTATGTTCTTGTTATGCTTATGTAGTAGAATGATTTTAGGTTAAAATTTGGGCCTTGTAGGCATGGATTTCAATTGCTTGATGATGAAGAAACCAACTTGTTATTTTTATCCAAAAAATCAAATATTATAATTCCATATGAGTTTTGCATGAATTTGGAGTGTATCAATCACTTTTAATGTCATATATTTGATCCCAAAACAAAACTTCAAATCAAATATTTGATTTTCATAATTTATTTTAATTAAAAATGATTTTAAATGATTAAAATAAAAAATAATAAAGAATAAAATAATTAAAATCAGAAAAATGGTCATTGGGTCGTGGATGGACTTATCTTCAAGTTTGGATTGAAATATTATAGGCCCATTTGGAAAGAATTGAAGTTATGGCCTTTTTTTGCTTCATACACCTCTTAAAAATTACCCAACTTCAACAACGCATAATGTAAACACCCAAAATTTTCCCTCACTAAGTTCACACCATGGCTTGTGATCTTTTCATTTGCATAAGTTCAATCATATCATCTCATATTGCATTTTTACTTCACTGCATTGGTTCAAAGACATATGCATCTAGGGTTTGTGATATGAGCAATCCCTGAGCCTTCTGAGCCACCCCAAAGGTCTTCAATCATCTCAAGAGGGTCCATGTATGTTCAATCATAATATTATATCCTCCCAAGATCAAGAAAGTCATAAAATCACAAGAACTGGCAAGGCATGGAAGCAAAGCCAGGTTTAGCTGCACAGATGACCTAAAATTAGGGTTTTGGTTTCAGAGGCCATAACTCCAAATTTTTTGGTAATTCTTGTTTCTATTGGTCTCAATATGTTATAAGGATCATGCATACCAAGTTTGATGGAAAATTTCATTATGGAAGTCATCTGATCACTGGGTAACGTCTTGAGCAAGTCAGAGCAAAATCAGGGCATCTGAGGCCCCCATCAATGGACCCAAAGTGGATTTTTCATCAAATTGAAGTTATATGGTTTTTATTTTATCATTGAAGTGCTTAGAAGTTCACAAATTTGAAGGAAAATGAGCAAAACCAAAAGTTGCCAAATATGGAAATGACTTGTAATGTAAACTTTCCATTTTGGGAAAGTTTTTCAACCTCCTCTTTCTCAACCAAAAATGCTTCAAATGAAAAATTATTGGTCATGAAAGTTGTAGATTAGATCATTCCCTTTTCAAAAAGTACAAGAACTTGACCTAATTCATTTTTGAACTCAAGATGTGGTTTGTCAAAGTTGGGAAAAATCACATAAAAATCACTTTTACACCAAAGAGGCATTTTGCAAAATGCTATGATAAGGCATTCTAAAGGCTTCAAATATGCACAAATACTTCACAACATGCTCATGTGACCTCTAAGGATCAAATTTGTGCTTTGAATCATTCCATTTCATGCATTGAACTTCAAGTAATTCAAAAAGGGCCAAAGTTCACAAATTTGCAAAACCCCCATATCTTTGTCACAACTTGCTGATTTGCCTCAATCTCATTTCCATGGTCCTCCTTAATCACAGCTGCACCAGGCATGCCCTTGTCCTTGGCCTGAAACAGCCCATACCTCAAAGGACACATAACCTTGACTTTTTGCAAAACAAGCCATACCAATCAGCATAGCCCACACCAACTCCACAGGCCTATCACAACTTGATACATGGACCAAATATAAGCCATTTGACACAAGAACACAGCCAGAATCATCAGCATCACCATAGTTCACAAAAAACCCCTCTTATACATTTTCATTCGAAACTCTCAACATAAACATCAAAGCTTAAAAATTCTTCCACCATTCATCTTCAAATCCATCACTGATCACAAACCACCCTTCACTTTGCCCTAAAAGCCACCATACACCAAATACGATTTTTCCCCCTTTTGAACTGAGCTTCACTGAACTTCAAAGAGAGGACACAAACACTTCAGCAAAGCATCAAGGAAGCTCAAGGGAGGTCAGAGGAGGTTGTTTGCATCAAGCAGAAGGCCCAGGCAGCTCCATTGGCAAATCTCCATCTCAGGTATCTTCTTGAAACTTTTTTCAAGAAATCCTTCCTTTATTTATGAGATGGTAGAGTTTGTTCTCCTGATTACATTGAGCTTTGTAGTTTTGAAAATGATTGAGTATTGACTGTGTATGCATGTTCTGAAATTTTGTCCATTTTTATGTTCTTGTTCGAATCTTGATTTTGGTGAAAGATAAATGGATTATGATGCTGGATTCTTGCTCTATGGGGTCTGGGGATCGTTTCTGGAGATTTTGGGGGTTTGTCATGGCCTAGGGAGTGAGATAACAATTCTCAGGAAAGGGGGTGGCCGGAGAAGATGACCGGAGGTCATTTCCGGCCACCTGAAAGTAATTAGGGTTTTTAATTAGGTTTAGGGCTTTGTTTGAATCTGGGCCGTCTGATCACCCTTTCCCGCGTGCATTGGATGGTGTAGATTTGGTCATTAGTTTTAAATTAGGTTTAATTAAGTAAATAATCAGGATTAATGAAGTTTGAATCTGGGTCGTCCAGATGCGCGCCCAGTCAAACTTTTCAAGCCCAGATTAGATCATGTCCTTCCCTTTTGCTTACTTTTCCTTTTATTAATTTTTATTTAATTTTTTGTATTTTAATTTGTACGAATTTTTAAAAATAGTAAAAATAGTTTAAAAATTCTGAAAATTTTTTATCCAACATTTTATTAATTCTCAGAACCCAAAAATATATTTTTTTTTTTGCATTAAAAAAATTATTTTTAAATCATTTAAATGTTATTTTTAATTAGTTAATGAGAATTAATTAATTAAAAATACATTTAAGTATTTAAAAATCACAAAAAAAAATTCAGAGAACATTCTTAGGCATTTAGAAACATTTACAAACTCACCACACAAATTTCCTTTTGATTTTGATCATACTTTGACATTTTTCAAATGAATTAGGGTTCTTAAATTTGCATATTTTTAACCCTAACTTCAAAAATTCATAACTTTTGAACCAAGTTGAGTTTGTAAATGATTCTTTTTGCATTGTGTTATGAATGGTTTCAAGCATCTTAAAACATTTTTGTTTCATTTTTATCTTTCATTTTCAATTTGTTTGGCATTTTACCTTTAGGATCACCCTTAAAACCCTAGAAATTTAGAAAAATCATAAGTCCTTCTAGGTTAAGCTTATGACCTCCCCCTTTGGATGGTAACTTAGTATAGGTTTAGGGTTCCTTTAAGTCCATTTTCAATTTTTATCTCATGTTTTGCTTCTGTTTTTGAATTGTGCATCTCACATGTTCATATAACCCTAATTTTGCATCTCATTTGCATCCATCTTGCATAAACTTGCATACATGAACTTGCCATGACATTTTGTACATTCACATGACATATAATACCCTTAGGACACATTAGAATCATGTTTGATCATTGCATCATCCATTTGCCATGTTATGCTTTCATTTCATTTCATGTGCATTCATGAACTTTCATGCCTCTTATATGCTTCATTTGCATTCTTATCCTTTGTATGATCATCTTCATCTCATGACATAGATTTGTATCATCTCTTTGCATCATTAGCATCATGAACATGCTTCTGGTTTTGATTCCATCTTTGCATTTCATTTCATTTTCATTTCATTTCATTTCCTTTTGCTAACTTTTCAGGTGGTAAGTGTTTGAGAAGTGAATTTGCCTTCACTTCTCACAATCTCTTCTCATCTCTCTTATGCATTCATTGCTGCATATTACTTTTGTATTAGAGTGAGCTTGCTCATTCATGTTCCTTCCTCACTTTCTTTCTTCAAGCAACTTATCTTCTTAAGTGAAGTAAGTTGACTTGCTTCTTTCTGCTTATCCTCCTTCCATCTTTCTTCTTCCTTGGTGGCTTTTCCTGAAGATCTCTTGTAAGCCTCATAAACCCTAGGAATACCCAAGCATGATAACAATTAGGGTTTGATTAGTCCCCCATTAGTTTTACCTTTGTGTCATCTTTTGTGTCTTCTCTTCTCATCTCATAATCAGGGACTAAACCTTAAAGGTTTTAAGGCTTGGTGATTAAGGTTATGCCTGCATCCTTCTCTTAGGATGGAGTGTATAACTTTAATCCTAAGTGTTAAACCCTTAATGTGTTTAAATCTCTTAATCAATTCATCTAATAATCACTAATACATCCAGCTTGTAACTTGGGCCTTGCATTAGGGTTCTAATTCTTCCTTAATTGGTTAAGAAGGACTAACCCTAGTGTTAATGGACAAGTCCCTCTATAGTTGTCTTACAAACCATAAAATCTACTTCTTAATCTTACCATTAACTAAAATCCATTTAATAAAGGTTTTGTTTTGTCATGAGGTTAATCCCTAATCATGGATTAAGTTGGGGAGCCTTTCTCAGCTTAAATGTTCTCATCTATTATCCTTCTATTAGGATAGTGTAATGGGTCCATTAAATCCTTGATTATGGCTTAAACTCATTACTTAACACTAAACAAAAACTCAAAAAACATCTAAGTCAATGCAAGTAGGTTAATGTTCTTAATCCTACATCATGGTGATTAAGTGTGAGGTGTTTACTTCATACTTAAGGTATTCTCATTACCCCTAATCAGAGGGAGGATGTGATGAGTTTACTAACCCTTGGTTTAGGCTTAAGCTCATTTTCTTATAACAAACTCCAAAAGAAATTAAAGATTGAAAACACAAAAACAAACAATAATCGTCTCCTTCGGGATTCTTTTCTCATCATCTTCACTCACAAACGAGAACTCGCTTCTTCCGTCTAATGCAAGACAGTTTGCACCTGAGCCATACAGGTCATACACTTGAGCATAGACAATCAAGCAGTTCACAAGTCAATTTATCTTTCAGTCTCTTTGAGTCGAACTACGGTGTTCTGACTTCCTCATTGCATGAGAGGATATGTAGGCATAACTTAATTGTTATCGAACAAAAGTCTCTGTATATTCCCCCTCTTCCAGCTTCATTCTTTTAAGCCTCATTTCCTGAGCAATTCATTTCACATTTCATTTACACTGACACTTGTATCCTTTTTAGCTTTTGCACACAGAATAGCACTGACACTACCCCTTTAAACACAAATCTTTCAAGCGTGGATCCCGTCAAGTACGACGGACAATCTGGTTGCTAATACCTTCCCAGGTTGTAACCAACCCCCTTTCTCAGTTTCTCTGGTTCGCAACCGTCTTATCCATCTTTTCCCAGGTTTATGCAACATTACATTTCCTTCGGGATAAAAATGCCTAGCTGGTGACTCTTTTCAGTTCATTTTCATGTTCTCTCTTTCGCCGACCGTTCGCGTCTGTACCCTTCTTGGCCATGTGTCATCAGGCGGGAGCGACAGCTTGGCGACTTCACTGGGGACCCTTATATTGCAACCAGAGCTTCTGGTTCTTTTTGTGGGTTCCTCCTAGCACTTGTTTGATTTGTGTTTACTAGGGTGTTATGTGCTATGTGTGTTTATTTATTTTTCCTTATTTACTAATTTATGTACAACTTTATTTATTGCTTTCTTTACAGTCTTATGCATATTTCATACTGTCATTGCTGGATCTAGTTTTCTGTTTCGGTGGGTGGGGTTCCATTGAGAGATTAAGGTCCTATACCTGGGACCTGAGTGACACCTATGCTAGAGTGGTTCATGTTATTTCCCATTCCATTTCGGTCTGGTGCGGGAATATGAAACATGGTTCAGATGTGGGTTTCTTCTTGAGAACTCTGTGCTACAGATTTCCTGTAGTGCTAGGGCTATCTGGGAAGCCTGCTAAGTCTGGATGACCTTTATTTTGACCTTCAGAATCTGGGGTGAGTTAGAGGAGGATCTTTTATGGTTATTGTAAACACTGTACCTCCGGGTTAGAAGTGTTTACACTTCTCATAACTGATCCAAGTCTAAGGATCCTTGTTCTAGAACATTATCTGTGAGGGGGTTGGGCTGTTTGCAGGTTTGTAGGAACCCTTGGCCACATCATACCCTGTTACTGTATTATTTAAGAGTACTCCACTTTGGACAGTTCTTGTGATTAACCCTGGACATGTGACTCTTTATTTGAGTCCCCCACCCTGGCTACTGGATTTTTGAGCCTTCATCTGGACTTTTTGAACTTACATGGACCTTATATCAAGACAGATAATCAGATCCAGCTCTTGATCACAAACCCTTGCATATCATTTTCATATATCATCACTGCATCATTTAACATTTGTTTATTTGTTTTTCAGGGTATCCACCTCATTATCTTGGTTTTGGTTTTGACCCCTTCATTTGCTTAGACCTCTGCTTCAACTGTCTTCTTCAGCACTTGCTTCAGTTATCTCCATCCTCACCAGCATCAGTCTGTCAGAGATTTACTTCCAACTTCAGTCTGTGATCTTCATCAGCATTTGTCTTCAGCTTCTTCAGCAGCACTCATGGCTACTCCCAGGAAGAGCAACATATCCTATCACTTTTTTGAGCCTGTATTGTCTGGTATCAGGCAGGTCCAGTCACTCATCACACCTGACTACATCCCATTGTTTAGAGAACACTATGGGGGTATCTTGGATATGGTTATGGATCTTGATTCTTCTCAGAGAAGCATGATCCACACATGCTTGCAGTTCTATGACCTTCCACTGAGGTGCTTCACCTTTCCTGACTTTCAGATGGGGCCTCTGTTAGAAGAGTTTTCTTAGTTGATTGGAATCCCTATCAGAGGAGGGATCCCCTTCAACCCAAAGATGACTGCTCCCAGAAGTGAAGAAATAGCAAGGGCACTGTATTTGGAGCCTGCCCTCATTGAGCAAAGCATGACAACAAAAGCTGGGATTCCTGGTTTACATCTGGATTTCTTGACTTCTCAAGCGATCCTGAAGGCTGCAGTGGGAGAATGGAGGGCAGTCTGTGCACTTTTGGCCCTCAGCATATATGGGGCTATATTATTTGCAGATGAGCCTAAATTTTTCAGTAAGAATTCCATCCATTTGTTTCTTCTGAGGAATCCAGTGCCTACATTGCTAGGGGATTTTTACTACTCCATCCATCAGAGGAATGAGAAACAAAGGGGGAAGTTGGTCAGATGTTGTGCTCCTTTGTTCTATTCTTGGCTACTCAGACACCTGCCTAAATCAAATGCTTTCCTGAACCCACACCAACAGAAGAATTGGGCCAAGAGGTTCATTGCCTTAACTTCAGATGATATCAGGTGGTGCACCCAGAGCACCAAAGGCAAAGACATTATCACCAGCTGTGGGAAATACCCAAATGTGCCTCTGATAGGAGTAAAAGGTTGCATCAACTACAACCCTTTACTGTTTAAGAGACAGTTGGGATATGCCTTAGTTCACCCTCCCAGAGGACAGGATTTAGCTGAGACCCTATACTGTGAAGTGCAACCTAATTCAGCTGTTGTCAGGCAAGCTGCCTGGGCTTGGGACAACATCTAGACAAAAGGGATAGCCATCCTTGGGAGATGTAACAATGTTGCTTTAGCTCAGTACTATGATTGGTCCCGTACTAGGGCTCAGATCACCAGAATGCCTTTCACCTTGGAAGACACACTTGGACCCTCTACAGTACAGCCTGCAACAACAGTTAGCCTGAAGGAATTTGAAAAGCTGAAAGAGAGGAATAATCAGTTGTCTGAAGCCCTGAAGAAGACCCTTTGGGAAAGAAATGATGGTCGCCTGGACATTGAAAGATTGGAAAGACTCAAGACTGGGCATCTTACCAAGATTGAAAGAACATATGACTACATAAGGAAAGAAAGGGCTGGGGAACAGATATTGAAGAATGCCTGTAAGGAGGCCAAGATTCAGAAAGCTAGGGCTGAGCACTATCTGGAAGAGAGTCAGGCTAGGTGGATCAGGATCACCGAAGCCCGTGCACAAGAAGACCAGAGGACTCAGGCCAAGATTGATCAGTTGGAGGCCAATGAGAAGAAGCAGCAGGAAGCTTTGTTGGCAGCTCAGAAGGAGATATCAGAATTGAACCTTAGAGCAGGGTTAAAGAGATCAAAAGACCAGGACAGGCATAAGAAGCTGTCTACTGCCATTGCTACTAGGAACCTCCTCATTAGGACCATTACAGAGCACCCAGCTGGTCCGGTGACTGAGGCACTCCTAAAGGAGGTTAGGGAAGATGATTATGGATTGGATGTCTGATTCCTCTTTGCTTGTTGTTCTTTCCTTTTGATGTACTTTTTCCTTTGTTGTATTTTTTTGACCTACCATGGGCATGTATTGTAAAACAAACTATGTATTGTTCATCATTTGTAATATATTTAGTTTGTTTTCATTTAGGCTTCTTTTTTCAACAACATCAAGCATCTTCCTCGAGGTCTAGAAAGGTCAAAACCAAGAACCAAACCGGATACCTTGGAAAACAAATAAGCATACTACATTGCATACTAACTTTGTATTTGTTTTGTAGGTTTTTGTTATTTTTGTTTCTAACTTTGTTGTGATTTCAGGAAACATTGCTCGTCGCCGAGTGTTCCCTGTCAACCGCACACACCGGTACCCAACTCGTAACAACCTTCCAGGCATTCAAATGGAGCAGGTACAACAGGACCTGAATGAGGTCAGAAATCAGATTGTTAACAAAAGGGTTGAGATGAGAAACCAGATGTCTTAGTTTATGGCTGTAATGACTGGCTTAGTCAGAGTCAAGAAAGGTTGAGAGAGCTGGTAGAAAGACAGACACCTGAAGAACCCCACCTTGGGACAGGAGGAACCAACAATAATGAACGGGGACAGCCTCGTATTGACCCACCAGAGTATGGGCCCCATTTGAATCCAGATGTTAACACCCCGAGGAATGTTCAAGGTAATACTACTGGGGGCAGAATCCTGCAAGAGGATCCCCAAGAAGAACAATTTACTGTTATTGGGGCTGGAGATGAGGTATATGATAGAAGACTGGATGAGATTGCTGAAAAGTTAAGATCTTTGGAATCTCAGAATTCTTTGGGCTTTGACGTAATGGATATGGGGCTGGTAGATAGGGTGAGGATTCCCCACAAATTCAAACCCCCTTGCTTTGAGAAGTATAATGGTCCCTCCTGCCCGCGTACTCATCGGCAATCTTTCCTAGGAAGACTCAAGGCTTATACCATGGATGAAAAGTTATGGATGTTCTATTTTGAGGACAGTCTGACTGGAGCTTCAAGAGAATGGTATTCGAATCTGACAAGGGCCACTATAAGATGTTGGAAGGACTTGGCCGAAGCCTTCATCTGGCAATACCAGTACAACCTAGACATGTCCCCCAATAGAAATCTTCTAATGGGCATGTCTCAGTCTTCAAGGGGGAGCTTCCGGGATTATGCTCAGAGGTGGAGATAGCTTGCTGCTGCTGTCCAGCCACCCATGTCAGGCTGACATGTTTATGAACACCTTGCAGGAAACTTATATTGATAGACTTGCTGTTTTCTACTCTATCAGTTTTGCTAATATAGTTATAGCTGGTGAGAGAATTGAGAGTCTCTTGAAGATGGGCAAAATCTCTGACAATGGTGCAAGTTCCTCAAACAACCCCAGAAAACCTTTTTCAGGATCCCGAAGGGCAGG
Organism: Lathyrus aphaca; assembly: GCA_963966055.1. Lineage (NCBI taxonomy): Eukaryota > Viridiplantae > Streptophyta > Magnoliopsida > Fabales > Fabaceae > Lathyrus > Lathyrus aphaca. Next base: position 409,860,765 of record OZ014524.1, on the reverse strand, counting down.
TGAAACAAATGTTATCCATGCAAGCAGGGGAAGACCCCAATATTCTCACAGGTCAGTAGCAGCTGTTACCATCCCAGCTCCAGTTCCACAACAACCATTATATCCTCAACAACAACAACAACACTATCAGCAACCATCTCATTTTCCACAACAAAGAACGTACAATAACAATAACAACCAACAACAGCGTCCCTTTCAACAGAGGCCATCTCAGGCAAATAAGGTGATTGACCCTATCCCTATGCCTTTTGCTGCTTTATTGCCACAACTCCTGAAGCTTAACCTGGTTGAGTTAAGGACGTTGGCACCACCGGATCCTCTCAATCTCCCGAAGAATTATGACGTTAATGCCAGGTGTGCCTTTCACTCCAACGCACCTGGTCACAATACTGAGAAATGCAGAGCCTTACAGATGAAGGTTCAGGATTTGGTCGATTCCAAAGCTCTCAATTTCGCACCTCCTCCGAACGTTAACAGAAATCCTATGCCTAATCATGGTGGGCCTAGGATTAATGCCATTGAAGAGGACCAACCATCTACACTAATTGATAATGTTTCACAGATTCAAACACCACAGGCTGAAGTCAAAGTTCAACTTTTAAGATGCCAAGTGTTCCTGGGCTGTGGGGTCTGCTATGAATTGTGCAAGACAGCTAGTAATGGTTGTGAGAAGCTAAGGTTTGGCATAGATGGCCTCATCAAAGATGTAATCTTGTAAATTACTTCAACAGCTCCTTCAGCAACTCCTGTTTCAACAACAATGGATTCTCCTACAACACCAACAGTTCTTCCTTCAACAGTTTCTCCTACAACAACAACAACTATCATTCCTACTGATTCTTCAACAACACCAGTAATTACTCCGTCCATCATTTCAACAGATCAGAGTTCAACAACTTTTTCTTCTACAACGTCAGCACCCATTTTATCAACGGAATCTTCTACAACGCCAACAAACAGTAATGAAGATGTCTCAACGGTCACAATCTATTATGACCCAGCAAATGTTCCTCCCAGCAATAATTTCTAACAACAAACTGTGACAGCTCCTGCCATATCTCCAGTCACGATCTACTATGATCCGCACACCATCACAGTTCCTTCCGCTGCAGCAATCAGTCCAGTTACCATTACGGTGCCTGGGCCTGTTCATTATGAAAGCAGTAATGCCATACCTTGGCACTACGGCTCTGATCTCTACTGCAATGGGGAGAAAATCACTCTGGATTCATCAACATCTTCACCACAAATTGACAATGTTGGGGGAGGCGGAGGCTTCACCAGAAGCGGACGCCTCTTTGCCTCACAAACACCAAGACCTAATGCTGAAGCAGAAGCTGCTGCTAAGGAAAAAGGAAAGAATGTGGTATCCGAAGAGCCAACTGCCAAAGAAACTTAGAAGACATATTTTGAGCAAGATGTAGACGAGTTCATGAGAATAATAAAAAGGAGTGATTATAAGGTGGTGGACCAGCTTCACCAAACACCCTCCAAAATCTCCATATTATCGTTGTTAATGTGTTTCGAAGCTCACCGGAACGCATTGTTGAAAGTTCTGCACGCATCATACGTGCCGGAGGAGATTGCTGTTAATCAGTTAGAAACTGTGGTTGCAAATGTCAACACCAGTCATGGACTGGGCTTTACGAATGCTGATTTAACAACGGAGGGGTGCAACCATAATAAGGCTTTACATATCACCTTGGAATGCAAAGGTGTCGTTCTGTCTCATATGCTGGTGGACACGGGGTCTTCCCTCAATGTCCTACCAAAGAAAGCCTTAGTGAAGCTGGAGTACGATGGCTTGGCATTACGACCGAGTAATTTGGTGGTGAGAGCATTTGATGGCTCTAAAAGATCGGTGCTTGGAGAGATCGATTTACCTGTGTTGATTGGCCCGCAAACCTTTAAAACTACCTTCTTTGTGATGGACATACAGCCGGCCTACAACTGTCTGTTGGGTAGACCTTGGATCCACGCCGCTGGCGCTGTTACGTCTACCCTTCACCAGAAGTTAAAATTCGAGTGGGAAGGCCAAATCATCACCATCTGTGGGGAGGAGGACATCTTTGTTAGCCAGCTGGCTACGTATAAGTACATAGAATTGGATGGGGAGATCCATGAGACCATGAGTCAGGGTTTGAGGCCCTTAACATCAATGAAGCATCTGCTTTGTCTGGGACTTCCATCACATCATATCAACAGGCTCGTAAGGTTCTTGAGGAGGGTACCGCTCAAGGCTGGGGCAAGCTGCTTCTAGTTGAAAAGAAAGAAGACAGATTCGGGTTGGGTTACAGACCAACTCGACAAGATCAACCAGAGGCTGCAATGGAGACCAAGTTTTTTAGCGGGGGAATGCTAACCCCGAATGCTGTGAACAGTTTGGAAGACGAGGAAGAAGACGAACGCAACCTGGAAAACTGGATACGTCCAAGGATCCCGGGGAACCATGTCTCAAACTGGTCTTCCCAGGAAATTATAAGAGTTACTCCTGCAGAGTAATTATTATTTCCTGTCTTCAAGCATGCATCATGTCCTGCATCTTGCCCAAGATGTCAGGGCTCATTTTGTAATCGGGCCGTCTTGTATTTTGTGCAAGTGATCAATTAATGAATATCAAGACATCTTTTGCAAATGAGTCTCTTTTTTCTCGCTCACTGTTTTTCATTTTTCATTTTTTGTACAAAAATAAAATGGCAATGTTTTTCAAAATAATAACTTCATTTTCACTTTTTTCTAAGCAAGATAAAACTGATCACTAAAATGAAAAAATCTAAACCCTTGCAGAGAGTGCCCTCCAGACTGCATTGACAACGACACCGCTATGACTTCGTATGACTTTGACAATCCGATTAATCAAGCCGATGAAGGGATTGAAGAAGATTATGAGCTACCTGAAGAATTAGCCAGGTTGTTAAGGCAAGAGGAGAAGGTTATCACTCCTCATCAGGAGGAAGTTGAGACAGTTAATCTTGGTACCGAAGAAGATTTAAAAGAAGTAAAAATCGGGGCCCGCCTGCAAGATTCAGTCAAGGAGCAAATTATTGACATGCTTCGGGAGTATGTGGATGTTTTTGCTTGGTCTTATCAGGATATGCCAGGTCTGGATACTGACATTGTTGTGCACAAGCTTCCTCTAAAAGAAGCATGTCCTCCAGTAAAACATAAGCTGTGCCGTACTCGTCCGGATATGGCCATGAAGATTAAAGAAGAGGTACAAAAACAGTGGGACGCCGGTTTCCTGGCTGTAACTAGTTACCCTCCGTGGGTTGCTAACATTGTACATGTGCCTAAGAAGGATGGCAAAGTACAGATGTGTGTGGATTATCGAGATCCGAATAGAGCTAGCCCGAAAGATGACTTCCCATTACCTCACATTGATGTATTGGTCGACAATACGGCTCAGTTTTCGGTGTTCTCCTTCATGGATGGATTTTCAGGATATAATCAGATCAAGATGTCACCTGAAGACATGGAGAAGACAACTTTCATCACACCCTGGGGCAAATTCTGTTATAAGGTAATGCCATTCAGACTGAAGAATGCTGGTGCCACTTATCAACGGGCTATGGTAACATTATTCCACGACATGATCCACAAAGAAATTGAATGTTATGTGGATGACATGATTGCCAAGTCCCTCACAGAAGAAGACCACCTGATAAATCTGTTGAAGCTATTCAAGCGTCTGAGGAAGTACCAGTGGAAGTTAAACCCTAACAAATGCACATTCGGGGTGCGATCCGGTAAGTTGCTGGGATTTATTGTAAGTGAAAAAGGGATTGAAGTTGACCCTGATAAACTCAAAGCCATCAAGGATATGCCTGCACCAAAGACTGAAAAGGAAGTTCGGGGGTTCTTAGGAAGATTGAACTACATTTCAAGGTTCATATCTCATCTCACCGCAACCTGTGAACCCTTGTTCAAGTTGTTAAGGAAAGAACAAACGGTCTGGTGGAATGAAGACTGCAAAAGGGCTTTTGACAAAATTAAGGAATACTTACAAGAGCCTCCGATCCTTATGCCTCCAGTTGAAGGAAGACCTCTAATAATGTACTTGACAGTATTAGAAGAGTCAATGGGGTGTGTGTTGGGCCAACATGACGAGTCTGGTCGAAAAGAGTATGCAATATACTACCTAAGAAAAAAGTTTACCGACTGTGAACAACGTTATTCACTGCTTGAGAAAACTTGTTGTGCTTTAGCGTGGGCTGCTCGCCGACTAAGGCAGTATATGTTGACCCACACTACTTTGTTGATCTCAAAGATGGACCCAGTCAAGTACATATTTGAGAAGCCAGCACTTACCGGACGGGTTGCAAGATGGCAAATGATTCTCACAGAATACGACATTCAGTACACATCTCAGAAAGCCATCAATGGCAGTGTATTGTCTGACTATCTGGCTGAGCAACCCATTGATGACTACCAACCTATGAGGTTTGACTTCCCCGATGAAGACATCATGTTCATAAAAGCAAAAGATCATGAAGAGCCTATTCACACTGAAGGGCCTGACCCAGAAGAAGAATGGACTATGATGTTTGATGTGGATGTTAATATGAATGGTCGTGGTGTTGGTGCAATACTCATTACACCTAAGGGAGTCCACATGCCTTTCTCGGCAAAGCTCACCTTTAACTGCACTAACAACGAAGCTGAATATGAAGCTTGCATCATGGGTCTTGAGGAAGCCATTGACCTCATGATTAAGACTTTAACTGTATTTGGAGATTCAGCTCTGGTAATCAATCAAACCAACGACAAATGGTACACTCATCAAGAGCATCTGATTCCGTACCGAGATTATACGAGGAGATTATTGACTTTCTTCACAACAGTCAAACTTGAGTATATCCCTCGAGATGAAAATCAGTTTGCAGATGCTCTGGCTACCATTTCCTCTATGATCAAAGTTCAAGATGCCAACTTCGTACCTCGGATTTCAGTATCCAGACTCGACAGACCAGCATACGTATTCTCAGTAGACATTGCTAAAGATGATAAGCCTTGGTTCTATGACATCAAATGCTTCTTGGAGGATCAAACATACCCACCCGGGGCATCATCCAATGACAAGAAGACATTAAGAAGGCTAGCTGGTAGCTTCTTCCTGAATACTGATGGTTCCTTGTACAAGAGAAACTTTGATATGGTACTTCTCAGATCTGTTGATAAGACAAAAGCAGACTTGTTGATGCACGAGGTGCATGAAGGATCTTTCGGTACCCATGCTGGAGGACATGCAATGGCTAAGAAATTGCTAAGATCAGGTTACTACTGGATCACAATGGATGCAGACTGTTGTGCCTATGCCAGAAAGTGCCACAAATGCCAGATTTACGCAGACAAAGTGCATGTGCCTCCGAATCCTTTGAATGTGATGTCTTCACCTTGGCCTTTGCCATGTGGGGCATTGATATGATTGGCAAGATTGAACTGACTGCTTCAAATGGCCACAGATTCATCCTGGTATCCATTGACTATTTCACCAAGTGGATCGAAGCAGCTTCGTATGCAAATGTCACCAGGAAAGTGGTAGCCCGATTCCTGAAGAGGGACATCATCTGTCGGTATGGAGTGCCCGAGCGAATCATTACTGATAATGGTTCTAACTTGAACAACAAAATGATGGCAGAACTGTGTCGGGACTTCAAAATCCAACACCACAACTCTTCTCCTTACAGGCCAAAGATGAATGGCGTTGTTGAGGCGGCTAACAAGAATATCAAGAAGATTGTGCAGAAGATGGTGGTTACATACAAAGACTGGCATGAAATGCTACCATTTGCCTTGCATGGGTACCGTACCTCAATCAGAACATCTACTGGGGTAACACCGTATCTGCTTGTGTATGGTATGGAGGCAGTCCTACCCGTTGAAGTTGAATTACCCTCCTTACGGGTACTGATGGATGTCAAGTTGAATGAAGCAGAATGGGTCCGATCCCGGTACAATCAATTGAATCTGATCAAAGAGAAGAGATTAGCTGCAATCTGTCACAGGCAGTTATATAAGAAAAGAATGAAGAAATCCTTTGATCAGAAAGTCAGGCTTCGGGAATACCAAGTAGGAGATCTTGTGCTGAAAAGACTCCTCCCTCCTCATACAGACCACAGGGGCAAGTGGACTCCTAATTATGATGGTCCATTCATAGTGAAGAAGGTTTTCTCCGGTGGAACACTGATGCTCACTACTATGGATGGTGAAGATTTCCTGTCCCCTGTGAATTCAGATGCAGTTAAAAAATACTTCGCATAAAATGACCCGCTGGACATAAAAACAGAATGTAAGTCCAGGAAAAAATAGGGCATCCCGGCGAGTCAAAAACAAAATAAAAGACTCGGGAAAAAATAAGGGAAAAATCAAAAAAATGTATACCCGCTGAGTTGAAAAGCCACATTGAACAGCTCAGGCAAAAATGGGTATCCTGGAGGATTGAAAACCCGAAAGGGCGATCCATGCAAAAATAAGGGAATAAGCGAACAATTGCATTCTGAATTCGTTTGTATCACTTACAACAAGGCAAGCTTCGAAAGGTTCAAGCGTCAGTCAGAATCAGCCTTCTTCCGAAAGCAGGATGAGAAGAACGTCAAAAGTCATACGAGTTATAGCCAAAGGGAAGATCACTAAAGCGTCGTCAACATTGCCAGCACCTTCATTTTTCTCAATTTGTAACAATCTCCTCATTTCAGGGGATTTGTTTCTTTGACTGTATCTTGCCAATTCAGGGCACAAAAATTAATAAAACCAGAATTTTCAGTCACACTTCGTCTTGTGCACTTTTATTTTATTTGCAAAAATGTCTGATATCCTTGATATAATAGTGTCATAAATACAGATGTGCCTTTTCTAATCACATGCTTACAGGAAATATATTACTCCCGGGAGTGTCTAAACTCCTATGATGGAATCCAGTAGGGGATACCTCGGGGTACTTGTGTGTCTCTTTATCTTAACAGGATTGCAGGTATTCAACGCGCAACATGGGGCATGAAAACTTCTCCCCAGCAAACTGCCAAATCATTATTTCCTCAGCACATCTTCCAAACAGCACCGGAAATGCTTTCTCCCCATCAGAATTGTCAGGCATCACTTCTCCAGCACATTTTCTTCAGAGCGGCATTAGAAGGTGCTCACTTCCCCAACTGAGTTGTCAGATATTATCATCCTCAATAGGATCCCCACAGAAATCTATAGGAAGATCGTTCAGTGATCTTTCTCCTCCCCAGCCGAGTGTTAGACAAGGAACCATCTCCCCACAGGGCTCCAGCCTCTATCCAGAAGAGCAATGTCTGAAAATCTCACAACAAAGTGACAAACGCATCCACAACCCCAGCTGGGTCCCTCATTATTAAGATAGGTCTATCAGTTACTTATTTCCCCGAGCAGAAACATCTGTATCAGATCTACCAATGATCTCATCCCTAGTTGGTATATTCCTTCAAACTGATCAGCCAGAGATCTTCACAGCAACGGGATCTGAATCCCAGATCGGTATCTTTTGCATAATCGTGGCATTCGCATCATATTTCCCCTCAGAGCGTAGGATTCCGTCTAATACGGAGCATTACGGCAAAAATAAAACATATTGCATAATCACAAGTCATGTTTTGAATCAAACATCTTTATATACCTACATTCCATCAGCAATGTATACAAAGACTCACAGTCCCAGCAGAAAGCCAAAGCGTCCCCTTTGCACTCACTAGTACATATCAATATATACTCTTTTTTTGACACTCGTTCGTGTCACATCATTCCCCTACAAATATAAACCACAAACAGATATCTATACACTCCTTTGACACACGTCTGTGTCACCTTTCCCCAGCATTGTTGTCTAAACACTTATTGTAAACCAAACACTTGTTTATAATACACATTCTTTCGACACCCGTCCGTGTCATCCTATCCCCACAGATCTTCAGAATATCTTTTACACTCATAAGTTCATAACTTATACACTTTCTCTTATGATACTCGTCTGTGTCATACTCTCCCCAGCAAGTTGAACACTCGTTTGTGTCTCACTCATGATTATTTTCACTCATACAGATACTCGTCCGTATCTTGTATACACCATTTATCTCTCCTCAGATTCAACACTCGTTCGTGTTCTTTGTTAACCAATTGATACTCGTCTGTATCATCATCTCTGAACATGCGTCGGAGTTTGTTTCTACCGATACCCGTCCATATCATAGTCTTAAGGATGCTCGTCCGCATCTTTAATCTATACCCAGCGTCAAACACTTATACCTTTCCTTTCTTGAATGTAGACACTCGTATGTGTCTACCATCCCCAGAAGAGTCCTCAGCAAATCCCCAGTAAAAAGCAAAATTCCTTTTCTATCTGACATTCGTCCTATGTCGTGATATGTAGCAGCCTTCCCCTGCTAGGTGATCGTCCTTCACCTTCTTGATGATCGTCCTTCATCACTTTTATCTGATGGTCGTCCCCATCGTTGATCTTGTTATCTAACATTCGTCCTATGTCATGATAAACCTCGAGAGCACCTGTACCCTGCTAGGTTATTGTCCTTCACCTCTTGATGATCGTCCTTCATCATGCTTATCTGATGGCCGTCCCCATCGTCGACCTTTTCTATCCGGAATTCGTCCTATGTCGTGATACTTTCGGCCACCGTACCTTGCCAGGTGATCGTCCTTCACCTTAGATGACCGTCCCTCATCCTTATCCCCAACAGAGCAGCCGTTCCCTGCTAGGTGATCGTCCTTCACCTTTGATGACCGTCCCTCATCATTTATCTCTTCAACCTGATGGCCGTCCCCATCATTGTTTACCCTTACTTTGCAAACCTGATGGTCGTCCCAATCATTGACTTTACCTTTAATCCCCAGAGAATCTTGTTTCTTTACCTGATGGTCGTCCCCATCATGATACCTCCATTTCCCTAGCATGTCGGTCGTCCCCGTCATTGCTTTATCCCCAGCAGTCGTCCTCTGCTCAACGGTCGTCCTCCGTCGCCCGCACTTTATAACCATACTTTACTTCCTTTTACAATCTATATCCCTTTTCTTCTTCACCCATTGAGTGCAAATTTTGGATTGTCTTTGGTATTCAACCACAAGTTATCTTGTTTGCCTGTTAAGCCGTCGCTTACATCCTGCACAGCTAACTCATGTTTGAATAGTGGCAGCTGTAAACACCCCAAATTTTCCCTCACTAATTTCACACCATGGCTTGTGATCTTTTCATTTTCATAAGTTCAATCATATCATCTCATATTGCATTTTTACTTCACTGCATTGGTTCAAAGTCATCTACATCTAGGGTTTGTGATCTGAGCAATCCCTGAGCCTTCTGAGCCACCCCAAAGGTCTTAAATCATCTCAAGAGGGTCCATGTATGTTCAATCATCATATTATATCCTCCCAAGATCAATAAAGTCAGAAAATCACAAGAACTGGCAAGGCATGGAAGCAGAGCCAGGTTTAGCTGCACAGATGACCTAAAATTAGGGTTTTGGTTTCAGAGGCCATAACTCCAAATTTTTTGGTCATTCTTGTTTCTATTGGTCTCAATATGTTATAAGGATCATGCATATCAAGTTTGATGGGAAAATTCATTGTGGAAGTCATCTGATCACTGGGTAACTTCTTGAGCAAGTCAGAGCAAAATCAAGGCATCTGAGGCCCCCATCAATGGACCCAAAGTGGATTTTTCATCAAATTGAAGTTATATGGTTTTTATTTGATCATTGAAGTGCTTATAAGTTCACAAATTTGAAAGAAAATGAGCAAAACCAAAAGTTGCCAAATATGGAAATGACTTGTAATGTAAACTTTCCATTTTGGGAAAGTTTTTCAACCTCCTCTTTCTCAACCAAAAATGCTTCAAATGAAAAATTCTTGGTCATGAAAGTTGTAGATTGGATCATTCCCTTTTCAAAAAGTACAAGAACTTGACCTAATTCATTTTTGAACTCAAGATGTGGTTTGTCAAAGTTGGGAAAAATCACATAAAAATCACTTTTACACCAAAGAGGCATTTTGCAAAATGGTATGATAAGGCATTCTAAAGGCTTCAAATATGCACAAATACTTCACAACATGCTCATGTGGCCTCTAAGGATCAGATTTGTGCTTTGAATCATTCCATTTCATGCATTGAAGTTCAAGTAATTCAAAAAGGGCCAAAGTTCACAAATTTGCAAAACCCCCCATATCTTTGTCACAACTTGCTGATTTGCCTCAATCTCATTTCCATGGTCCTCATTAATCATAGTTGCACCATACATGCCCTTGTCCTTGGCCTGAAACAGCCCATACCTCAAAGGACACATAACCTTGAATTTTTTCAAAACAAGCCATACCAATCAGCATAGCCCACACCAACTCCACAGGCCTATCACAACTTGATACATGGACCAAATACAAGCCATTTGACACAAGACACACAGCCAGATCATCAGCATCAACATAGTTCACAAAAAATCCCTCTTATGCATTTTCATTCGAAACTCTCAACATAAACATCAAAGCTTAAAAATTCTTCCACCATTCATCTTCAAATCCATCATTGATCACAAACCACCCTTCACTTTGCCCTAAAAGCCACCTTACACCAAATACGATTTTTCCCCTTTTGAACTGAGTTTCACTGAACTTCAAAGAGAGGACACAAACACTTCAGCAAAGCATCAAGGAAGTTCAAGGGAGGTTAGAGGAGGTTGTTTGCATCAAGCAGAAGGCCCAGGCAGCTCCATTGGAAAAGCTCCATCTTAGGTATTTTCTTGAAACTTTTTTCCAGAAATCCTTCCTTTAGTTATGAGATGGTAGAGTTTGTTCTCCTGATTACACTGAGCTTTGTAGTTTTGAAAATGATTGAGTATTGACTGTTTATGCATGTTTTGAAATTTTGTCCATTTTTATGTTTTTGTTCGAATCTTGATTTTGGTGAAAGATAAATGGATTATAATGCTGGATTCTTGCTCTATGGGGTCTGGGGATCATTTCTGGAGATTTGGGGGGTTTGTCATGGCCTAGGGAGTGAGATGGCAATTCTCAGGGAAGGGGGTGGCCGGAGAAGATGACCGGAGGTCATTTCCGGCCACCTGAAAGTAATTAGTGTTTTTAATTATGTTTAGGGCTTTGTTTGAATCTGGGTCGTCTGATCACCCTTTCCCGCGTGCATTGGATGGTGTAGATTTGGTCATTAGTTTTAAATTAGGTTTAATTAAATAAATAATCAGGATTAATGAAGTTTGAATCTGGGCCGTCCAGATGCGCGCCCAGTAAAACTTTTCAAGCCCAGATTAGATCCTGTCCTTCCCTTTTGCTTACTTTTCCTTTTATTAATTTTTATTTCATTTTCTGTATTTTAATTTGTACGAATTTTTAAAAATAGTAAAAATAGTTTAAAAATTATGAAAAATTTTATCCAACATTTTATTAATTTTCAGAACCCAAAAATATTTTTATTTTTATTTTTTGCATTAAAAAAATTATTTTTAAATCATTTAAATGTTATTTTTAATTAGTTAATGAGAATTAATTAATTAAAAATACTTTTAAGTATTTAAAAATCACAAAAAAAATTCAAAGAACATTCTTAGGCATTTAGAAACATTTACAAACTCACCACACAAATTTCTTTTTGATTTTGATCATACTTTGACATTTTTCAAATGAATTAGGGTTCTTAAATTTGCATATTTTTAACCCTAACTTCAAAAATTCATAACTTTTGAACCAAGTTGATTTTGTGAATGATTCTTTTTGCATTGTGTTATGCATGGTTTCAGGCATCTAAAAACATTTTTGTTTCATTTTTATCTTTCATTTTCAATTTGTTTGGCATTTTACCTTTAGGATCACCCTTAAAACCCTAGAAACTTAGAAAAATCATAAGTCCTTCTAGGTTAAGATTCTGACCTCCCCCTTTGGATGATAACTTAGTATAGGTTTAGGGTTCCTTTAAGTCCATTTTCAATTTTTATCTCATGTTTTGCTTCTGTTTTTGAATTGTGCATCTCACATGTTCATATAACCCTAATTTTGCATCTCATTTGCATCCATCTTGCATAAACTTGCATACATGAACTTGCCATGACATTTTGTGCATTCACATGACATATAAGACATCTTAGGACACATTAGAATCATGTTTGATCATTGCATCATCCATTTGCCATGTTATGATTTCATTTCATTTTATGTGCATTCATGAACTTTCATGCCTCTTATATGCTTCATTTGCATTCTCATCCTTTGTATGATCATCTTCATCTCATGACATACATTTGTATCATCTCTTTGCATCATTAGCATCATGAACATGCTTCTGGTTTTGATTCCATATTTGCATTTCATTTCATTTTCATTTCATTTCATTTCCTTTTGCTAACTTTTCAGGTGGTATGTGTTTGAGAAGTGAATTTGCCTTCACTTCTCACAATCTCTTCTCATCTCTCTTATGCATTCATTTCTGCATTTTAATTTTGTATTAGAGTGAGCTTTCTCATTAATTTTCCTTCCTCACTTTTTTTCTTCAAGCAACTTATCTTCTTAAGTGAAGTAAGTTGACTTGCTTCTTTCTGCTTATCCTCCTTCCATCTTTCTTCTTCCTTGGTGGCTTTTCCTGAAGATCTCTTGCAAGCCTCATAAACCCTAGGAATACTCAAGCATGATAAAAATTAGGGTTTGATTAGTCCCCCATTAGTTATACCTTTGTGTCATCTTTTGTGTCTTCTCTTCTCATCTCATAATCAGGGACTAAACCTTAAAGGTTTTAAGGCTTGGTGATTAAGGTTATGCCTGCATCCTTCTCTTAGGATGGAGTGTATAACTTTAATCCTAAGTGTTAAACCCTTAATGTGTTTAAATCTCTTAATAAATTCATCTAATAATCACTAAGACATCAAGCTTGTAACTTGGGCCTTGCATTAGGGTTCTAATTTTTCCTTAATTGGTTAAGAAGGACTTACCCTAGTGTTAATGGACAAGTCCCCCTCAAGTTGTCTTACAAACCATAAATTCTACTTCTTAATCTTACCATTAACTAAAATCCATTTAATAAAGGTTTTGTTTTGTCATGAGGTTAATCCCTAATCATGGATTAAGTTGAGGAGCCTTTCTCAGCTTAAATGTACTCATCTATTATCCTTCTATTAGGATAGTGTAATGGGTCAATTAAATCCTTGATTATGGCTTAAACTCATTACTTAACACTAAACAAAAACTCCAAAAACATCTAAATAAATGCAAGTAGGTTAATGATCTTAATCCTACATCATGGTGATTAAGTGTGAGGTGTTTACTTCATACTTAAGGTATTCTCATTACCCCTAATCAGAGGGAGGATGTGATGAGTTTACTAACCCTTGGTTTAGGCTTAAGCTCATTTTCTTATGACAAACTCCAAAAGCAATAAAAGATTGAAAACACAAAAACAAACAATAATCGTCTCCTTCGGGATTCTTTTCTCATCATCTTCACTCACAAACGAGAACTCGCTTCTTCCGTCTAATGCAAGTAGTTTGCACTTGAGCCAGACAGGTCATACACTTGAGCATAGACAATCAAGCAGTTCACAAGTCAATTTATCTTTCAGTCTCTTTGATTCGAACTACGGTGTTCTGACTTCCTCATTGAACGAGAGGATACGTAGGCATAACTTAACTGTTATCGAACAAAAGTCTCTGTATATTCTCCCCCTCTTCCAGCTTCATTCTTTTAAGCCTCATTTCCTGAGCAATTCACTTCACATTTCTTTTACACTGACATTTGTATCCTTTTCAGCTTTTGCACACAGAATAACACTGACACTACCCCTTTAAACACAAATCTTTCAAGCGTGGATCCTGTCGAGTACGACGGACAATCTGGGTGCTAATACCTTCCCAGGTTGTAACCAACCCCCTTTCTCAGTTTCTCTGGTTCGCAACCGTCTTATCCATCTTTTCCCAGGTTTATGCAGCATTACCTTTCCTTCGGGATAAAAATGCCTAGCTGGCGACTCTTTTCAGTTCATTTTCATGTTCTCTCTTTCGCCGACCGTTCGCGTCTGTACCCCTCCCTGCCATGTGTCATCAGGCGGGAGCGACACATAACTTCCTCATTTTTGAATCCATGAAGGTGATATAGGACTTTTTAGAAAGCTTAGAGTGTCCTATAATCAACCCTTTTAAATTATGAGCTTTGGAAAGAGTTGACCTTTTGTTGACTTTCAAAAACACCTATAATGTTTTAGCTCATATCTTTTAAATGAAGCATTTTTGGACTTGGATTGTGAGGCACAAAGTTGTAGAGAATTGGATTTCCTAAAAAATGAGCTTTGGATGGGAAATATTTGATGAAGTATGTGAAAGTTATGTCTGGTCAAAGTTCAGTTGACTTTTCCTACACAAAACCCTAATTTAGTAACTCCTGATTCTTGATGATTATGAGGTTTCCTTGATGAATCATGATCAAACCTTGATCAAATGATGAATTTCACATCATAATCTTGATGTTGACCAAAAATATTAAAGTTTGACTTTATGTTGACCACAATTGACTTATTGACCAAGTTAACTGATTTTTGGGTATCTGAGCATCTGACTGGCCAAACTTGTTGAGAAAGCTTTGAAACTTGACATGAGGATTCTTTAAGGTATGTGGGATGTTATGAAGTCCACTTGAGGCCTTGGAAGTCCATTTTTCTTGGGGAAACTCAAAACCCTAGTTCTGAGATCCATTGTTTAGGAGGAGGCTTTGTCTGGTGAAACCTTCAATCCCTTTGACCAATTGAGAATCTTGTAACTATTTATAGACCTTTTGAGACATATTGTATTGACTATTGTAGGGAAAATTTTGGGGTATAACACTCATCATAAGCAACATGGACATCACTGCACTCAAACAAATTCGAGCAAGCCAATTCAGCTGAGCTCATTGCACTCCACACCCTTCATTTTGGTCCTTACACCATGGTTAACTAACCTAACTAAGATTAAAACTGTTAACCCAAGCTAGTTAGCCTTAACCTCAAATATAAGCTCAGATCTAACTGAATTATAACAAGCACTTCCATTTGATCAAAATCACACAAAATTCATCAAGTTCACTCTGAATTTTCTTCTGGTTTAGCTCTATATTTGGCTTCGAGTACTCATAAATCTTCATCCACAAGAATCAATCATCATCAATTCTTCATCATCATTATCTAGTGATCAATTTCCATGGCAGTATTGGATTGAAGATTCTAGAATCATCTTCTGCATCATCTCTGCATCTTCCAAATTTTGCCAAGAATCCAAGGTCTTTGAGTGTTTATTTCACTCTATTGAAGTTCAAGGACAAGTAGCAAGCATTGTAGGATCCTCCTCTCTGGTACTCTCCAACAAATTTCACCTATGTAATTAAGGTTTCTCTTCAATTCATTGTACTTGATTTCACTGCTTTCTTGCTTGTTTCATGATGTTTATGGCTTGATAGAAGCTTACATTGATCTGGCTAGTTGATAGGCATTGTAGCTGCTTAGTTTCAGAATTTAGGTTGAAATTTGATGGCTTCGATTTGCACTGCTTGTGAAAGAAAAATGAAAACTAAACCTAGATTTGAGACGTATGCAATGAGACGAATGCAATGACGGTCTTAGATTTCATTTTCATTAGGTTTTGATCTTTCCCTAACTAGAGGTCACCGGAGAAGATGACCAGAGGTCATCTTCGATGACCTGAATAGTGCCCTAGCTCTGTTTGCTAACTTTATAACACAACCATCAGATCACTCTAATCCAACGCCTCTTGCCTGGCCACCACATAAATGAGCCACATGAGGCTCACATGCGTTTTAAATGAACTAAGTAGTGGTGTGCGTGTCATCCACCTTTGTACCATGGGCCTTTGAATGTGATCCTATAGATTTGCACACCTTGACTTTGATTGCATGTGTCAGATTGATCAAAAGGTCCAGATGAAGTCAAAGGGTTGACCAAGGTCCACCATAACTTTGTGAATTCAGCGCATCAGGGTTTGGGCCTCAGATGCTATTCGTACCCCCTTTTAATTTAGCTCAATGTCTTTAACTAAGTTTAATTCATTTTCACATCTCCTCTCTTTTTTTTTCAATTTTATTTCTTTTTAATTTCCATTTCAATTTCCATTTTATTAAAATACCAAAACTTATCCAAAAATTCACAAATAATTCAGGGACTATCTTTGACATTTTTTCAAATTTTTGTATTTTTAATTTTTAATTTTCCTTAATTTTTGAGTCAGAATTAATTTCTCATTCTATTTATATTTGAATTTCTTCATTCTTGTCCAATTGTTCTTCACAAATTAATTCCTTCCAAATGAAAAAAATATCTAAATGGAATTCCTTTTTCCCTAATTAGAGGACACATTGAGGTCCATAAAAATATTTTTTTTCCACATTTTTTAGGTCATGTTTGGTCCTTGTTTGAATCCTTTATTTGAACTCCATCCTTCAAAACCCTAATTCTTCTAGTGCAATTCTTTGATTGAGCTAAACTCCAATTTTTGTGAGATCTTTTAGAGGTTTGTTACCCTCTGGATTATGAATTTGAATTTGAATTTTGATAATTTTTTCATGTCATTTGATATTCTTTTGGTACGTTGATCCACAAGTTACATTTTAGGGTTCATTTCTTCATCCTTCTCATTCAATTTTGGTAAGGCATTTATTCCATCCATTTAAGATCCTTAATTTGAGTTCTTAATATCCCATTAGGTGTCTTTAAGTAATTTGTGTCCCTCATAGGTCTTTGACTTTGATTTTTGGGGTTACTTGTACCCTAAGTTCATATTTTTCATGTATGCCTACTTTGACCTAATTCACATACTTCTTTCATCTCAACACTTCTAAATAAACTTTGTGAATATGGTATCTATGTCATCTCATTATTACACATCTTATATGTGTCCCACATCTATTATTGCATCTTTATTTCAAGTCTTGAGTTCATTTTTCTCATTTTGTATCCTTTTATACATTAAGACTTCCAAATCAAACTTCTTTGTTCTTTAACCCTAATAGGTTCCATACATGGTACATTGTGGTTAATTTTTGAGTTTAATATTCATCTTAACTTTTCATTAAGCCCCTGGTTTTTGTATGAAGAGTTCACTTTTCCTGGTTCATGTTTGATTTTTCTTCTAAGTCTTTCCTTACTTAAGAAATCACATGTTCATCTATTACTACTCCTTCTCCCCTCAATCTTGCTTGAATCTATTTCATTTGAATCTTTTTGTTCTTACTTTGGTTCATCATTTGAGACACTTTCATTTAGTGTTAGATTCTGGTTTTAATATTCACCTTTAGCTTGATCCAAGTTTAACTTGCATAATCATTAAACTTTTCCATATAACTTCACTTAGATCTCCATTAGGGTTTAATACCTCATTAGGACATAGATTGTAGTTGTTTGATTTCATAACATTAGAATACTTTAATAGGGTTTATCTACTGACTTTAGAAGCTTGTTATCATATAATATCATTTAGACCTTGGTCTTAACCCTAGGAAGTCCATAGTGCTTTCCTTAGCTAGTTTGAGCTAGTTTGAACGTTTGTCATGCTTTATGTTTGCAATATGCTTTGAAAAACTAACCTTTGTTTTGTAGGGAGGTTGAGGTAAGCCTTGTTTACACTACTTCTTCTTCATACTATTTATGCTTTCTAATTGTATTTGCCTTAGCACTTGGTGCTTTGCTTGTATAGGCTCCCCCCTTTGTTCTTTAGAAACAACTTAACTTCTTTAGGAAGTAAGTTGAGTTCTAAGTTCTTTTCTTCTTTTTCTCATTAGTATTAGAAAACCACACAAACCATTAGGATATCCTTTTGCATGCAATAAACAACTTAAGGTTATGTCTTAGTTCCCCTAGTTTTTCCCTTTCTCGATTTGAATCTCTCTTCCTCATCTCATAAAGAAAATAGTAAAAACACCTAAATAAAGTTTGAGCTTTCTCGTACACCATGAGACTTTGTCGTGGGTTACTTATACACGTCCAATTTCGGGGTGAGGTGTAAGGCATCTACCCCGATGAACAAGTCTTAGTATTTGAATGTTTCACAAACAAAAAATTCAAAACACTTCTCTAAAAGACAATTCATAGACAACACATGTCTTTCCTGCAGGAATTCTCTTCTCATCCCATTCACTCATAATGAAAGAAATCGCGTCGACATGTCTTTTTACAAGAAGGTAACACACCCGTTCAAGGAGAGCCTGTAACACCTGAGCATATGCATAAGCAATTCAATTCTTAAAAAACAAAAACAAAGTTCCCGCCTTAGTTAGGTGAACTATGTCGACTCTGATCCTCATATTCCTGATGAGGTACGTAGGTAGAAGGGTAAGGCCGTTCGAGCACACTCTTTATTTTCCCTACATTTTCCCCATTCTTCCTTTTTGTTCTCTTTTTTTCAATTCCCTCTCATTCTAGTCCAGTTAGCAGTTCTTTTATTCACCAAAATTTTATTCCTCTCCCTTTGAAACAGAATAATAAGCGTGGATCTCGTCGGGTACGACGGACGGTCTGGGGTGCTAATACCTTCCCAGGTCGTAATCGACTCCCAAACCCAGTTCTTTGGTTCGTAGGACCTTATCCTTTCCTTTTCTCTTAGGTTTGTGCAACATTACCTTTCCCATTCATTCAGGATAAAAATGCATGGCTGACGACTCTACCTTTTTCGCACCACTTTCGCGTTTGTACTAGGATGAAAACCCCGGGAGCGACAATCTCTTGTTAGGGTAAGATGTAATATTTCGATACCTAATGTATTTAATCTCATTTATGTATTGTGAACAAGTTTTGAGTCAATATTATTGTTATATTTGATTTCTTGTTTGTGGGTCTTGACAAAACCTCTTTCAAACCTTGGATCTAAGATTTTCATCTATCAATGAGCAAACTTTTGACATGGTTTTGTAAGTTGATAATCATTTTCATCATGGATTTTTAGCATTGTATTGATTGTTAGAATGAATAACTTCTAGTGATTAATACAATAAAGACCGCGATAACGCTTTACAAATAGTATTGTGAGGGTGCATGATAATTTTGCTGAAGAAATTTGTACAGATACATGAAGTAAATTAGTTGAATGCATATAAAAGGGATTAATCATGTGTACGTATTTTGATCATGGATTTGTATATGAATTAATTATTAGTTTGATATGGATGTTATAGTAATATATTTTAGATCTAAACTGTAGGGATTGATTTAGATTGAACATTCACGAGAGTATCAGTTCTTAATGCTTTGTGTTGTTGAGTTGCGTGAGGAATCACCTATGAAACAATACAATTATTCTCTCGACTTTGCCTTAGGCATAACCTCTGTTATGGGTGATACATGATAGTATTAGACAAATGATTGATTTGTGTATAAATGATCATAAGAATGCATGTACTATCAATTGATGATATCCCAACCCCAAAAAGCTCCGTTTATATTAAGTTTTTATTTTATGCTTTCCGTCCTTATCTTTTCCGCTTTTACTTTTGTAGCGTTGATCTATCAATAAATTTGTCACAAAATGCTTAGAGATGTAGAAACCATTAAACGACGCTCTTCCCCTCACACCGATCCTTGTGGATACAACAAATCCAGAAATTATTCCAAACTTAAACTTTTGCTTGCCGCTTTACCGCTCCAACAAAATTACGTCACTGTCGGGGATTGGGGTTTAGATATTGTGTGGCATCGTAATAGTTTCTATGTTTTTTTAACTTTGTACATACTTGCTTATATTGTATATACTTGTTTCCTCTCACGTTTTCTCAAGTGTTGGTTATGGATATTTGGTTGTGAAGGAATAATAACAAAGTCAGGAAGCAAAAACAAATAGCCACACCAAAGGAAGCATTATGCAGTAGCATCTGTTTGTATATATATTTTTTTCATTTAGTAGTATATTTAGTGTTAATTGAGAGGGGATGAAAAAATTGAGAAAAAAGACCATGTTTGTTGTGGTTGCTTAGCGTGTTATGTCTTCG
The DNA here is from genome assembly GCA_963966055.1 of Lathyrus aphaca. NCBI lineage: Eukaryota > Viridiplantae > Streptophyta > Magnoliopsida > Fabales > Fabaceae > Lathyrus > Lathyrus aphaca. Next base: position 409,840,788 of record OZ014524.1, on the reverse strand, counting down.
TGCTTAGTGCGCTCTAGTGCACATGGAAAAATACTTTTACCACTTATCCACTTTCACCTGGTTGTTATTTGTATTAAATGAAGATTCTCCCAATGTTGGATGTTAATTATTGGTTTATTAATGTGATAAACATATCATCTCTTCCAAGTTGGATGGTAATGATATGAATTTTAATGTTATGAATGGAATCATGGTACATGGTTGTTGCTTTGTAGAATGTTAGAATGATTTAGAATCTTGTGCTTTGTGAAAATATGCATTACCATGAAATTTTTGTTTCATTTTACAACTTAGTTAAATGCTTGAGTCAATTATATCTTATAACCACAAATTGTGAGAAGACATCCATTGTTTATTATATGCTTAGGATGACTGATAAACTTTATTTAATACATTTGATTCATGTTTAATCTTTTAATGATTCTGATTTTATAGAAGCATTAGAAATGATCAAGGCATTTGTTGATATTGAGCATAACCATAACCAAAAGGAACTTACCCGTGAGTAGTGAGTATTTGTTACCCCCTTTGAGCCTGAATAGATTAGATCCTAATATAGAGATGAAATGATTCCTTTTCATCATTGAATTTTGTTGGATTCTAAATTTTTTTTCTTGAACCTTTGAAAACATTGTTTTATTGATTTCCTTGCACAATAACAGGGAGAATTCACTTAAGGTTTGATTAAATGCAAGTTGGCGAGAGTGAAAAGAAGTGGTAGGTTACTAAAAATTTTGAAAATTTTCAAACAAGCATTGAAAAAAAGTGTGAATATGAATGTGAAAAAGAAAAGACAAAGAATGCTTGTTTCAAAAAGAAAAATATAGAATGAATAATGTGCAATAAGGGAGTTTAGAAGGGTGAACAATAGAGAAAATAGAAAGTGTTGGATGAACTTGTTTGTGTAAATCACTTTTATAGTGAATATTCCTTTTTCATTGGCAACTTTGATTCAATGTCCTTAGATATGTCTCTTTGTTGTGAATCTAACAAAGCTACAACCCTTAAATCCCTTAGTGATCTTTTTTCTTCCATGATTTCATTATTGATTATTAGATGAATGTATGAATTGAATCGTTATTTGCATAGTTTGTCAATTGAGTGAAATTTCCCCGCGGTTGCAAACACACTTTAATTTCTTCATTCTTGTTTTGAAGAGGAGTATTAGAGTGATTAAAGCATTATACTTTAGTTGTTATTTGAAACATTATATGATATTTGTTTAAGAACTAAATTCTTTTTCATTGTTCGATTCTAAGAAGTAATGAACATTGTGCGTGCGTATGTTGAATTTGAACCATTAATCCTTTCTTGGTTGAATCTCACGCTTGAGAAAATGTCTCTTGTTCGAATGAGGGGCATACTTTATTTGAGGACAAACAAAATAGTAAGTTGGGATAAAGTTGTTAAATGCCAAATTATTGATATATTTGATAGTATTTTGTAGCACTTTACAATTGTTTCGTGTTTAATTTGGTTGCGAAACTGTATGTTTTAGTGTAAATATGTAATTAATCGCTTTTGTTTTTCATTTATCGTATTATGATCTTTTTTATTTCTTTTTATAGGTTTTATGCTTCCTTGGATGCTTGGAGACTAGGAATGAATAAGGAGTGCTTAAAGGATCATTTTTAGCAAGTTTGGAAAGTACTAGCGCGCTAAGTGTGCCTTCAGAGAGACTGCAACGAGGTCCATGGACCAGGAGCAGTAACATTTGGGAAATTTCGCGCCGAGACCGTGTTGTGTCCGCGCTCAGCATGCTAACTAGAGATTTCCCACCTTTAAACTGATCACGTTAAGCGCGCTCTGAGGCCGCTTAACGTGGTATTACTTATAGGAACTTTTTTTTTATTTTGTTTGAATAGGAACCTTAGGAATATTTTGTAGTGAATTTGGTTTTTAATTTTCTGAAACTTGTATAGAAATTTCTAGAAAGAGAAACACAAACCCTAAGAGGGAGAAACTCAAATCGAAGAAACTCTGAGCTTGATCTTCGAGTAAGAGTTTCGATCTCTTGTTGGGATAAAATGTAATCTTTTGATACCTTATGTATTTCATCCCATCTATGTATTTTGAATAATTCTTTAGTCAATATTGTTGTTATCTTTGATTTACTATTTGTGGTTCTTGACAAAACCTGATCTAAGATTTTCATCTATCAATGAGCAAACTGTTGACATGGTTTTGTAAGTTGATGTTCATTTGTATCATGGTTGTTTAACATTGTGTTGATTGTTAGAATGAATGACTTCTAATGATTATTACAATAAAGACCATAATAATGCCTGACAAACGGTATTGCGAGGGTGCGTGATAATATTGACGAAGAACTTTGTACACATTCATGGAGTAAATTAGTTGAATGCATGTCAAAAGGGATTATTCGTGTGTACATATTCTGATCATGGCTTTTGTATATGAATTAATCATTAATTTGATATGGATATTATAATATTATAGGTTGGATCTAAACTCTAGAGATATATTTAGGTTAAATATTCACATGAGTATCAGTTCTTAATGTTTTATGTTGTTGAGTTGCGTGAGGAATCACCTATGAGACAATACGATTGTTCTCTTGACTTTGAGTTAGGGACAACCTCTGTTGTGGGTGATATGTGATAGTTTAGACGAATGATTGATTTGTGTATAAATGATCAAAAGAATGCATGTGTTATCGATTAATGAGATCCCAACCCCAATAAGGCTCCATTTATATTAAGTCTTTATTTTATGCTTTCTGTATTTGTCTTTTCCGCTTTTATTTTTGTATCGTTGATCTATCAACAAATTTATCACAAAATATTAGAAATGTAAAGATTGATGAACGACTGTCTTTACTTGTATCGATCCTTGTGGATACGATAAATCCCATAATTCTTCCAAACTTAAACTTTTGCTTGCCACTTTATCGCTACAACAAAGACATATTCTACAATGATTGAAATACTTTTAAGGAAAGTGGCACCATTCATGATTCAGACATGGATCCATTCAACTTTATTGATATTTCTAACAGAAGAATCCGAATATTTTTGTTGGTTTATACTTTTTATTGTACCATCCATGATAAGGACATGGAGATTCAAGACTTAAATGAAGTAATCCAAAACTTATGAGGTCCTATGACAAGGGAACATGCTAGGAGAGTCAATGGTGTCCTAATACAAGTCATGACCCAACACTTGGGAGGACGAATTCAATTTAGAGGAATTGGGTCAACAATTATCATTTTTATTCCAAAGTCATGAAGAGGACATGACATGTGGGTTTTATGCCACATTTTGATGTTTTTAGTTAACCATGTTTTAGTAAAATGTGTTAGGATCCTACTTATCAAATTTTGTATCAAAATAATTGTTTTTATTTTTAGTATGTGTCATTAAATTTTTTAAAGCTCCTAGTGCTTTAAAATATTGTAGGTTTTTTCTTCAAAGAAAATAATAGGCTGAAGAAAAGAAAAGACAAAGCATTGAAGGAGGAGAGAGAGAGACATTACTACAAAAAATGCTTCTAACATCAGGCGCGAAATGCATTTTACCCCGGTTGTAGTAGTGAGGTAACAAACATCATCATTAAAATTAAAGGCTTATAACCTCAATTATTTAAACACGGGTAAATTAATTTACACATGGGTTCGATCCCCAGCATCTGCATTTTTATTATTTACAAATCTAGCGCCTCATACATCTTGATTTACAAATAAATAGAGGGGTAATATAGATTGTTTTTTAATAAAAATTTGTTACATTGTGTCGTACCTCGAAAAATACGATCCTAAAACAAATAACAGAGTCGCCACCTAATTCTATTTATTCTATTTAAAGAAAAGGGAGATATAGATACAACCTAATAAAGGATAAGAAATAGTTTACGAAACCAAATTCTAAGTTCGGGAGTCGGTTACGCAAGGGGAAGGTATTAGCACCCCTCACGTCCGTTGTACTCAACGGGAACCTCTTAGCTAATTATGTGATTAAATGTTTGGTCTTAAGTCTTTGTCTTCTAAATGATTGTTAATATGTTTGTTCTTAAAGAAAAGTTTTAAATTAACATTAAGACGGAGAAAGGATTAAAGTTTTTTTATTATTGTGCTCGCGAAGGATTAAAATCCTCGTGCCTACATATTCCCTTGTGCAATGGGAAATTCAGAGCTTCATAGTTCGTGCAACTACGGTTTGTGGTTTTTAATCGAACAATTGTTCAAAACGCATTCTACTGCTAAGCGTTGGCTTATACTCGCGGTGGAGGCTGAAGCGCTAGCTTGTTTTCGACATAGAATGATTTAAACAATGTTCATTTTGAGAAAAATGTTTGACTTTTGTTAAAGTGTTTTAAACGAAAGGGCGAATGAACCACGTCGTGTGGGGCTAGCCCAGGAGCGTTTCATTCCAAAATGTGCTGAGTGCTAGACTCCGGAGTTCCGTCTTTCGCTGATTAATTATGAAAATGATTTAAATTGATTGGTGAGTTTTAAGTTGTTTTAAGAGATGAAAGAGCGGATGGACCACGTTGCGTGGGGCTAGCCCAGCTGCAGTCTATTTTTAGAACGTGCGGAGTGCTAGACTCCGAAATTCTGTTCTTTCGTAATTTATTTTATAAAATGAAATGGGATATTTTGATATACGAATGATGATTGAACACATGGCGTGGGGCTAGCCCAGTAGCGGTCAAATCCAGAACGTGCGGAATGCTAGACTCCAGACTTCTGTTTTCGTACAATTAATTTACGCGATTATTTATGTTATTAGATAATTCGAAATACGGAAAGTGAATGGACCACGTTGCGTGGGGCTAGCCCAGTTGCAGTCCATTTTAGAACATGCGGAGTGCTAGACTCCGGAGTTCTATTTCCGTATTAAATTAATTAAATAAGTTGAATAATTGTCTTTTTAGACGTTTTAGAATCGATGTAATTAATAGCGAAGAAGTGAACGAAACAATACGCGTGGGGCTAGCCCAATTGTAGTTCGTTCTAGAACGTGCGGAGTGCTAGACTCCGGAGTTCTGTTCCTTGTTAAGTTAATTAAGATACGCGAAAACGTGCAGATGGCGGTCACTTGGTAATCGACTTACGTGTGTGAGATGTATACGTATGAAATTGAAAGAGTGCATCCATCCAATATTTATTTATTTATTTCCTTAATGTTTAAAGATAAAATAAAATGGAAAGCCTAACAATTACAACGAAAGTAAATGATCAATATTAAAATATTTTTTGGATTTTTGATATAAAAGAAAATAAAGGAATTGTTAACTAAATCACAATTTTCTAACATCCTAACTTTAACTCAACTAAAATAATTTAGAAGCTTAAATCTGGATAATAACTTAATTATCTAAGCTAAGTGAAACTGACAAAAATTTAAAATAAACAAAACAAAATATTTTAAGATTTTTTTTAGTATATTTTTACTACCTTAAATTATATCTAAGATTTTAAAAAACCATAACTAACTAATTAAAGTCCTAAAACCAATTAACTGATATAAATCTAATTACTAAAAAACTTACTAACAAAACTCAATAACTTAAATCCAAATACTAACCTAAAAAAAAATTAATTTAAATTTAAATAAACTAGATTAGCTAAACTAAAAAAAAACACTTAATAAAAAAACTTACTTAATATGAGACAAATACCCACAAAAAACTAATTAAGTTAATCAAATAAAAAGATTTAATGAGGCCTGAAGCCCATGGGCGGACCAAGCTTGGGCTTGACGGGTCAGACCCGCGACCCGGGTCCGATTTGATCCCAACATGAAAAGGGAAAAGAAATAACGAAACCCTAGCCGCTAAAGGTCTCCATTCAGAATCCTAGAAAGAACAAAAAAGGGGACGGAGCAAAACTCACGCCAACTCCCTCATCCCAACCTCTTTCGTGATTTCTAAATCGACTCTCTCATCTCTCACGAATATAATTTTACCGACAATAAGTAAGCGAAAATCGACCACAAACTCAAACAGATATGCGGAAATCTCAGTCTAAATTTCATGGTTTTCTTTTAATTTACATTGTTCAGAAGGATTTTAAGACAACAGAGTGTATAAGTGAGCAAAGATGGCGTTGAAAAGACTACCACCGACGAAGAACCAAGCTTCAAGCTTTTTTCAGGTATGCCTCGCTCGATCTCAGTTATGATCTCCATCTTCTTTCTTCTATAATCCAATGCCCCTCGTCGTCTTGATGTTGTCCCTTCTATTGGCTTTTGCTTTCGGATCTTTTTTTTCCCAAATTTACTCTTTTGATGCTTTAAAATTTTTTCGGTAAAAGTTGTGTTTGAAGTTTGATTTTCATTACTTAGAAACCCTTGGCTTTTTTCCGGTTGCTAAAACGTTTTCCTCTATTTCTCTGTTTTCCCCTTTTTTTAAAAAAAAATCCTTTTTGATACCAGCTGCGTTTTATTTTCTCCTCCCTCACTCTGGTTTTTTGTCTAAAAAAAATTAGGGTTTTTCTCACCTTTTTGATCGTGAAAGGAAAAAGAAAAAAAACTGTTAAACTTTGGAAAAAAAACAATTTTACTGCTGTGTTATCTGGTGTTTTTATCCGCTTGGTAGGGATTTTCACAGAGGTTTGATAGAGGGGATTTTCGTTCGTCCCTCGATTGGTTGTTCTGCCTCTCCTTTATAATGGCCAACATCGGGTCCCCCCTTGAAACAAACTTAATGAAGAAGTTTATAACATTGACCTCTTGTTTGATTCCCAGGTCCAGTTACTTTCGGTTCAGGTTTTAGCTCATATGGAGGGGAGCTTATCACCTTTCTGGCAAAAGTCAAAACAAAGGTTTCTTGGTCCTATATTGCAGGGTCCTCTACTATATTAGTAGCAGATCAGAGAGATAAGGAAAGGCAACCTGCGACCTTTACCTTCACAGCAGGCCTGCTCTATTTTTTCCTTTGCAACTTGTCTGTCTCGCAGAAGGTAAATTTGCAGTCCTGCTTTTTTCTGTTTGCTGTACTTTGTTGCCAATTCTAATTTAATTTGTTTACGTTTTGCTCACCCTATCTTTACTAATCCTTTCATTTCCAGGTGTATCCAAACAATGGGCATGAAGACAAACCCTTTTTCTGTTTTGGCAAGGATTTTTACGTCCCATGAGGGGGCCCTCCCCTTGTTGGTGTAATTCCCTTAGGTTTAGAATTAACAAAAGCTTGTAATATTATGCTATGAATTGCCTTTGTTTGTAACCGAACAAATATGCCTAAAATCCCGAACTTTGAATCAAATGTAATTTGTAGCCTTGAATGTACAATATGGCAACGTTACATAACTATTTGACTTGGGATAAACCTCAATTCACCTTGTGGAATACAAACAACATAGGTCAAGTGACTTGGTTTCAAGAACTTTGTATCAAACTTAAGTCCTTGTCATATAAACATGTAATTATAATAGCAACGGAAACTTGGAAAATAGGAAATTGATTTCAAAACTTAAAATTTGAACCAACATTGAAATTGGAAGTTATATAAAAAATAGAAACAGTTGTTGTTTTTTTTTAAAAAAGAAGAAAAAAAATGGAAGTAGAAAATGAGATGAAAATTTAAGACAACAATAAAAACTTAGAAGTGAGAATTTGAAAATTGATTAGAAAATTAAATTTAAAAATGGATATGGATGAAAAAAAAAAGAGAAACAGAGAATGGTTAAAAAGAAACTAACTAGTAATTAGAACTGGAATTGGAAGTTATAGTGATAATAAAAAAGAAACAGTTTTTTTTTTCGGAAAAGAAATAAATAAACATAATGAAAGTAGAAATTGAAATGAAAACTAAGAAAACAATAAAATTAGGAGTGAGAATTTGAAAATTGAATTGAAAATTAAATTTAAAAATGGATATACATATATAAAGAAAAGAGAATGACTAAAAACTAGTAATAGAAATTGAAATAAAAATTTAAAAAATAGGAAGTTGAAAATAGAATAAAGAGATTAAAAATCGAAAATAAAATACAAAAATAAATTAAAAGGTTACAGATGAGAAACAAAATTTAAATTGAAAATGGGAGCTTGGAAATGAAAAGAAATAAATAAAAGATAAATTCAAATGGGTAACTTGAAAAATGAGAAGGGAGCAACAAAAGGAAACCAGTCTTGGAATTCCTTTTAAATGCAATGCACGATTTGAGTAATTAGGGGTAAAATTTGGGGTGTGACACATTGTTTACACATAAAATAAATAAAAATAATTTGTTTACAAACTTAAATGGTTACCCATAATATTACATTGTTTACACAAAATATTAAAATAAAAATTAATTCATCTTGAAGATCATATGTTGGATCTTCGACTCCTTGATATTTGGGCAAGATCAAATGCTTCACCTTGCAAGTATTTTCTTATGATATAAAAAAATAAAATGGTTAGAAAAAAAGATAAAAAATAAATGATTTTCTACTCAAATGAATATTTAAAAACACAAACCTTAAACCCATATAATTTTCTGCACTTGCAATCCATCGATAAAGGCAAAAGTTAAAATAAAGGATGTAGATAGTTTCAATCACTTCATAACGTCTCTTTATCATTTTAAGGTATCAGAAAGCCTTTATAATGGAAATTTTTTAGGTTATACGCAGATCACTAATGATAGTTTCTTGAGCGTTGATAGTTTCTTGAGCATTGCTAATCATGAAATGAACGAAAAATATTTGTTTAAGAATGGTAAGTTATCCTATCAGTTTCTATAAAAACCGAGGTGAACATGATTTTCTTAATTACATTATTTACAAAATATTTAATAAATAATACGGAAAAACCAAAATTTTGATGTAAGAAATTATCTTGTCCAAATATTGCATGCGTCCAATTTCTAAAAAAGTTATCTAGTCCAACCATTGAATGCATTCAACTTCTATTGAAAAAATGTTTTTCTGCTATTGCAATCCATCATAGAGAACTTTTACAATATTCTAAATACAACAACAACCCTATTTTGTGAAATGGGTCCCAAAAGAATGATGTGATTTCTACTTCTAACGAGTTTGGAGAGGTTACATATAAGTTAGAATTAGGGTAAAAAACTTCTAAGGAGTGCTTTTATAGTAAAATGTTACGTATCTTATACCTTGTTTATTTAGGTAACCGACGAGATATATCATTTAGTTTACAAAAAAAAATCGTAATAAATAAAAATAGTTTCTTGAATTGTTTTTCCCCTCGTAGTTTTTGAAAATCGAGGTAATATGTAATTTCTACCTCTAAAAAAATAAATCATGGCACGCATTAGAATCATATCCACTAGAATAGCAATGATCATTCATATTCAAAAATGTCTCGTATCTTTTGGATTTTCAAGGCGTTTGAGCTTCTCTGAAATTTTTACATCCTATTCTCCATTTTATTTAAACCTTATTCCTTATTTTAACGTCTCATTTCCAACTCTTTGTGCCTTCAAACCTAGTTTCAAAGTCTTTTCTTTTCTTTAAAAATGTCTTCAACAACCTTAGATGAAAATCTTTTGTTCGTAATCAATGAAAATTTTGTTTATTTTGATGATTAGAAAGAAAAATGTTTTGATCTAAGGAAAACTATTCGCAAACAAAAGTTAAACGGTTACTTTGACATTCTTAATGGACCCATCTACATTAATCTCTTTAAATAGTTATGGTTAAATACCTCCGTTGGGATATATGGTCATAATGTTGAGTCAATCCAATCCTATGTCAATGGCTTTCCTGTCATAATTACTCAGCCACTTATTGCTCAGACAATAAAATGTGAAGAGGAAGGTGCTTATTTTGAACATTATAGATTCAAAAATGTTTATAAAGACAAAATTCGCCTTATTTATGCAACCAATGATAATCTCAGTAGTCCTTCTAGTCTATGATCATTTGGAAAATTTTTGTATCAATGTCTAGTGTCAAATCTTTGTCCAAGAGATAAAGTATTGGAAACGCTTACTTGGGATGACAAACGTCTCTTGTTATTCCTTACCAAGAACATCATAGTTAATTTTCCTCTTACCATTTTTAATTTCTTAAAGGAAATGATAATCATCTCTAGGAATGAAATGACTTTCTTGATACCATATGGAAGAGTTCTTTAAGAATATTTCTCTAAGTTAGGGATAGTTAATAGTGATACTTTTGAAGTTGAGTGGAGTCAGAAATTTGAATATGTGGAATAGTTATTTGTTCTCCCATTTTAATTAATTAAATATTTCCATTCATATTATTTCCTATTCATTTTTATTGATAACATTTATTTTCAAATTTACTAATTATTCTGGACTAGGCCTGTAAGTCTGTGTCGAGCAGAGGCCTAATCCGTCAGGCACTGCCCAAGACCCAATATCCAGGAATGGGGAGACAACATCTCCCCCATGTACACCACATCACCCAACTGCCCACCATTATCTCCTGAAATGTAAGGGGAAGTTATACCAAGGACAAGACCACGCGCTAGGTCTTACTTGCTCCTACGCATTCCTTGGCAATTCTTCCTTGGGCCTAGCTGATCCAGCCCATGGAAGAACCTTGGCCCAGCGTTGGGGACATAATATAAATATCCTCTTCTATCAGAGGGTCAGTTATTCTGAATTATTATCTCTTCTACCTTTTTGTAATTGCATTCTCACTTTGGCATCAGAGTGCCTTGTAGGTACTGTAACACCCCAATTCTACTCGGCAGAAATTCATAAATCAGAGTTTCAAAATTCACCTTTTAAAATAGGATGTCTCATTTTCAACTTTAAAACAACAATTAACATTTATCGCATATTCAACATGGATACATAACACTTAAACATCGGGAGGCAAATAACAACTTATATTTATTCTTTAAACTAAAACATCTCTTACAACATCGCAACAGATTTTCAACGTATTCAACTAAACATGGTATAACATCTTATTCAACTTAAAACAACTTAGCAACAACTAATCTTAATGAAACAACTAAGAAACCACAATTAAGACAACTACGCGTCCATTCCCCGAGTGTTACATATCAGAGCACCGACACCGACTCGAACTAGTGAAGATAACCATCTTCCTTCAAGCTACCTGCATGTTACCAACATAGGGGTAACACTCAAACAGAAAGGGTGAGATATCGATAATTATAAACGACATATGATAAACAATACTTAGACAAGGATCATAAATAATTCACCACTTCTCAACATCAACAACAAACAACGACTTAACAATCATCCACCTTTTATCAAATTATTTTATTACTAGTGTATCCATCAATATTTTCTAATTAACACAATTCACTTAATTAACATGAAAACAACATAACAACTTACCAACTTGAATGACGTAAATAACTTAACAACATAAATAACATAACCAACTTATATAATGCAACACAAATGCGACTCAACTATGCACATGCATGTGGTACCATTGGAGTAAAACTCCAAACTAAAAATATACCAGGTTATCGAGGTATCTGCAAGGCATAAGCCTTCAACTTAATAATGTTGCCAATTTACCAAGGCATCAAGGCATAAGCCTTCAACTTTCTACTTAATATCCAATCCAGGCCAACATGGTGTGATCAACAGCTCCGACTTAGAAATGCACATATGCCAATTGACATGCACGACTCAACAACCTAAACAACACAACATCATTAACGCCAGCAGCATAACAACTTATACAACATGAACAACTTAAGTCAACGTTGGCTAATATGCCTTCAACTTGAACAACACAATAACTTCGGCAACACAGAGCAACGTAGACAACATGAGCAACTCATACGACATAAACAAGCAACACAAACAACTTATACGACAAGGCAACTTAAAATCGACTTTGGCCTATAAAGCCTTCAATTTAACAACTTTAGAATTATTCCGTATACCAGAAATATACAACAACTTAATTGTGCCTGTAACTCGACTATACAACGCATGACAAAACAGCTTAATAAAAACCAACTCTTAATCTACCCGAGTTACCCCGATTAATTTCGTTAAATTCTGGGTAACTACGTTTTCCACCTAATTCGGCTAAAACGACTAAACTAGCACTGTTTCTAACTTTTTGCAACTTATCACGAATTCATTATAAATCTGCAAATGTCAGTTTTTGGGTAATTTCTGTCTTTCATGCGAGTTTAGGCTACTGGCAAATTCTGCTAAATTCTTCTACATACTATTTTATGTCAAAAATATGTGACACATTATCTTTTATCAAAATTGTTTCATTCTTAGTACAATAATTCAAGATAATAACTAGTTCCTGATTTTTATTAAAATTAACACTTTATATAATTAGATTTAGTTCTCATTCTAATTTAATCATTAATTGTTTCATAGACTAGGTTACATGATCTTCCTAAATTTATCAAATTGATATATCATAATTTAATTAATCTATTTTATGAAAAGTAATATAAGTCATTTATTTAAAATGAATTCACGGACTAAAAATCAAAGTGGCTCCTGCCACCAACCAAAGTGGTTTGCGCCATTTATAAAGGCCACCCACAAAATATCATGGTGGCTCCCGCCACTTGGTAACGTGGCTTGCGCCACTAGGGCCACTTGGTATCCCACCCCCACACTACCGGTCTCTGTAATTTTCGGTTCATCGTCGCCAATCACGAAAGTTTCCAGAATTTATTCAACATAATATTATCAATAATGAATCAACATAATTAAACACAATTTCCAATCAACAGAAATCGGTAATCGAACAACCCATTTTCATACAAGTAACCATTGCAACAACAAGCACAAATTTATTCCAAACAACATTAAGATCAACAAAATGCACAACAACCTAACTACCCAATCACAATATTATTTATCAGACCCGATTATAAAGATCGAACCCCACCTTTACCCTAATCGGTGGCCACTTCGAATCTCCGATCGAATTTCCGTTTTGAAATTCCCAACGACAACTACTCGTATTCGTTTTCTCCCAATTTCCTCGTTTTCCATTTTTCACAACTTCATCTTCTTATTGATATTCCTTATTTTCTTCATCTGACTAAATCCCTTTTGACTAATTCTTCTTTTCCTTATTTTTATTAAATTAATAATAATCCAATATAATACTAATGAGCCTAAGTCTTAAACCCCCTTTAATTGCCAATTCCGATGAAATCCAAGCTCATTAACCAACACGCTCCAATAATAAACAATATCACTCGTAATATTATTTCCTCGACTTTCCGACTAAAATCCGAGTTAACGACTTAATTCACCACAACACCTAATCGACTGAATAATAATTCACAAATAAATACTTATTCTCGACTTAATCGATTAACTTCCGATTATCAACCAAATGGTCCAAACAATTCTAACAACATATCCAACAATACTCGGAGAGTATTCCATATCGTCTTCCACAACGTATATCAACTTAATTAATTAAATTCGACTCAAACCAACTTATAATGATCAACATAATATTATGATATTTCAGAAATCAACTTAAATCAACGCGGCGTAACACAACATACTACAATTATATTTAATTAAATAATTAATTAAATAAACGGGTGTTACAACTCTCCCCCACTTAGAATATTTTCTTCCTAAAAAATTTATCTGATTCAACTACTCCAACTAATTACTTCATCCGACTAATCAACTCTCATTTCCAAAGGCAACCTATGCATAACACAAACAATAATTTGCGATTTTATTGGAAACAACAACACAAACAATCTGCAAGCAATACACTTGGCAATTATCAACTCAATATAACGAGTAACCAACCTAAGAATTTAGAACACATCAAAACAAGAACACACAACTTAATCACAACAATAATACAACCAAACTACAAAAATCATTGTCATTCACATACGAACGATTGTACTACACCACGTGTTCGCTGTGCACTCTGATTACTTTCAAATTACCAAGCTAACGAGTTTAACTCCAACTTACAATCACCAAAATAGACATATCAACAAAGCCTCTGAATTAATTCTTTGGAATTTCATTCCAACAGGTACTCTAACTCTTGTAGTACCGAATACTTCCAACTTAAATCCATAAGGCAACAACTTTGAACGTTCGACGTAATTATAACGATGACTACTTCCCAATCTTGGATAAGATATACTTACACTTCTCAACACAACTACAACTTTTCTTATCTTTTAACAACATGTCCTTCAAAAATTATCTTAAACACACAACATCATTACACCATCATAAGGTACAAGGGTCCAACGAATTTCCACAAGATAACTCATATTCTTCGTTTCCGACTAATTCATCATATTGAATCTTCGATTCCTACTCATACCGACACAACCTTTCATAATTCTTATTCGGATCAACACAACCAAACAACTCTTCTTGTTCCAACCAAAAACGCATTTTTAAATAAACCAACTTTTTTTCACTCCCCCTAATACTTGCGACTTACTTTACCGACATTCCTATCAAATCATGGTCTTACATTTCCACCTTCTTTCCTTTCTAATCATCTCAAGAAAGTTTCAAATCTCAAGCTACTTAATTCATCACTAAACAACATTCCTATTATCCAGAGTCCAACTATGAATTTTATTATTACAATTCAATCCAAACGCAACTTCATGCTATCATCTTTAAATCCCACTAATACTTTCATACAATTACCTGTATCGACAAAACAAACAATACTTAAGCACCCAGCTTGACTTCAACCAATTCAACGTACATACTATACTAGTTGGCATGACACATCTATCCATCAATTATGATTCCGTCAATTATCAATAATAGATTAAGGGTGATCAGTTCCTCAATTTTTCAATAGATATCCGGCGACCATAACAATAGTATAAATCATCATTACCCAACATAATAGCATACTTCAACTTGTGCCTAGAGTCCGTAAGCATAATGCTCCGCCAACTCTCTACGGTTTATCAACTTCTCCTTAGTCTCCTTAAATTTTGACTCCGTCAATTATACCAACGCATCCAAAATCTGATACATAATATCTTATGCACGCTCGAAGTGCAACACAACTTTAAATATTCTTCTAACACCGAAGTTGCCACATCATCAACCATAACCCAATTTGGTTCGCTTCCCATTACAACTATCATCCAAGTTAGAAATTCTTGACAACCCTCATCAACATCCGTCTTTCTCTCAACATTACCATCATCTAATATCGGAACTTTAATCGTCCACCTTCTATATAATTCTCATCTCTATACATTCTCCGATTACCTTTGCATTCCCTCGAATACCAACATTTTAATCTTTTTCAACATTTTCATCTTTCCGAATTTTTCAGCAATAACTGCTCAACTTCTAACACAATTATCTTCTCCAATAAAGACTTCCAATTCACAAAATTATATTCCAACATGAAGATAATCTTGTGCGGATTCCATAGCTTCAAGAATCACTTGAATTTGACTCGCGAGCAAAATTTTATCCTCCTTGCAATGAGACTGGTTCAGAATTCTCGTATGCAGAATTTTCCAAAATTCAGCAGCAGACACAATTATTAAAATGCGCTTATGTCCCTCATCACTCACTTCCTTAATGAAAATCTTATATGCAAACTGTAGGGAATTTCGTAAGCTTTCCAAAAAATCTTGAACCGCTTCAATCCGAATCACGAGTAAAACGTTATGCATTGTCTCGTGACAGCTGCTCCAAAATCCTAAAAATCATAATTTGAGATCGATGAACATAAGTTCTATCTCTCTCCCTTTACTTCCGAGATCTACCAAAAACCTTGCTCCACATCCAACTTCAAAATTACTCGACTTTAATCCAACTACACTTAAGTCATAACAATCCACCAACTTGGTCCATCACTTCTCATTTCCTTTGGGATGAGTCCTCCTTCTTAACAATTCCTATCCAAAAATCTATGCACTTCTCAAACTCGACCGATACGAATTCATGAGTCTAAATTCTCGCCGGTCTATAACAATATCGCTTCAACAAACTTGTACTCTTGCAATCAACATCAATTTAATCAGCTTCTACATACCAATAATCACTTCCGAGAGCAAGCCTCTCCCCCCACTTAATTCCAAACCAACACCTGCAGACAACAACAAGATACTAACAAACAGTACCGATAGTGTTTCACACACATGTCGCACACTCAGGAATCAACAACATTAGACAACATTGGCCGGACAAACCGATCTGCTCTGATACCACTAATGTAACACCCCAATTTTACCCGACGGAAATTCATAAATTAGAGTTTCAAAATTCACCTTTTAAAATAGGATGTCACATTTTAAACTTTTAAACAACAATTAACATTTATCGCATATTCAACATGGATACATAATACTTAAACATCGGGAGGCAAATAACAACTTATATTTATTCTTAAACTAAAACATCTTTTACAACTTCGTAGCAGATTTTCAACTTATTCAACTAAACATGGTATAACATGTTATTCAACTTAAAACAACTTAGCAACAACATAATCATATTGAAACAACTAAAAAAACAACAACTAAGACAACTATGTGTCCATTCCCCGAGTGTTACATATCAGAGCACCGACACCGACTCGAACTAGTGAAGATAACCATCTTCCTTCAAGCTACTTACACGTTACCAACATAGGGGTAACAATCTAGTAGAAGGGGTGAGATATCGATAATTATAAACGGCATATGATAAACAATACTTAGATAGGGATCATAAATAATTCACCACTTCTCAACATCAACAACAAACAATGACTTAACAATCATCCACCTTTTATCAACTTATTTTATTACTATTGTATCCATCAATATTTTCTACGTAAACCACATAGTAATATATTCATCAAGAACTAATTAATCAGTCTAATAAACACAATTCACTTAATCAACCTGAAAAACAACATAACAACTTACCAACTTGAACGGCATAAACAACTTAACAGCTTGAACAACATAAACAACATAACCAACTTATATAATGCAACACAAATGCGACTCAACTATTATGTGCATATGGTACCATTGGAGTAAAACTCCCAACTTAAAATATACCAGGTTATCGAGGTATCTGCAAGGCATAAGCCTTCAACTTAATAATGTTTCCAATTTACCAAGGCATCAAGGTATAAGCCTTCAACTTTCAACTTAATTGCCAATCCAGTCCAACATGGTTTAAGCAGCGACTCCGACTTAGAAATGCACATATGCCAAGTGACATGCACGACTCAACAACCTAAACAACACAACATCATCAACATCAGTAACATAACAACTTATACGACATGAACAACTTAAGTCAACGTTGCCTAATATGCCTTCAACTTGAACAACACAATAACTTTGACAACACAGAGCAACGTAGACAACACGGGCAACGCATACGACATAAACAAGCAACGCAAACAACTTATACGACAAGGCAACTTAAAATCGACTTTGGCCTATAAAGCCTTCAACTTAACAACTTTAGAATTATTTCGTAAACCGGAAACATACAACAACTTAAATGTGTCTGTAACTCGACTATACAACGCATTTTTGACAAAACAACATAATAAAAACCAACTCTTAATCTACCCGACTTACCCTGATTATTTTTTTTAAATTCGGGGTAACTATGTTTTCCGCCTAATTCGGCTAAACCGACTAAACCGACATTGTTTCTAACTTTCTGCAACTTATCACGAATTCATTATATATCCGCAAATGTCTGGGTAACTACGTTTTCCGCCTAAATTCTTCTACTTACTATTTTCTGTCAAAAATATGTAACGCAATATCTTTTATCAAAACTGTTTCATTCTTAGTACAATAATTCAGGATAATAACTAGTTCCCAATTCTTATTAAATTTAGCACTTCATAAAATTAGATTTAGTTCTCATTATAATTTAATCCTTAATTTTTTCATAGAATAGGTTACTTGATCTTCCTAAATTTATCAAATTGATATATCATAATTTAATTAATCTATTTTATGAAAAGTAATATAAGCCATTTATTTAAAATGAATTCATGGACTAAAAATCAAAATGGCTCCTGCCACCAACCAAAGTGGCTTGCACCACTTATAAAGGCCACCCACAAGATATTATGGTTGCTCCCGCCACTTGGTAAAGTGGTTTGCGCCACTAGGGCCACTTGGTGCCTCACCCCCACACTACCGGTCTCTGTAATTTTTGGTTCATCGTCCCTAATCATGAAATTTTCCAGAATTTATTCAATAAAAAATTATCAATAATGAATCAACATAATCAAAAATAATTTCCAATCAACAAAAATCAGTAATCGAATAACACATTTTCATACAAGTAACCATTGCAACAACATGCACAGATTTATTCCAAACAACATTAAGATCAACAAAATACACAACAACCTAAACTACCCAATCACAATATTATTTATCAGACCTAGTTATAAAGATCGAATCTCACCCTTACCTTAATCGGTGGCTGCTTTTAATCTCCGATCAACTTTCTGTTTTGACATTCCCGACGACAACTTCTCGTATTCGTTTTCTCCCAATTTCATCGTTCTCCAATTTTCACAACTTCCTCTTCTTACTGATATTCCTTATTTTCTTCTTCTGACTAAATCCTTTTTGACTAATTCTTCTTTTCCTTATTTTTATTAAATTAATAATAATCCCGTATAATACTAATGGGCCTAATTCTTAAACCCTCTTTAATTGCTAATTTTGACGAAATCCAAGTCCATTAACCAACACGCTCCAATAATAAACAATATCACTCGTAATATTATTTCCTCGACTATCCGACTAATATTCCGACTTAACAACTTAATTCACCATAACGCCAAATCGACCGAATAATAATTCATAAATAAATACTTATTCTCGACTTAATCGATTAACTATCGATTATCAACCAAATGGTCCAAACAATTCTAACAACATATCCAACAATACTCGGAGTGTATTCCACATCGTCTTCCACAACTTATATCAACTTAATTATTTTAATTCAACTTAAACAAACTTATAATGATCAACATAATATTTCGATATTTCGGAAATCAACTTAAATCAACGTGACATTAAAAAACATACTAGAATTATATTTAATTAAATAATTAATTAAATAAACGGGCGTTACGGGTACACCCCCAGTCTCATCAAAGTTGCTCATCACTGGAAGGTTCCTTTTGATCATGTTAGATAAGTGGCGCCATCTGTGGGAATTTAAAAGTTTTCCGCGTCTTCCACAACAGAAGACCAAAGCTTCAATCTGTCTCCTTCAATCATCCTGCATGACCAGCAAACATGGTGACAATCGTGCCCTCGGCCTTGTCGACTACCCCGCCGGGATGGAAGACGACCATCATGTCATCCATGAATCCGACGCAAGAGACGAACATCCTGCCACCACGTCACCGGAGCCCGAGGACAACGGTGTTCTCCAACCTCATCCCCCGACTCCCTTTCAGCCCATCCTGGTACCAATCGAAGGGGATCCCATAATAATAGCTATGGTGAACGCACTCAACTAGACTAACCTCATGCTCTTTCAACAGCAGGATAGGATCATGGCGCTGGAGACAGAACGCCAAACCAACCTTCCTCGACATGGCCGCAGACCATAACCCGAGAGATGCCAACTAGAGGCAACCAAGAAGCGAGGACGATCACCTCCTCTACGTGGGAGACACTCCCCTGAACCAAAGAAAAACAAAGCCAATGGATGCCCTATGGTCGAATGACCAACCAAGGGTATCTCCTCGACGCGACCAGAGCCCCAGGAATGAGGACTACTCACCCCTGATGAGAGACGAGGATGACCCTTGTTGCTCGCTTTCTTGGGCCATCATGGAAACTCCACTCCTAGCGAGCATGGAGAAGCCCCTACACCTGGCAACTTATGATGGGACAATTGACCCCGATGACCATGTTGACAACATCAACGTCATGCTCGACTACCGCAACGATGTTGGCGTGAACGTCAAATGAAGACTATTCTCTACGACTCTCATGAAAGGAGCCATGGCATGGTACAAAAGCTTGGCCCTCAAATTTATCACGTCCTGGAGAAACATGAGATCGACGTTCATGAGGCACTTCTCAGCCTCTCGACGTCACCCAAAAACAGAAGCTACCCTTGAAGCCATCATACAAGGGAAAAATGAAATGTTACACTCATACATTGAGCGATTTAACCAAGAAGCTATCGAGGTGGATACGATCGACTACATGAAAAAGTATATATTCGGTACAACCTCGCACCCTCGACGAGCTTCTACACAAAGATTAAGCATATATTCGGTACAAGGAGAAGCAAGTCGCCCACAGTTTCCGAAACAACCGACATCAGGACGATGCCAAAAGTTCCAAACACGAAGACTAGACTATCCCTCGCTGCACCAGGGAGAAGCGAAGAGACGAAAAACCTCGCAAGTTCCGTAAAGGAAGAGGTCTAGCGGGGTGCTTCTCCGAATATATGTTACTGAATGCTCCCCGCGAGCAGGTCCTCGCTGAATGCATCAACTCTAAGTTCAAGCAGAGTAGGGTAAGGTTCCCTAAACCTACAACACCCAAACCCCACAATGACAAGTCCAAGTATTGTCGCTTCCACAAAAGCCACGAGAACGTGACTGAAGATTGTGTCCATCTGAAAGACGCGATCGAGATCCTGATTAAGGAAGGCCACCTCAAGCAGTACACCTAAAGAAATTATTCTCCCCGACACGAGGACCAGACTGCGAAGAGGAACCGCAAGGACACTCTGTCTGACGGTTCCCCCTTCCAAGTAGCCTTGTGCATATCACACCCTGAAGGTTTCCACCTCCCCGATGTCTATATGGGAGGACACCTTGCTGCGTACAGTCCATGGGAGAACTTCCCAGCAGCCTTAGTCATCTCCGGAGGTGGAGTAAACAACGAAAATGCTACCATCTCTGTCAAATGGAAGTTCGACAAGCTCCTACTGACCGCACCTGATCAATTAGCAACATTGACCAAATCTCGGGGAAAGTCCAACCCTATATCATTTTTCCTCGATGAGCTACCGGGCGCTTCACCCAACTCCAACATTCCTTTACTGATTAGGGAAAATATGGCATGTTTTGACGTTCAACGCATTCTGGTCGACCAAGGAAGCTCAGTGGATATCATGTATGTCCACCTGTTCAGAACCCTCAAACTAGACAAGACAAACATGTCCCCATACATTGGATCCGACTTCCAACGATTTAAAGAGCTACCACAAGACTGTGGGGATATGTGGAGCTACTTGTGTTGTTTGGAGAGAACGATATGGCCAGAGAGGTTAAAGTTTAATTCCTGGTGATCGAGTACCTCTCGTTGTACAACTGCATCCTCGGTCGACCTACCTTGGCCGAATTGACAGCGGTTCCCTCCATAGTCCACCTAAAGATGAAGTACTACACCAAACTGGGTCGCGTGGTAACGATTATCGGGGACATCGAGGTGGCCCGCAGATGCTATGATGCAATCGTCAAAGGACATACCATAATCAACACCTCCAAAGGAAACAAAAAGCCCAGAACCAAGGAGCGTCCACCTTCCCCATGAGTCAACTCCATCGACATCGACAGTTTCCTCGGCGAGAACGACATCGAAGCATAAGGCCCTGTCAACAGGCAGACTCTAACTTACCCAGAACGCCCGGTCCCCCACGACGAATTCAAGCTTATCCCTTTTGGGGACAACCTCGATAGAACTGTGAAGATAGGTACCGTCCTAGATCCCGAGGTCGCTTGCCACCAATTAGCCATAGATCTGGCCATTAGGCTCGTAGCACAGTGTAGGCGCAAGAAGTCTCTCGAGAAAGCGGAGGATGTCGAGCAGGCTATAAAAGACCTCTTAGAGGCAAATTTTATTTCTGAAGCCCAATACACAACCTGGATCTCTAATGTAGTCCTTATTAAGAAAAATAATGGAAAATGGAGAATGTGTGTTGATTATATCGATCTCAATAGGGCATGTCCCAAAGATGCTTTTCCCTTGCCTAACATAGATAAATTGGTCGACAACTCTGCAGGTTTTAAACTCTTGTCCTTCATGGGCGCGTACAACGGATATAACCAAATCCCCATGTCGGACACAAACAAGCGACACACAGCCTTCATGACCCCGAGTGACAATTACTACTACAACGTTATTTCTTTCAGACTAAAGAACGTCGGGGCTACATACTAGTACATGATAAACAAGGTCTTCCGGTGAGAGATCAGGGACATGCTCGAGGTCTACATGGACAACATGATAGTAAAGTCGCACGAGGAGGTCGACCATGCCCAGCATCTCCGAAAGTTCTTCGAGCAAGCAAAGAGGTGAAAAATGAGGTTCAACCTAGAAAAATGCACCTTCGGCGTACAGGCAGGGAAGTTCCTTGGTTTCTACCTCACTGAACGGGGAATTGAAGCCAACCCCGACAAATTTCGGGTGTTCTCAGAATTCCCAACCCCGAACTCGAAGAAATTCATTCAGTCGCTCAAAGACATGTTCGCCTCCCTATCTTGTTTCATCGCTAAATCCGGGCAACACACACTTCCTTTATTCAAGCTACTACGAAAGGAAGCCACCTTTGAGTGGACCGAGGAGTGTGAGCAAGCATTGCTCCACCTTAAGAAGGCGCTCTCTGAATCACCAGTGTTGTCACGACCTCTAGAAAATGAAACATTATACTTGTACTTATTCGTGGCCACCGAGGTGGTCAGCGCATCCCTCATCCGCGAAACGTGCGACGGGCAGAAACCCATCTATTTTACGAGCAAAGCCCTTCAGGCCCCCAAGCTCAGATACCAACAGATCGAGAAGGTCACCTTGGAATTGATAAATGCAACAAGGACACTGCGACATTATTTCCTCGCCCATACAATCAAAGTCCGAACAGATCAACCCATAAAACAACTGATCGGACGACCAGATATGGCCGACAGGATGTTTAAATGGTCATAGGAACTGTCAGAATTCAACATCCAATACGAAATCAGGAAGGTCCTAAAGGCACATGTCTTGGCCAACTTTGTTGCCAAGATAACATATAACCCGACCCCGACTAGTAGCGCCCACAAATGGACGATCTTTGTTGACGGCACTTCCAGCTCGACGAGAAGTGGCGCAGGTATCATCCTCGAAAACAAAGAAAGCATCTTGATTGAGGTATCAATAGCACTTACCTTCTCGACTTCGAACAACCAAGCCAAATATAAAGCATTCCTGGCAGGCTTAAGAGTGGACGAAGACCTAGGAGCAAAGGAAGTGAAAATCTCCACCGACTCTTAGCTCATAGCATCCCAGGTACGGGGAGAGTATCAGGACAAGAACGATAAACGCATCGAATATTTAGCCCTTGTCAAAGAAAAACTAGAGAAGTTCGACTCTTGGGAGGTCCAACACGTCCCACCCGAGCAGACATTTTGTCGAAACTGGCGAGCATACGGAAGAAAGGCAGAAACAAATCTGTGATCCAAGAGATCCTTCCACAACCAAGCATCGAAAAACCTTCCCCTCCACTTAAGTTGAACGCTATCGACAATGCTCATTGTTGGATAACTCCTATCCATAACTACCTCACGAAAGATGAACTCCCAGTTGATCCAAAATAGGCATCTGCAACCAAGATAAGGGCATGCTCCTACGTCCTCCTCGAAGGTAAACTCTACCGACGAGGCTTCTCCATCCTACTAATCAAATGCATCAAGGAAGAGAAGTTCGCCGAAATTTTGGGGGAAATTCATGAAGGGATTAACGCCCAACATCTCGGCGGAAAATCATTGGCACGTAAAACGCTCAGGGCAGGATATTATTGGTCGACGATGCAACATGACGCAAAAGAGCATGTCAAGAGATGCGACAGGTGTCAAAGACACGCAAACATGCACCTAGATCCCCCTAATGAGCTAAAGACGTTTTCCTCCCCGTGGCCTTTCACTTGGTGGGGAATGGACATCCTCGGGCCATTCGTGATCGGCTTCTACCAAAACAAATATCTTATCATCAACGTCGACTACTTCACAAAGCGGATCGAGGTCGAGGCACTCACCAAAATCACGACACAAAATATATTTATTTCTTCAAAAGAAATATCATCGTCCACTTCGGCATACGCCAAGTCCTTGTCACCAACAACAAAACGCAATTCACGGACAAAAGGTTCCAAGATTTCGTCGCTAACCTGAGCATAAAACAACACTTCACGTCCATCGAACACCCCCAAACTAACGGCCAAGCAGAGGCAGCCAACAGGGTAATCTTACTGGGACTAAAGCGTAGGTTGGGTGAAGCAACGAAAGCTTGGTTCGAGGAGTTACATAGCGTACTATGGACCTACCACATTACCCTATGTTAAACAACCGGGGAGACTCTATTCCGCCTAACCTACAGGATGGAGGCAGTCATCTCGGTAGAAATTTGAGAGCCCTCGATAAAAACAAAAGCGCCTCTCGAAGAGGAGCTGAATGACGAAGCCCTGCGAGTGGAACTCGACCTCGTCGAGGAAATCTGATCCAAAGCCACTCTCCAGGAAGCATCACTAAAGAAAAGGGTGGCTCTATGCCATGACGCAAAGGTTATCAAAAGGGAATTCCAGGTTGGCAGTCTCTTCCTCCGATGAAATCAGAAAAACCCGCAATAAGGTAAGCCGTCTGCAAATTGTGAAGAACTTACTCAACCCTTGTAACACCCCAAATTTGCCCTCTTCATTTTAAGCATCATATCATCATATTCATCATACTCATATCATTTCCTCAGCATCATATCATGGAAAGATGAAGCATAACATCCCTCATGTCCTAACATCAAGCATATGGTCATCTGTGGAGTTCCTTGAAGCCTTTCAAGCCATGACAAGGGTCCCAAGGGTTGTATACAAGTTCTATGGTGATTCTACACTCCATTTACAAGATCAAGTCCATTGACAAAAGCTCAGAAGATTGCATGATCATCAGAGATCTCAGGACAAGGCAAAGCTCCTATGCAGTGCACCCAAATCAGAGCTTGGGATTCAATCACCAAGACCTCACAACTTTGGCCATTTCTTGTGGGCCAAGTCTTCTATATGTTGAGAGGGTCCTATGTGCCAATTTTCATGAGAAAACTCCATGTGGAAGTCAGACAATGCCTCAGTTGCTTGCAGATGAAAGAAAAAAGTCAACAGAGCCCTGAAGGAGTCAACTGTGAGATTTCAAGGGGTCCAACCCCATTTTTCTAGCCAAGGGATGTTCTTATAATGTTAAAAGAGATTTGGCAAGATCAGGGATCAAAATCAGATCAATTTGGTTGGCACCGACTTATTTTTTGAAGGTTCCCACCAAGAGGAGGGAAATTCAAAATTCACTGGCGTTAACCGGTTAATGGATTGGTTAACCGGTTAACGGCCACGAATTTTGAATTTTCAGCAGCAATTCAGCATGTGTGATTTTTTCTCCATTTTTCATTTTTCTGATTTTTATTCATTTTTGAATTAATTGGAAATTAAAGGAAAGATCTAGAGCTCTTGTCCAAGCCTAATCCCATTGCTACATCCTAATCACCCTACCCAAACCATAATTTTGGATCCCAAGCCTAATTTTTGGGCCCCAAACCTAAACCATATTTATTCATTTCTTTCCAAACCAAAGGGGCTCTTCCCTCATTTTTCACTCTCATTTTCTGAATTTTCACTCCTCTCACTCACAATTCTCTCACTTTTCTCTCCCAATTTTCCAAATCACTCAAAGTTCCTCTTTGAAGATCACACAACCTTGCCTTGAGGTGTGTAGATCTTGGAACTAGACCTCCACCCATAGTTTCATTGCATCTTTTTACCGGTTTTAGTGGTGATTCAGATCTGGTTTGGGATCTAGAAGTGCTTTTGGATCCAAAATTCTGCATCAAGAGCTTGTTCTTGCATTTATTTTGCACGGAGTTTGAAGTTTAGTATCGCATCTTAAAGGCTTTGCGCGAGATCCATCATTTTCAGTCCGATCAACAATTACCAAAGCAATCCTCGGCTTTGTAGGTCGGTTAATTTCAGGTCTAGCTCTGTTTTAGCTTATTTGCATGCTTGCGTTTTAGATCCGCCATGTGTTTGCGTATTTGCTTGTATTGAGTGAATTGGTTGATTGATTTGTGACCGGATCCGTGTATTAGTGTTCATAAGCTTCATGATGCCATTTAATGTGAATTGATGCACTATTTTCATGTTCAAATGGTTGCTGGACTGGTATGAGATTGTTTGGAATAAGCTGTTTGTGAGCTGGTTTCTGCAGGTTTTTGCTGTTGTTTTAGCAGTGTTAACCGGTTAACGGATTGGTTAACCGGTTAACGCACCTGGTTTTTGCTGTTTTACGCAGGTTCTGGCATGGTTAACCGGTTAACACTGAAGCAGTGGGCTACTTTTGAGTTATTTTTGGCATGTTTGATCTCCATACTTGTCCTAAATACCATGGATCATTATATGATCATTGAACATGTTTGTTTGAGTAATTTTCTTGCTAATCCACGCATGCTTCCGTGTTTTCGACACGCAAATGCTTGTTTGTGCCATGTATGACCTAATTATGTGATCTTGATTGGTGTGAATTTTGAGCATGTCATTGCCTTGATGTTATTAATGAGCACTTGCTGGATTTTGCTAACCTTGCAGGGGCTATGGTAATTGTGAGGTGTGGGAATTGAGTTCCACATCTCCAATTCCCATCTTCTCTTTTTATTTCTTTATTGAGCTAACTTTTTGTTGTTGGGCCTAGGCCTTTCTCACCCCTTCTTCTATCTTCTTCTTTCCTTCTTCATTAGGATAGAAACCACACTAACCTTAGGGCATCCATGCATGATGACACTTAGGATTCTTTAGTTTCCCTTTAGAATTTTGCCTTTGTGATCCTTTTGGTTCTTCTTCTCTTCTCATCTCATAACCATAAAAAACATCTTAATAATGTTTGAAGTGCTACCTTGAGAAATAGCCTTATCCCATGAGGTATGCTTGTAGTCTTCCCATCTTGGGATAGTACAAGTTTACCTTGTGATGCACAAGTCTGATCAAGGTATCTTCTTCATAAAAGAAAAGCATAAAAAACACCTCTTCATTTGTAAATAACCCAAAACACTTAATAGTTAAGCAAGTTAGTGAGCCTAGGCCCTAATCTGTGGGTTCAAGTTTTGGGGATCTTTTCCTTACTTGAGTGTGCTTGTTCTATTATTCCATCTTGGAATATAGTGACAAGTGCACATTCCATGGAAAAGAGCTTGAGTTCACTTCCTTGTGACACACTCGTAAAAAGATTCATAAAAAACACAAACAAACAATAAGCATCTTTCCTTCGGGAATTCTTTTCTCATCTCATTCGCTCCGTACGCGAACTTGCTCCTACTTGTCACTTTGCAAGACGGTTACGCACTCGTCGTCCGAGTCTGCAACACCTGAGCAATGGCATAGGCAGTTCAAGCTTTAATTCACAAGCAATTTCCTTTTAGTACCCCTAGTTAGGGGAACTACGGCGTCTCTGATCCTCATTGTCCTGATGAGGTACGTAGGCAGCGGGGTAGGGCCCGTTCGAGTACAATCTTTATTTTCCCTACATTTTTTTTCCTTTTCGTTTCTTATTAAGTTCTTTTCCAGTTCCAGTTTCTTTTCATTTTCATTTCTTGGCTACAACTTTCATATCCTCACCCTTTGAAGCATTTTCTTTGCAAGCGTAGATCCCGTTGGGTACGGCAGACGATCTGGGTGCTAATACCTTCCCAGGTCGTAACCGACTCCCGAACTCAGTCTCTTTGGTTCGTAGGACCTGTGTCCTTCCTTTTCTTTTTTTTTGGTTTGTGCAGCATTACCATTCCCTTTCTTCGGGATGAAAATGCCTGGCTGGCGACTCTTATTCTTTTTTCCGCGCCACTTTCGCGTTTGTACCAGGATGGAAATCCGGGGAGCGACAGCTGGCGACTCTGCTGGGGACCGAACCCAGAATCTCTGGTTCCCCTGTGAGTCTCTCCTAGCGCTTGTGTGTTGCTGTTTCATTGGGTGATGTTTGTTTGATGTGGCTTGTTGTATTTTATTGTTGTTTATTTACAGCTTTATTTACAGCTTTATTTACAGTTTTCAGTCTTTATTTACTGCATCATGTATATACTGGACTGTCTGGACTGGTTTTCTTTGGTGGGATGGGTGTTACTGGTTCTTGAGAGATATGAGCCAAGTACCCAGCTCGAGTGTACCATAAGACTTAGCGTGGTTCCACTTTGGCCTCATGAGATCTTGTCATGGGGGTAGTAGTGAGTTCCACACCCAGGTTGCGATTGTCTTGGAAATGTCTTGATTTGGGGATCTTCCTCTCTCATTACATAACCCTGACAGTTATGTGCAGATGGGGACCGATCATTGAGAACCTTGTGGAAACATCCCTCTTTAGTGATGACAGTGGCAGCCCACATTTTGTGGCAAACCCATTCGCATCCGAGGGCCCACCTGGGGATTGCATAGGATTTCCTTGTGTCCTGGACTCAGCTGAGGCCTCCCTGCGTAGTATATAATGCCAAACCGATTCCCTGATTTGGTCATGAGCCATTTCTCGGAGATGGTGACAGTATTATTGCTACGTGGCTTTGAGAGTCCGTGATGCCTGACCCGGAGCCTGTTACCTGTGAGTTGGGGGGTGTTTACAGGTGTGCAGGAACCCATGACCTCAGCATACACTCATCTATTCAGTGGTTCTTGTTATGATCTGTGGTCCTGTGATTATGATCTTTGGTTCTACGGTCCTTTGGTTCTGGAGTTCTGGTTTTCTTGATTCTGGTTTTCTGGAGTTCTTGTTATGGTATTCTTGATATTGTGGTCCTGAGATCTTCTTCAGTGAGTTGTGATTATCAGAGAGTGTGACTCAGTGGACTTTTGGGTTTTCCAGTTATTCAGCGGGGCCCTTGTCAGTGATCCAGTTCAGACGGTCCCAGTTGATCATATGCTTGCATTGCATTTCATTTGCATCATTCTCTGCATTAACTATTTATGTTTCCCATTTTTCAGGTCATTGCTCACATCTGTTCCCAGTTCTGGTATTCTTATCTCCATGGCAGAAATCAAAAGAGCTCCGAGAAAAAAGAATGTGCATTATACCTTTCTTCAGCCGGAAGTTAAAAGTGTTCAGAGGTTAGCGGGTCTGATGAACGATCAAGTCTTGGGCAATTTCAAGAAAAGATATGGCCAGATACCGAAGTTTGTGGACAAGCCCACTGCAGACATAAAGGACAGTTTGCATACCCTGCTGCAATTTTATGATCCTCTGCTGCGTTGCTTTGTTTTTCCAGGTTACATCTTAGCTCCGACATTAGAAGATATCTCCAGCATGCTGAATGTTCCGATCAGAGAGACATTGTCGTTCTACGGGTCAGAGGTTGTGCTCAGAGATGAAGACATAGTCAAGGTTTGTAGGTTGCCAGCTGCTTCAGTCAGGAAGGCTCTGCAAGAGAGTGAAGGAAAAGGTCTACCCTGGAGTGTGCTTATCCCAGAGACGGAGAGGTACGCTACAGAGGCTAAGTGGAATCACTTTGGAGTTGTGCTTGCATTGATGGTATATGGGTTCAGTCTGTTTCCTGGAGAGAAAGAGTTTGTCAGCTTGGAGGTGATCTCAATCTTTGCAAAAGGCAATCCAGTGCCTACTTTATTGGGTGACTTTTACTTCAGTGCCCATTACAGAAATGAGAGGGGTAGAGGTGGTCCAGTGGTCTGCTGTGCTCCTTTGTTTGCTGAGTGGTTTGCTAGACAGTTGCCTAAGTCAGGTGCCTTCAAGGAGATGCGGGACGAATGGAGATGGTCCAGAAGACTGATGGGATTGACTGGAGAAGACATTGCTTGGGGATATGATAGGGATTTTCTAGGAAAGGAGTTGATGGTTAGTTGCGGAAGGTTTGCTAGAGTACCTTTGCTAGGAAGGAAAGGTGTCATCAATTACTATCCAACATTAGCCAGAAAGCAGTTTGGCTACCCTTTGAAAGATCCTCCTTAGATGGAAATGTTTGCTGAATCTTTGTACTTTCCTGCTGACGGAAACAGAGAGTTAGTTCAACAAGCAGTCTGAGCTTGGGCTCACAGGATAAAAAAGGGGAAGAAAGACTTCGGCCGAGTTGATCCCAAGACATATCCACCATATGCTGAATGGTTGCAGAGACATATTGAGTCAGTTCTAATGCCTTTTTTAGTCGAGGCTCCACTTTATCCCCGAGAGGTGCCTAGTCAGAACAATACTGTTTCCTTGGAAGAGTACAAGAACCTAGAAGCCCAGCTGCATGAGGTCAGAGTAGAGAATACTGAGATGGTAAGCCTGTACCATCAAGCCAAAAGGGCCAAGAATGAAGCTGAAGACAAGCTGCAGAAGCTCCAAGCCTTTCTAGAAGCCAAAGAGAAGGACTTTGCTGGTAGAGAAGCCCATGTCCACAGGTTGGGTATGATGGAAGCTCAAAGAGAAGCTAAGCGCAAGAAGACTCTAAAGACTCTCAAAGGTGCTCGTCAGTCCATTGCTTGGCTGCAAGGCCAAAGGGATGAAGAGAAGAAGAAATTCAAAGAGAAGGAGGAGTTCTTTGAAGTTCAGATGGCTTTCAAGAAGGAGGAAGTGGAGCAAGTCCATACCATCCGGAGAGAAAAGACCCAACAGCTAGCCCAAAGTCAATTAGCTCTGGAGGAAGCAAGGAAAGAGATCGAAGAGCTCAAGCTGAGAGCAGGTGTCAAGAAAAGCAGGGCAGAGGTGGCAGATCCTGGGTCCTTGGCTTAGTTGTTTATTGTTCAGGCTACCTACAGGCTTGTTGTAGGAGTCTTGCTTTTATTTCTTTTGACTTTATTTATGTACTGACATGTAACCCTTCGGGGAATGTTTCTGGTTGTATTCTGACTTTTGGCCTGCAGTGGTCTGTTCACATACAGTATTAATGTGCAAGTTATCATTTTGAATGTGCAAGACTTGTTTGTATGGATACTGCTAATGTCTGAACACTCATCAAAGAGAAAGTTTGAAAGTTGAAAATTCAAAGAGATTGTCTGAGAATAGATGCCAGAACTGGGGCACGCCAAGTATTTAAAACCTGGGAACATGAATAGTTACATTGCATTGCATATAACTTGTTTGTTTGTTTTGCAGGTGTTGTTTCAGTTACTAATGTGTTTTGTGTTTCAGGCACTATAGCTCCCCGTAAGGTTCGGGAACAACCAGCAGTGCACAGATATCCAACCAAGATTAACAGAGAACGAGCCATGGACCAGATGCAAGTGGACTTGGCAGATCTGAGACTGAGAATGGATAACTTTATGACAGTGATGGCCGGCATGGGGAAAAACCAAGAGCGTCTGCAGGAGATGATTGAGAACAGTCAACCCAGGAACACTGCTGCTGCTACTGCTGATAATCGTACCGGTGCGGGCGCACGTCAGGTTGAAATCCCCATTGCTCAACCAGGAGTGACTATAATTAATGATGGGTTGAACAAAATTCAGATGGATAATCATGACAACCAGTTTACCCTACTTGATGAAGCTGAAGGTCAAGGAGCAGAGATGAACAAGAGGTTCGAAGAGATGGCTGAGCAAATCAAAGCTATTCAGTCCCATAGCTCTTTGGAATTTGACATAACCGATTTGGGCTTGGTTCCTGGGGTCAGAATCCCATACAAGTTCAAAGTTCCAACCTTTGAGAAGTATAACGGCACTGCTTGCCCGAAGACTCATCTTCAATCATTCGTTGGGAGAATTGCTGCTCACACGGATGATGAGAAGCTCTGGATGTATTATTTTCAAGACAGCTTGGTGGGAGCTTCTCTGGAATGGTACATGAAGCTCAGTAGGGTCAATATCAAGAGTTGGAAGGATCTGGCTGAAGCCTTTGTGAGGCAGTATCAATACAACTTGGACATGGCTTCGAACCGCACACAGTTGCAGCACATGGCTCAGACAGCAAAAGAAGGCTTCAAAGAATATGCCCAGAGGTGGCGCCAGCTAGCTGCCAGGGTGCAACCACTGCTGCTAGAGAACGAAATGGCTGACATGTTTATGGGTACTCTGCAGGGTGTTTTTCTTGAAAGACTGGCGTCCAGCTCTGCTACTAAATTCAACGATATTGTCATTGCTGGAGAAAGGGTCGAAACATTGCTGAAAATGGGGAAGATACAAGATCCTAGTGCTAGCAGCTCAAATGGAGCGAGGAAAGCATTTAGTCGACCTCCTAGGAGACGAGAGGGCGAAACAAACGTTGTATTTGGCCGAGGCCGGGGCCGTGGCTATAGAAGACCTTATGAACATGTGGCTGCTGTCACAATTCCTGCCGCTCCAGTGCAACAGATGCCTCCTCCTCCACAACAACAACAACCTCATACCAATTATCAGCAGAGACTGTATCAGCCGAGGCAAACTCGCCCGGCTAATAGGGTGATTGAGGCTATCCCGATGACGTATGTTGCCTTACTTCCAAGACTGTTGGACTTGAACCTAATTCAACTGAGGACTTTGCCACCCCCACCTCCTGGAGAGCTTCCAGTGGGTTATGATGTCAACGCGCGATGCGCTTTCCACTCTGGAGCACCCGAGCACTCGACTGAGAAGTGCAGGGCTTTGCATCACAAGGTTCAAGATCTTGTAGATTCTAAGGCAATCAACTTTGCGCCGCCGCCGAATGTTAACTCGAACCCTATGCCGAATCATGCAGGGGCAAGAGTTAATGCTGTTGAGGATGGTGACAAATTGAGTCTGATGCTGAGTATCGATGAAGTGAAGACTCCTTTGAGGGTAGTGAAAGAGAGACTGCTGAAGGGTCAAGTATTTCCTGGTTGCTGTTTTGATTGTGAAGACTGTATGAATGCTGAGAATGGCTGTGAGAAATTGAAGATGGGTTTGCAGGGTTTGATTGATGCTGGATCCTTGCAGTTCAGTAAAGTTGGTAATGAAGAGGCTGATGATGTGTCAACCATTACTATTTTCTACGATGAAGCTGACATGCCTGTCAGAAGAGAGCCCGTTACAATCTATGCTCCTCAGATTAGTCCCGTGACTATAACCGTACCTGGGCCAGTGCCGTACACAGACGATTGAGCCATTCCCTGGCATTATGGCTCAGAGGTATATGTAGCTGGGGAGAGGATTGAGAGCAAAGCTGTTGCTGAAGACCCGACTGTGGAGAATGTCGGAGGAGTTGGGGGTTTCACCAGAAGTGGTCGTTTGTTTGCTCCTCCTGTGCTGAGAGGGGATCCCGAGGCGGAGGCTTCGTCCGGAGCCAAAGGAAAGCATGTTGTGAATGATGAATCAACTACTCTTGTTGCTGAGCAGGGTACGTTTGAAAAAGAGGTCGAAGAATTCATGAGGATCATTAAAAAGAGTGACTACAAGGTGGTTGATCAACTGAATCAGACGCCTTCAAAGATATCCATCTTGTCACTGCTGATGTGCTCTCCCGCACACCGAGAAGCCTTACTGAAAGTCCTGCAAATGGCTTACGTTCCTCAGGAGATCACTGTCAACCAACTCGAGGCTGTTGTTGGAAGCGTCAATGTAAGCCATGGCTTAGGCTTTACTGACAGAGACCTCACGTTGGAGGGCAGAAACCACAATAAAGCATTACATATCACGATGGAGTGCAAGGGCGCTGTGTTGTCTCATGTTCTTGTAGACACAGGCTCTTCCCTGAATGTGCTGCCGAAGAAGGCGTTGATGAAGCTTAATAATGATGGGATTGTCCTAACACCAAGCGATCTGGTTGTTAAAGCTTTCGATGGATCAAGAAGATTAGTTTTTGGAGAGGTTGAGTTGCCCGTCAAGATAGGCTCTCAAGTCTTTAAAAGTGTTTTCTATGTTATGGACATCCAGCCTGCATATAGTTGTTTGTTGGGAAGGCCATGGATACATGCTGCTGGAGCCGTTACTTCAACCCTGCATCAGAAGCTTAAATACGTGGTGGACGGCCAGGTCATCACAGTTTGTGGGGAGGAGGATATATTCGTCAGCCACTTGTCGACATTCAAGTATGTAGAGATGGATGGAGAAATTCATGAGACTTTATGCCAAGCTTTTGAAGCAGACGTCAGCATCCTGACTCCAGTGGAGAAGGGCATTGAGAAGGAGGGTACATCTATCCATTCCTACAGAGAGGCAAAAGAAGTTGTTCAATCAGGCAGTGCCCAGGGCTGGGGCAAGCTGTTGGAGCTGGAAAAGAAAGATGATAAGTTCGGCTTAGGGTATCAGCCTGGTGGTTCTACCTCAAGTGGTAAGGCTATCACGTTCACGAGTGCTGGATTACATAACCACAATCAGATATGTACGGCAAGCCAAGATGGGGGTAGTGACAGAGATTGGGACAACAATTGTATCCACCCGTGTGTGCCCGACGAGGAGCTAGGAAATTGGTCTGCTGAGGACATTGTTCAAGTCACCTGGCTCTCAGAGTAATTATTTTGTTTCCTTTTATTAGCATACTGCATTGTTAAATCCAGCATTCTGCCCAAGATGCTTGGATCCATTGTATTGGGCCACCATGTTTTATATTGCATCGTTATTTCGCTATGAAATAAAAGGAAATTTTCAGACAAACTGTGTTCTTTTTCTTTGTTTTTAAACTTTTTCCCAAAAAAATATAAAATGGCAATGTGTTTTCCTTTTTTTTTTGTGTTAGCGTCTCTCTTTTAAAATAAGCAGATTCTGAATAAGCACATCATCTGTGCAGTGTTGATCATCCGGATTCCACTGATAACGTTCCTACTATGACTATGCATGACTTTGACAATCCAGTCTACCAAGCTGATGAAGGGGTTGAGGAAGACTGTGACCTCCCTAAAGAACTGGTCAGATTGTTGAAACAAGAGGAACGGGTTATTCAGCCTCATCAAGAAGAGATTGAGATCATCAACATTGGCAGTGAAGATGCAAAGAAGGAAATCAAAATTGGGGCCAATCTGCAGGCCGACGTCAAGAAAGAGCTGATCAGTATGCTGAGAGAGTATGTGGATATCTTTGCTTGGTCATATCAAGATATGCCAGGGTTAGATACCGACATCGTGATGCATAAGCTACCTCTGAGAGAGGATTGTCCTCCTGTAAAGCAAAAATTGAGAAGAACTCGCCCTGACATGACGACGAAGATTAAAGAGGAGGTTCAGAAGCAGTGGGATGCCGGGTTCCTTGCTTTGACTAGTTACCCACCTTGGGTAGCTAACATTGTTCTTGTACCTAAGAAGGACGACAAAGTCCGGATGTGCATTGATTATCGGGATTTGAACAGAGCAAGCCCAAAAGATGACTTTCCGTTGCCACACATTGACGTGTTGGTAGACAATACTGCTCAATTCTCGGTGTTCTCCTTCATGGATGGCTTCTCCGGTTATAATCAGATAAAAATGGCGCCGAAAGACATGGAGAAGACAACATTCATTACCCCGTGGGGTACATTCTGCTATAAGGTCATGCCCTTTGGTTTGAAGAACGCCGGGGCAACTTATCAACGGACGATGGTCACATTGTTCCATGACATGATCCACAAGGAGATTGAGTATTATGTGGACGATATGATTACAAAGTCCCGAGACGAAGAAGAGCATCTGGTCAACCTGAAGAAGCTTTTTGATACACTGATCAAGTACAAGCTGAGGTTGAATCCAAACAAAGGCACTTTCGGAGTGCGTTCCGGGAAACTGCTGGGTTTCATTGTTAGTCAGAGAGGAATTGAGGTAGATCCTGCTAAAGTAAAAGCTATTCAAGATATGCCTGCACCGAGGACAGAAAAAGAAGTGCGCGGGTTTTTAGGGAGGTTGAACTACATTTCTCGGTTTATATCTCATTTAACTGCCACGTGCGAACCAATATTCAAATTGCTGAGAAAAGAGCAAACGGTCAGGTGGAACGATGACTGCCAAAGAGCTTTCGACAAAATAAAAGAATATTTGCAGGAGCCACCAATTCTAATGCCTCCAGTGGAAGGAAGACCATTAATCATGTACTTGACCGTGCTGGAAGGGTCAATGGGGTGTGTGCTAGGCCAACATGACGAGTCTGGTCGAAAAGAGTACGCCATTTATTACCTTAGCAAAAAGTTTACCGACTGTGAATCCCGATACTCACTGCTCGAGAAAACTTGATGCGCTTTGGTATGGGCTGCTCGCCGACTGAGGCAGTACATGTTGACTCATACCACATTGCTCATTTCCAAGATGGACCCTGTCAAGTACATCTTTGAAAAACCAGCGTTGACCGAAAGGGTTGCTAGGTGGCAGATGATTTTAACTGAATACGACATCCAGTATACTTCTCAGAAAGCCATCAAGGGAAGTATATTGTCAGATTACCTTGCACAGCAACCTCTTGAAGATGATTATCAGCCAATGAAGTTTGATTTCCCTGATGAGGATATCATGTACCTCAAAATAAACGATTATGAGGAACCACTTCCGGAGGAGGGGCCAGACCCTGAATCCAAATGGAAGTTGATGTTTGATGGGGCAGTCAATATCAATGGTCGTGGAGTTGGTTCCGTTCTTATTACTCCCGAAGGTGTTCACTTACCCTTCGCTGCCAGAATTACTTTTGGCTGCACCAACAATGAAGCGTAATACGAGGCGTGTATAATGGGAATAGAGGAGGCAATTGATCTTCGGATTAAGAACCTCGACATATTCGGAGATTCAGCCCTCGTCATTAACCAAGTTACCGACAAGTGGTATACACATCAAGAGGATCTAATTCCATACAGGGATTATGCTAAAAAATTGTTGACGTTCTTCACGACAGTTAAACTTCAATACATACCACGTGATGAAAATCAATTTGCCGATGTATTGGCCACTCTCTCTTCGTCAATCAAAGTATTGTGTTGGAATTATGTGCCCAGAATTGATATATCCAGGCTTGATGCTCCAGCTTATGCCTTCTCGGTAGACGCCGTGTCTGACGAGACACCTTGGTATTTTGATATCAAGTTACTCCTAGAAAAGAAAGAATACCCAGCTGGGGCATCTTCCAATGACAAGAAGACCTTGAGGCGACTTGCTGCTAGTTTCTTCTTGAACACAGACGGGGTTTTGTACAAGAGAAACTTCGATATGGTCTTGCTCAGATGCGTGGATAGACACGAAGCAAGCCTGTTGATGCAGGAAGTCCATGAAGGATCTTTCGGTACCCATGCAGGAAGGCATGCTATGGCAAAGAAGTTGCTGAGATCAGGGTATTACTGGATGACAATGGATGCAGATTGTTGTTCATTCGCTCGTAAATGCCACAAGTGCCAAATATATGCAGACAAAGTGCATGTTCCTCCAAGCCCGCTCAACGTCATGTCATCTCCTTGGCCCTTTTCTATGTGGGGCATTGGCATGATCGGGAAGATAGAGCCTACTGCTTCAAATGGTCATCACTTCATCTTGGTCGCGATTGATTACTTCACCAAATGGGTAGAAGCAGCATCTTATGCCAACGTCACTCGTCAAGTGGTGGCAAGATTTTTGAAAAGAGATATCATATGCAGATACGGAGTGCCAGAAAGGATCATTACTGACAATGGTTCTAATCTCAACAACAAGATGATGACAGACTTGTGTCGGGACTTCAAAATTCAACATCAATTCTTCTCCTTACCGACCAAAGATGAATGGTGCGGTGGAGGCGGCCAACAAGAATATCAAGAAGATTGTGCAGAAAATGGTTGTCACCTACAAAGATTGGCATGAGATGTTACCGTTTGCTTTGCATGGGTACCATACGTCGGTCAGAACGTCGACAGGGGCAACTCCCTTCTCTCTAGTGTATGGCATGGAAACAGTCTTGCCTGTTGAAGTAGAGATTCCTTCACTGCGCATGATGATGGATGTCAAGCTGGATGAGGCTGAATGGGTGCGTGCTCGTTATAATCAGCTATGTCTAATTGAGGAAAAGAGATTAGCAGCTATCTGTCATGGTCAGCTTTATTAGAGGAGAATGAAGCGAGCATTCGACCAACGAGTACGTACTCGAGAGTATCAAGTGGGAGAGCTTGTGTTGAAGAGGATCGTTCCTCCAAGTTCAGATCATAGGGGCAAGTGGACCCCAAACTACGAAGGTCCATTCATAGTGAAGAAAGTCTTTTCAGGAGGAGCACTGATGCTCACCACTATGGATGGAGATGATTTCTAGTCCCCTGTTAACTCGGACGCAGTTAGAAAATACTTCGCATAAAGAGACCCGCTGGACACAAAAACAGAATAAAAGTCCAGGAAAAAAAGGGGCATCCCAGCGAGCTAAAAACAGAATAAAAAGCTCGGGCAAAAGTTAGGGAAAAACAAAATGTACACCCGCTGAGTTGAAAAGCCACATTGGACAGCTCAGGCAAAAAAGGGTATCCCGGTGGATTGAAAACCTGAAAGGGCGATCCACGCAAAACAAGGGCATAAGCGAACAACTGCGATCCTAGTTATCTGAACCACATCATCGTTTCGTACAACTTGACAATGTCAGAAGGATAGGAAACAGTCCCCTCATCCTCTCAAAAAGCCAAAGCAGAGTGGAGAGTCTTGAAGACATGCAGGTCATAGCAGAAATGGAACTCCTTGGAATGTCGTCCATTGCCATTAGGATAGTTTCTTTTTCTCAATTTTATAGTGGCTACCTCTTTCCAGGTGGTTGCTTCCTATTGTAAAATCTTTGCCTATTCAGAGGCCATTCAATAAAAAGAATATTCAGTCAAAAAGCTGTGTGTGTTTATTTTTGTTTGCAAAATGTCCTGAATTTTTGGCAAAAAAAAATAGCATTGCATCTAAACATGGTGATAATTTTGAAAAGAAAACTGACATACAGGGAAACTGTAACCCTCTCTGATTGTCGGGTGACGATGGATAAACAGGTCATGCCATGCAAATCCCCGGGGCTAACTTGTGTTTTCTGTTGTGGCAGGTTGCAGGATGGCGTCACATTCTCTCTAGCAATTTACTCTTCCCCAGTAGAGTATCTCCCCAAGCAAAGATTTCTTCCAGCAGGTACCTGAAGCCTAGCATTTCCAGCAGAGGTTTCCTCCAGCTAAGCCTTGGCAGCAGCCCAAGCAGTTCTTCTTCCCTAGTGATGTAGCAGTCCATTCTTCCCCAGCGGAGTATGCCCAGCAGGTATCTGAAAGCCTGACATCACCAGATTTGGAATCATCAGTATTCTATCCTCGGCAAGAGTCCTTCCCGGTAGGCGTATCTGAAAGCCTGATATCCCCTCAGAGTATTGAATCATCAGATGCTCTCCCCAGCCAGAGTATTGTTCAAGCAGCTTCCCCAGCCAAGTCTGAAGGTGATCCTGTCCCCACAGAGCTCATATTTGATGTTCACTCCGTCCGTGAAATATTTCCCAGCAAAGTTGCCATACTTTTGGGTATTTGAT
This sequence comes from Lathyrus aphaca, assembly GCA_963966055.1. NCBI lineage: Eukaryota > Viridiplantae > Streptophyta > Magnoliopsida > Fabales > Fabaceae > Lathyrus > Lathyrus aphaca. Next base: position 409,801,586 of record OZ014524.1, on the reverse strand, counting down.
GATACAGCCAGGTATTCATCACCTCGGTCAGAGTTGAGTGTCCAGACCTCTTGACTTGTCTTCCCCTGCAGAGTTGTATTCCTTGCTGCCAATCAGGCATTTGTTTGTTGCTCGTCTGCAAATTTTCAACACTCGTCTGTGTTATCCCTAAACAAGATTTTCCCCAGCAGGGACATGTTACTGCTTCATTGTTGCTCATCTCCATCTCTCAACATTCGTCAGTGTTAGCTCTTTGGTATTGCTCGTTTGCTTTCCCCAGCAGTGGTTTATGATTGCCTTGATATTGCTCGTCTGCAATTTCAAACATTCGTCTGTGCTTGGTTATATCAGTTGTTGTTTTCTCGTCTGCAATTTCCGGCACTCGTCTGTGTTCTGATATGATGTTTGCTATTGCTCGTCTGCAAATCTCCAACACTCGTCTGTGTTGTGGTATCTCACCTGCTGTTGTTCGTCTGCAACTCCTCAACACTCGTCTGTGTTTGATATTGGGTCCTTTGCTGCACTCGTCTGTGCCCTGCTGTGTATTTTCAACTGTTGCTCGTCTGCAACTTTCCAGCACTCGTCTGTGTTTCGCACGCCTGATATTCGTGGATACTCGTCTGTATCATATCCAGCACTCGTCTGTGTTTGTTTGAAGCTCGTCTGCTTTTATTCCCCAAAAGTCGTCTGTGTTCTGAAGCTCGTCTGCTTTGCTTGGATACTCGTCTGTATCGTCCCCAGCACTCGTCTGTGCTAGCTTACATCTGTATGTGAGGATTTACTGTTTACCCTGGTATTTATGTATTGCTACTTCAAATGCTCGTCTGTGTTTGAATTTCTGGTATTCGTCTATACCAGTGGCTGATACTCGTCTATATCATGGCCTGAAGCACTCGTCTGTGTTTCTCGGATCATCGTCTGATACTCGTCTGTATCATTGACTTATGGCACTCGTCTGTGTTATCTTGATGATCATCCAATACTCGTCTGTATTGAAGAGGTTTCAAATCCTGAAAATGGGAATTAATGTCGAAATGGTTTCCGGTCCTGGCGTAACAGGTAAATCCGAAGGAGGCTCGTCTGCCTCAGGCACCAATTAGTGTTGTTGCTGCACCTGGCGTCACAGGTATGCTAAGAAGACTCGTCTGTCTTGTCCCATATATCCACGGATAACATATGAAGAAGGTTCGTCTACCTTGATTGCATGTCTATCCCACAGACTTAAATGCATTTCCGGTCCTGGCGTAACAGGTAAATCCGAAGGAGGCTCGTATGTCTCGTGTTGTTTGAAGTGTTTGAGGACTCGTATGTCCAGCTCCTGGCGTCATAGGATTGTTTGAAGACTCGTCTATCTCAGATTATGTTTGAAGTGTTTGAGGACTCGTATGTCCAGCTCCTGGCGTTACAGGATTGTTTGAAGACTCGTCTGTCAACGCTTTCTTATTCCAGATATCCGTTTCAACTTGGAAGAAGCTCGTCTGCTTCTTTCTCCCCTGCTTATCCCCAGAGTATCTGTTTGGGTTTATTTCCCGGTGTTGCATTCTTCGTCAGAGTGCAAATTTCTGGTCTTCTTGGTATTCAACCACAGTTTATCTTGAATGGTCGATAGCCGTACTATTGTCCTTTTCAGATTAACTGATGATTGAATAGGGGCAGTTGTAACACCCCAAATTTGCCCTCTTCATTTTAAGCATCATATCATCATATTCATCATACTCATATCATTTCCTCAGCATCATATCATGGAAAGATGAAGCATAACATCCCTCATGTCCTAACATCAAGCATATGGTCATCTGTGGAGTTCCTTGAAGCCTTTCAAGCCATGACAAGGGTCCCAAGGGTTGTATACAAGTTCTATGGTGAGTCTACACTCCATTTACAAGATCAAGTCCATTGACAAAAGCTCATAAGATTGCATGATCATCAGATATCTCAGGTCAAGGCAAAGCTCCTATGCAGTGCACCCAAATCAGGGTTTGGGATTCAATCACCAAGACCTCACAACTTTGGCCATTTCTTGTGGGCCAAGTCTTCTATATATTGAAAGGGTCCTATGTGCCAATTTTCATGAGAAAACTCCATGTGGAAGTCAGACAATGCCTCAGTTGCTTGCAGATGAAAGAAAACGTCAACAGAGCCCTGAAGGAGTCAACTGTGAGATTTCAAGGGGTCCAACCCCATTTTTCTAGCCAAGGGATGTTCTTATAATGTTAAAAGAGATTTGGCAAGATCAGGGATCAAAATCAGATCAATTTGGTTGGCACCGGCTTATTTTTTGAAGGTTCCCACCAAGAGGAGGGAAATTCAAAATTCACTGGCGTTAACCGGTTAACGGATTGGTTAACCGGTTAACGGCCAAGAATTTTGAATTTTCAGCAGCAATTCAGCATGTGTGATTTTTGCTCCATTTTTCTGATTTTTATTCATTTTTGAATTAATTGGAAATTAAAGGAAAGATCTAGAGCTCTTGTCCAAGCCTAATCCCATTGCTACATCCTAATCACCCTACCCAAACCATAATTTTGGATCCCAAGCCTAATTTTTGGGCCCCAAACCTAAACCATATTTATTCATTTCTTTCCAAACCAAAGGGGCTCTTCCCTCATTTTTCACTCTCATTTTCTGAATTTTCACTCCTCTCACTCACAATTCTCTCACTTTTCTCTCCCAATTTTCCAAATCACTCAAAGTTCCTCTTTGAATATCACACAACCTTGCCTTGAGGTGTGTAGATCTTGGAACTAGACCTCCACCCATAGTTTCATTGCATCTTTTTACTGGTTTTAGTGGTGATTCAGATCTGGTTTGGGATCTAGAAGTGCTTTTAGATCCAAAATTCTGCATCAAGAGCTTGTTCTTGCATTTTTTTTGCACGGAGTTTGAAGTTTAGTATCGGATCTTCAAGGCTTTGCGCAAGATCCATCATTTTCAGTCCGATCAACAATTACCAAAGCAATCCTCGGCTTTGTAGGTCGGTTAATTTCAGGTCTAGCTCTGTTTTAGCTTATTTGCATGCTTGCGTTTTAGATCCGCCATGTGTTTGCGTATTTGCTTGTATTGAGTGAATTGGTTGATATATTTGTGACTGGATCCGTGTATTAGTGTTCATAAGCTTCATGATGCCATTTAATGTGAATTGATGCACTATTTTCATGTTCAAATGCTTGCTGGACTGGTATGAGATTGTTTGGAATAAGCTGTTTGTGAGCTGGTTTCTGCAGGTTTTTGCTGTTGTTTTAGCAGTGTTAACCGGTTAACGGATTGGTTAACCGGTTAATGCACCTGGTTTTTGCTGTTTTACGCAGGTTCTGGCATGGTTAACCAGTTAACGGATTGGTTAACCGGTTAACACTGAAGCAGTGGGCTACTTTTGAGTTATTTTTGGCATGTTTGATCTCCATACTTGTCCTAAATACCATGGATCATTATATGATCATTGAACATGTTTGTTTGAGTAATTGTCTTGCTGATCCACACATGCTTCCGTGTTTTCGACACGCAAATGCTTGTTTGTGCCATGTATGACCTAATTATGTGATCTTGATTGGTGTGAATTTTGAGCATGTCATTGCCTTGATGTTATTAATGAGCACTTGCTGGATTTTGCTAACCTTGCAGGGGCTACGGTAATTGTGAGGTGTGGGAATTGAGTTCCACATCTCCAATTCCCATCTTCTCTTTTTATTTCTTTATTGAGCTAACTTTTTTGTTGTTGGGCCTAGGCCTTTCTCACCCCTTCTTCTATCTTCTTCTTTCCTTCTTCATTAGGATAGAAACCACACTAACCTTAGGGCATCCATGCATGATGACACTTAGGATTCTTTAGTCTCCCTTTAGAATTTTTCCTTTGTGATCCTTTTGGTTCTTCTTCTCTTCTCATCTCATAACCATAAAAAACATCTTAATAATGTTTGAAGTGCTACCTTGAGCAATAGCCTTATCCCATGAGGTATGCTTGTAGTCTTCCCATCTTGGGATAGTATAAGTTTACCTTGTGATGCACAAGTCTGAACAAGGTATCTTCTTCATAAAAGAAAAGCATAAAAAACACCTCTTCATTTGTAAATAACCCAAAACACTTAATAGTTAAGCAAGTTAGTGAGCCTAGACCCTAATCTGTGGGTTCAAGTTTTGGGGATCTTCTCCTTACTTGAGTGTGCTTGTTCTATTATTCCATCTTGGAATGTAGTGACAAGTGCACATTCCATAGAAAAGAGCTTGAGTTCACTTCCTTGTGACACACTCGTAAAAAGCTTCATAAAAAACACAAACAAACAATAAGCGTCTTTCCTTCGGGAATTCTTTTCTCATCTCATTCGCTCCATACGCGAACTTGCTCCTACTTGTCACTTTGCAAGACGGTTACACACTCGTCGTCCGAGTCTGCAACACCTGAGAAATGGCATAGGCAGTTCAAGCTTTAATTCACAAGCAATTTCCTTTTAGTACCCCTAGTTAGGGGAACTACGGCGTCTCTGATCCTCATTGTCCTGATGAGGTACGTAGGCAGCGGGGTAGGGCCCGTTCGAGCACAATCTTTATTTTCCCTACATTTTTTTCCTTTTCTTTTCTTATTCAGTTCTTTTCCAGTTCCAGTTTCTTTTCATTTTCATTTCTTGGCTGCAACTTTCATACCCTCACCCTTTGAAACATTTTCTTTGCAAGCGTGGATCCCGTCGGGTACGGCGGACGATCTGGGTGCTAATACCTTCCCAGGTCGTAACCGACTCCCGAACTCAGTCTCTTTGGTTCGTAGGACCTGTGTCCTTCCTTTTCTTTTCTTCTAGTTTGTGCAGCATTACCACTCCCTTTCTTCGGGATGAAAATGCCTGGATGGCGACTCTTATTCTTTTTTCCGCGCCACTTTCGCGTTTGTACCAGGATAGAAATCCGCGGAGCGACAACCCTGAACGCTAAAAAACTTAAGCAATATTGTAGCTAGACAACAGGGCAATCACGAGAGTATGGGAGTGTCGCTCCCCGGACATTCATCCTGGTGCAAACGCGAACCGTCGACGATGTTGGAGGTTGAGGTTGAATAGAGTCGCCAGCTAGGCATTTTTATCCCGAAGGAAAGGTAATGCTCTATAAACTTGGAAAGATACGGATAAGACGGTTGCGAACCAAAGAAACTAAGAAAGGTGGTTGGTTACAACCTGGGAAGATATTAGCACCCAGATCGTCCATCGTACTCGACGGGATCCACGCTTACTTGAGTGTGTTTAAAAGGGGGATAATGTATGTGCTAAATTGTGCATAAAAAGCTAGGGAGAAAGGAATGTACAGAGTGTCAGTGCAAAAAGAAAGTGAGTGCTCAAACTAAGGCTAAGGAAAGAGAGACTGAGAAAAGGAGAAGGGGGGGAAGACAAAGAGACTTTTGTTCGATAACTGTTAAGTTATACCTACGTATCCTCTCGTGCAATGAGGAAGTAAGAACACCATAGTTCGACTCAAAGATACTTAGATGCTTTGGTGTGAACTACTTGCTTGTCTATGCTCAAGTGTATGACTCGTCTGGCTCGAGTGCTAACTGTCTTGCATTAGACGGAAGAAGCAAGTTCTCGTTTTCAGAGTGAGTGTGATGAAAAAAGAATCCCGGAGGAGACGTTTATTGTTTGTTCTTGTGTTTTCAGTTTTTTATTGTTTTTGGTGTTTTGCATAGGATAATGAGCTTAAGCCTAAATCAAAGGTTATAAACTCATTATATCCTCCCTGATAAGGGATAATGAGCCTACTTAAGTATGAGATGAAAATATCAACTTAATTACCCTAATGATGCAAGATTAAGATCATTAACCTACTTGTGATTATTAAGTGTTTTTGGATTTGTTTTGTGTTAAGTAATGAGTTTAAGCACTAATCAAGGATTAATGAACTCATTACACCATCCTAAGAGAAGGATGATAAATGAGGACACTTAAGATGAGGAAGATACCTCAACTTAATCCATGATTAGGGATTAAAACCATTATATAACAAGCCTTTATTAAAGTGTATTTTAATTAAAGGTAGGATTAAGAAATGGATTTTTGGTTTGTAAGACTAAACCTGAGGGGGACTTGTCCATTGAACACTAGGGTTAGTCCCTCTGAACCAACGAGAAGAGATGTAACCCTAATATAAGGCCCAAGTTACAAGTTTAAGTCTTAATGGTTATTAGGTTTTTTTTATTAGAAGGTGAAAACATCTTAAAGGCTTAACACTAAGTATTAAAGTTATACACTCCATCTTAAGATAAGGATACATGCATAACCCTAATTCAGAGTCTTAAAACTTTAACGGTTTAGCCTTGATTATGAGATGAGAAGCAGAGACTCAAGGATACTAAAAGGTAAAAAAACTAGGGGAGACTATGTACAACCCAAAAGTTATCATGCTTGGATATTCCTATGGTTTGTGAGGCTTAAAGAAAGATCTTCAGAAAGTCTTCAGATGGCCACCAAGGAAGAAGAAGCAGATGAAAAGAGAAGAGAATGGAGAATAGGTTACTTACTTCCTGAAGAAGTTAAGTAACCTAAGAGAAAGAAAGGAGCAAGAGAGGGCACAAATGAATCAAATTCACTTCAAAGACATGTAAAGATGCAAATGAAGAGATAAGAAGAGATTGGATGTGGAGGCAAATACACATCCTAAACAACTTACCATAAGCCCTTGAAAAGTTAGTATGAATGCATAAGGTGTGAAACAAAAGGCAATAAGGCAAATGAAGATGAAATGATGCCAACCAGAAGTGGATACATGATGTAAATGTGTCATGGAGAGATGCAAAGTTACATACAATGCATATGTATAATCATAAAAGTGATGGATGCAAAAACAAGCATGTTGGAAGCTTAAGATCACATGAACCTACATAAGATGTAATGGATGCAAATCATACCAAATGAATGAAACAATAATCAACCAATATTCACACATGTCCTAAGGTGTCTAAGATGACATACAAATGAATGAGATGTCATGATAAGTTCACATGATGATGGTATGCAAAGATGAATGCAAATGAACATGAAAAATTAGGGTTTTAAGAAAGTATGAGATGCACATGATTAAAACAGAAGCAAAGCACATGATAAAAAATTGAAATTGCAACCAAATGAACCCTAAACACACATAAGATCACTCCCCAAAGATGGAAGTCAGAAGCTATACCAAAGTCAAGTTATGGTTTTTCTAAGTTAGGCTAGGGTTTTGGGTACCTCTTCATGAAAGATGCCAAACAAATGGAACATTAAATACAAAATTATGTGTTAAATGTCCTAGATACTAGATGCAACATGTAAGAGAATACAAAAAGAACCAAGTACAAACTCATCTTAGTTGATCATAAATGAATTTTTGAAGTTAGGGTTAGAAAAATAAGAAATTTAAAAACCCTAATTCATGGTTAATTGTCAAAATGTGATCAAACCCTAAAAGAAATTTGTAAAATGAGTTTGTAAATTGTTCTAAACATGTAAGAATGCTTCTTGATTGTTTTGGTGATTTTTAAATACCTAAAAGTATTTTTAATTAATTAAAATGAATGAATTAATTAAATAATACAATTAAATGATTTAAAAATATATTTTTAATGCAAAAATTAAAAATGAAAATGTTTTTAGTTTCTGAAAATTATTTAAAGTAAGAATGCAAAAAATAGGAATTTTATAAAATGTTTTACTATTTTAAATAAATAAAGAAAATAAAATGAAATGAAAATAAAATAAAATGCAAAGTATGCTGGATGGATGGATGAGATTGCGCAGGAGAGAGATCAATGGATATGATGAGAAGTCTGCTTGACCAAAGGTATGAGAGATCTAAGGTTGTAGTTCAAACTTAAGTTTCGCGCGTGATCCAAGGTCCATGGTTTTTTCTGAGTTTTTTAGTTTTGTTTTAATTAATTAAATAGAATTAGGGTTTAATGACCTAATCTAAGCCGTCCACGCACTTAATCTAATCAAGATCTGAAGGCTAGCATTCAAACTGGGCAACTAATTGTGATTAGCCCTAATCTATTTCAGGTTCTCGGAGATGAGCTCCGGTCATCTTCTCTGGCCAGCGCTCAACCCTAACTTCACCTACAAGCTTCTAAAACTCCTCAATATTGCCCAGAATCAACCCCTAAACATTATAGAATACAAATCAATCATCAAATAGCATTTATTTCATAAGAATCAAGAAAATCGAAGCAAACATTCAAACACAGTCAGAGTTTCAGAACCATCATACATGCTCATTTCTTGATCATTTTCAAATTTAAACATACCAGGATGATCCTTAGAACATGTAGATTCATAATATAACAAGAAAAAGGATTTCTGGAAAAAATGTTCTTGAGTTATACCTGAACTGAAGCTTTTCAAAGATGAGCTTACAGAGCTTCCCCCTTGTGCAAATCAACTCCTCTGGTCCCCCTGAAGCTAATGGAGTGCTTGGATGAAGCTTATAGTGGCTAGTTTGAGGGTTCTAGTTCTGATATGGAAGAAAATGAGGTCTTGATATGTTGTGTTTCAGGCCATGATGATGGGTGGGAAATGTTCCTTATGTTATGTGTGATTGAATGGTGAAGGAATTTTGGATGTTTGATGGCTGAGTTGTGAGAATCGAAGAAGGGAAGTTTTTGACCAATTTTGTGCAATCTGAGTATATGCTTGTTATCAGCTCTTGTGTGTTGCTATATCTCTCCCATAAAGTGTGAATGGATCATAGAGTAGGTTTGTAGAGGTTGTTGATCACTATTCCAAGAGTATGGGGGAAGTTGCAAAAAGTCAAGGTTTGGTGTACTTGAGCTATGGCATGGTGCAAAGATGGTTTGAGAGCTTGTACTGCATCATCTGAGTTCAAGAAGCACCATTGGATTGAAAGTTGTGAGCTGTAACAATTGATTCAAGAGTTTGCATAGGTTTTTCATTTTTCCCTCTTTGTGATTTCTTGAGAAACAAGTCATGGAATCCTTTGGTTCAAGGCTCAATTATGGTCAAGAAAATTTGCATTATGTTGTTATGATGTGTAGCAATGCATTAGAGGTCATGAGAAGGCTTGGAAATCAAAATTGCACATTTCCCTCTTTGGCATGAACTTGAAAATTACAAGATTGTTTCCAACTTTGACTTTCCATATCTTGAGTTCTAGGATGAATCAAGAGGAGTTTTTGTACTTTTTGAAAATGGGAAGATCCAATCTACAACTTTCATGTTTGAAGAAAATTTATTTGAAGCCTTTTTGATCAAGAAAGAGGAGGTTGAAGATCTTTCCCAAAATGGAAAGTTTTCATTACAAGTCATGCCCAAAAATAGAAACTCTTCAAATGGCTCATAATTCTTCAATTTTGTGAACTTCCAAGCATTCCTAAGATCAAATAAAGATCATAGGACTTCAAATTTATAAAGATGACCCTTTGGAACCCTTGTTAGTGGCCTCAAATGCCTTGATTCTGACTTTTCTTGCACAACAAGTTAACATTTGATCAGATGACTTCCATAAGGAATGTTTTCTTCAAATTTGATACACATGCTCCTTATAACATATATAGACCAATAGAATCAATAATGGCCAAAAATTTTGTGTAAGGGCCTCAAAACCAAAACCCTAATTTATGGTCATCTATGTAGGAGCCTTGAGCCTGCCTGGGTGGCTCTGCAATCTCTTGTGATCTTTTTGACTTTCAAGAACCCTTGGAGGTATAATATGATCATAGAACAATCATGGACCCTCTTGGAATGCTTCATGGCCTCTGAGATAGCTCAAACCTCTTCTAAGATTCATCTGATCACAAACCCTAGCTATGCAACCTATGTAGTGAAATAATTATGCAGTGTGAGATGGTATGCTTATGCAATGCAACATGGAAGATCACAAGCCAAGGTGTGAGAGAAAAGAGAGGGCAAATTTGGGGTGTTTATAGCTGCCCCTATTCAAACACGAGTTAGCTATGTGGGATGTAAGCGCATGGCTTAACAGACAAACAAGATAACTTGTGGTTGAATACCAAGACAGTCCAAAATTTTCACTATTTATTATAAGAAGAAAAGGGATATAAATTGTAATAGACAGTATGGACTGAATATCAAATGGTAGCGACGGAGGATGACCATAGAGCAGAGGACGACTGCTGGGGATAAAAGCGGTGAGAAACGCACTGACGGGGACGACCATCATGCTGGGGAACAAAGAATCCGCGACGGGGACGACCATCAGGTAAAGAAAAGCGACTTTATTGGGGTTTTAAAATCACTAATGGGGACGGCCATCAGGCTAAAGAATAAAGAAACCACGACGGGGATGGCCATCGGGTGAAATAAATAAATCAATGATGAGGGACGGTCATCAAAAGGTGAAGGACGATCATCGAGCAGGGTATGGCTATTGAGAGATATCACAACATAGGACGAATGTCGGATAGGAAGATCAACAATGGGGATGGCCATCGGATAACATGATGAGGGACGGTCATCAAAAGGTGAAGGATGATCACCTAGCAGGGTACGACTGCTGAGAGTTATCGTGACATAGGACGAATGTCGGATAAAAAAGATTAATGATGGGGACGACCATCGGAGGAATGATGAGGTACGATCATCAAAAGGTGAAGGACGATCACCTAGCAGGGGACGACTACTCTGTTGGGAATTATCTCGACATAGGACGAATGTCGGATAAAAAGATTGACGATGGGGACGACCATTGGATGAATGATGAGGTACGGTCATCAAAAGGTGAAGGACGATCACCTAAAAGATATCACAACATAGGACGAATGTCGGATAGAAAGTTGTTTTGTTGGCGACTTCTGGGGATAGATAAACACGGACGAGTGTTTAAGCCCTAAAAAAATAAAATAAAATGGTAAGTGTTTCGACAGTGTATATAGTTTAAAGATACGGACGAGTATCGATAGAAAAAAACATCGACGCATGTTTAAGGAGTGATGATATGGATGAGTATCAATTGCTTGATCAAGGAACACGGACGAGTGTTGACCTGCTGGGGAGATGCATAAGATACGGACGAGTATCAAAGAATTATGTATAAGTAGGATACATACGAGTATTAAAAGGATTGTGTATAAGTATGTACAACTATTTGTATTGAGAGTGCAAAAGGATATTTTTGTTTTTATCTGCAGGGGATAAGTTTTTGCGTATTGCTGGGGGAGTGATTTTGGAATTTGCAGGTGATTGGCTCGAGTCGGGCTTGTGATTATGCAAATGTTTGATTTTTGCCGTAATTCTCCATATTAGACGGAATGCTACGCTTTGTTTGGGGAGAGATGATGCGAATGCTATGATTATGCAAATGAGAGAAACGAGATCCGAGATCTGAAATCTGCGGGGAGAAAGGATCACTGCACAATCTTTCTGGAGAATTCTGGGGAAAGAACTCTATGGGGATCCCATGCTGGGGATGAGAAGACCTGACAACTCGCTGAGGAAAAGTGATTTAGGCATCGCTTTGGAGATCCTGCCTGGGGAGGAGAGAACTTCTGGGAAGTAATCTTCCGGAGGATCAGCTTTGCGGGGGATACTCTGAGGGGATAGAAAGCTCCGTGGGGAAATACTTCCGTCAAGTAGTCCTTCTAAAGATGTGACTGTTGTCTTGACTGGGGATATAATGCCCGATATGCCCCATGCTGTGAAAGGTTTTCCGCCTTGAGTACTTGCAACCTGTCAAACAAAGGAAACGCACAAGTGCCCTGAGGTATCCTCAACCGGATTCCGTCATAGGAGTTAGGTTCGCTTAAAAGCACATTTTTCCTACAAGCATTTATTGAAAATGGCTTATATGTTTTCATGCAAATGTTGTATTACGAACTTTGCACATTTTGCAAACAAAACAAAAAAGGTACAAAACAGAGTATGAGTGAATATTGATTTTATTGATTTGTGTGCCCTGGATAGGCGAGTACAGTGAGGAAGCTAATCCCTAAAATGAGGAGATTTCTACAAAATTGAAAAAATAAAAGTTCTATTCGAAAATGCTGAAGTTGATGCTTCAATCATCCTTTTGTTATGATATGTATGACCTGAACGCTCTTCCTATCTTGCTTTCGGAAGAAAGTTGATTCTGATTGACGCTTAAACCTTTTGAAGTTTGTCATGTTATGTGAGTGTTATAGACGAATTCAGAATGCAGTTGTTTGCTTATTCCCTGATTTTGCGTGGATCGCCCTTTCGGGTTTTCAATCCACCGGGATACCTATTTTTGCCTGAGTTGTCCGATGTGGCTTTTCAACTCAGCGGGTGTACATTTTTGAATTTTCCCTTATTTTTGCCCGAGCCTTTTATTCTGTTTTTTGACTCGTCAGGATGCCCTATTTTTTCCTGGACTTACATTCTGTTTTTATGTCCAGCGGGTCATTTATGCGAAGTATTTTTTAACTGCATCTGAATTCACAGGAGACGAGAAGTCTTCACCATCCATGGTTGCGAGCATCAGTGCTCCGCCTGAGAAGACTTTAGTTATCACATAAGGACCTTCATAGTTTGGTGTCTACTTGCCCCTTTGATCTGTATGAGGAGGAAAGATTCTTTTCAATACAATCTCTCCCACTTGATATTCCCGAGGTCTGACTTTTTGATCGAAGGCTTTCTTCATCCGTTTCTGATATAACTGACCATGACAGATAGCTGCTAATATCGTTTCATCAATCAGGTTCAGTTGGTTATAACGAGATCGGACCCATTCTGCTACATCCAGTTTCACATCCATTATTACCCGCAAGAAGGGTAATTCAACTTCAACAGGTAGGACTGTTTCCATACCATACACAAGATGATAAGGTGTTTCCCCGGTAGATGTTCTGATGGAAGTTTGGTACCCGTGCAAGGCGAATGGTAACATTTCATGCCAGTCTTTGTATGTGACTACCATCTTTTGCACAATCTTCTTAATGTTCTTGTTGGCTGCCTCAACAACGTCATTCATCTTTGGCATGTAAGGAGTAGAGTTGTGATGTTGGATCTTGAAATCCCGGCATAACTCTATCATCATTTTGTTGTTAAGGTTTGAACCATTATCAGTAATGATTCGCTCGGGAACTCTATATCGACAAATAATATCCCTTTTCAGAAATCGGGCTACCACTTGCCTGGTGACATTTGCATACAAAGCTGCTTCAACCCATTTAGTGAAGTAATCAATGGCTCCCAGGATGAATCTGTGACCATTTGAAGCAGTTGGCTCGATCTTTCCAATCATATCAATGCCCCGCATGGAAAAGGGCCAGGGTGAAAACAATATATTCAAAGGATTGGGAGGCACATGCATTTTTTCTGCATAGATCTGGCATTTGTGGCATTTTCTGGCATAGGCACAATAGTCTGCATCCATTGTGATCCAATAGTAACCTAATCTCAACAATTTCTTTGCCATTGCATGTCCTCCGGCATGGGTACCGAAAGAACCTTCATGTACTTTGTGCATTAGTAAGTCTGCTTCCTTCTTGTCAACACATCTGAGCAAGACCATGTCGAAGTTCCGCTTGTATAAGGAGCCATCAGTATTGAGGAAGAAACGGCCGACTAGCCTTCTCAATGTCTTATTATCGTTAGACGGTGCCCCAAATGGGTATGTCTGAGTCTCCAAGAAGCATTTGATGTCGTGGAACCAAGAATTGTTGTCAACGACAGTGTCCACAGAGAATACATATGTCGGCCGGTCCAGTCTGGATACTAAAATCCGAGGTACATAGTTAGTAGTCTGTACTTTGATTATAGATGAAATAGTGGCCAGAGTGTCTGCAAACTGATTCTCTTATCGAGGGATGTATTCAAGCTTGACTGTTGTGAAGAAAGTCAACAATCTCCTCGTATAGTCACGGTAGGGAACAAAATGCTCTTGATGAGTATACCACTTGCCATTAGTTTGCTTGATCACCAAAGTTGAATCTCCGAATACATTCAAGGTTTTGATCCTGAGGTCAATGGCTTCCTCAAGACCCATGATACAAGCTTCGTATTCTGCTTCATTGTTAGTGTAGGAAAAGGTAAGCCTTGCTGAGAAAGGCATATGAACTCCTTTGGATGTGATAAGCATTGCACCAACTCCATGACCGTTACAAAAAACTGCCCCATCGAACATCATAATCCATGCTTCTTTTGGATTAGGCCCTTCAGTGTGAATAGGCTCTTCACAATCTTTTGATTTCAAGAACATGATGTCTTCATCAGGGAAGTCAAATCTCATAGGTTGATAGTCATCAATGGATTGCTCGGCCAGATAGTCAGACAATACACTGCCCTTGATGGCTTTCTGAGAGGTATATTGAATATCATATTCTATTCGAATCATTTTCCACCTTGCAACCCTTCTGGTAAGTGCTGGCCTCTCAAATATGTACTTAACAGGGTCCATCTTTGAGATCAACAAGGTAGTATGAGTCAACGTACATTGTCTTAGTCGGCAAGCAGCCCACGCTAAAGCACAACAAGTTTTCTCGAGCAGTGAATAACGTTGTTCACAGTCGGTAAACTTTTTGCTTAGGTAGTATATTGCATACTCTTTTCGACCAGACTCGTCATGCTGGCCCAACACACACCCCATCGATTCATCTAATACTGTCAGGTACATTATTAGAGGTCTTCCTTCAACTAGAGGCATGAGAATTGGAGGTTCTTGCAGATACTCTTTGATCTTTTCAAAAGCTTTTTGATAGTCATCGTTCCACCTGACTATTTTTTCCTTTATTAGTAGTTTGAACAAGGGCTTGCAGGTTGCGGTTAGATGAGATATGTACCTTGAAATGTAGTTCAATCTACCTAAGAACCCTCTAACTTCTTTCTCAGTCTTAGGTGCAGGCATTTCCTGAATTGCTTTGACTTTGTCGGGATCAACCTCGATTCCTTTTCCTCTTACAATAAAACCTAGCAGCTTACCAGAACGTACCCCAAATGTGCATTTATTGGGGTTTAACCTTAACTGATACTTCCTCACACGCTTGAACAACTTCAACAAATTTACCAAATGCTCTTCCTCTGTTTGGGATTTGGAAATCATGTCATCCACATAACACTCAATTTCCTTATGGATCATGTCATGGAATAATGTTACCATAGCCCATTGATATGTTGCATCGGCGTTCTTCAGACCAAACAACATTACTTTGTAGCAGAACATGCCCCATAGTGTGATGAAGGTTGTTTTCTCCATGTCTTCGGGTGACATCTTGATCTGATTGTATCCAGAAAATCCTACCATGAAGGAAAATACCGAGAACTGAGTTGTGTTGTCTACCAATACATCAATGTGAGGTAATGGGAAGTCATCTTTCGGGCTTGCTCTATTCAGATCCCGGTAATCGACACACATACGCACCTTGCCATCCTTCTTAGGTACGGGTTCAATCTTAGTAACCCACGGCGGGTAACTAGTTACAGCAAGAAAACTGGTATTCCACTGCTTTTGTACTTCTTCTTTGATTTTCATGGCCATGTCTGGGCGAGTACGGTGCAACTTCTGTTTAACTGGAGGACAATCCTCTTTTAATGGCAGCTTGTGCATGACAATATATGTATCCAAACCCGACATATCTTGATAGGACCAAGCGAACACATCGACATATTCTCGCAGCATGCTGATAAGTTGTTCTTTTAATGGAGCTTGCATACCGGCCCCAATCTTCACTTCTTTCACATCTTCCTCGGTACCAAGATTGATAGTCTTAACCTCCTCCTATGAGGAGTAATCACCTTTTCCTCTTGTCTCAATAACCTGGCTAACTCTTCAGGTAAATTGTAGTCTTCTTCAACCTCTTCATCTGCTTGATTAATCGGATTGTCGAAGTCATACAAGGTCATAGCAGTGTCGTTGTCGGTGCAATCTGGAGGTCTATCTCTGTAAGGGTTAAGATTTGGTTCATTTTAGTGATTGATTTTATCTTATTTAGAAAAAGTGAATGAAGTTATTATTAAGAAAAACATTTCCATTTATTGTTTTGTGCGAAAATAACAAAAATGAAAAGACAGGGAGCGAAAAAGATCATTTGCAAAAAGATGTCCATTGTTCATTAATATTCAATTTGCACAAAATACATATGGTCCTATTACAAAATGAGTCCAAAACATCTTGGGCATGATGCAGGACTTTGATGCATGCTTAAAACAGGAAATAATAATTACTCTGCAACAGTAAGCCTTATAATTTCCTAGGAAGACCAGTTGAGGACTTGTTGGCCCGGGACTCTTGGACAGATCCAACTTTCCAGGTTGTAGTCGCTCTCAGTCTCGTCTTCCAAAGTGTTGACAGCATCTGGGGTCAACATTCCCCAACTTATGAACTTGGGAGCTTCAGCAGCCTCATTTGGAACTTGTCGGGATGGTCTGTAACCCAAACCGAATTTGTCTTCTTTCATCTGAACCTCCAACAGTTTTCCCCAGCCTTGGGCCTTCCCTTCTTCTACAACCTTCCGAGCCTATTTGTAGGAAGCAATTGAGGTGCCCATCCTTTCCTCTTGGGATGCAACGAACACCTCAGTTGTAGCTTTGTTGATGTTCAAAGCTTCAAAACCCTGACTCATGGTTTCATGGATTTCTCCATCCATCTCTAAGTATTTGTATGTAGCCAGGTGACTGACAAAGATGTCTTCTTCTCCACAGATAATGATAATTTGACCTTCCCACTCATATTTTAACTTTTGGTGAAAGATCGATGTTACCGCGCCAGCGGCATGAATCCAGGGTCGACCCAACAAACAGCTGTAGGGAGGATGTATGTCCATCACGTAGAAGGTAGTTTTGAAAACTTGTGGGCCAATTACCACAGGCAGCTCAATTTCTTTGAGAACCAATCTCTTAGAGCCATCGAAAGCTCTGACAACTAGGTTGCTTGGACGGAGTGCAAGACCATCATACTCTAGCTTGACTAAAGCTTTCTTCGACAACACATTGAGTGATGATCTGGTATCAACAAGAACATGATACAGTACAACACCTTTACATTCCAAAGTGATATGCAAAACCTTGTTGTGATTACGCCCCTCCGTAGTCAAGTCATCATCGGTGAAACCTAGTCCATGACTAGTATTGACGTTTGCAACTACCGTTTCTAACTGATTGACTGTGATCTCCTCAGGCACATAAGCTGCGTGCAAGACTTTAAATAGTGCATTCCGGTGAGCCTTGGAACACATGAGCAGAGAAAATATGGAGATCTTGGAGGGTGTTTGATGGAGCTGATCCACAACTTTGTAGTCACTTCTTTTGATGATCCTCATAAACTCTTCTACATCTTGATCAAAGGGTGTCTTCTGAGTTTCTTTTGCAGTTGGTTCTCCTGGCACCACATTTTTGCCTTTTTGTTTAGCAGCAGCTTCTCCTTCAGCGTTAACTCTGGGAAACTGTGAAGCGAAGAGACGTCCGCTTCGAGTGAAGCCTCCGCCTACCCCAACATTGTCAACTTTTGGTACAGGTATTGAGGAGTTAAAAATGATCTTCTTGCCATGGCAGTAAAGATCCGAACCATAATGCCAAGGAACAACACTGTTGTTATCATAAGGAACTGGTCCAGGCACCATGATGGTCACTGGAATAATTGCAGTAGAAGAAGGAGTTGTAATAGTCCACGGATCATAGTAGATGGTGACATGAGGTCTTATTGAAGATGGTGCGGGTGTAGGAGATTGTTGATGTGAGTGTTGCTTAAAGTTATTGTTGAGAGATTCCGGAACATGAATAGTCACTGGGTCATAGTAAATGGTAACTGTTGAGATGTCGTCACAGGTGTTTGTTGTTATTGTAGTTGAAATGACTTTTGTTTGTGTTGTAGAAGATTATGTTGGGATAATGTTTGCTGGAGTTGTAGAAGAGATTTTTTTTGTCTTTGTAGAAGATGGAACCGTTGATGTGATTTGCAGAATTCCCTCTCTGATAAGACTGCTAATACCATTCTCCAGATTTGCACAACCATTGGTAGAAACTTTGCAAGCTTCACAATGGGCCTCACAACCCGGAAATACTTGGCACTTCAATAGCTGAGCTTTCACTTCGGCAAGTGGTGTTTGAATACTTGCAATGTCCTCAATCAAAAATTTTGGTTGGTCCTCCTCAATAGTATTAATCCTCGGCCCACCGTGATTCAGTATTGGATTCTTTGTGACATTTGGTGGAGGTGAAAAGTTCAAAGCTTTGGAGTCAATCAGATCTTGGACTTTCATGTGCAGGGCCCTGCACTTCTCTGTTGAATTGCCAGGGGCATTAGAGTGAAAAGCACACCTGGCGTTGACATCATAATTCCTTGGAAGATTCAAAGGATCTGGTGGAGCCAAAGTCCTTTGTTCAGTCAGGTTAAGCTTCAATAGTTGTGGGAGTACGGATGCATAGGGCATTGGGATGGGATCAATCACCCTGTTAACCTAATAAGGCCTTTGTTGGAAAGGACATTGATGTTGGTTGTTGTTGTTGTAAGGTCTTTGTTGCTGTTGTGGGAACTATTGTTGTTGAGGATATTGTTGTTGCTGAGATGCTGGAGCAATAATGGTGACTGCGGCCACTGATCTTTGCAAGTACTGGGGTCTTCCTCTATTAACATGTACTGCATTAGTCTCCTCTGTCCTTCGAGGTCCCGAGAAAGGTTTCTTCACATGGCTGGAGCTAGCGTTGTCAGAAATCTTACCCATCTTCAACAAACTTTCAATTCTCTCTCCCGCTATGACCACGTTGTAAACACCCCAAATTTTCCCTCACTCATTTCACCATGGCTTATGATTCTTTTCATATGTATAAATTGAAACACATCATCTCACATTGCATTTTTGCTTCACCACATTGGATCAAAGTCATCTGCATCTAGGGTTTGTGATCTGGGCAATCCTAGAGCCATCTGAGCCACTCCAAAGGTCTTAAATCATCTCAAGAGGGTCCATGTATGTTCAAGCATCATATTATATCCCCCCAAGATCAAGAAAGTCAAAAAAATCACAAGAACTGAGGAAGCATGGAAGCAGAGCCAGGCTACACAGATGACCTAAATTTAGGGTTTTGGTTTCAGAGGCCATAACTCCAAATTTTTTGGTCATTCTAATTTCTATTGGTCTCTATGTGATATAAGGATCATGCATACCAATTTTCATGAAGAAATTCAATGGGGAAGGCATCTGATCAATAAATGACTTCTTGAACAAGTCAGTGCAAAATCAGGGCATCTGAGGCCCCCCATCATCCAACCAAAGGGTCTTCTCCATCATTTTGGGTGTATATGATATTTATTTGATCTTAGAAGAAGTTAGAAGTTCACAAAATTGAAGAATTTCAAGCCATTTGCAAAGTTGCCATTTTGGGAAAGTGACTTGTAATGCAAACTTGCCATTTTGGGAAAGTTTTTCAACCTCCTCTTTTTGATTCAAAAATGCTTCAAATGAAAAATTCTTGGTCATGAAAGTTGTAGATTGGATCATTCCCTTTTCAAAAAGTACAAGAACTTGATCTAATTCATCATAGAACTCAAGTTATGGCCTTGCAAAGTTGGGAAAAATCACAAAATTTCACTTATGTACCAAAGAGGGAAGTTTGCAAAATCTCATGCCAAGCCAATTTGGGACCTCTAATGCATCTCTACACATCATACCATCCTAGTGCAACACATTTGGATCAGATTTAAGCCTTGAATCACAAGCTTTCATGCCTTGGACTTCACAAATTTCAAAAGGGGCCAAAACTTCCATAATTTGCAAAATGGTACAAAACCTCTCATTCACTTGCCACAGCTCATCAAATCTGATTCACAAATATCCCTTGATCTCAGCTGAACCAGGACATGCCCAAATCCCAGCCTGCAACTTGCCCATACCTCCAAGTACAACTTTCTTGACTTTTTCCAACATGAGCCATACCAATCACAATAGTCCACCACCCACTCTCTGGCCTATCACTACTTGTTATATGGATCAAACCCAAGCCATAACACCCAACATTGCAGCCTAACACTTCAGATTGCTCAGCATACACAAAACTCTCCAACTAGCAAAACCCTTCGAATCTCTTAGCTCACTCACTCAATCTTCAAACAAATTCCACCATTCATTTCTAAATCACTCACTGATCACAAATCAATCATTGAAATAGCCCAAAACACCTCACAAACCAAATACGATTTCTGACCAATTGGGTTGCAAACTCACAAACTAGCCACAAAACACTCCAACCCGGCATAAAATCTTCATCAGGAGTTCAAGGGAGGTGTTTGCACAAAGAGAGAAGGCCTGAAAGTCCAAAACTGAGAAAGCCCAAGCTCAGGTACCTCCCTGAAACATTTTTCCAGAACTTGTTTCTTTAGTTATAGAATGGTAGAGTGTGTTCCACTGATCACTCTGAGCTTTATATTTTCGAAAATGGTTGAGTATTGAGTATTTACTGATTGTCTGAAATTTTTTCCATTTTTGATCTTTTCTTCGAATCTTGTTTGTGAGCAATAAGAAATTTGTTTTGAGGTCATATTCGTGTTCAGGGAGGTGAGAGGGTTTGATCTGGAGCTTTAGAGCTCCAGAAATAACCTAGGGAGAGAGTTTTAAGTTTTCAGGGGAGGGTGTCACCGGAGAAAACGACCGGAGCTCTTCTCCGGTGACCTGAAAGTCATTAATTTTTTTAATTAGGGTTAGGGCAATATTTGAATTGTGGTCGTAAGATCTGGGCTTCCCGCATGAGATGAGTGGACCAAATCATTTCATTAGTTTTTAATTAGGATTAAATAATTAATTAATTGAGATTAGTTAAGTTTGAACTATAGCCATCAGATTGCGCGCGTAGTCAAACCAAAAATCCCCAGAATCAATGACAGCCACTGGATCATCATACTTTTGTTTTATTTCATTTTAATTCATTTTATTATCATTTCTTTTGCACAATTTATTTAAAATGGTTAGAAAAATCACAAAAATATTTCCTTTTGCATTTTGACTTTAAATATTTTTCTCGTTCTGAAAATAATTTTTATTTTATTTTTTGCATAAAATTTGTATTTTTAAAATATTTAAATGTTTATTTTAATTCATTAATGGAAATTAATTAATTAAAATACCATTTAAGTTTCTAAAAATCACCAAAAAAATCACATAGAATCTTGACACATTTAGATACATTATCAAGCCATTCATACAAATTTCTCTTTTGTTCTTGATCTATTTTGACATTTTTCTTTGGATTTAGGGTTCTTAAAATCAATATTTTTGACCCTAACTTAGAAAAATATTTTCTGCCTAACCATGAAGAGTTTGATAATGGTTCTTTTTGCATTGCATTCCACATATCATGTAGTTTTTAGGATAAAATTGGCATTAATTTATCTTTCATTTTTGATTTGTTTTGCATTTTACCTTGTGAGGCCCCTTAAAACCCTAGCAAACTTAGAAAAATCATAACTTCCTTAGGGTTAAGAGTTAGGTCTCCTCCTTTGGGGTGTGATGTCATATGGGGTTAGAGTTCCTTTGATTCCATTTTCAATTTTTTATCTTGTCATTTGCTTCTGATTTTGAATTTTGCATTGCATATTGTACATAAACCCTAATCTTTGCCTTCATTTGCATTCATTCTTCACATGCTTGCATACATGAACTTTCCAGGACATTTTGTGCGTCCAAATGACATATAAGACATCTTAGGACATATTAGAATCATTTTAGATCATTGCATCACCCATTTTCCATGCTTTTTCTTTCAATTGATGTCATATGTATTCATGAACTTTCATGCTTACTTTCATGTCTCATTTGCATCTTCATTACTTGTATGATCATTCTCATCTCTTGACATGCTTTCATACCATCTCATAGCATCATTTACATCATGATTGTGCTTCTGATTTTTGTTTGCATCCTTGCATCCATTTCATTTCATTTCATTTCCTTTGCTAACTTTTCAGGTGGTAAGTGTTTGAGAAGTGAATTTGCCTTCACTTCTCATAACCTCTTCTCATCCCCTTTATGCATCTCTGCTGCATTTTTACTTGTGAATTAGAGTGAGCTTGCTCATTCATGCTCTTTCTCCTCCTTATTTCTTCAAGCAACTTGTCTTCTTAAATGAAGCAAGTTGTCTTGCTTTTAGCTGCTTTTTTTCATTTCATCTGCTTCTTCCTTGGTGGATTCTCTGAAGATCTCTTGCAAGCTTCATAAACCCTAGGAATACCCAAGCATGTTAATAATTAGGGTTGGATTAGTCCCCCCATTAGTTTTACCTTTGTGTCATCTTTTGTGTCTTCTCTTCTCATCTCTTAATCAAGGACTAAACCTTAAAGGTTTTAAGGCTTTGTGATTAAGCTTATACCTGCATCCTTCTATTAGGATGGAGTGTATAACTTTAATCCTAAGTGTTAAACCCTTAATGTGTTTAAATCCTTTAATCAATCCACCTAATAATCACTAAGACATCAAGCTTGTAACTTGGGCCTTGCATTAGGGTTCTAATTCTTCCTTAATTGGTTAAGAAGGACTAACCCAAGTGTTAATGGACAAGTCCCCCTCAAGTTGTCTTACAAATCATAAAATCCACTTCTTAATCATAAAATTCACTTCTTAATCTTATCATTAACTAAAATACACTTCAATAAAGGCTTTGTTTTGTCATGAGGTTAATCCCTAATCATGGATTAAGTTGAGGAGCTTTCCTCAGCTTAAATGTTCTCATCTATTATCCTTCTATTAGGATAGTGTAATGGGTCCATTAAATCCTTAATTATGGCTTAAACTCATTACTCAACACTAAACAAAAACAACAAAACATCTAATTAAATACAAGTAGGTTAATGATCTTAATCCTACATCATGGTGGTTAAGTGTGAGGTGCTTACTTCATGCTTAAGGTATTCTCATTACCCCTAATCAGAGGGAGGATGCGATGAGTTTACTAACCCTTGGTTTAGGCTTAAGCTCACTAACTTATGACAAACTTCAAAAAGCAATAAAAGACTGAAAACACAAAAACAAACAATAATCGTCTCCTCCGGGATTCTTTTCTCATCCCATTCACTCACAAACGAGAACTCGCTTCTTCCATCTAATGCAAGACAGTTAGCACCTGAGCCAGACAGGTCATACACTTGAGCATAGACAAGCAAGCAGTTCACAGTCAATTTTATCTTTCAGTCTCTTTGAGTCGAACTACGGTGTTCTGACTTCCTCATTGCACGAGAGGATACGTAGGCATAACTTAACAGTTATCGAACAAAAGTCTCTGTATATTCCCCCCTCTTCCAGCATTATTCTTTAAGCCTCATAATCTTGAGCTTCATACTCTTTTCTTACACTGACACTCTTTTATTTCACTTCACACTTCTTTTACACTGACATTTGCATTCTTTTCCAGCCTTTTGCACACAAATAACACTGACACTACCCCTTTAAGCACAAATCTTTCAAGCGTGGATCCCGTCGAGTACGAAGGACAATCTGGGTGCTAATACCTTCCCAGGTCGTAACCAACCCCCTTTCTCAGTTTCTCTGGTTCGCAACCGTCTTATCCATCTTTTCTTAGCTCTATGCAGCATTACCTTTCCTTCGGGATAAAAATGCCCAGCTGGCGACTCTTTTCTTTTCTTGTCTCGCCGACCGTTCGCCCTTGTACCAGGATGCAAATCTTTGGGAGCGACAGTTTAGCGACTCTGCTGGGGATCCTTATATTGCAACCAGGGCTTCTGGTTCTTTTTGTGGGTTCCTCCTAGCGCTTGTTTGATTTGTGTTTACTGGGGTGTTATGTGCTATGTGTGTTTATTTATTTTGCTTTATTTACTGCTTTATGTACAGCTTTATTTATTGCTTTCTTTACAGTCTTTTGCATATTTCATACTGTCATTGCTGGATCTAGTTTTCTTTGGTGGGTGGGGTTCCATTGAGAGTTTAAGGTCCTATACCTGGGACCTGAGTGACACCTAGGCTAGAGTGGTTCATGTTCTTTCCCATTCCATTTCGGTCTGGTGCGGGAATATGAAACACGGTTCAGATGTGGGTTTCTTTGTGAGAACTCTGTGCTACAGATTTCCTGTAGTGCTAGGGCTATCTGGGAAGCCTGCTAAGTCTGGATGACCTTTATTATGACCTTCAGAAGCTGATGTGAATTAGAGGAGGATCTTTTATGGTTATTGTAAACATTGTACCTTCAGGTTAGGAGTGTTTACACTTCTCATAACTGATCCAAGTCTGAGGATCCTTGTTCTAGAACATTACCTGTGAGGGGGTTGGGCTGTTTACAGGTTTGCAGGAACCCTTGGCCACATCATACCCTGCTACTGTTTTGTGTAAGAATACTTCACTTTGGACAGTTCTTGTGATTAACCCTGGACATGTGACTCTTTATTTGAGTCCCCCACCCTGGTTACTGGATTTCTAAACCTTCATCTGGACTTTTGAACATACATGGACCTTATATCAAGACTGATAATCAGATCCAACTTGATCACAAACCCTTGCATATCATTTGCATATATCATCATTGCATCATTTAACATTTGTTTATTTGCTTTTCAGGGTATCCATTTCATTGTATCTTGGTTTTGGTTTTGACCCCTTCTTCTGCATAGACCTCTGCTTCAGCTGTCTTCATCAGTTATCTGCTTCAGTTATCTCTAGCACCAGTCTGTCAGTGGTTCACCTTCAGCATATCAGTCTGTGAATTTTCATCAGCACTTATCTTCAGCTTCTTCAACAAGAACTTATGGCTACTCCCAGGAAGAGCAACATATCCTACCACTTTTTTGAGCCTGTGTTGACTGGTATCAGGCAGGTCCAGTCACTCATCACACCTGACCATATACCACTGTTTAGAGAACACTATGGAGGTATCCTGGACATGGTTATGGACCTTGACCCTTCTCAGAGGAGCATGATCCACACATGCCTGCAGTTTTATGACCCTCCTTTGAGATGTTTCACCTTTCCAGATTTTCAGCTAGGGCCTCTACTGGAAGAGTTTTCTTCATTGATTGGAGTACCTATCAGAGGTGGAATCCCTTTCAACCCAGAGATGACTGCTCCCAGAAATGAAGAGATAGCAAGGGCACTGTACTTGGAGCCAGCCCTTATTGAGCAAAGTATGACAACCAAAGCTGGGATTCCTGGTTTGCATTTGGACTTTTTGATTTCTCAAGCCATCCTGAAGGCTTCATTGGGAGAGTGGAGGGCAGTCTGTGCACTGTTAGCCCTCAGCATATATGGGGCTATACTATTTTCAGATGAGCCCAAATTTGTCAGCAAGAATGCCATCCATCTGTTTCTTTTGAAGAACCCAATACCTACATTGCTACGAGATTTCTATTATTCCATCCATCAGAGGAATGAGAAACAAAGGGGGAAGTTGGTAAGATGTTGTGCTCCTTTGTTTTACACCTGGCTGCTCAGACACCTGCCTAAATCATATGCTTTCTTGAACCCTCACCAGCAAAAGAATTGGGCCAAGAGGCTCATTGCCTTGACTTCAGATGATATCAGATGGTGCACCCAGAGCACCAAGGGCTAGGACATTATCACCAGCTGTGGACAATACCCAAATGTGCCTCTGATAGGAGTGAAGGGTTGCATTAACTACAATCCTTTACTGTTTAAGAGACAACTGGGATATGCCTTGGTTCACCCTCCCAGAGGACAGGATTTAGCTGAAACCCTATATTGTGAAGTGCAACCTAATTCAGCTATTGTCAGACAAGCATCCTGGGCTTGGGACAACATCCAGACAAAAGGGGTAGCTATTCTTGGAAGATGTAACAATGTTGCTTCAGCTCAGTACTATGACTGGTCCCGTACTAGATCTCAGATTACCAGAATGCCTTTCACCTAGCAAGACATACCTGGGCCATCCACAGTACAGCCTGCAACAACAATCATCCTGGAGGAATTTGAAAAGTTGAAGGAAAGGAATGAGCAGCTATCCCAAGCCTTGAAGAAGACTCTTTGGGAAAGAAGTGATGGTCATCTGGACATTGAGAGATAGGAAAAGCTCAGGGTTGAGCATCTTGCCAAAATTGTGAAGACAGAAGACTACATAAGGAAAGCAAGGGTTGAAGAACAGATATTGAAGAATACCTGCAAGGAGGCCAAGATTCAGAAAGCTAGGGCTGAGCACTATCTGCAAGAGAGTCAGGCTAGGTGGGTCAGGATCACCGAAGCCCGTTGTCGCTCCCACCAAATGAAGCCGGGTCAAATGGGGTACAGACGCGAACGGTCGGCGAAAGAAGTGAGAACACACAGGAGTGAACTCAGAAAGACAAGAGTCGCCAGCTAGGCATTTTTTCCCCGGAGGAAAGGCAATGCTGCATAGACCTAGAAAGATATGGATAAGACGGTCGCGAACCAAAGAGACTGAGAAAGGGGGTTGGTTACAACCTAGGAAGGTATTAGCACCCAGATTGTCCGTCATACTCGACGGGATCCACGCTTAAAAGATTTGTGTTTTAAAGGGGTAGTGTCAGTGCAATCTGTGTATAAAGAACTGGAAAAGATGCACAGGTGTCAATGTAAAAGGAGTGCAAAGTGTGATATACAGTGTCAGTGTAAGGGCAAGAATGAAATGCTCAAGATCATGAGGCTAAGAAAATAATGTTGGAAAAGGGGGGATATACAGAGACTTTTGTTCGATAACTGTTAAGTTATGCCTACGTATCCTCTCGTGCAATGAGGAAGTCAGAACACCGTAGTTCGACCCAAAGAGACTGAAAGATGAATTGACTTGTGAACTGCTTACTTGTCTATGCTCAAGTGTATGACCTGTCTGGCTCAGGTGCAAACTGTCTTGCATTAGACGGAAGAAGCAAGTTCTCGTTTATGAGTGAATGAGATGAGAAAAGAATCCCGAAGGAGACGATTATTGTTTGTTTTTTGAGTTTTCAGTCTTTTATTGCTTTTGAGAGTTTGTCATAAGTTAATGAGCTTAAGCCTAAACCAATGGATTTAGTAAACTCATCACATCCTCCCTCTGATTAGGGGTAATGAGAATACCTTAAGTGTGAAGTCAGCTTCTCAAACTTAATCATCATGGTGAGGGATTAAGATCATTAACCTACTTGTGATTATTTAGATGTTTTTGGTGTTTTTGCTTAGTGTTAAGTAATGAGGTTAAGCCATAATCAGGGATTAAACAGACTCATTACACCATCCTAATAGAAGGATAATAGATGAGAATGTTTAAGCTGAGGAAAGCTCCTCAACTTAATCCATGATTAGGGATTAAACTCATGACAAAACAAAACCTTTATTAAGTGTATTTTATTAAATGGTGAGATGATGAAGTGAATTTTAGGGTTTGTAAGACAACCTGATGGGGACTTGTCCATTAACACTAGGGTTAGTCCTTCTTAACCAATTAAGGAAGAATTAGAACCCTAATACAAGGCCCAAGTTACAAGTGTGATGTCTTGATGATTATTAGATGGATTGATTAAAGGATTTAAACACATTAAGGGTCTAACACTTAGGATTAAAGTTATACACTCCATCCCAATAGAAGGATGCAGGCATAAGCTTAATCACAAAACCTTAAAGCCTTTAGGGTTTAGTCCCTGATTATGAGATGAGAAGAGAGACACAAGAGATGACACAAAGGTAAAACTAATGGGGGACTAATCAAACCCTAATTATTGTCATGCTTGGTTGTTCCTAAGGTTTGTGAAGTTTAAGAAAGAAAATCTTCAATGGAACCACCAGGAAGCAGATGAAAGGATCAGGAGAAGCAAAGCAACTTGCTTCATCCAAGAAGTCAAGTCACTTGAAGAAAGAAAGTAAGAAGAAAAAGAATGAGCAAGCTCAATCTCAAACACATAACAAAATGCAGCAATGATGCATAAGAGAGATGAAAAGAAATTGTGAGAAGTGAAGGCAAATTCACTTCTCAAAGTTACTTACCACCTGAAAAGTTAGTGAAAGAAATGCAATGCAATGCAAAATGAAATGAAATGGCATGATGTAAATCAAAACCAGAAGTACATACATGATGATAATGATGTTATGAGATGGTGCAAACATGAGACAAGGCATGGGGATGATCATATGAACAAATGGATGCAAATGAAGCAAGTTAAGACACATGAACATACATGAAAAGTTATGAGATGCATATGGCATACAACATGGCAAATGCAAGATGCAATGATCAAACATGCTTTCAATATGTCTTAAGATGTTAAATGAATCAAATGGATGCATAAAATGTCATGGCAAGTCAAGGTATGAATGCAAATGTAAGATGGATGCATATGGAAGCCCAAATTAGGGTTTATGATCAAAGCATCAAACAAAAACCAAAATCAGAAGCAAACATCAATATAAAAAATTGAAAATGCATTCAAAGGATCCCTAAACCTATACTAACTCACTGCCCAAAGGAGAAGTTCCAACTCTTATCCTAATTCAAGTTATGATTTTCCTAAGTTTTCTAGGGTTTTAGGGTTCCTTAACAAGAAAAATGTCAAACAAATTAAAAATGAAAGATCAAATCATGGCCATTTAATCTCACAAACTACATGCTAAACACAATGCAATGCAAAAAGAATCAAGGTCCAACTCTCAATGGTTAGGCAGAAATGATTTTTGGAAGTTTGGATCAAGATAATGCATTAAAATGATTTTAATTCCATGAAAAATTCTCAAAATGCATCAAGATCAAAAAAGAAATTTGGTTTGAGGGTTGGACAATGTTTCTAAATGTTTTTAAATGTCTCATGAATTTTTTTGTGATTTTTAAACACCTAAAAGCATTTTTAATTAATTAATTCTCATTAATTAATTAAAAATAGACTTTTAAATATTTAAAAATATTTTTTTGAATGCTAAAAATAAAAATAAAAATGTTTTTGTTTTCTGAAATTAAATAAAAGCTTACATAAAAAATTTCATAATTTTTGGATGAGTTTTACTATTTTTAAATAAATGGAGAAAGAAATACAAAATAAATGAAATAAAAATTAAAAAAAATGAAAAGTAAACACAATGGACGGATCAGATGGAAACTGGGGATGAAGCTGTTGAATGCGCACGCTATCTAATGGCCCATATTCAAACTTCCTAATTTCTGATTTAAATTAATTAAAATAAATTAATTAAGTTAATTAATGGTTAGGGTTTCTAATGATGAATCTCAGCCCTCCAAACACGCGCCAGGTCAACTAAGTCAAAGGATCCAACGCTCAAAATTCAAACTTCATTAATGACTGGGATTAAACCCTAATCATTTTCAGGTGGCCGGAGAAGACCTCCGGTCGTCTTCTCCGGTGGGAACCCCACTTGAAAATTCCTAAAACCTTCAAAACGCAACTAAAATGAAATCTAAAAGAACAGAAATCCTTCCCACACCTCACTGAATCAAAACCCTAACACAAACATCATTTATCTTTCATCAATCACATGAATCGAAACAAAACATTTTTAGGTCAGAAAGTTTCAGAACACGATTAAACTCTCATTTCTTCACCATTTTCAAAACCAAAGACATCAGAGTGATCAGTGAATCATGCAGAACAACTTAAGAACTTAAAAATCCATTTCTGGAAAAAATGTTCATGAAGCTACCTGAGTTTGAAGCTTTTCAATCTGCAACTGTTTGGCCTCTTCTCTTTGTGCAATCCACTCCTTTTATGCTCCTGATGAACTCTTGATGCTTAGAAAAGGTTTGTGTTGGCTGGTTTGGAAGTTTGAACAAGTTCTGTTCAAGCTCAGGTGAGAATCGTGTTCTTGATTCTTTGAGTTTCAGGTTGATTTTAGGGGTGCTTTGTGATCAGAGTGATGTGTTGAGAAGGTCTTTGAAGTTTGTTTGTGAGTTTGTGGCTTGTATGCCGAGTTTCGAAAGCTTTTGCTTTTGGGAGTGAAAATGAGAATGAGGTGCTATGGCTGGTTTCAGGCTGGCTTGTTATGTGCTTTTGCTTGCAATTTGTTTGTATAAACAATGCTTATTGGTCAGATGAAGTGACATGTCCTTTTGTGATAGGTATGGTTACTTTTGCAAATTGTCAACTCTTGTGTAAGAAGGGCATGGGCTACTTTGCTAGCTTGGTACAAAGGGCTTGTCTTGCGCAGCATGAGGTGAGGAGAGGGCTAGGGTGGTTCAGCAACCAAGGCAGCAAGTGGATGAGATGTTATGATGGATTTTGCAACTTGGTTCACTTTGGTTCTCATGAAAAGATCTTGTCCCAAAAACCATACAAATGTGTAATTCTTTGGTCCATTCTGAACTTTAGATGTCACATGATCATGTTATGTGAATTATAAGTCCATTTGATAGTTTTAGAACACTTGATCAAGTCATTTTGCAAAATACCTCTTTGGTAGAAACTTTGAAATTTTGTGATTTTTGCCAACTTTGACAAGCCATAACTTTTGATCCAAAATGAATTAGGTCATGTTCTTGTACTTTTTGAAAAGGGAATGATCTATTCTACAACTTTCATGACCAAAGTTTTTCCATTTGAAGTCTTTTTGAATCAAAAAGTAAGGGTTGAAAAAGTTGCATAAAATGACATTTTCATTAAAAGTCAAACTTGCCCAAAAAGTCAACTTTGCAAAAGACTTGAAATTTCTCAATTTTGTGAACTTACAACTTCTTCCATGACCAAATAAAGATCGTATACAATCAAAATGATGAAGAATCCCCTTTGGTTGGGTCATTGGGGGTCTCAGATGCCCTGATTTTGCACTAACTTGTCTGAAAAGTCAACTCTTGATCAGATGACTTCCCCATGGAATTTCTTCATGAACATTGATATTCATACTCTCTATACCATATAGAGACCAATAGAAACAAGAATGACCAAAAAATATGGAGTTATGGCCTCTGAAACCAAAACCCTAATTCTGGGTCATCTGAGCAGTCAAGCCTGGCTCTGCTTCCATACCAATCCCAGTTCTTGTGATTTTTTGGCATCCTTGACTTTGAGAGGATATAATATGATACTTGAACACACATGGACCCCTTTGAAGTGATTGATGGCCTTTGGAGTGGCTCAAGAAGCTCTTGGATTGCTCAAATCACAAACCATAGATGCAGATGACTTTGAATCTATGCAGTGAATCAAAAATGGGATATGAGATGGTATGATTGTGTTTATGCATATGAAAAGATCACAAGCCATGGTGTGAATGGGTGAGGGAAAATTTGGGGTGTTTACAGCTGCCCCTATTCAAACATGAGTTAGCTGTGCAGGATGTAAGCAGCGGCTTATCAGGCAAACAAGATAACTTGTGGTTGAATACCAAAGACAGTCCAAAATTTGCAATCACAGAATGAAGAAGAAAAGGGATATATATTGTAAAAGGAAAATAAAGTATATTATAAAGTATGGGCGACGGAGGACGACCGTCGAGCAGAGGACGACTGCTGGGTAAAGAGCGATGACGGGGACGGCCGACATGCTGGAGGAGAGCGGAAAATAAAGTAATGACGGGGACGGCCGATATGCTGGGGATAAAAAGGGATTATGATGGGGACGGCCATCAAAATAAAGTTGTAAGATTCTCTGGGGATTAAATGAAAAATGACGGGGACGGCCATCAAGTTCATAAAGGTAAAGTAACCAACGATGGGGACGGCCATCGGGCTAAAAAGAAAAGGGACCACGACGGGGACGGCCATCGGGTTAAAGAATAAATGAAATAAACAGATGATGAGGTACGGTCATCAAAGGTGAAGGACGATCACCTAGCAGGGGACGGCTGCTCTGTTGGGTTAAGATGAGGGACGGTCATCTAAGGTGGAGGACGACCACCTGGCAGGGTACGGCTGCCGAAAGTATCGCGACATAGGACGAATGCCGGATAAAAGGTCAACGATGGGGACGACCATCGGATGAGCATGATGGAGGACGACCATCAAGAGGTGGAGGACGACCACCTAGTAAGGGACAGCTGCTCTCAAGGTTTACCATGACGCAGGACGAACGCCAGATAACCAAAATCAACAATGGGGACGGCCATTGGATAAAATGATGAAGGACAATCATCAAGAGGTGGAGGACGACCACCTAGCAGGGGACAGCTGCTAAAATATCACGACATAGGACGAATGTCGGATAGAAAATCAACGATGGGGATGGCCATCGGATGAGCATGATAGAGGACGACCATCAAGAGGTGGAGGACGACCACCTAGCAGGGTACGGCTGCTCTCAAAGTTTATCATGACATAGGACGAATGTCAGATAAAAGAAAAATGTTTTACTGGGGAATAGTAAACACGGACGAGTGTTTTACAATCCAAGAAATAAAAGGTATAAGTGTTTGGTATTGTGTATAGATTAAAGATGCGGACGAGCATCCTTAAGACTATGATACGGACGAGAATCAGGTAGAAACAAGCGCTGACACGTGTTCAGAGATGATGATACGGACGAGTATCAACTGATTAACAAAGAACACGGACGAGTTGTTGAATCTGAGAAAAACTCTTCTGGGGAATAGTAGACACGGACGAATATCTATATTCAAGAAGACACAGTGTATGGATTAAAGATGCGGACGAGCATCCTTAAGATTATGATACGGACGAGTATCGGGTAGAAACAAGCGCTGACACGTGTTCAGAGATGATGATACGGACGAGTACCAACGGGTTAACAAAGAACACGGACGAGTGTTGAATCTGCGGGGATATAAATGGTGTATACAAGATACGGACGAGTATTTGTATACGTATGATTAATGTATATTTGAGTGTTCAATCTGCTGGGGAGAATGACACAGGCGAGTGCCAAAAGAGAAAGGTATAGTATAAACAAGTATCTGGTATACAAAGTGTTTATGTTACTGTGCTGGGGAAGATGACACGGACGGTTGTCAGAGGGAATTGTCTATAAGTATATGTGAGTGCAAAGAGGATGTCTTTGGCTTTTTGCTGGGGGTATGACACGGACGGGTGTCAAAAGGAGTATATACTGGTGTTCGTGAATGTGAGGCAACTGCTTTTGCTGGGGAATCTGGGGGGGTATTCTGTATATTGTTGGCGAGTTGTCAATATTTACAAGTGTTCGATTCAAAACATGGCTTATGATTATGCAATATGTTTGACTTTTTGCCGTAATGCTCCGTATTAGACGGAATGCTACGCTTTGTGGGTGAATATGATGCGAATGCCATGATTATGCAAAGATACCAAACCGGGATCCGGATCCCGTTGCTGTGAAGATCTCTAGTCGATCTGTTTGAAGTAAACATCCCAGCTGGGGATGAGATCGTTGGTAGATCTGATGAAAAGATTCTGCTTGGGGAAATGGGTCAATGATAGACCTATTCCTGTAATGAGGGACCCAGCTGGGGGTTTGTAGAAGCTTTCTTCACTCTGTTGTGACTCCTTCATGCGTTGCTCTTCTGGATAGAGGTTGGAGCTCTGTGGGGAAATGATTCCCTGGCTTTTGTTCCTGACTGAGGAAGAATGATTGGCAACTCGGCTGGGAGAAGCAACAAGTGGCAACTCAGCTGGGGAGAAAGTACTTGGAATGCTAAGGCTGAGTGAGTGCTGATTTGCCAGCTTGCTGGGATGAAGCTTCCATGCCCCATGTTGCGCTTCGGATACCTGCAATCCAGCAAAGACAAGAGACGCACAAGTAATCCCGAGGTATCCCTTACCGGATTCCGTCATAGGAGTTAGATACTCCTGAGAGTAGGTATATCCCCTGTAAGCACGTGTTTTTATTTTCTTTGCTTTTTAAAGGTAAACATTTGTATTCATGCAATCAGTTTCCTTTAAGACACCAGACATTTTTTGCAAATAAAAATGTACAAAACGAAACATGACTGAAAAATCTGATTTTATTAATTCATATGCCCTGAATTGGCAAGATACAGTCAAAGAAACATGTCTCCTGAAATGAGGAGATTGTTACAAATTGAGAAACAAAATGCTGGCAATGTTGACGACGCTTTAAGGAGCTTCCTCTTGCTATGACTCGTATGACTTTTGACGTTCTTCTCGTCTTGCTTTCTGAAGAAGGCTGATTCTGACAGAAGCTTGATCCTTTCGAAGCTTTATCAAGTTGTAGGTGATACAGACGAATTCAGAATGCAATTGTTCGCTTATTCCCTTATTTTGCATGGACCACCCTTTCGGGTTTTCAATCCATCGGGATACCCATTTTTGCCTGAGTTGTCCAAGGTGGCTTTTCAACTCAGCGGGTGTACATTTTTTGTTTATTTTCCCTTATTTTGCCCGAGTCTTTTATTCTGTTTTTGACTCGCCGGGATGCCCTATTTTTGCCTGGACTTACATTCTGTTTTTATGTCCAGCGGGTCATTTTTTATGCGAAGTATTTTTTAACTGCATCTGAATTCACAGGGGACGGGAAATCTTCACCATCCAAGGTGCTGAGCATCAGTGCTCCACCAGAGAAAACTTTCTTTACAACAAATGGTCCTTCATAATTTGGAGTCCACTTGCCCCTGTGGTCTGTATGAGGAGGGAGGATTCTCTTCAGCACAAGATCTCCTACTTGATACTCTCGGTGCCTGACTTTCTGATCGAAGGCTCTTTTCATTCTTTTCTGGTACAGCTGCCCATGACAGATTGCAGCCAATCTTTTCTCTTCAATCATACTCAGTTGTTCGAATCGGGATCGAACCCATTCTGCTTCGTTCAGCTTAACATCCATCAATACTCGTAGAGAGGGTAACTCAACTTCAACAGGTAGGACTGCCTCCATACCATACACCAGCTGATACGGTGTTGCCCCAGTGGATGTTCTGATTGACGTGCGGTACCCATGCAAGGCAAATGGCAGCATCTCATGCCAGTCTTTGTAGGTGACTACCTGTGGCCATTCGAAGCAGTTGGCTCAATCTTGCCGATCATATCAATGCCCCACATGGCAAAGGGCCAGGGTGAAGACATCACGTTCAAAGGGTTGGGAGGCACATGCACCTTATCTGCATAAATCTGGCATTTATGGCATTTTCTGGCGTAGGCACATCAGTCTGCATCCATTGTGATCCAGTAATAACCTGATCTTAACAACTTCTTTGCCATGGCATGCCCTCCGACATGGGTACCAAAGGATCCTTCGTGCACCTCATGCATCAACAAGTCTGCTTCTGTTCTATCAACACATCTGAGGAGTACCATATCAAAGTTTCTCTTGTATAGGGAACCATCAGTGTTCAGAAAGAAACTGCCAGCAAGCCTTCTCAAAGTCTTCTTATCATTGGAAGATGCCCCAGGTGGGTATGTTTGATCCTCCAAGAAGCACTTAATGTCATGGAACCAAGTCTTATCATCTTTGACAACATCTGCTGTGAACACATACGCTGGTCTGTCAAGTCTGGACACTGAGATTTGAGGCACAAAGTTGGCAGCTTGAACTTTGATCATGGATGAAATGGTAGCCAGAGCATCTGCAAACTGATTCTCGTCCCGAGGGATATACTCAAGCTTGACTGTTGTGAAGAAAGTCAATAACCTCCTTGTATAATCCCTGTAAGGTATCAGATGATCCTGGTGGGTGTACCATTTGTCGTTGGTTTGATTAACTACCAGAGCTGAATCTCTGAATACAGTCAACGTCTTGATCCTGAGGTCAATGGCTTCCTCAAGACCCATAATGCAAGCTTCGTATTCAGCTTCGTTGTTAGTGCAGTTGAAGGTGAGTTTTGCCGAGAAAGGCATGTGAACTCCCTTAGGTGTAATGAGCACTGCACCAACACCACGACCATTCATGTTAACAGCCCCATCAAACATCATAGTCCATTCTTCCTCCGGGTCAGGCCCTTCAGTGTGAACAGGCTCTTCATGATGTCTTCATCAGGGAAGTCAAATCTCATAGGTTGGTAGTCATCAATAGGTTGCTCAACAAGATATTCCGATAGTACACTGCCCTTGATGGCTTTCTGAGATGTGTACTGAATGTCATACTCTGTGAGAATCATTTGCCATCTCGCAACCCGTCCGGTAAGAGCTGGATTCTCGAAAATGTACTTAACCGGGTCCATTTTGGATATCAATAAAGTAGTGTGGGTCAACATATACTGTCTCAGTCGGCGAGCAGCCCACGCTAAAGCACAACAAGTTTTCTCGAGCAGTGAATAACGTTGTTCACAGTCGGTAAACTTTTTGCTCAGGTAGTATATTGCATACTCTTTTCGACCAGACCCGTCATGCTGGCCCAACACACATCCCATTGACTCTTCTAATACTGTCAAGTACATGATCAGAGGTCTTCCTTCAACTGGAGGCATAAAGATTGGTGGTTCTTGCAGGTATTCTTTGATCTTGTCAAAAGCCCTCTGGCAGTCTTCGTTCCACCTGACCGTCTGTTCTTTTCTTAACAGCTTGAACAAAGGTTCACAGGTTGCTGTAAGGTGAGATATGAACCTAGAAATGTAGTTTAATCTACCTAGAAACCCTCGAACTTCTTTCTCAGTTTTCGGTGTAGGCATTTCTTGAATGGCTTTAACTTTATCAGGGTCAACCTAAATCCCTTTCTCACTTACAATAAAACCCAGCAGCTTACCAGATCGCACCCCGAATGTGCACTTGTTGGGGTTCAGCTTCAGTTGGTACTTCCTCAGACGCTTGAATAACTTCAGCAGATTTACCAAGTGGTCTTCTTCTGTAAGGGACTTGGCAATCATGTCATCCACATAACACTCGATTTCCTTATGGATCATATCGTGGAATAACGTTACCATAGCCCGTTGATATGTTGCACCAGCGTTCTTCAATCCGAATGGCATCACCTTATAACAGAAAGTGCCCCAGGGTGTGATGAAGGTTGTCTTCTCCATTTCTTCAGGTGACATTTTGATCTGATTGTATCCTGAGAATCCGTCCATGAAGGAGAATACCGAGAACTGAGCCGTATTATCGACCAATACATCAATGTGAGGTAATGGAAAATCATCTTTCGGGCTGGCTCTGTTCAGGTCCCGGTAGTCAACACACATCCTTACTTTACCGTCCTTCTTAGGCACAGGTACTATATTAGCAACCCACAGGGGATAGCTAGTTACAGCAAGGAACCCGACATCCCACTACTTTTGCACCTCTTCCTTTATCTTCATTGCCATGTCTGGGCGAGTACGGCGCAGTTTCTGTTTAACCGGTGGGCATTCTTCTCTTAAAGGCAGCTTATGCATGACGATATCGGTGTCCAACCCTGGCATGTCTCGGTAAGACCAAGCGAACACGTCCACATATTCTTGAAGCAGGTCAATCAGTTATTTCTTCACTGAGTCTTGTAAGCAGGCCCCGATTTTAACTTCTTTCACCTCTTCATCTGTACCAAGATTAATTGTTTCCACCTCCTCCTGATGAGGAGTGATAACCTTCTCCTCTTGTCTCAACAACCTGGCTAACTCTTCAGGAAGCTCGTAATCTTCTTCAACCCCTTCATCAGCTTGATTGATCGGATTGTCAGAGTCATACGAAGTCATAGCCGTGCTGTTGTCGGTGCGGTCTGGAAGGCACTCTCTGCAAGGGTTCAGTTTGTTCATTTTAGTGATTGATTTTAATCTTGTTTAGAAAAGTGAAATAAAAGTTGTCATTTTGAAAACATTGCCATTTATTTTTTTGTACAAAAAGAAAAATGGAAAAACAGTGAGCGGAAAAGAAAAAGACTCGTTTGCAAAAGATGTCTGATATTTCATTGATTAATCTTGTTGCACAAAAATTACAGATGTCCCGATTACAAAATGAGTCTTGTCATCTTGGGCAAGATGCAAGACTTGATGCATGCTTAAAATATACAGGAAATAATAATTACTCTGCAGGAGTAACTCTTATAATTTCCTGGGAAGACCAGTTTGAGATACGGCTCCCCGGGATCTTTGGACGAATCCAGCTTTCCAGGTTGCGTTCATCTTCCGACTCATCTTCCAAGTTGTTGACAGCATCGGGGGTGAGCATCCCCCCACTAACAAAGTTGGGCTTCTTAGCAGCCTCTGCTTGATCTTGTTGAGTTGGTTTGTAACCCAACCCAAATCTATCTTCTTTCTTCTCCACAGGCAACAGTTTGCCCCAGCCTTGAGCGTTTCCTTCTTCCACCACCTTCCGGGCTTGCTGGTAGGATGTCATGGAAGTCCCAAGTACAGCAGAGGTTTCATTAATATTCAGGGCCTCAAACCCTTGACTCATCGTCTCGTGGATCTCCCCATCCATCTCAATATATTTGTAAGTAGCCAGATGGCTAACAAAAATATCCTCTTCTCCACAAATAGTAACGACTTGGCCTTCCCACTCAAATTTTAACTTCTGGTGAAGGGTAGACGTAACTGCGCCAGCGGCATGAATCCATGGTCTACCCAACAAACAGCTGTAGGCAGGCTGAATGTCCATCACGTAGAAGGTCGTTTTGAAAGTCTGTGGGCCAATCGTTACAGGCAACTCAATTTCTCCCAGAACTGATCTCTTAGAGCCGTCAAAAGCTCTCACTACTAAGTTACTGGGCCGTAATGCCAATCCTTCATATTCCAGCTTCACAAGGGCTTT
Organism: Lathyrus aphaca; assembly: GCA_963966055.1. Lineage (NCBI taxonomy): Eukaryota > Viridiplantae > Streptophyta > Magnoliopsida > Fabales > Fabaceae > Lathyrus > Lathyrus aphaca. The sequence goes on along the minus strand of OZ014524.1, from coordinate 409,763,256 downwards.
TTTAGGTAAGACGTTGAGGGATGACCCTGTGTCTACCAGCACATGGGAAAGAACTGCACCTTTACATTCCATGGTAATGTGCAAAGCCTTGTTATGATTGCGGCCTTCCGTAGTCAAATCAGTGTTGGTGAATCCTAGTCCATTACTAGCATTAACATTTCCAACCACAGCTTCCAACTGATTGACGGTGATCTCTTCTGGCACATAAGCTGCGTGCAAGACTTTTAGTAGTGCGTTCCGATGAGCCTCTGAGCACATAAGCAATGATAGAATGGAGATCTTGGAAGGCGTCTGGTGAAGCTGGTCCACTATCTTGTAATCACTTTTCTTGATGATTCTCATAAACTCATCAACTTCTTGATCAAAAGGTGTTTTCAAAGCTTCTTTAACAACCTTCTCTTCTTGCACCATGCTCTTCCCTTTTGCCTTGGCAGCAGCTTCTGCTTCGGCAGTGGGTCTTTGAATTTGCGGGGCAAAGAGACGTCCGCTTCGAGTGAAGCCTCCGCCTCCTCCAACATTGTCTATTTGTGGTGAAGAAGTTGATGATTCGAAAGTGATTTTCTGTCCTTCGCAGTATAAGTCAGAGCCGTAATGCCAAGGGATGGCATTACTGCTTTCATAAGGTACTGGCCCAGGCACTGTGACAGTGACTGGACTGATGGCAGCTGCGGAAGGAACCGTGATAGTCTGTGGATCATAATATATTGTGACTGGTGCTCTGGTAGGAGTGGCATTCTGTGAGTTGTAGGCAGAATCATTGGCAGGATCATAATAAATTGTAACTGTTGAGACACTTGCGTTGTTTGTTGCTGGTGTTGTAGGAGACATTGTTGGAAGAATGGGTGTTGTTGTTGTAGGAGACTCTGAATGAAGGGGTGCTGAAGTTGTAGAAGGGATGTTTGCTGATATTTGGTTCGTTGAAGTAACAGATGAAGCGTTTGTTGATGAAACCGAAAAGTTGTCTGGAACAATGGTTGTTGCAGTTGTAGAAGATTCTGGAATTGTTGTTAAGGAGATTGCTGGATTGGTAGGTATTGATGTCGTGATTTGAAGCAGGCCACTCTGGATGAGACCATCTATGCCATCCCTCAAGTTATCACAACCATTCACTGAAATGTTGCAATAAGCGCACCCCAGCTCGCATCCCGGGAACATTTGACATTCAAGGAGTTGAGCTTTAATCTCCACCAAGGGTGTCCGAATCTGGCCCACACTGGTTATCAAGTAAGACGGCTTGTCTTCTTCAATAGCATTGATTCTGGGACCACCATGATGTGGCATAGGGTTCTTGTTGACATTTGGTGGCGGTGCAAAGTTTAAAGCCTTGGAATCCACTAGATCCTGCACTTTCATGTGCAAAGCTCTGCACTTTTCCGTACTATGACCAGGTGAATTTGAGTGAAAAGCACATTTGGCGCTGGCGTCGTAATTTCTGGGCAGACTGTTAGGATCCGGAGGTGCCAACGTCCTTAGCTCAACCAGGTTGAGTTTCAAGAGTTGTGGCAATAATGTGGCATAGGGAATAGGGATCGGATCGATCACCCTATTGGCCTGAGAAGGTCTCTGTTGGAACGGTCTTTGCTGATTTTTGTTGTTGGTGTTGTTGTTGTTATAATTCCTCTGAGGAGGATACTGAGTTTGTTGCTGGTAATTCTGTTGCTGAGGTTGATAAGCTGGTTGAGGATGAATTGGAGCGGGAATGGTGACTGCTGCCACAGACCTATGAACATATTGGGGTCTGCCCCTGCTGGTATGGATAGCATTGGTCTCACCAGTTCTTCTTGGGCCTACAAAAGGCTTTCTTGGGTTGCTGGATGAGCTAGCACCGTTGTCAGAAATATTACCCATCTTTAATAGGCTTTCAATTCTTTCCCCGGCTATGACCACGTCAGCAAAGCTAGTGGAAGAAAAGGCAGCCAACCTGTCAATGTATGTTCCTTGGAGGGTGTTCATAAACATATCTGCCATCTCCCTCTCTGACATAGGTGGCTGGACAGCAGCAGCAAGCTGTCTCCACCTTTGAGCGTACTCCCGGAAGCTTTCCCTGGATGATTGTGACATTCCCATCAGGAGGGTCCTGTTGGGAGCCATATCCAAGTTGTACTGATACTGTCTGATAAAGGCCTCTGCCAGGTCCTTCCAGCATCTAATGGTTGCTCTAGTCAGATGAGAGTACCATTCCCTTGAAGCCCCTGTTAAGCTATCCTCAAAATAAAACATCCATAGCTTTTCGTCCATGGTATAGGCCTTCAGCCTCCCCAGAAAGGATTGTAAATGGGTCCGTGGGCAGGAAGTCCCGTTATACTTCTCAAAGCATGGTGGTTTAAATTTGTGGGGAATCCTGACCCCGTCCACTAGGCCCATGTCCATAACATCAAAGCCCAAAGAATTCTGGGACTCTAGGGACCTCAGTTTCTCAGCAATCTCTTCTAGCCTTCTGTCATAGGCTTCCTCCCCAGCTCCCATCACTGTGAACTGATCTTCCTGGGGGTCTTCTTGCAGCACTCTACCTGCTGTGGCAGTCCCTTGCACATTGACAGGGATGTTGATCTCTGGATGCTGGTGGGGTCCAAAGACTGGGGGATTAACATGAGGCTGGACTTTCTCATTGTTGCTTGTCCCAGCAGTCCCTGGATGATGGTCTTCCTGATTCCTCCCCTCTACCAGTGCTCTTAACCTCTCCTGGCTTTGAGCCATATTATTCATCACCTCCATAAATTGTGTCACCTGATTCCTCATTTCCAACCTCTCGTTGGCCATTTGATTCCTGACCTCTGTAAGGTCCTGCTGTACTTGGTCCATCTGTATGCCCGGAAGATTGTTGCGGGTGGGGTATCTGTGTGGACGGTTGAGTGGAAACCCTCGACTTCGAGCAATAGTTCCTGAAGTCACAACAGAGTTAGTAACAATAAAATAAAAACCTGCAAAACAAAACAAAAGGTTAGTATGCAATGCAGTGTGCTTATTTGTTTCCAAGGTATCCGGCTTGGCACTTGGTTTTGACCTTTCCAGACCCTTGAGGAAGATGCTTGTGATGTTGCTTTGAAAGAACTCAGATAAAACAAACCAACACATATATTACAAAAAGGTAAATGATACATAGTTTGTTTTTCCTTACAATACATGCCCTCTGAGGGGTCAAAAATACAACATAAAGAAACATTCATGAAAAGAAAGCAACAACAAGCAAAAGTCAAACACCAAGACCAAACTCGTCCTCCTGAACTTCCTTTAGAAGTGCTTCAGTCACAGGATCAGCTGGACGCTCCGTAAGATTCCTGATGAGAAGATTCCTGGTAGTAACAGCTGCAGTTAGCCTCTTGTGTTGACTCTGGTCCTTTGACCTCTTTACACCAGCTCTAATCTTCAGCTCTGAGATCTCTCTCTGGGCTGCTGCCAGGGCTTCCTGTTGTTCTTTTGCACTAGCTTCCATCTGCTCAATCTTATCCTGAGTCCTTTTATCCTCCTGAGTACGGGCTTCAGTGATCCTGACCCACCTAGCATGACTCTCCTTCAGATACAAATCAGTCCTGGCCTTCTGGAATTGAGCTTCCTTGCAGGCATTCTTCAAGATCTGCTCTCCAACCATAGACTTCTTAATGTAATCCTCAGACTTCTCAATTCTGGCTAGATGCTCCACCTTTAGCTTCTCTAACCTCTCAATGTCCAAGCGACCATCACTCCTCTCCCAGAGGGTCTTCTGTAGAGCTTGAGTCAGCTTCTCATTTCTCTCTTTCAATTTCTCAAACTCCTCCAAGCTGACGGTTGCTGGGGGTGGTGCTGTGGAAGGTCCAGGCACATCTTCAACAGTGAAGGGCATCCCAGTAATTTGAGCTCTGGCATGAGACCACTCATAGTACTGAGCTGAGGCCACATTATTGCATCTTCCAAGAATGGTTACCCCTTTAGTCTTCACATTGTCCCAGGCCCAGGATGCTTGCCTGACAATAGCCAGATTAGGCTTGATCTCACAATAAAGAGTCTCAGTCAGATCCTGTGCTCTAGGAGGATGGACCAATGCATAGCCCAGTTGTCTTTTGAATAGCAGAGGGTTGTAGTTGATGCAACCCTTTACCCCAATCAGAGGTACATTGGGAAACTGCCCACAACTTGTAATGATGTCTCTGCCCTTGGTGCTCTGAATGCACCATCTGATGTCATCTGAGGTTAGAGCAACAAGCCTCCTAGCCCAGTTCTTCTGCAGGTGAGGGTTTAAGAATGCATCAGTCTTTGGCAGATGCCTGAGCAGCCAAGTATGGAACAAAGGAGCACAGCATCTTACTAATCTTCCCCTTTGCTTTTCATTCCTTTGATGAACAGAGTAGTAAAGATCTCCCAGCAAGGTGGGCACTGGGTTTCTCAGGATGAAAAGATGGACTGCATTCTTGCTAACAAACCTAGGCTCATCTGCAAAAAGTATGACCCCATATATGCTAAGGGCCAACAAAGCACAGACTGTCTTCCACTCCCCCAAAGAGGCCTTCAAAATAGCCTAAGAAGTCAAGAAATCCAGATGAAAACCAGAGATTCCAGCTTTAGATGTCAAATTCTGCCCAATCAGAACTGGTTCCAGATGTAATGCTTTTGCTATCTCCTCATTACTTGGGAAAGCCATCTCAGGGTTGAAGGGGATTCCACCCCTGATAGGTACACCAACCAATGATGAATATTCCTCCAACAAGGGTCCCAACTGAAAATTCTGAAAGGTGAAGCACCTCAGAGGGGGATCATAGAACTGCAGGCAAGTATGTATCAAGCTCCTCTGTGAAGGGTCCAAATCCATAACCACATCAAGGATTCCTCCATAATGTTCTCTAAAAAGTGGTATATGGTCTGGAGTAATCAGGGTCTGAATCTTCCTGATGCTAGCCAACTCAGGCTCAAAGAAATGATAGGAGATGTTACTCTTCTTAGGTGCCATGCTGCTGAAAGAGAACTGAGACAGGTGCTGAGAATAATACTGAAGATAGGCCTCTGACAGGCTGAGACTGGTGATGCAGGTGACCGAAGCAGGCAGCTGATAGCTGGAGTAAGCACTGATGAAGACAGGTCTAAGCTGAAGAAGGGGTCAAAACCAAGCCAGAATGATAGGATGGATACCCTGAAAAACAAATAAACACATGTTAAAATGATGCAATGAGGATGTATGCAAATGATATGCAAGGGTTTGTGACTGAGCTGGATCTGATTAACTGCTCTGATATGGGTCCATGTATGTTCAAGAAATCCAGATGGAGGTTCATAAGTCCAGTAACCAAGGTGGGGGACTCAAATAAAGAGTCACATGTCCTGGGTTAAAAATCACAAGAACTGTTCCAAAGTGGAGTATTCTTAATCAAAACAAAGTAACATGGTATGCTGAGGTCAAGGGTACCTGCAAACCTGTAAACAGCCCAACCCTCTCACAGGTGATGTTCTAAAACAAGGATCCTCAGACTTGGATCAGTTATGAGAAGTGTAAACACTTCTAACCCGGAGGTACAGTGTTTACAATAACCATAAAAGATCCTCCTCTAATTCACCTCAGTTTCTGAAGGTCAATACTAAAGGTAATCCAGACTTAGCAGGCTTCCCAGATAGCCCTAGCACTACAGGAAATCTGTAGCACAGAGTTCTCAAGAAGAAACCCATATCTGAACTGTGTTTCATATTCCCGCACCAGACCGAAATGGAATGGGAAAGAACATGAACCACTCTAGCCTAGGTGTCACTCAGGTCCCAGGTATAGGACCTCAACTCTCACTAGAACACCCACCCACCAAAGCAACAAAACAGATCCAGCCAACACAGTATGACAGTATGATATATGTAAAGCCATAAAGAAAGCAATAAAACAACTGTACATAGAGAAAAAAATAAATACAAATACAAGCACAAATAGCACATAACACCCCAGTAAACACAAATCAATCAAGTGCTAGGAGGAACCCACAAAAAGAACCAGAAGCCCTGGTTACAGTATAAGGGTCCCCAGCAGAGTCGCCAAGCTGTCGCTCCCACCAAATGAAGCCGGGTCAAATGGGGTACAGACGCGAACGGTCGGCGAAAGAAGTGAGAACACACAGGAGTGAACTCAGAAAGACAAGAGTCGCCAGCTAGGCATTTTTATCCCGGAGGAAAGGCAATGCTGCATAGACCTAGAAAGATATGGATAAGACGGTCGCGAACCAAAGAGACTGAGAAAGGGGGTTGGTTACAACCTGGGAAGGTATTAGCACCCAGATTATCCGTCGTACTCGACGGGATCCACGCTTAAAAGATTTGTGTTTTAAAGGGGTAGTGTCAGTGCAATATGTGTATAAAGAACTGGAAAAGATGCACAGGTGTCAATGTAAAAGGAGTGCAAAGTGTGATATACAGTGTCAGTGTAAGGGCAAGAATGAAATTCTCAAGATCATGAGGCTAAGAAAATAATGTTGGAAAAGGGGGGATATACAGAGACTTTTGTTCGATAACTGTTAAGTTATGCCTACGTATCCTCTTATGCAATGAGGAAGTCAGAACACCGTAGTTCGACCCAAAGAGACTGAAAGATGAATTGACATGTGAACTGCTTACTTGTCTATGCTCAAGTGTATGACCTGTCTGGCTCAGGTGCAAACTGTCTTGCATTAGACGGAAGAAGCAAGTTCTCGTTTATGAGTGAATGAGATGAGAAAAGAATCCCGAAGGAGACGATTATTGTTTGTTTTTTGAGTTTTCAGTCTTTTATTGCTTTTGAGAGTTTGTCATAAGTTAATGAGCTTAATCCTAAACCAATGGATTTAGTAAACTCATCACATCCTCCCTCTGATTAGGGGTAATGAGAATACCTTAAGTGTGAAGTCAGCTTCTCACACTTAATCATCATGGTGAGGGATTAAGATCATTAACCTACTTGTGATTATTTAGATGTTTTTGGTGTTTTTGCTTAGTGTTAAGTAATGAGGTTAAGCCATAATCAGGGATTAAACAGACTCATTACACCATCCTAATAGAAGGATAATAGATGAGAATGTTTAAGCTGAGGAAAGCTCCTCAACTTAATCCATGATTAGGGATTAAACTCATGACAAAACAAAACCTTTATTAAGTGGATTTTATTAAATGGTGAGATGATGAAGTGAATTTTAGGGTTTGTAAGACAACCTGATGGGGACTTGTCCATTAACACTAGGGTTAGTCCTTCTTAACCAATTAAGGAAGAATTAGAACCCTAATACAAGGCCCAAGTTACAAGTGTGATGTCTTGATGATTATTAGATGGATTGATTAAAGGATTTAAACACATTAAGGGTCTAACACTTAGGATTAAAGTTATACACTCCATCCCAATAGAAGGATGCAGGCATAAGCTTAATCACAAAGCCTTAAAGCCTTTAGGGTTTAGTCCCTGATTATGAGATGAGAAGAGAGACACAAGAGATGACACAAAGGTAAAACTAATGGGGGACTAATCAAACCCTAATTATTGTCATGCTTGGTTGTTCCTAAGGTTTGTGAAGTTTAAGAAAGAAAATCTTCAATGGAACCACCAGGAAGCAGATGAAAGGATCAGGAGAAGCAAAGCAACTTGCTTCATCCAAGAAGTCAAGTCACTTGAAGAAAGAAAGTAAGAAGAAAAAGAATGAGCAATCTCAATCTCAAACATATAACAAAATGCAGCAATGATGCATAAGAGAGATGAAAAGAAATTGTGAGAAGTGAAGGCAAATTCACTTCTCAAAGTTACTTACCACCTGAAAAGTTAGTGAAAGAAATGCAATGCAATGCAAAATGAAATGAAATGGAATGATGTAAATCAAAACCAGAAGTACATACATGATGATAATGATGTTATGAGATGGTGCAAACATGAGGCAAGGCATGGGGATGATCATATGAACAAATGGATGCAAATGAAGCAAGTTAAGACACATGAACATACATGAAAAGTTATGAGATGCATATGGCATACAACATGGCAAATGCAAGATGCAATGATCAAACATGCTTTCAATATGTCTTAAGATGTTAAATGAATCAAATGGATGCATAAAATGTCATGGCAAGTCAAGGTATGAATGCAAATGTAAGATGGATGCATATGGAAGCCCAAATTAGGGTTTATGATCAAAGCATCAAACAAAAACCAAAATCAGAAGCAAACATCAATATAAAAAATTGAAAATGCATTCAAAGGATCCCTAAACCTATACTAACTCACTGCCCAAAGGAGAAGTTCCAACTCTTATGCTAATTCAAGTTATGATTTTCCTAAGTTTTCTAGGGTTTTAGGGTTCCTTAACAAGAAAAATGTCAAACAAATTAAAAATGAAAGATCAAATCATGGCCATTTAATCTCACAAACTACATGCTAAACAAAATGCAATGCAAAAAGAATCAAGGTCCAACTCTCAATGGTTAGGCAGAAATGATTTTTGGAAGTTTGGATCAAGATAATGCATTAAAATGATTTTAATTCCATGAAAAATTCTCAAAATGCATCAAGATCAAAAACGAAATTTGGTTTGAGGGTTGGACAATGTTTCTAAATGTTTTTAAATGTCTCATGAATTTTTTTGTGATTTTTAAACACCTAAAAGCATTTTTAATTAATTAATTCTCATTAATTAATTAAAAATAGACTTTTAAATATTTAAAAATATTTTTTTGAATGCTAAAAATAAAAATAAAAATGTTTTTGTTTTCTGAAATTAAATAAAAGCTTACATAAAAAATTTCATAATTTTTGGATGAGTTTTACTATTTTTAAATAAATGGAGAAAGAAATACAAAAAAAATGAAATAAAAATTAAAAAAAATGAAAAGTAAACACAATGGACGGATCAGATGGAAACTGGGGATGATGTTGTTGACTGCGCGCGCTATCTAATGGCCCATATTCAAACTTCCTAATTTCTGATTTAAATTAATTAAAATAAATTAATTAAGTTAATTAATGGTTAGGGTTTCTAATGATGAATCTCAGCCCTCCAAACACGCGCCAGGTCAACTAAGTCAAAGGATCCAACGCTCAAAATTCAAACTTCATTAATGACTGGGATTAAACCCTAATCATTTTCAGGTGGCCGGAGAAGACCTCCGGTCGTCTTCTCCGGTGGGAACCCCACCTGAAAATTCCTAAAACCTTCAAAACGCAACTAAAATGAAATCTAAAAGAACATAAATCCTTCCCACACCTCACTGAATCAAAACCCTAACACAAACATCATTTATCTTTCATCAATCACATGAATCGAAACAAAACATTTTTAGGTCAGAAAGTTTCAGAACACGATTAAACTCTCATTTCTTCACCATTTTCAAAACCAAAGACATCAGAGTGATCAGTGAATCATGCAGAACAACTTAAGAACATAAAAATCCATTTCTGGAAAAAATGTTCATGAAGCTACCTGAGTTTGAAGCTTTTCAATCTGCAACTGTTTGGCCTCTTCTCTTTGTGCAATCCACTCCTTTTATGCTCCTGATGAACTCTTGATGCTTAGAAAAGGTTTGTGTTGGCTGGTTTGGAAGTTTGAACAAGTTCTGTTCAAGCTCAGGTGAGAATCGTGTTCTTGATTCTTTGAGTTTCAGGTTGATTTTAGGGGTGCTTTGTGATCAGAGTGATGTGTTGAGAAGGTCTTTGAAGTTTGTTTGTGAGTTTGTGGCTTGTATGCCGAGTTTCGAAAGCTTTTGCTTTTGGGAGTGAAAATGAGAATGAGGTGCTATGGCTGGTTTCAGGCTGGCTTGTTATGTGCTTTTGCTTGCAATTTGTTTGTATAAACAATGCTTATTGGTCAGATGAAGTGACATGTCCTTTTGTGATAGGTATGGTTACTTTTGCAAATTGTCAACTCTTGTGTAAGAAGGGCATGGGCTACTTTGCTAGCTTGGTACAAAGGGCTTGTCTTGCGCAGCATGAGGTGAGGAGAGGGCTAGGGTGGTTCAGCAACCAAGGCAGCAAGTGGATGAGATGTTATGATGGATTTTGCAACTTGGTTCACTTTGGTTCTCATGAAAAGATCTTGTCCCAAAAACCATACAAATGTGTAATTCTTTGGTCCATTCTGAACTTTAGATGTCACATGATCATGTTATGTGAATTAGAAGTCCATTTGATAGTTTTAGAACACTTGATCAAGTCATTTTGCAAAATACCTCTTTGGTAGAAACTTTGAAATTTTGTGATTTTTGCCAACTTTGACAAGCCATAACTTTTGATCCAAAATGAATTAGGTCATGTTCTTGTACTTTTTGAAAAGGGAATGATCTATTCTACAACTTTCATGACCAAAGTTTTTCCATTTGAAGTCTTTTTGAATCAAAAAGTAAGGGTTGAAAAAGTTGCATAAAATGACATTTTCATTAAAAGTCAAACTTGCCCAAAAAGTCAACTTTGCAAAAGACTTGAAATTTCTCAATTTTGTGAACTTACAACTTCTTCCATGACCAAATAAAGATCGTATAAAATCAAAATGATGAAGAATCCCCTTTGGTTGGGTCATTGGGGGCCTCAGATGCCCTGATTTTGCACTAACTTGTCTGAAAATTCAACTCTTGATCAGATGACTTCCCCATGGAATTTCTTCATGAACATTGATATGCATACTCTCTATACCATATAGAGACCAATAGAAACAAGAATGACCAAAAAATATGGAGTTATGGCCTCTGAAACCAAAACCCTAATTCTGGGTCATCTGAGCAGTCAAGCCTGGCTCTGCTTCCATACCAATCCCAGTTCTTGTGATTTTTTGGCATCCTTGACTTTGAGAGGATATAATATGATACTTGAACACACATGGACCCCTTTGAAGTGATTGATGGCCTTTGGAGTGGCTCAAGAAGCTCTTGGATTGCTCAAATCACAAACCATAGATGCAGATGACTTTGAATCTATGCAGTGAATCAAAAATGGGATATGAGATGGTATGATTGTGTTTATGCATATGAAAAGATCACAAGCCATGGTGTGAATGGGTGAGGGCAAATTTGGGGTGTTTACACCCGTACACAAGAAGACTAGAAGACTCAAGCCAAGATTGAACAGTTAGAGGCCAATGAGAAGAAGCAGCAGGAAGCTTTGTTGGCAGCTCAGAAGGAGATTTCAGAGTTGAAGCTCAGGGCAGGATTGAAGAGATCAAAGGACCAGGACATGCATAAGAAGCTGACTACTGCCATTGCTACCAGGAACCTCCTCATGAGGACCATTACAGAGCACCCAGCTGGTCCAGTGGCTAAGGCACTCCTGAAGGAGGTCAGAGAAGATGAGTTTGGACTGGATGTCTAATTTTCTTTGCTTGTTGTTTGTTTCCATTTGATGTACTTTTCCTTTTATTGTATTTTTACCCTCCATGGGCATTTATTGTAAAACAAACAATGAATTGTTCCTCATGTGTAATATATTTTGGTTTGTTTTCATTTGGGCTTTTCTCTCAACAACATCCAGCATCTTCCTCGAGGTCTGGAAAGGTCAAAACCAAGAACCAAACCGGATACCTTGGAAAACAAATAAGCATACTGAATTGCATACTAACTTTGTCTTTGTTTTGTAGGTTTTGTTATTATTTTTGTTTCTAACTTTGTTGTGAGCTCAAGAAACATTGCTCGTCGCCGAGTGTTCCCTGTCAACCGCATGCACCGGTACCCGACTCGTAACAATCTTCCCGGAATTCAAATGGAGCAAGTACAGCAGGATCTGACTGAGGTCAGAAATCAGATGGCCAATGAGAGATTGGAGATGAGAAATCAGATGTCTCAATTCATGGCTGTCATGACTGGCTTAGCCCAGAGTCAAGAAAGGTTAAGAGAGCTGGTGGAAAGACAAACTCCTAAAGAGCCTCATCTTGGAACAGGAGGGACTAGCAACAATGAACAGGGTCAGCCTCGTATTGACCCACAGGAGTATGGACCTCATATGAATCCAGAAGTTAACATCCCGAGAAATGGTCAAGGTAATGCTACTGGGGGCCAAATCCTGCAGGAGGATCCCCAGGGAGAACAGTTTACTGTCATTGGGGCTGGAGATGAGATATACGACAGGAGATTGGACGAGATTACTGAAAAGTTAAGATCTTTGGAATCTCATAATTCTTTGGGCTTCGATGTGATGGATATGGGACTAGTGGATGGGGTGAGAATTCCCCACAAATTCAAACCCCCATGCTTTGAAAAGTACAATGGTACCTCCTGTCCTCACACTCATCTGCAGTCTTTCTTGGGAAGGCTCAAAGCTTATACCATGGATGAAAAGCTATGGATGTTCTACTTTGAGGACATTCTGACTGGAGCTTCAAGAGAATGGTATTCGCATTTGTCTAGGGCCACCATAAGGTGCTGGAAGGATTTGGCCGAGGCTTTCATACGTCAATATCAGTACAACCTGGACATGGCTCCCAATAGAACTCTTCTAATGGGCATGTCTCAGTCTTCCAGAGAGAGCTTCCGGGATTATGCTCAAAGGTGGAGACAGCTTGCTGCTGCTGTCCAACCACCCATGTCGGAAAGGGAAATGGCTGACATGTTCATGAACACATTGCAAGGGACTTATATTGATAGGCTTGCTTCTTTCTCCTCTACCAGTTTTGCTGATGTGGTCATAGCTGGTGAGAGGATTGAAAGTCTCTTGAAGATGGGCAAAATCCCCGACAGTGGTGCAAGTTCCTCCAGCAATCCCAGAAAACCTTTTGCGGGACCCCGAAGGGAAGACGGAACAAATTCCATTCATTCAAGCAGGGGCAGGCCTCAATATGCTCATCGGTCAGTAGCAGCTGTTACCATCCCAGCTCCAATTCCACAACAATCATCATATCCTCAACAACAACAACCACAATATCAACAACAAGCTCATTATCCGCAACAAAGGTCGTACAACAATAGCAATAGCAACCAACAGCAACGTCCTTTCCAACAAAGGCCATCACAAGCAAACAGGGTAATTGACCCAATCCCAATGCCGTATGCTGCACTCTTGCAACAACTCCTAAAGCTCAACCTAGTTAAATTAAGAACGTTGGCACCTCCAGATCCTCTCAATATGCCAAAGAACTATGATGCAAATGCCAGGTGTGCATTCCACTCAAACGCACCGGGGCATAATACTGAAAAGTGTAGGGCCCTACAGATGAAAGTCCAGGATTTGGTGGACTCAAAAGCTCTCAATTTTGCGCCTCCTCCGAACGTTACAAGAAATCCAATGCCTAGTCACAACGGGCCTAGGATTAATTCTATTCAAGAGGGCAAACCATCCACATTAATCAGCAGTGTTGCACATATCCGAATACCCTTGGTTGAAATCAAAGCTCAGCTGTTAGAATGCCAAGTGTTCCCCATATGTGAGGTCGGTTGTGGATATTGCAATATTGCTATTAATGGATGTGAGAGACTGAGAAACGACATAAATGGCCTCATTAGAGATGGCATTCTTCAGATTACAACAACAACAACTACAACTCCAACAATTCCTTCATCAACAATCACAGATATTCCTACAACGTCAGCAACCATTGTTCCAACAGATTCTGCTACAACTCCAACAAATATTCAATCAATCACTTCAACGGATACAGATTCAGTCACAATTCCTTCTACAACAACAACACCCATTACTCCATTAGTTCCTACTACAACATCAACACCAGTACCGTCTACAACATCAGCAACAGTTAATGAAAGCGTCTCAACGGTTACGATATACTATGATCCCGCAAATATTCCTTCCAATAACTCACAAAATGCTACTCCTGTCAGAGCTCCAGTTACCATATATTATGATCCACACACCATTGTGGCCCCCTCTGCAGCTGCTATCAGTCCAGTCACTATCACAGTGCCTGGGCCAGTTCCTTACGAAAGCAATAATGCCATCCCTTGGCATTATGGCTCAGATCTATACTGCGAGGGGCAGAAAATCACTTTAGAATCATCAACTTATTCACCTCAGATAGACAATGTGGGGGGAGGCGGAGGCTTCACTAGAACCGGACGTCTCTTTGCCTCGCAAATTCCAAGACCTATTGTTGAAGCAGAAGCTGCTGCTAAGGCAAAAGGGAAGAGCGTGGTGCAAGAAGAACCGGTTGTTAAGGAAACTTTGAAGACTCCTTTTGATCAAGAGGTTGATGAATTCATGCGGATAATCAAAAAGAGCGATTATAAGGTGGTGGACCAGCTTCACCAAACACCATCCAAAATCTCCATACTATCATTGCTAATGTGCTCTGAGGCTCATCGGAACGCACTACTAAAGGTCCTGCACGCAGCTTATATGCCGGAGGAGATTACTGTCAATCAGTTAGAGGCTGTGGTTGGAAATGTCAACGCTAGTCATGAACTAGGATTTACCAACACTGATCTGACAACGGAAGGTCACAATCACAACAAGGCTTTGCACATTACCTTGGAGTGTAAGGGTGCAGTTATTTCTCACGTATTGGTGGACACAGGGTCATCACTCAATGTCATACCCAAGAAAGCCCTTGTGAAGCTGGAGCATGATGGATTGGCACTACGCCCAAGAAACTTGGTAGTGAGAGCCTTTGACGGTTCTAAAAGATCAGTTCTGGGAGAGATAGAGTTACCAATAATGATTGGCCCACAGGTTTTCAAAACGACCTTCTTTGTGATGGATATACAGCCTGCCTACAGCTGTCTATTGGGTAGACCATGGATACACGCCACTGGCGCCGTGATGTCAACCTTTCACCAGAAGTTAAAATTCGAGTGGGAGGGCCAAGTCATTACCATTTGTGGGGAAGAGGATATCTTCGTTAGCCAGCTGGCTACTTTCAAATACATTGAAATGGATGGGGAGATCCATGAGACCATGAGTCAAGGGTTTGAGGCCCTTAATATTAATGAAGTATCTGTTGTGTCTGGGACTTCCATCATATCATACCAACAAGCCAGGAAGGTTGTTGAGGAAGGTACCGCTCAAGCCTGGGGCAATCTGCTGCCAGTTGAGAAGGAAGAAGACCGATTCGGGTTGGGTTACAAACCAACTCGACAAGATCAACCAGAGGCTGCAAAGGAGCCCAAGTTCGTCAGCAGGGGGATGCTCACCCCAGATGCTGTGAACAATTTGGAAGATGAGTCAGAAGACGAGCGCAACCTGGAAAGCTGGATACGTCCAAGGATCCCGGGTAACCATGTCTCAAACTGGTCTTCCTAGGAAATTATAAGAGTTACTCCTGCAGAGTAATTATTATTTCCTGTTTTTAAAGCATGCATCAAGTCCTGCATCTTGCGCAAGATGACAGGGCTCATTTTGTAATCGGGTCATCTTGTATTTTGTGCAAACGATCAATTAATGAATATCAGGACATCTTTTGCAAATGAGTCTTTTTCTTTCTCCGCTCACTGTTTTTCATTTTTTATTTTTTGTACAAAAATAAAATGGCAATTTTTTTCAAAGAATTTGACAATCCGATTAATCAAGATGATGAAGAGGTTGAAGAAGATTATGAGCTACCTGAAGAGTTAGCCAGGTTGTTAAGACAAGAGGAGAAGGTTATCACTCCTCATCAGGAGGAAGTTGAGACGGTTAATCTTGGTACAGAAGAAGACTTGAAAGAATTTAAGATCGGGGCCTGTCTGCAAGATTCGGTGAAAGAGCAACTTATTGACATGCTTCGGGAGTATGTGGATGTTTTTGCTTGGTCTTATCAGGATATGCCAGGGTTGGATACCGACATTGTTATGCACAAGCTGCCTCTAAAAGAAGATTGTCCGCCAGTAAAATAGAAGTTGTGCCGTACCCGTCCGGATATGGCTATGAAGATAAAAGAAGAGGTACAAAAACAGTGGGACGCCGGTTTTCTTGTTGTAACTAGTTACCCACCGTGGGTTGCTAACATTGTACCTGTGCCTAAGAAGGATGGCAAGGTGAGGATGTGTGTGGATTACTGGGACCTGAACAGAGCCAGCCCGAAAGATGACTTCCCTTTACCTCACATTGATGTATTGGTCGACAACACGGCTCAGTTCTCGGTGTTCTCCTTCATGGATGGATTTTCAGGATATAATCAAATCAAAATCTCACCTGAAGACATGGAGAAGACAACCTTCATCACACCTTGGGGCACGTTCTGTTATAAGGTAATGCCATTCGGACTGAAGAATGTTGGTGCCACTTATCAACGGGCTATGGTAACATTATTCCATGACATAATCCACAAAGAAATTGAATGTTATGTGGATGACATGATTGCCAAGTCCCTCACAGAAGAAGACCACCTAGTGAATCTGTTGAAGTTATTCAAGCGTCTGAGGAAGTACCAATTGAAGTTAAACCCCAACAAATTCACATTCGGGGTGCGATCCGGTAAGCTGCTGGGATTTATTGTAAGTGAAAAGGGGATTGAAGTTGACCCTGATAAAGTTAAAGCCATTCAAGAAATGCCTGCACCGAAGACCGAAAAAGAAGTTCGAGGGTTCCTAGGTAGATTGAACTACATTTCAAGGTTCATATCTCATCTTACTGCAACCTGCGAGCCCTTGTTCAAGTTGTTAAGAAAAGAACAAACGGTCAGGTGGAATGAAGACTACCATAAGGCTTTTGACAAAATCAAGGAATACTTACAAGAGCCTCCAATCCTTATGCCTCCAGTTGAAGGAAGACCTCTAATAATGTACTTGGCAGTAAGAAGAATCAATGGGGTGTGTGCTGGGCCAGCATGACGAGTCTGGTCGAAAAGAGTATGCAATATACTACCTAAGCAAAAAGTTTACCGACTGTGAACAACGTTATTCACTGCTCGAGAAAACTTGATGTGCTTTAGGGTGGGCTGCTCGCCGACTGAGACAGTATATGTTGACCCACACTACCTTATTGATCTCCAAGATGGACCCAGTTAAGTACATATTCGAGAAGCCAGCACTTACCGAACGGGTTGCAAGATGGAAAATGATTCTCACAGAATATGACATTCAATACACATCTCAGAAAGCCATCAAAGGCAGTGTATTGTCTGATTACCTTGCTGAGCAACCCATTGATGATTACCAGCCAATGAGATTTGACTTCCCTGATGAAGACATCATGTTCATAAAAGCAAAAGATCATGAAGAGCCCATTCACACTGAAGGGCCTGACCCAGAAGAAGAATGGACTATGATGTTTGATGGGGCTGTTAATATGAATGGTCATGGCGTTGGTGCAGTACTCATTACACCTAACGGAGTTCACATGCCTTTCTCTGCAAAACTCACCTTTAACTGCACTACCAACGAAGCTGAATACGAAGCTTGTATCATGGGTCTTGAGGAAGCCATTGACCTCAGGATCAAGACTTTAACTGTATTCGGAGATTCAGCTCTGGTAATTAATCAAACCAACGGCAAATGGTATACTCACCAGGAGCATCTGATGCCTTACCGGGATTATACAAGGAGGTTACTCACATTCTTCACAACAGTCAAGCTTGAGTATATCCCTCGAGATGAAAATCAGTTTGCAGATGCTCTGGCTACCATTTCTTCCATGATCAAGGTTCAAGCTGCCAAATTTGTTCCTCGGATTTCAGTATCCAGGCTTGATAGACCAGCATACGTATTCTCAGCAAACATTGCTAAAGATGAAAGGCCTTGGTTCTGTGACATCAAATGCTTCTTGGAGGATCAAACATACCCACCTGGGGCATCTTCAAATGATAAGAAGACATTAAGGAGGCTAGCTGGTAGTTTCTTCCTGAGTGCTGATGGTTCCTTGTACAAGAGAAACTTTGATATGGTACTTCTCAGATGTGTTGATAAGACAGAAGCAGACTTGTTGATGCACGAGGTGCACGAAGGATCTTTTGGTACCCATGCTAGAGGGCATGCAATGGCTAAAACGTTGTTAAGATCAGGCTATTACTGGATCACAATGGATGCAGACTGTTGTGCTTATGCCAGGAAATGCCACAAATGCCAGATTTATGCAGATAAAGTGCATGTACCTCCAAATCCTTTGAATGCGATGTCTTCACCTTGGTCCTTTTCCATGTGGGGCATTGATATGATTGGGAAGATTGAACCGACTGCTTCAAATGGCCACAGGTTCATCCTGGTTGCCATTGACTATTTTACCAAGTGGGTTGAAGCAGCTTCATATGCAAATGTCACCAGACAAGTGGTAGCCCGATTCCTGAAGAGAGACATCATTTGTCGGTATGGAGTGCCCGAGCGAATTATTATTGATAATGGTTCCAACTTGAACAACAAAATGATGGCAGAGTTATGCCGGGACTTCAAGATCCAACACCACAACTCTTCTCCTTACAGGCCAAAGATGAATGGCGCTGTAGAGGTAGCTAACAAGAATATCAAGAAGATTGTGCAGAAGATGGTGGTCACCTATAAAGACTGGCATGAAATGCTACCATTTGCATTGCATTGGTACCGTACCTCAATTAGAACATCCACTGGGGCAACCCTGTATCAGCTTGTATATGGTATGGAAGCAGTCCTACCTATTGAAGTTGAATTACCCTCCCTACGGGTACTGATGGATGTCAAATTGAATGAAGCAGAATGGGTCCGATCCCGGTACGATCAACTGAATCTGATCGAAGAAAAGAGATTAGCTGCGATCTGTCATGGGCAGTTATACTAGAGGAGAATGAAGAAAGCCTTCGATCAGAAAGTCAGGCTTCGGGAATACCAAGTAGGAGATCTTGTGCTGAAAAGACTCCTCCCTCCTCATACAGACCACAGGGGCAAATGGACTCCGAATTATGATGGTCCATTCATAGTAAATAAAGTTTTCTCTGGTGTAGCACTGATGCTCAGTACTATGGATGGTGAAGACTTCGTGTCCCCTGTGAATTCAGATGCAGGGTCTCATTTCCCCAGCTGATTTCATCATCCTCAGCAGGATCCCCACAGAAATCTCTAGGAAGATCGTTCAGTGATCATTCCTCCCCAGCCAAGTGTCAGGCAGGGAACCATCTCCCCGTAGAGATCCAGCCTCTATCCAGAAGAGCGATGTCTAAAGATCTCACAACAAAGTGACGAAAGCTTCCACAGACCCCAGCTGGGCTCCTCATCACCAAAGATAGGTTTATCAGTAATCTATTTCCCCAAGCAGGAGCTGTATATCAGATCTACCAATGATCTCATGCCCAGCTGGGATATCACTGCAAGCAGATCAGTCAGAGATCTTCACCGCAACGGGATCCGAATCTCGGATCGGTATCTTTTGCACAATCATAGCATTCACATCATATTTCCCCTTAGAGCGTAGCATTCCGTCTAATACGGAGCATTACGGCAAAAATCAAACATATTGCATAATCATAAGCCATGCTTTGAATCAAACACCTGTCTATACCAACATTCCATCAGCAATATATATACAAAGACTCGCAGTCACAACAGAAAGTCAAAGTGTCCCCGTTGCACTCACAAATACAGATACATGCTCCTTTTGGCACCCATCCGTGTCATTTTCCCCAGTAAAGTCGCCGGAACATTCTCCACAAACAGATATCTATACACCCTTTTGGCACTCGTTTGTGTCACTTTCCCCAGCACGGTTGCCTAAACACTTATTGTAAACCAAACACTTGTTTATAATACACTCTCTTTCGACACCTGTCAGTGTCATCCTATCCCCACAGATCGTCAGAATATATCTTACATTTATAAGTTCATAACTTATACACTTTCTCTTATGATACTCGTCCGTGTCATAGTCTCCCTAGCAAGTTGAACACTCGTCTGTGTCTCACTCATACTTTTTACTCATACAGATACTCGTCCGTATCATGCATACACACCCTTTTTCCCCTCAGAGTCGACACTCGTCTGTATTCTTTGTTAACCAGTTGATACTTATCCGCATCACCATCTCTGAACATGTGTCAGCATTGTTTCTACTGATACTCGTCTGTATCGTAGTCCGAAGGATGCTCGTTCGCATTGTTAATCTATACACAGTGTCAAACACTTATACCTTTCATTTCTTGAATGTAGACACTTGTCTGTGTCTACCATTCCCTAGAAGAGTTCCCAGCAAATCCCCAGTGAAAAGCAAAGAATTTCTTTTCTATCTGACATTCGTCCTATGTCATGATACTTTCGGCAGCCGTACCCTGCCAGGTGATCTTCCTTCACCCTTTTGATGATCGTCCTTCATCATCCCCAGCGGAGTCTCCATTATTGGAACCCTTTCTTATCCGACATTTGTCCTATGTCGTGATATTTTTTAGCAGCCGTACCCTGCTAGGTGATCGTCCTTCACCTTTTGATGATCGTCCTTCATCATTTTATCCGATGGCCATTCCTTATCGTTGATCTTTCTATCTGACATTCGTCCTATGTCATGATACTTCCGGCAGCCCTACCCTGCTAGGTGATCGTCCTTCACCCTTTTGATGATCGTCCTTCATCATGCTTATCCGATGGCCGTCCCCATTATCGACCTTTTATATCCGGCATTCGTCCTATGTCGTGATACTTTCGGCAACCGTACCTTGCCAGGTGATCGTCCTTCACCTTAGATGACCGTCCCTCATCTTATTCCCAACAGAGCAGCCGTCCCCTGCTAGGTGATCGTCCTTCACCTTTGATGACCGTACCTCATCATTTATTTTCATTAACCTGATGGTCGTCCCATCACTACCTTTATCCTTAAAACCCCAGAGAACCCTGTTACTGTATTTGATGGTCGTCCCCATCATGATCTCTTTATTTCCCCAACATGTCGGTCGTCCCCGTCATTACTTTAACCCCAGCAGCTGTCCTCTGCTCGAGGGTCGTACTCCGTCGCCCGCACTTTATAAATCATAATTTACTTCCTTTTACAATCTATATCTCTTTTCTTCTTTTCCCCAGTGAGTGCAAATTTTGGACTGTCTTTGGTATTCAACCATAAGTTATCTTGTTTGCCTGTTAAGCCGTTGCTTACATCCTGCACAGCTAACTCATGCTTGAATAGGGACAGCTGTAAACACCCCAAATTTTCCCTCACTCATTTCATCATGGCTTATGATTCTTTTCATATGTATAAATTCAAACACATCATCTCACATTGCATTTTAGCTTCACCACATTGGTTCAAAGTCATCTGCATCTAGGGTTTGTGATCTGGCAATCCAAGAGCCATCTGAGCCACTCCAAAGGTCTTCAATCATCTCAAGAGGGTCCATGTATGTTCAATCATCATATTATATCCCCCCAAGATCAAGAAAGTCAAAAAAATCACAAGAACCGAGGAAGCATGGAAGCAGAGACAGGCTTAACTGCACAGATGACCTAAAATTAGGGTTTTGGTTTCAGAGGCCATAACTCCAAATTTTTTGGTCATTATAATTTCTATTGGTCTCTATATGATATAAGGATCATGCATACCAATTTTCATGAAGAAATTCAATGGGAAAGGCATCTGATCAATAGATGACTTCTTGAACAAGTCAGTGCAAAATCAGGGCATCTAAGGCCCCCCATCATCCAACCAAAGGGTCTTCTCCATCATTTTGGGTGTATATGATCTTTATTTGATCTTAGAAGAAATTATAAGTTCACAAAATAGAATAATTTCAAGCCATTTGCAAAGTTGCCATTTTGGGAAAGTGACTTGTAATGCAAACTTGCCATTTTGGGAAAGTTTTTCAACCTCCTCTTTTTGATTCAAAAATGCTTCAAATGAAAAATTCTTGGTCATGAAAGTTGTAGATTGGATCATTCCCTTTTCAAACATTACAAGAACTTGATCTAATTCATCATAGAACTCAAGTTATGGCCTTGCAAAGTTGGGAAAAATCACAAAATTTCACTTATGTACCAAAGAGGGAAGTTTGCAAAATCTCATGCCAAGCCAATTTGGGACCTCTAATGCATCTCTACACATCATACCATCCTAGTGCAACTCATTTGGATCAGATTTATGCCTTGAATCACAAGCTTTCATGCCTTGGACTTCACAAATTTCAAAAGGGGCCAAAACTTCCATAATTTGCAAAATGGTACAAAACCTCTCATCCACTTGCCACAGCTCATCAAATCTGATTCACAAATATCCCTTGATCTCAGCTGAACCAGGACATGACCAAATCCCAGCCTGCCACTTGCCCATACCTCCAAGTACAACTTTCTTGACTTTTTGCAACATGATCCATACCAATCACAACAGTCCACCACCCACTCTCTGGCCTATCACTACTTGTTATGTGGATCAAACCCAAGCCATAACACCCAACATTGCAGCCTAACACTTCAGATTGCTCAGCATACACAAAACACTCCAACTGGAAAAACCCTTCGAATCTCTTAGCTCACTCACTCAATCTTCAAACAAATTCCACCATTCATTTCTAAATCACTCACTGATCACAAATCAATCATTGAGACAGCCCAAAACACCTCATAAACCAAATACGATTTCTGACCAGTTGGGTTGCAAACTCACAAACTAGCCACAAAACACTTCAACCAGGCATCAAAGCTTCATCAGGAGTTCAAGGGGAGTGGTTTGCACAAAGAGAGAAGGCTTGAAAGTCCCAAACTGAGAAAGCCCAAGCTCAGGTACCTCCCTGAAACATTTTTCCAGAACTTGTTTCTTTAGTTATAGAATGGTAAAGTGTGTTCCACTGATCACTCTGAGCTTTATATTTTCGAAAATGGTTGAGTATTGAGTATTTACTGATTGTCTGAAACTTTTTCCATTTTTGATTTTTCTTCGAATCTTGTTTGTGAGCAATAAGAAATTTGTTTTGAGGTCATATTCGTGTTCAGGGAGGTGAGAGGGTTTGATATGGAGCTTTAGAACTCCAGAAATAACCTAGGGAGAGAGTTTTAAGTTTTCAGGGGAGGGTGTCACCGGAGAAGACGACCGAAGCTCTTCTCCGGTGACCTGAAAGTCATTAATTGTTTTAATTAGGGTTAGGGCAATTTTTGAATTGTGGCCGTAAGATCTGGGCTTCCCGCGTGAGATGAGTGGACCAGATCATTTCATTAGTTTTTAATTAGGATTAAATAATTAATTAATTGAGATTAGTTAAGTTTGAATTATAGCCTTCAGATTGCGCGCGTAGTCAAACCAAAAATCCCCAGAATCAATGACAGCCACTGGATCATCATACTTTTGTTTTATTTCATTTTAATTCATTTTATTTTCATATTTTTTGCACAATTTATTTAAAATGGTTAGAAAAATCACAAAAATATTTCCTTTTGCATTTTGACTTTAAATATTTTTCTCATTCTGAAAATAATTTTTATTTTATTTTTTGCATAAAATTTGTATTTTTAAAATATTTAAATGTTTATTTTAATTAATTAATGGAAATTAATTAATTAAAATACCATTTAAGTTTCTAAAAATAACCAAAAAAATCACATTGCATCTTGACACATTTAGAGACATTAATAAACCATTCATACAAATTTCTTTTTGGTTCTTGATCCATTTTGACATTTTTCTTTGGATTTAGGGTTCTTAAAATCAATATTTTTGACCCTAACTTAGAAAAATCTTTTCTGCCTAAACATGAAGAGTTTGATAATGGTTCTTTTTGCATTGCATTCCACATATGATGTAGTTTTTAGGATAAAATTGGCATGAATTTATCTTTCATTTTTGATTTGTTTTGCATTTTTCCTTGTGAGTCCCCTTAAAACCCTAGCAAACTTAGAAAAAATCATAACTTCCTTAGGGTTAAGAGTTTGGTCTCCTCCTTTGGGGTGTGATGTCATATAAGGTTAGGGTTCCTTTGATTCCATTTTCAATTTTTTATCTTGTCATTTGCTTCTGATTTTGAATTTTGCATTGCATATTGTACATAAACCCTAATCTTTGCCTTCATTTGCATTCATTCTTCACATGCTTGCCTACATGAACTTCCCAGGACATGTTGTGCATCCACATGTTATATAAGACATCTTAGGACATATTAGAATCATGCTTGATCATTGCATCACCCATTTGCCATGCTTTTGCTTTCATTTGATGTCATATGTATTCATGAACTTTCATGCTTACTTTCATGTCTCATTTGCATCTTCATTACTTGTATGATCATTCTCATCTCTTGACATGCTTTCATACCATCTCATAGCATCATTTAACATCATGATTGTGATTCTGATTTTGGCTTTCATCCTTGCATCCATTTCATTTCATTTCATTTCCTTTGCTAACTTTTCAGGTGCTAAGTGTTTGAGAAGTGAATTTGCCTTCACTTCTCATAACCTCTTCTCATCCCCTTTATGCATCTTTGCTGTATTTTTACTTGTGAATTAGAGTGAGCTTTCTCATTCATGCTCTTTCTCCTCCTTCTTTATTCAAGCAACTTGTCTTCTTAAATGAAGCAAGTTGTCTTGCTTTTTGCTGCTTCTTTTCATTTCATCTGCTTCTTCCTTGGTGGCTTCTCTGAAGATCTCTTGCAAGCTTCATAAACCCTAGGAATACCCAAGCATGTTAACAATTAGGGTTGGATTAGTCCCCCCATTATTTTTACCTTTGTGTCATCTTTTGTGTCTTCTCTTCTCATCTCTTAATCAAGGACTAAACCTTAAAGGTTTTAAGGCTTTGTGATTAAGCTTATACCTGCATCCTTCTATTAGGATGGAGTGTATAACTTTAATCCTAAGTGTTAAACCCTTAATGTGTTTAAATCCTTTAATAAATCCACCTAATAATCACTAAGACGTCAAGCTTGTAACTTGGGCCTTGCATTAGGGTTCTAATTCTTCCTTAATTGGTTAAGAAGGACTAACCCTAGTGTTAATGGACAAGTCCCCCTCAAGTTGTCTTACAAATCATAAAATCCACTTCTTAATCTTACCATTAACTAAAATCCACTTTAATAAAGGCTTTTTTTTGTCATGAGGTTAATCCCTAATCATGGATTAAATTGAGGAGCTTTCCTCAGCTTAAATGTTCTCATCTATTATCCTTCTATTAGGATAGTGTAATGGGTCCATTAAATCCTTGATTATGGCTTAAACTCATTACTCAACACTAAACAAAAACAACAAAACATCTAATTAAATACAAGTAGGTTAATGATCTTAATCCTACATCATGGTGGTTAAGTGTGAGGTGCTTACTTCATGCTTAAGGTATTCTCATTACCCCTAATCAGAGGGAGGATGTGATGAGTTTACTAACCCTTGGTTTAGGCTTAAGCTCACTAACTTATGACAAACTTCAAAAAGCAATAAAAGACTGAAAACACAAAAACAAACAATAATCATCTCCTCCGGGATTCTTTTCTCATCCCATTCACTCACAAACGAGAACTCGCTTCTTCCGTCTAATGCAAGACAGTTAGCACCTGAGCCAGACAGGTCATACACTTGAGCATAGACAAGCAAGCAATTCACAATCAATTTTATCTTTCAGTCTCTTTGATTCGAACTACGGTGTTCTGACTTCCTCATTGCACGAGAGGATACGTAGGCATAACTTAACAATTATCGAACAAAAGTCTCTGTATATTCCCCCCTCTTCCAGCATTATTCTTTAAGCCTCATAATCTTGAGCTTCATACTCTTTTCTTACACTGACACTCTTTTATTTCACTTCACACTTCTTTTACACTGAGACTTGCATTCTTTTCCAGCCTTTTTCACACAGATAACACTGACACTACCCCTTTAAGCACAAATCTTTCAAGCGTGGATCCCGTCGAGTACGACAGATAATCTGGGTGCTAATACCTTCCCAGGTCGTAACCAACCCCCTTTCTCAGTTTCTCTGGTTCGCAACCGTCTTATCCATCTTTTCTTAGGTCTATGCAGCATTACCTTTCCTTCGGGATAAAAATGCCCAGCTGGAGACTCTTTTCTTTTCTTCTCTTCTCTCGCCGACCGTTCGCGCTTGTACCAGGATGCAAATCTTTGGGAGCGACACACGTCAACAAAACTAGTGGAAGAGAAAGCAACAAGTCAATCAATGTAGGTCCCTTGCAGGGTGTTCATGAACTTGTCATCCATCTCCCTTTCAGACATAGGTGGCTGGACAACGGCGGCAAGTTGTCTCCACCTTTGAGCGTACTCACGAAAACCTTCCCTTGAAGATTGAGACATACCCATCAAGAGGGTTCTATTAGGTTCCATATCCAGGTTATACTGATATTGGCGTATAAAGACCTCAGCTAGATTTTTCCATTTCCTGACGGTAGCCCTTGAAAAGTGTGAATACCATTCTCTGGATGCCCCGATTAAATTGTCTTCAAAGTAAAACATCCACAGTTTCTCGTCCATGGTGTATGCTTTCAACCTTCCCAGAAAAGACTGCAAATGGGTACAAGGACAGGAGGTACCATTATACTTTTCAAAACACGGGGGTTTGAACTTATGAGGAATCCTTACCCCGTCAACTAGGCCCATATTCATCACATCAAATCCTAAAGAGTTCTGGGATTCCATGGATCTCAGCTTCTTAGATATCTCGTCCAGATGACGGTCATAAGCTTCATCTGCCCCAACACCCAACATTGTAAACTGCTCATCCTGAGGATCTTCTTGCAGAATACGATCTCCAGTGTTCCTTTGTCCATTCCCAAGGATATTAACTTCAGGATTATTGTGAGGTCCAAACACCACCGGAGTCGTTTGCGGCTGATCGCGCGCATTGTTACTTGTACCCCAAGTGCCTGCATGGTTATCTTCTGGAGTTTGTCGCTCGGCTAACTCGCTCAATCTTTCTTGGGTCTGTGTCAGCCCAGTCATCACAGCCATGAATTGATTCATCTGGGTCCTCACTTCTGTCCTCACATCAGTCATCTGAGTCCTCACATCTGTCAGTTCTTGCTATAGCTGATCCATTTGTAGACTCGAAAGGTTGTGTCTAGTTGGATATTTGTGGATGCGATTGACAGGAAAGACCCTCCTACGAGCAATATTTCCTGAAACAATCAACAAGATGAGAAGACAACAACAAAATCACCTGTAAAAAACAAAAGGATATGAAGATTAGCATGCAATATGCCTATTTGTCTTCAGCGGGTATCTGGTTTGGCTCCTGGTTTTGACCTTCCAGACCTCTAGGGAATGAAGATGTTTTGACCTCCCATGATGAATCAAAGTACAATCAAATTCAATAATACAACAATCAAAATCACCATGGTTAATTAAAGTACAAAAACAAGTACAAAGAGAAAATCAAACATCCAATCCATATGCATCCTCCCTAACTTCCTTTAGGAGAGCATCAGTTACTGGTCCTACTGGGTGCTCTGTAATGGTTCTGATGAGAAGGTTTTTGGTTGCAATTGAATTTGTCATCTTCGGATACTTGTCATGTTCTTTGGATCTCTTTAACCTCGCCCGAAGTTTCAACTCTGATATCTCCTTTTGAGCTGCTAGCAGTGCTTCTTGGCTTCTATTCTCATTGGCTTCCAACTGCTCTACCTTGGCTTGCATCTTCTGGTCTTCTTTCAGACGAGCCTCAGTAATCCTGACACATCTGTCCTGACTTTCCTCCAGATAATGCTCAGCTCTTGCCATTTGAATCCTTGCTTCCTTGCATGCATTCTTCAACACAAGTTCCCCTACTCGGGCCTTCCGGATGAAGTCTTCAGTCTTCTCAATTTTGGTTACATGCTTGATGCATAGCTTCTCTAACCTCTCAATGTCTAGGAGACCATCATTCCTTTCCCAAAGGGTTTTCTTCAAAGCTTCAGCTAGCTGGGTGTTTCTTTCTTTCATCTTCTCAAATTCTTCCAGGCTCACTGTAGCTATGGGCTCAACTACTGATGGTCCTGGTATATCTTCTAGGGTGAATGGCATACGAGTAATCTGTCTTCTGATGCGTGACCATTCAGTGTACTGAGCAGAGGCTATGTTGTTGCACTTTCCAAGGATGGTGGTTCCTTTAGTCTGTATGTGGTCTCAAGCCCAGGCTACTTGTCGGATGGCATGATTGTTCTGAACAACACAATAAAGAGACTCTGCCAAGTCCTGCTCCCTAGGTGGATGTATCAAAGCATACCCCAACTGTCTCTTGAAAAGTAAAGGATTATAATTGATGCAACCCTTTACTCCAACAAGTGGCACATTTGGGTATTGCCCACAACTTGTTATTATGTCTCGGCCCTTGGTGTTCTGAGTACACCATCTGATATCTTCTGAAGTAAGGGCAATCATCCTCTTAGCCCAATTCCTTGACTGATGTGGGTTCAGGAAAGCTTCCGTCTTTGGCATGTGTCTCATCAACCAACTGTAGAAAAGAGGTGCATAACACCTCACCAATCTTCCTCTTTGTTTCTCATTCCTCTGATGAACTGAGTAGTAGAAGTCTCCCAGTCAGGTAGGAACCGGGTTCTTTAGCATGAAGATGTGGATAACATTCTTGCTTACAAATTTGGGCTCGTCTGCAAACAAGATGATACCATAAATACTGAGGGCTAGGAGAGCATAAACAGTTTCCCAGTTCCATATTGCAGCTTGCTTTGTAGCCTGAGTGATCAAGAAATCCAGATGAATGCCTGGGATTCCAGCCTTGGAAGTCATGTGCTCATCAATGATAGTTGCCTCCAGGTGTAGTGCTTTGGCTATGTCTTCATTCTTTGGAGGGGTCCTTTCAGGGTTGAAAGGGATTCCTCTTCTGATAAGGACACCCAATAGCATAGAGTATTCCTCCAGTAAAGGACCAAACTGAAAATCTAGGAAAGTGAAGCAACGGAGAGGAGGGTCATAGAACTGAAAACAGGTATGAATCATGTTTCTCTGTAATGTGTCCAAATCCATGATCATGTCCAGGATCCCACCATAATGCTCTCTGAATAAGGGAACATGATCAGGGGTGATAAGAGCCTGTATCTGCCTGATGCCTTCTAGAGGATACTCAAAGAAATGGTAGGTGATGTTGCTTTTCCTGGTTGAATCCATGTTGAAGATGTGTGCTGAAGGAGACAACTTGAAGAAGATAGCTAAGGAAGATAACTGAAGAAGTACTGAAGCAGACAAGTTGAGCAGAAGAACGGTCAAAACCAAACCAAGTGAAGATGGATACCCTGTAAAACAAATAGACAAAATGTTAAATGATGCAATATGATGTATGCTTATGATATGCAAGGGTTTGTGATCATGTGCTGGATTATCAGTTGCTCTTGGTAGGGTCCATGAGTGTTCAGAGTTTCAGATGGAAGTCTGAGAACCAGTAACCTGGTGAGGGACTCAAATAAAGAGTCAGTAATCCAGGGTTTCAAAGAACTCGTCCAAAATAGTATAACCTTAAAACAAATTCCAGTAGCAAGGTATGTTGAGGTCAAGGGTTCCTGCAAACCTGTAAACAACCCCACCCACTCACAGGTATTGTTCTAGAACAAGGATCCTCAGATTCAGATCTATTATGAGAAGTGTAAACACTTCTAACCCGGAGGTACAATGTTTACCCTAATCATAAAGGATCCTCCTCTAATTCACCTCAGATACTGAAGGTCATCTAAAAAGGTCATCCAGACTTAGCAGGCTTCCCAGATAGCCCTAGCACTACAGGAAATCCATAACACAGAGTTCTCAAAAGGAAACCCATGTCTGAACCGTGTTTTCATATTCCCGCACCAGACCGAAAATGGAATGGGAAAGAATACAAAACCACTCTAATCCTATGTGTCACTCGAGTCTTTGTGTTAAGCCTTTCTCACTGGAATACCCCACCAACCAAGGTAACAACAATCCAACACAGATTACATGATAATAATAAATGAAATGCAGAAAGCAGTAAGTGAAAGCGATAAGTAAATGCAATAAATAAAGCTGTACAGGAAGCAATAAATAAAACAAAAGCATAAGCATAAATAGCACATAACACCCCCAATAAACACAAACAAACAAGCGCTAGGAGAAACCCACAAAAGAACCAGAAGCCCTGGTTGCAAAGATCCCCAGCAGAGTTGCCAAGCTGTCGCTCCCCAGACTTTCATCCCGGTGCAAACGCGAACCGTCGGCGATGTTGGAGGTTGAGGTTGAATAGAGTCGTCAGGTAGGAATTTTTATCCCGAAGGAAAGGTAATGCTGCATAAACCTGGAAAGATATGGATAAGACGGTTGCGAACCAAAGAAACTGAGAAAAGGGGTTGGTTACGACTTGGGAAGGTATTAGCACCCAGATCGTCCATCGTACTCGACGGGATCCACACTTACTTGATTGTGTTTAAAAGGGGGATAATGTATGTGCTAAACTGTGCATAAAAAGTTAGGGAGAAAGGAATGTACAGAGTGACAGTGCAAAACGAAAGTGAGTGCTCAAACTGAGGCTAAGGAAAGAGAGACTGGGAAGAGGAGAGGGGGGGGGGGAAGACAAAGAGACTTTTGTTCGATAATTGTTAAGTTATGCCTACATATCCTCTCATGCAATGAGGAAGTCAGAACACCGTAGTTCGACTCAAAAAGACTTAGATGCTTTGGTGTGAACTGCTTGCTTGTCTATGCTTAAGTGTGTGACTCGTCTGGCTCGAGTGCTAACTGTCTTGCATTAGATGGAAGAAGCAAGTTCTCGTTTTCAGAGTGAGTGTGATGAGAAAAGAATCCCGAAGGAGACGTTTATTGTTTGTTCTTGTGTTTTCAGTTTTTTATTGTTTTTGGTGTTTTGCATAGGACAATGAGCTTAAGCCTAAATCAAAGGATGTAAACTCATTATATCCTCCCTGATCAGGGATAATGAGTCTACTTAAGTATGAGATGAAAATCTCAACTTAATTACCCTAATGATGCAAGATTAAGATCATTAACCTACTTGTGATTATTAAGTGTTTTTGGATTTGTTTTGTGTTAAGTAATGAGTTTAAGCTCTAATCAAGGATTAGTGAACTCATTACACCATCCTAAGAGAATGATGATAGATGAGGACACTTAATATGAGGAAGATACCTCAACTTAATCCATGATTAGGGATAAAAACCATTATATAACAAGCCTTTATTAAAGTGGATTTTAATTAAAGGTAGGATTAAGAAATGGATTTTTGGTTTGTAAGACTAAACCTGAGAGGGACTTGTCCATTGAACACTAGGGTTAGTCCCTCTGAACCAACAAGCATAGATGTAACCCTAATATAAGGCCCAAGTTACAAGTTTAAGTCTTAATGGTTATTAGGTGTTTTGATTAGAAGGTGAAAACTTCTTAAAGGTTTAACACTAAGTATTAAAGTTATACACTCCATCCTAAGATAAGGATACAAGCATAACCCTAATTCAGAGTCTTAAAACTTTAACTGTTTAGCCTTGATTAAGAGATGAGAAGCAGAGACTCAAGGAGACTCAAAGGTAAAAAAAATATGGGAGACTATGTACAACCCAAAAGTTATTATGCTTGGATATTCCTATGATTTATGAGGCTAAAAGAAATATCTTTAGAATGTCTTCAGATGGCCACCAAGGAAGAAGAAGCAGATGAAAAGAGAAGAGAAGGGAGAACAGGTTACTTACTTCCTGAAGAAGTTAAGTAACCTAAGAGAAAGAAAGGAGCAAGAGAGGGCACAAGTGAATCAAATTCACTTCAAAGACATGTAAATATGCAAATGAATAGATAAGAAGAGATTGGATGTGGAGGCAAATCCACATCCTAAACAACTTACCATAAGCCCCTGAAAAGTTAGTATGAATGCATAAGGTGTGAAACAAAAGGCAATAAGGCAAATGAAGATGCAATGATGCCAACCAGAAGTGGATACATGATGTAAATGTGTCATGGAGAGATGCAAAGTCACATACAATGCATATGTATAATCATACAAGTGATGGATGCAAAAAAAAGCATGTTGGAAGCTTAAGATCACATGAACATACATAAGATGTAATGGATGAAAATCATACCAAATGAATGCAACAATGATCAACCAACATTCACACATGTCCTAAGGTGTCTAAGATGACATACAAATGAATGAGATGTCATGATAAGTTCACATGATGATGGTATGCAAAGATGAATGCAAATGAACATGAAAAATTAGGGTTTTAAGAAAGTATGAGATGCACATGATTAAAACAGAAGCAAAGCACATGATAAAAAATTGAAATTGCAACCAAATGAACCCTAAACACACATAAGATCACTCCCCAAAGATGGAAGTCAGAAGATATACCAAAGTCAAGTTATGGTTTTTCTAAGTTAGGCTAGGGTTTTGGGTACCTCTTCATGAAAGATGCCAAACAAATGGAAAATGCAATAAACAATTATGATTTAAATGTCCTAGATACTAGATGCAACATGTAAAAGAATTCAAAAAGAACCAAGTACAAACTCATCTTGGTTGATCAGAAATGAATTTTTGAAGTTAGGGTTAGAAAAATAAGAAATTTAGAAACCCTAAATCATGGTTAATTGTCAAAATGTGATCAAACCTTAAAAGAAATTTGTAAAATAGGTTTGTAAATTGTTCTAAACATGTAAGAATGCTTCATGGTTTTTTTGGTGATTTTTAAATACCTAAAAGTATTTTTAATTAATTAAAATGAATGAATGAATTAAATAATAAAATTAAATGATTTAAAAATATATTTTTAATGCAAAAATTAAAAATGAAAATGTTTTTAGTTTTTGAAAATTATTTAAAGTAAGAATGCAAAAAATAGGAATTTTATAAAATGTTTTACTATTTTAAATAAATAAAGAAAATAAAATGAAATGAAAATAAAATAAAATGCAAAGTATGCTGGATGGATGGATGAGATTGCACAGGAGAGAGATCAAGGGCCAAGATGAGGAGTCTGTTTGACCAAAGGTATGAGAGATCTAAGGCTGTATTTCAAACTTAAGTTTCGCGCGTGATCCAAGGGCCATGGTTTTGTTCTGAGTTTTTTAGTTTTGTTTTAATTAATTAAATAGAATTAGGGTTTAATGACCTAATCTAAGCCGTCCACGCACTTAATCTAATCAAGATCTGAAGGCCAACATTCAAACTGGGCAACTAATTGTGATTATCCCTAATCACTTTCAGGTGACCGGAGATGAGCTCCGGTCATCTTCTCCAGCCAGCTCTCAACCCTAACTCCACCTACAAGCTTCTAAAACTCCTCACTCCTGCCCAGAATCAACCCCCAAACATTATAGAATACAAATCAATCATCAAATAGCATTTATTTCACAAGAATCAAGCAAATCGAAGAAAACATTCAAACAAGGGTGTAGCGGTAAAAACATGAGTGTAAGCTATTAGTTAACTTAACTCAAAGTAAACAGAGTCACCACCGCGCTTTTATTTTATTCCAAAAGGAAAAGGAAAAAAGAGCGAATAAATCCTAATGAATCTAAAAGCAAAAAGCTAAAGAAACACAACAGAGAAACAGGTAAGGGGATAAGTTACACAATGGGAAGGTTTTACGCACCCAAAATGTTCGTGGTACTCCACGGGAGCCCTTTGAAAAATGTATTGCTTTTGGTTTAAAAAAATGTTTGTTAAATGAGAGTGGGGAGATGAGAGAAAGAATTATTTTTTAATATTTTTGTGTTTGGAGAGGTTTACCACTTCATGCCTACGTACCCACAAAGTGCAATGCAAGATCAAAACCCCATAGTTCGTGGTACAAATAGTGAAAAGGGTGGGTTATGATTCATTTTATTAAGTGAAGATAATTTGTCATCTTCAAGTGGATAGCCAAACAAATCTACCATGATAATGAAGGCATGGACTCATACATCATTATGGGGAGGGCGCCAACTCAGATAAAATCAACGATTATGCCACTAAACCCCCATGAATGACAAGAGACTCAATTACATCAAACTACAACCATGGAGATTGAGAGACTTGCACCCGACTAAAGAATAATGACTCATAATCGACACTTTTTAAAGAAAACAAACAAAAGTGCACCAAGGCACAAAACAATTTGAATGAGTTTGGTTCTTTTTATTTTTTTGAATTAAAGTCATAATGATTAAATTCATTGATTTTTAAAGAGAAAAGAAAGAGTAAAATCCACTTGACAAAAGTCAAGGTTTTTGGTTATTAAAGAGGTGATGATTTAAAAAGAAGGAATCCTTTGAAAAAGGGAGAAGGTTTTGAAAATTAAAGAACGGGAGGAGATGAAGGGACTATCCTAAAAAACGAAAATAAGGAGATAAGGGAAGAAAGATCTAACCAAACTTGATGACATTCCAAATTACGAGCATAAGAGTTCCATCCTTATAAGCTAGCAAATGGCCAAATAAAGGCTAAATCCAACTTCATGAAGATCAAAGCAAGGGGAATGGATCCTAAAATCTAAGTCCAAAAATCTCCACTCCAATGCCAAGGATAGTAACCAAAACTCCACCAATTAAAGTCACAAGTCTTTTAGAAGTTTAATCATTTATTAATTTTTTTGTGTCCAAATGGACAAAAGGAAAATCCACAAAATAATAAGAGCAAATAATAAACATGATATGGATGAACAAAGCAAAATAGAATAAAGCCAATAAAAGTGCAAGAGATTAAATGTTAGTAACAAAAAGAAATTAAAGTGCAAGAATCTAAAATATTAATAGTAGTAGTAGTATAATAATATTCACATAATAATGGTATGGTGAACTTAATCAATCACAACAAAAAAGTAACCAAAACTGAAAGGCAACCGGATCCGCTTAGCATCTTACACTATAGTGATTAATCAAGGCAAACCGAACCGAATTCAATGAAATTTGAAAGGCGATTGGGAGACCCAAAGCACCTACGCATCAAAAATTCACAAGTCTCGATTCTTGATGCAATATGATTAACCACTTTGGGATTACGCGATCAACAAGAGATCTGGTCCACGAAAGTGCAAGTACCCAATTATATTTTTTTATTCCGAAGTCGGGACACATTTAGGTCTATGTTAAGCAATCGCCGAGTAATTTACGAAGTAATTACCCTACAAATGAGGCCGGCCACCACCAATTAAGGTGCATAATGTTAGTGCTAATGCATGCGAGATAAACGATATGTAAATCGTTATCCGGATGCGATACCGCACAAAACTAAAGGTGAATACCAAATTGAGCCGCACTTATGGTATTCTTCCATCCTTAAGTTCAATCACTCATCTTGGTGGATTCAAGCATGAAAATGTATCACTAATGCAAAGTACCTTAAATGAATTGAATAATCCACTTAAAGGTAGTTTTGAATGAATGAATATTAACTACTCTAATCTACACCCAAAGTTCATTGAAATTAAGGAGAAATCACTCCCAAAAGTGCTTCCCAAGGTAAAAATTAAAAAGGAGGAAGAAGAAGAAGAAGAAAAAGGAACCAAAAAAGGGCTTGAAATAAGCCAAAAACACCATTCTGACTTGTGTTAACCGATTAACCAAATGGTTAACCGATTAACGCTGTACCAGAGGCTGAAAAATGCAGAAAATTCAGCATGATCCATTTTGAAACCTTTTCTCAAACATTGGATGATCATGATCTGAATTTGCACGAATTTTAAAACCAAAATATAGTGGAATCCCTGCAATCAAATAACAAATAAAGATCCAAAGGATCTAGAAACAAAAGCACCAAAGATCTACATCTTGAATGTTGAAGGTGAATATGGGTTTATGGAGGAAGATGAATTACCAAAAGCTCTTCTTCAAATTGGACCAACACAAGCTTAGATCTACTGAAATTGATGAACAAAAGAATGGAAGGATGAAGGTTTAGCTCAAGTTAATCAAGAATTCAATGTGAATTCTTGATAACTTCAAAAGAAAGAAAGATGAGCTTTGGAGAATTTTGGTGTTGGGGAAGTATTTTGCAAGAGGTTTTGTGGCTATCAAAAGCTTGTGGAATGAATGAAATTGTGGTCCTATTTAAAGGCATTAGGTATGGAAATTTGGTGGAATGGAGCTTGCTTTAGTAATTTGAATTTAGGTTAGGTAATTGGAATTTTTGTGGGAAATGGAAAATAGTGGTGATTAATGAGGGTTTATGGTAGGAAATGATCAAAGTGATGTAGAGAAATCAGAAACCAATGGATCTAGAATATTCCAATTAAATCAATGATCTAAGGGTATCACTCCCCAAAAAGACACCAGGGTCCTAGGGTACAGATGTGAACGGTCGGCGAAAAGAGAAAGTGATAGATGATGGATAAAACGGTCGCGAACCAGAGAAACTGAGAAAGGGGGTTGGTTACAACCTGGGAAGGTATTAGCACCCAGATTGTCCGTCGTACTCGACGGGATCCATGCTTACAATATTGTGTTTAAAGGGGTAAGTGTATGTGCTATCTGTGTGTAAAAAGCTAAGAAAAGAATATATAAGTGTCAGTGCAAAAGGGTGAATTGCTCAGGAACTGAGGCTTTTAAAGAGTGCTGAAAGAGGGGGGAGACACAGAGACTTTTGTTCGATAACAATTAAGTTATACCTACGTATCCTCTCGTGCAATGAGGAAGTCAGAACACCGTAGTTCGACTCAAAGAGACTGAAAATGAATTGACTATGAACTGCTTACTTGTCTATGCTCAAGTGTATGACTAGTTTGGCTCGAGTGCTAATTGTCTTGCATTAAACGGAAGAAGCGAGTTCTCGTTTGTGAATGAGTGTGATGAGAAAAGAATCCCGAAGGAGACGATTATTGTTTGTTTTTGTGTTTTCAGTTTTTATTGTTTTTGGTGTTTTGCATAGGATTATGAGCTTAAGCCTAAATCAAGGGCTTGCAAACTCATTATATCCTCCCTGATTAGGGATAATGAGCCTACTTAAGTATGAGATAAGCATCTCAACTTAATTACCATGATGATGTAGGATTAAGATCATTAACCTACTGGTGATTATTTAAATGTTTTTGGTTTTTGTTTAGTGTTAAGTAATGATTTTAATCTCTAATCATAGATTAGTGGACTCATTACACCATCCTAATAGAAGGATAATAGATGAGAACACTTAAGCTGAGGAAGATACCTCAACTTAATCCATGGTTAGGGATTAAATTCATTATATAACAAGCCTTTATTAAATGGATTTTAATTAAGGGATGAGATTAAGAAGTGAATTTTATGGTTTGTAAGACAACTTGAGGAGGACTTGTCCATTAAACACTAGGGTTAGTCCCTCTTAACCATAAGGAAGAGATAAAACCCTAATGTAAGGCCCAAGTTACAATATGAAGTCTTGGTGATTATTAATGTGTTTTGATTAAGAGGTGTAAACAAATTAAAGGCTTAACACTAAGGATTAAAGTTATACACTCCATCCTAAGATAAGGATGCAAGCATAATCCTAATTCAAAGTCCTAAAGCTTTAAGAGTTTAGCCTCTGATTATTGAGATGAGAAGAGAGACTCAAGGAGATT
This sequence comes from Lathyrus aphaca, assembly GCA_963966055.1. Lineage (NCBI taxonomy): Eukaryota > Viridiplantae > Streptophyta > Magnoliopsida > Fabales > Fabaceae > Lathyrus > Lathyrus aphaca. The sequence goes on along the minus strand of OZ014524.1, from coordinate 409,726,120 downwards.
CAAAGGTAAAAAGCTAAGGGGGACTATACACAACCTTAAATGTTATCATGCTTGGGCATCCTATGGTTTGTTAGTCTTAAAAAGAAGGATCTTCAAGGAAACCACCAATGGAAGAAGCAGATGAAAGGAGGAGGAAGCAGAAGAATAAGTTACTTACTTCCTAAGAAGATAAGTAACCTAAAGGAAGAAAGTGAGAGAGATGGAACATAAGTGAATTGATTCACTTCAAAGACAAGTAAGAGGCATATGAAAGAGATAAGAAGAAGTGAGAGGTGAAGGCAAATCCACCTCCCACAATTACTTACCAAAAGTTCCTGAAATGGTTAGTATGAATGCATAAGATGTAAAGCATGAAGAAATGAATTGAAGTGAGATGAAATGAGATGCAAAGACCAAATCCAAAAGTGTTTATGCAATGCAAATGGCATATAAGATGATGCAATGTCATACAATGTGCATATGAATGATCATAAAAAGATGAGATGTCATGAAAGCACACTTAGAAGTTTGAAAACACATGGATGTTTATGAAATGAAATGAATGCAACATATGGAAAATGAATTAAGAAATGATCAATAAAGGTTCTAACATGTCCTAAGATGTCTAAGATGACATATGAATGCTTGCGATGTCATGGCAAGTTCATGTGATTATAAATATGCAAGGTGAAATGCAAATGAACATGAGAAATTAGGGTTTTATGGACATGTGAGATGCAAATGAGCAAAACAGAAGCATACAACATGATAAAAATTTGAAATCAAGCTCAAACAAAACCTAATCCCATATTAGGTCACACCCCAAAGGAGAAGGTCAGAATCTATTCCTATTGAAAGTTATGATTTTCCTAAGTTAGCTAGGGTTTTTGGGTGATTCAAAGGGGAAAATGCAAATCAATTTGAAAATGCAAGATAAATTCATGAGGAAACTATCCTAGAAACTACATGCAATATGTGAAACAATTCAAAATGAATCAAGTTCAAACTCTTCTTGGTTAGCGAGAAATGATTTTTCAAAGTTAGGGTTAAAAATAGTGATTTTAAAGATCCTTAATTCAAAGAAAATTGGGAAACTATGATCAAACCTAAAAAGAAATTTGTATGAAGAGTTTGAAAATGTTTCTAAATGGATTGGGATGGTTCATGATTTTTTTGGTGATTTTTAGAAACCTAAATGCATTTTTAATTAATTAAAATACTTTAATTAATTAAAAATAACATTTAAATATTTTAAAAATACTTTTTATATGCAAAAAATAAAATAAAAATCATTTTTAGGTTAAGAAAATTATTTGAATCAGAAATGCAAAATTTGGGAATTTTTTGATGTTTTTAGCTATTTTAAATACAATGCACAAAAGAAATGAAAATAAAAATGAAATGAAATGAAATAAATGGGAAGTATGTTAATCTGATGGCCAGGATTTGAAGGGGGGTTGACTGGCGCGCTTTTGAAGGGCCACGATGGCATCTGGGCTAATTAACTTAATTATATTAATTAAATCAGGTTTTAATTAATTAATTAGATTAGGGTTTTAATGATATGATCCAAGCCGTCCACGCGCATAATTAAAACAGATCCAAAGGTCCACATCAAATCTGGAGAACTAACCTTAATTAACCCTAATCAAATTCAGGTGACCGGAGCTAAGCTACGGTCATATTCTCCGGCGACTCAAACCACCAACTTCTTCCCTAGGTAAAATCCAAGCATCAAAACCACCCAGAAATGATCCCCTCCTCAAATACAACTCAAATCAAACAATAAACAACATTTATATCACACGAACAGAGAGAATCGAATCAAAATAAATTTTTGGGCAAAATTTCAGAAGCTTACAACATACTCATTTCTTGACCATTTTCAATTCCAAAAACATCAGAGTGATCCCCATAACATGTATTTTCATTTTATAACAATAAAATAAAGATCTGAGAGAATGTGTTCTTGAGGTTACCGGAGCTGGAGCTTTGTGTTCTTGAGCTTTCTGACACTTTCTTTGGTGCAAACCAACTCTAATGGCCCCTCTGAAGATAGTGTGATGCTTAGAACAAGTTTATATGGGTTATTTTGAGGTGTGTGGTTCTGGTCTTGCAGAAATCATATATGTGATTCAGTGGCTTTTAGGTCAGGGTGAAAGGTGTTTTGTGATCCTTAGGTTATGTGGAGATGATTGGTGGAAAAAGATGAGTTTTTATGGCCGTGTTATGAAATTCGAAGAGAGGAAGGTGTGAGGTGATTTTTGTGATTCTGAGCTTAGGGTTGGATTCAGGCATCAATGTTATGTATTTTGTGTTGCTTGAGGTTTGTATAATGTGTTGTGATTGGACAGAAAGTTGGTAGTGGCACAGCTTGATTGGTATGGCTTGTTTTGCAAAAAAAGTCAAAAGTTTGTACCACAAGCATGGGCTCGGGTCAGAGGAAATCTAAAGGGTGGATTGGCCTCAGCTGAGTTTGTGGAGGTCCCTTGGATCAGATTATATGAGCTGTGATGATTGAATGGTGAGATTGAAGAGGTTTTGCAAATTTCCCTCTTTGAAATTTTTGTGAAAATTGATCATAGAAACTTGTGTTCCAAGGTATGATTTTGGGCTTGCAGTGTTGTATTGTCATGTAATGAAGTTTAGAAGTGGATTAGAGGTCATGAAAGTGCTTGGAACTTGAATTTGCAAAAATCCCTCTTTGGCATGAAACTTGAACTTATGTGATTTTTGCCATCTTTGAAAGGCCATATCTTGAGTTCTAGGATGAATCAAGACATGTTCTTGTACTTTTTGAAAAGGGAAAGACGTAATCTACAACTTTAATGCCCAAGAAGTTTTCATTTGAAGCATATTTGGTCATGAAAGAGGAGGTTGAAAATGGAAAGTTTGCATTTCAAGTCATTTCCAAAAATGACAAGTTTGCAATTGGCTCATAATTATTCAATCTTGTGAACTTCCAACCACTTCTAAGATCAAATAAAGATCATAGAACCCAAATTTGATGAAAATGATCCTTTGGTACCCTTGTTGGGGGCCTCAGATGCCCTGATTTTGACTTAACTTGCTCAAGAAGTTACCCCGTGATCAGATGAATTCCACAATGAGTTTCTTCATCAAACTTGGTACACATGATCCTTATAACATATTAAGAACATTAGAAACAAGAATGACCAAAAAATTTGGAGTTAAGGCCTCTGAAACCAAAACCCTAATTTTGGTCATCTGTGCAGGAAAAACCCTAGCTCTGCTTCCAAGCCTTTGCCAATTCTTGTGATCCCTTGACTTTCATGAACTTTGGGGAGAATAATATGATCATAGAAAAAATATGGACCCTCTTAGAAAGCTTTAAGACCTTAGGGATGACTCAGATTGATTCTTGGATTGCTCAGATCACAAACCCAAGGTGAAGATGAAATTGAACTATTTAGTGAAGCAAACATGCAATATGAGATGTAATGCTTATGTTAATGCAGAAATGAAAGATCACAAGACATGGTGTGATAAAGAGTGAGGGAAAATTTGGGGTGTTTACAAAGGGTGTTGAATTTGAATGAAAGATTCAAATTTCGCATTGGTTAACCGGTTAACCATTTGGTTAATCGGTTAACCATTTGGTTAACCGGTTAACCAAGTTGAAATTTGAAGTTTTTATTCAAACATGGTTGCTTTGTTGTTTCGGTCCGATTCTTGTGGTGCGTCAAAGAAATGAACACATGAACCTTGGAAATCCTTTGAATGAACCAATTAACTTGGGAAATCCTTGATCTGATAAATTTGAATTATTTGCGGATCGTCTTCGACTTTCGTCTGTTAAATTTCGCTCGAGCTGCAGGATTACTATTTTTGGCATTTTCACATGGTTCCTCTTCCTGAAAAAGGTTAGTAAAAGGAAACAAAAATATTTTTGAATTTTGATTAATGGTTAGTAAACACAAACAAATAAAGTAATTAAAGACAACAGTGATCCCCTGCGAGGCATAAACCTAACCCGAGAAGAACCGTGCAACCAGTGCGATCTTGTTTGTATGCAAGATGCATATGAAATGTGAAGAAAACTTAGAGCAAAAATTAGGGTGCAACAACGGGAAGAGTTTCAGAACCGTCATACATGCTCATTTCTTGATCGTTTTCAAATTTAAACATATCAGGATGATCCTTAGAACATGTAGATTTATAATATAACAAGAAAAAGGATTTCTGGAAAAAATGTTCTTGAGCTATACCTAAACTGAAGCTTTTCAAAGATGAGCTTTCAGAGCTCCCCCTTGTGCAAATCAACTCCTCTGGTCTCCCTGAAGCTAATGGAGTGCTTAGATGAAGCTTATAGTGGCTAGTTTGAGGGTTCCAGTTCTGATATGGCAGAAAATGAGGTCTTGATATGTTGTGTTTCAGGCCATGATTATGGGTGGGAAATGTTCCTTATGTTATGTGTGATTGAATGGTGGAGGAATTTTGGATGTTTGATGGCTGAGTTGTAAGAATCGAAGAAGGGAAGTTTTTGACCAATTTTGTGCAATTTGAGTATATGCTTGTTATCAGCTCTTGTGTGTTGCTATATCTCTCTCATAATGTGTGAATGGATCATAGAGTGGGTTTGTAGAGGCTGCTGATCACTATTCCAAGAGTATGGGGGAAGTTGCAAAAAGTCAAGGTTTGGTGTACTTGAGGTATGGCATGGTGCATAGATGGTTTGAGAGCTTGTACTGCATCAGTTGAGTTCAAGGAGCACCGTTGGATTGAAAGTTGTGAGCCGTAACACTTGATTCAAGAGTTTGCATATGTTTTGCATTTTTCCCTCTTTGTGATTTATTGAGAAACAAGTCATGGAATCCTTTGGTTCAAGGCTCAATTCTGGTCAGACAAGTTGCATTATGTTCTTATGATGTGTAGCAATGCATTAGAGGACATGAGAAGGCTTGGAAATCAAAATTGCACATTTCCCTCTTTGGCATGAACTTGAAAATTACCAGATTTTTTCCAACTTTGACTTGCCATATCTTGAGTTCTAGGATGAATCAAGAGGAGTTTTTGTACTTTTTAAAAATGGGAAGATCCAATCTACAACTTTCATGTTTGAAGAAAATTCAATTGAAGCCCTTTTGATCAAGAAAGAGGAGGTTGCAGATCTTTCCCAAAATGGAAAGTTTTCATTACAAGTCATGCCCAAAAATAGAAACTCTTCAAATGGCTCATAATTCTTCAATTTTGTGAACTTCTAAGCATTCCTAAGATCAAATAAAGATCATAGGACTTCAAATTGATGAAGATGACCCTTTGGAACCCTTGTTAATGGCCTTAGATGCCTTAATTCTGACTTTTCTTGCACAACAAGTTAACATTTGATCAAATGACTTCCACAAGGAATTTTTGCTTCAAATTTGATAAACATGCTCCTTATAACATATATAGACAATAGAATCAAGAATGGCCAAAATTTTTGAGTGTAAGGGCCTCTAACCTAAAACCCTAATTTCTAGTCATCTGTGTAGGAGCCTTGAGCCTGCCTGGGTGGCTCTGCAATCTCTTGTGATCTTTTGACTTTCAAGAACCCTTGGAGACATAATATGATCATAGAACACTCATGGACCCTCTTGGCATGCTTAATGCCCTCTAAGATAGCTCAAACCTCTTCTAAGATTCATCTGATCACAAACCCTAGCTATGCAACCTATGCAGTGAAATAATTATGCAGTGTGAGATGGTATGCTTATGCAATGCAACATGAAAGATCACAAGCAGAGGTGTGAGAGAAAAGAGAGGGAAATTTTGGGGTGTTTACAGAGAGGTACGACCTTGTTTCTCTATTTTTAATCGAAGGGAAGGCCGACACCCCTGGGAAACGGGCACGACCGTCCTCGACAGAGGATACTTCAAATGAACTTCTCTGTCATAGTATCACGTTAGTAGGGCGCCCAGTTCGTGATGGGAAGACCCAAGCCACGAGATCATGGCCTCGACCGCGACCCTCATCCCATTTATATGCGGACGTAAAACTCGCCACCTCATCGGTACCCTAAACCGAGCAACAAGTTCACATTTCATAGTAAATTCAAAAACAAGAAGATTAACTTGAAATAAAAACATTTCATTACATAGACTGGACAAAATATGGCCGGTACATAGTACAACTGGAGGGGACTATGCCCAAAATACAAGTGGCGATGTCGCTCCAGGGATTTTCATCCTAGTACAAACGCGAAAGTGGCGCAGAAAAGGTAGAGTCGTCTGCCAGGAATTTTTATCCAGAATGAATGGGAAAGGTAATACTGCACAAACTGAAGAGAAAAGGAAAGGATGAGGCCCTGCAAACCAAAGAACTAGGTTCGGGATTCGGTTACGACCTAGGAAGGTATTAGTACCCCAGATCGTTCGCCGTACCCGAAGGGATCTACGCTTGTTAGTCTGTTTCAAAGGGTAAGGAATAAAATTGCTACTGAATAAAAACCGCTACTAGAACTAGAATGAGAAAGGGAACTGGAAAAATAGAACGAAAAGGTATGGGAAAAATGTAAGGAAAATAAAGAGTGTGCTAGAAAGGGCCCTACCCCACTACCTACATATCTCGTGGGAAATGAGAATCAGAGTCGACGTAGTTCTCCTAACTAAGGCAAAAACTCTGTTTGTGTTTTTTATTAACTAAACTACTTATCTCTATGCTCAGGTGTTGCAGACTCTACTGGTACGAGTGTGTTACCGTCTTGCAAAGAGACAAGTCGTAGCGAGTTCTTGCGTTATGAGTGAATAAGATGAGGAAAGAAAGTGTACGTAGGATACCCTCCCACGCACATGGCTTACCATAACTCCCTGCAAAACAAAGGTTAGTGAAATAAAACCAAAATGATAAAAGGAAAGAAGTAATCAAGTAGCTAACCTATCCTAGCACCACTATGACCTAAATTAGACTCAATCCTAAGCCTAAGGATGCCTAAAAACTAAGCAAAGCCTAAAGTCAGTAGCTGCTATAGCTCTCTAACACATAATCAACTACTAAATGCAATTAACAATGCACATAACTTATTACAGCTACCATACAGTATGAAAATAGGTGTAAAAAGTGCCAAACAGAACAATGCATCGTACATTCTACAACTTCTGTTTCAAAAAGCAGCAGTGAAAACATGGCAGCTTTTAATCTTTTTTTCAATGAATCATAATGCAAACAATGAAATGGAATGATCATAAATTTTAATGCACTACATTCTGAAATGAACATCAACAATGGAGTGCAACACATAAACAATCAACAATGGATGAAAATATATGGATCATGCAATTTCCAAACAATGTGCAACGTTCCGATTATGCGTATAAACAACTGAAACATGCATGGATCGTAAATACAATGCAAAACAGAATTATAAACACTTATTATCACACTATTGATGATACTATATCATGAAAACAACAATTACAACATGCTATGAACACGAATTCAACAATTATGCTAAAAATAAGAACAAAATGAAATGCATGTCGAAAGTTGTCGAAACTACACACCTCTGCACCTAAACAACGTCTAAGAATTCCCTAAAATTACATCCTAATGATCTATGACGATTGGAGGGGAAATGGATATAAAAAATGCAAGATAAAGTGAGAATTTTTCATTCTAGTTAAGTGGTAACCAGTTACTACCTGTGCAGTAACCATTTACCAGTTCAAAAAAATTGGGATTTCTTCAAATTTAACACAGGTAACCGGTTACTACCTATATGGTAACCGGTTACTCTACAACCAGAACTAATTTTTTTTGCATTTTCATGTCAAAACCAGTAGCAACTTATTCAAATAAGCTCTATCCTAATGCCTATCAACTAAGAACATAAATTACACCTAACTGCTGCCATCTAATACCTATTAAAACCATGATCACACCACGATTCTAACTTTTATGATCAATTCAATCAAAGCATCAAAAAGAGAGAAAATGTGAAGAATGCACGAGGCGAGATGAAGAGAAAATAAGTTAAAACGAGAAGTGATTACGGATTCACCAACCTACTAAGCAGAGGCTTTCTTTGGCAATTGTTGCAATGTCAATCGATATGCAGAAGAAGAGAAAATCGGAGATCCGAAGCTTCAATCCGAGAATGCGCAAAATAAATGCGATTGGTGTGAAATTTCCGAAAAGCACTTCCGAACGGTGAAATAAACACCGAAACCTTAGCAACTTCTTAGATAATCCACTGAATTGATGCAAATGGTGGAGGCTTAGCTTCCGAATCTTCAAGTTTCAATGCAAAAATTGAAGAATCTTGATGATAATGATGACGATGAAGCTTTGGTGTGAGTTTGGAAATGGAGAATATGAGAGAATTGAGAGAATGGTGAAAATGATGAAGTGTGTGTAATGTCCAACCCTGAGGCTTGAAGTGATCAAGATTTATATAGAGGTTAGGTTTGGAGCTCGGTGTGACATTTAGACCATAGGTTTGGGTCCTAAGCTAAGGGTTAGTTAAAGTTAGTTGAGAGTATTCCTAGAATATTTCATTGACATATTCATAGAATATTCCTTTGGTATATTCTTGGAATATTCCTTTAGAATGTGGTAGAATATTCTAGAACTTGGTGGAACTGCAAGGCAAAGTGAAAGTGGAAAAGGATGAAACAAACTAAATGCTTTTTGAATTTTTGAAATTCTGCATGAAGTAACCGGTTACTACCTATGAGGTAACCAATTACTTCAACCAAAATTTGAATTTTTATTCTTTTTGGTGGGATGTTTTGGATATCCGATCTTGGTCATATTTTTTGAGATTATTTTCCTTCTGAGACCCGATGAATGCCAAATAACCCTTGATCACATGCCCCACGCCTCAACCAATGATGCATGAACTATATATATATATATATATATATATATATATATATATATGTAATGTTATGTATGGATGAATATGCATGATGACACGGAAACGAAGCATAAGCTACTCAAAATCGGTGATAAATAAGAGGACAAATTTTGGGGTGTTACAGCTGCCCCTATTCAATCATTGTATACATGAATGAGTGATAGCAATGGTTTTTGGATGTTCGTGGTATGAAGAGATTGAATTCCCGAATAAATCGGAAAATTTGTGCTGTGTGGATAATAAATTAACATGACTTTCAAAGGGAGCAACGATATGTGACCAAGCTGAAGGTGGACTCGAAAAAGTAAGACTATGCCGAAGGCAGACTTACGATAAGGTTCGAGATCAAGCCGAAGGTGACCTTGAAAAAGTAAGACCAAGCCAAAGGTGGACTTACAAAGAATGAGACTAAGTTGAAGGTAGACTCAAACAAGGATACAAGACCAAGCCGAAGGTGGACTCGTAAACGTAAGACTAAGCCGAATGTTGACTTACAATAGGTTTGAGATCAAGCCGAAGGTGACCTCAAAAAAGTAAGACCAAGCCGAAGGTGGACTTACAAAGAATGAGACTAAGCCAAAGGTAGACTCAAACAAGGATACGAGACCAACCCAAAGGTGGACTCGTAAATGTAAGACTAAGTTGAAGGTAGACTTACATTAGGTTCGAGATCAAGCCGAAGGAGAACTCGACGAAGTAAGACCAAGCCGAAGGTGGGCTTACAAATAATGAGACTAAGCCAAAGGTAGACTCAAACAAGGATACGCGACCAAGCCGAAGGTGGACTCGTAAACGTAAGACTAAGTCAAAGGTGGACTTACAAAGAATGAGACTATGCCGAAGGTAAATTCGTAAATGCAAGACTAAGCCAAAGGTAGACTCATAAGGGAATTCAAGAACAAGCCAAAGGTGAACTCGAAAAAGTAAGACCAAGCCGAAGGTGGACTTAGAAAGAAAGAGACTAAGCCGAAGGTAGACTCGTAAATGTAAGACTAAGCCGAAGGTAGACTTATAATGGAAGTTGAGAATAAGCTGAAGGTGAACTCGATCAAGTAAGACCAAGCCGAAGGTGGACTTACGATGAATGTCATGAAATATGACTTTGCAAGGGGACAACAAGTACCTGGGGGTAGGATTAACAAATCCATGATCCTTTGGTTATACTTGAAATTTTGCCTGGGAATGTCTGTGGGTATTCTTTGTAGGAATATTCAAATCATGAATGTTGGTTCACAATTTTGGGCCGCATGACGAGGTACCAAACTATCTTATGCTTCATATGTATATGTTTGAATTTGTCTGTGACGTAATGCTCCATAATGATGGAAATGCTACAATTTTGTGTGATGCAAATGTAATGATGATTACTAAATGCAAATGCAAGGGAATCTCCTGATGAGGAGATAATAGGTATCCCTGGTAGATTTACTAGGGAAGAAACAATCACTGTGTTGATTTAATTAATCCATGTGAGGAAAAGCAACTCTGCGGGGGATAATGTTAATGATACACTGGCTTTGAACTGCCACCATTGCTAAAAATAAATTGAACTTTGATATCGGAGAACGATAATCCTGTTGGGGATGAACTTGATTGGGAGGTACGCCACCCGTAAAACTTCGTTGCGGAAATGATATCCTTTTGACCTGGCTGAGGAAAGAGCATGACGATACTCCACACAAGATTTGTTGATATTTTGCCGAGGAAGAATTTTGTCGGGGAATTTCTCAGGCACAAAATCCTCTGTTTGGGAAAGAGATGCCAATGATAACTGGACTTTATTTGGCGACTTCGCTGGGGAAAACTGCGAACAATGTTGTGCAAGAAGGAAAACCATCCGACTTCCCGCTATCTTTACCTCTGCTAGGGAATAAGGAATCTTCATGTACCGATAGGGATAAAAAGACTCTGGTGGGGAATACCTCCCTTTTAGGGGAGGACTCTCTGCTTGGGATGAACATCATCAGCCTTCTGTTGTTATGCTGGAGAAGCTTTCAATTTCCAACTCTACTGGGGATGATGGAGAATGTCAATGAGAAGACTTCCAGCTGAAGATAAGAGTTTTAAGTCGCCTCTTGCTGGGTATGAGAGATGTAAGGCGTCCCATACTGGGGATGAGAGATGCAAGGTGTTCCATGTTAGGGATGAGAGATATAAGGCGTCCCACGCTGGGGATAAGAGATGATGATACATTTTACCCGGGGAGTACCATCCTTCTTCTTATTGCTCTACTGGAGACAAAGTCCACATGGGACTTGCTGAGGAATCTTGCTTAATGAAGCCTGCCAAGTAAAGACTCATTGATATCTTGGGAACATCAACCCTATTCTCGCTTCTCTATAGGGGAAAAGATAGTCTGATGAGACTTGCTGAAGAACCCTGCTTAATGAAACCTTCTGAGGAAAGGTTCTTTGACACCTTGTGCTGGTAACGACTTTGTTTCCATGTACCTGCGTATTTTTGAACATAACAGACAGTTCTTGCAAAAGAGAAAGTTAGATGAGCCTGTATGCCCTAGGTTCACAGTCTGAATTGACCATCCCTATTACTCAATAAATAAGTTACATGTTAAGTGTTTTACCCTTAAGCATGCATTATAAAGCATCAATGTATTCACAATTCAATATTTATCATAATTTTGACGTTTTAGCAATTAATCAATGGTAGATAAAAACAAAAACAAATGAGCTAGTTGGATAAAAAAGCCTTTTATTGATTGAAAAATGGCCCTGAATAGGCATTACACCAGGAAGCAATCCCTAGAAAGAGGAAATTGCACAAAAGGAAAAACAAACTATCCTAATGGAAATGTGAAAATTGGATCTCATCAAGTTCCAATTCGGCTATGACCCGTATGTCCTCAAGACTCTTAGTGTACCTCACTTTTGATGAAAATGATTAGACTGACTCTTAACCCTCAGGTTGTCCATGATTGTAGATGGTGAGTCACAGATCACACAGATCGCAATTGTTCATTCCAAACCCTCTTTTGCATGGATCGCCCTTTCGGGTTTTCAATCCACCGGGTTACCCTTTTTGCCTGAGTTGTCCAATATAGATTTTCAACTCAATGGGTGTACATTTTTTCATTTATTTCCCTAACTTCTGCCCGATCCTTTTATTCTGTTTTTGGCTCGCCGGGATACCCTTTTTCGTGTGGACTTTTATTATGTTTTTTCCAGCGGGTCTCTTTTATACGAAGTATTTTCTAACTGCATCTGTGTTGACATGGGATGAGAAGTTCTCTCCATCCATGGTTGTTAGCATTAAGGCTCCTTCTGAGAAAACCTTCTTAACCACAAATGGTCCCTCATAGTTGGGTGTCCACTTGCCTCTGTGATCTGTTTGAGGAGGAAGGATCCTCTTCAGCACTAAGTCACCGGGTATGTAACATCGAGGCTGCACCTTCTGGTCCAATGCTCGTTTAATTCTCCGTTGATACAACTGTCTATGGCATACAACTGCTAAACGCTTCTCTTCGATGAGGCTCAACTAATTGAATCTGGAATGGAGCCATTCAGCTTCATCAAGCTTAACATCCATCATTATCCTTAAGGAATTAATCTCGACTTCCACTAGTAGGACTGCCTCCATACCGTACAATAGTGAGAACTGAGTTGCCCCTGTTGAGGTGCGCACATATGTTCGGTACCCATGCAATGCAAATACCAACCTCTCATGCCAATCTTTATATGTCACAACCATCTTTTGTACTATCTTCTTGATGTTTTTGTTGGCTGTCTCGACAACGCCATTCATCTTCGGGCGGTACGAAGAAGAGTTGTGATGTTCGATTTTGAAATCCTAACACAGATCTGCCATCATCTTGTTATTGAGATTGGAACCATTATCATTAATGATTCTTTCCAGTATTCCATATCGACAAATGATATCCCTCTTTATGTATCGAGCCATGACCTGCTTGGTAACATTAGCATAAGATACCGCTTCCACCCATTTAGTAAAGTAGTCAATGGAAACCAGAATGAAGCAATGACCATTTGAAGCGGTAGGCTCGATTTTTCTGATCATATCGATGCCCCACATGGCGAAGGGCCAAGGTGAAGACATGAAGCTCAACGGATTGGGAGGCATATGCACCTTATCAGCATAAATTTGACACTTATGGCATTTGCAGGAGTACTTGCAGCAATCGGATTCCATGGTTATCCAATAATATCCCAATCTCAAAAGTTTTTTCGCCATGGCATGTCCTCCAGCATGGGTACCGGAGGATCCCTCTTGAACTTCTTGCATTAACATGCCTACTTCGTGTCTATCCACGCATCTGAGCAAGACCATGTCAAGGTTCCTTTTGTAAAGCACGTCATCTTGATTTAAGAAGAATCCACAACCAACCTTCTCAAGGTCTTCTTGTCCTTGTTGGATGCCCATGTAGGGTATTCCTGAGATTTCAAGAAATTCTTGATCTCGTAGTACCAAGGCTTATCATCATCAACACCATCAGCTACAAACACATAAGCAGGCCTCTCGAGATGAGACACCATGATTCTCGGCACATAGTTCCATTGTTGAACTTTAATCATGGATGATAAGGTTTCTAGAGCATCAACAAACAGATCCCGAGGCACATAATGAAGCCTTACCGTCGTGAAGAATGTCAATAACCTCCTAGTGTAATCCCTGTAAGGAATCAAATGTGGTTTACGAACAAGCCACCTTCTGTTAACTTGATTGACGACCAAAGCTGAATCACTGAAGATATCGAGAGTATTAATTCACAAATTAATCGCCTCCTAGATCCCCATTATACAAGCTTCATACTCGACCTCATTGTTGGTGCACTCAAACATCAACCGGGAAGTGAAGGGCATATGAATTCCTTCCGGTGTGATAATGACAACACTAACTCCGCTACCATTCATGTTAACAGTTCCATCGAACATCAGACTCTTATTGGATTCAGGGTCTGGCCCCTCCTCCAGGAGTGGTTCTTCACAATCTTTCAACTTGAGAAACATGATGTCTTCATCAGGGAACTAAAATCTCATTGGCTAATAGTCGTCAATTGGTTGTTGGGCCAGATAATCTGATAATACACTTCCCTTGTGCCACACCCCAAATTTGTCCTACCCACACCATTTTATTTTACTGTCTAACCATTATTTCAAAAATCCAAAAATATGTACCATTTTATTTTTTCTGTCTGATGTTCGAAAATCCAAAAATATGTACTACTTTTTTTTCTTTCTGTCTGGTATTCGAAAAATAAAAAAATGTCATCTGAGTTTGTCAGTGTTTGTGTGTAGTGCGGGTTAAAAAAATCAGTGTGTTACGTGGGTGCCGGTTATTCGATTCCATAATCCATCTCATTTTCTTTTTATTCTCTTTTATTTTAAAATCATTTTTAAGCCCATTAATTTTAGGCCCATTTTCTTTTATACAAAATAAAAAAAAAAATCTTTTTCTTATTTCTATTATTATTGTTACTTGTTTTTATTATTATAATTTTCTTATTTCTTATTATTATTATTATAATTTTCTTATTGTTATTGTTACTGTTTTTACTATCACCATGTTTCATTTTTAATAATATTATTATCATTGTTTTCATTTTTATTTACTATTATTTCTCATTATTATTATTATCCATTATATATTTAATTTCCATTTAGGTTTAATTCTTTTTAATTCATAGTCCATCTTCCATAAAAACAACCACAAAAAATCATATTAGTATTATTATAGAAAAGTCATATTAGTATTATTACTAGTAATTCCATTTATTATTACCATTATCATCATTATCACTATTTTCACTTTTATTTACTATTATTATTAGTATTATTTCTTACTATAACTATTATTATTATTATTATTATACTTATTATTACTATTTTTATTGTTATTATCATTAGTATTATTTTTATTGTTTTGTTTGCATAGATAATATCTACCACACCCACACCTCATGTTTCTTTTTCTTCTTTCATCACGTTTATCCCAAATACACACTTGCCTCTCATTTTAGTTTTCCAACCTGGCCCCACACGTACCACTCAATATGAAACGCAAAAATCAACCTTCAATATTGCAACATTCCTCCACTAGCAACAAACTTTCAGCACCAATTTTTCACTACTCATCACAATTTACATCTATCAAATTCAGCATATTCCCTTTCTCAAATATTCCTTACATACTCCCTAATTCTTCCCATCTTACCCTCTTCAAAATATCTCTATAAAATCAACATCAATTCATTCCAATAACCAAGCTTGGACATCATATTAGCACCCTGTCAAAACCAATTTCAAACTCATCAATAAGCCAAGCTTCAACAATACCAAAAACAAATCAAAAATTCAAAAAAAAATCATACTATACTCAGCATAAACTTAACCTTCAACAACCCTGTTTTCTTCACTAAACCTCACTCATCTTCATCATAGTTGAACCTCAAACAAACCATAAGTTTCAAACAGAACCATATTCTCCACCCACAATTTTGTTTCCGCCATTAACAATATCCATTTCCTCATCGTTACTCAACCCTTAACCTGCAATTCGCTCAAACAACTAAAACCCAGCCTTCATTTACTTCAAACACAATAAACCAAAAAATCAGAAATAAAAAAAAGCAAAAACGTAAATCTCAAACTCACCAAAAAATCATCTACTTATCGGTCAATCATTTCACTTCCACCGAAACACTAACAACACTCACTGCATTGAGACCACCACTCTGTTACCTTCAACATTAAACCAAAACCCCCATCCAACACCCCTTCACCGAAAGCCACCGCGCAATCCACCACATCCAAACCTAAACTGCTAGAAAACCAAAACCACTGATCTTAGACCCGCGAACACCATAAATCAATCGAGAGAAAACCACCATGAGCCATAAACTGAGAGATTTCGCCGAGTGAACAAACCGAGAAAGCAGGTCCGAGTGAGAGATCTGGATAGTAGAGTGAGAACCACCGACGGTTGAATTACAGGGTGAGTCTTCCGTTTCCTTTTTTTCCTCGGGTGTGCGTTTGAGAGGAGAAGAGCAAATAGCGTGTTCTTTTGAGAAAAGTGATTATGATTGTTACAGTTACAAACGCTACCCTTATTTACTTTTTGTTTTATTTTTTATATATTTTATTTACCCTGATATGATTTTGATGATTCATTACATTTTTATTTTTTAATAAAACCTGGTTGTTTTTATTTTCCATTCCACATATTATTGATGGGCTTAGTATACCCATGTTTCATTAATATCTACACACCTACATGAATCCAGCGCCTCCTTCCTGTTTATTATTTGTTTTTTTTTAGTTTTTGTTTTGTTTCAAATTTTTTAGATTACTTTAATTTATGAGGTTTATTTATCCTTGATTAAATTATTTTTTTAATATTTCGTTTTATTTTATTTTTCGGGCCAATGATATAACAAAAGGTCAACGTTTCGCCCGATTTTGTTAAATCGGTGATACTCGATCAATATGAGGCTGTGTAATTTAAGTTCTTATTTTTTTTTCCGTTTTTCCAATTTATTGTTATTTCACAAATTAATTTAATTCATTATTTTTATTTATTTATCGATTTCCACTTTATTCATTTTATTTTATTTATCGCTTTTTAATACATAATACGATTCGACTCCTCATAGAACGCTTCTAAACTTTGAACCAGTTCTAAGGTAGTTAATGAACCACATTTCGACGCATCCGAAAAGGTCCAACGCCTCCGAATAGTTGCCTCTGAATAAAAAGGTTCAACGCCTCCGAATAGTTTAGTACATTGCACACACGCTTCCTCTTGGGAAAATTACAACGATACCCTTTATTTCTCGCAATCCTGTGTAACTTACATGTATCCCTCTCCCATTATATTGTACGCATTTTATTTTCCGCATTTTATCGATTTTATTTCGTTCGCAAACCCTTGGTCCAACACCAAGCGGTTTCACTCGCACACTCGCACAATTAATTCGGTTATGATTTTGTATTACTATGAGCACCCCTAGGGACTAAGTATCAGATACGCCTAACCAACTCAAACAATAAACCTCCATCTGCATTTACCTGTAAGTCGACTGCTTCGTGCATCGCCATCAAACCAAAAAAAACCAAAATGTTACTTTTAGAACCAAACCCTTGATCCAACATCAAGCGGTCTTAGATTAACAAAACACCTAACAACTATCGAAACAAGGTGAAAAAGACAAAGTTTTGGATCTCCAATGCTTTTCTTCAATTGTTTAAACACGAGGCATCTATTTCGGGTGTGAGCAATTGACGCCTAATAAAATCAACCAACTAACCAACCTTAGAACCACGAACTACGAAGCTCTGACTTTCCCATTGCACAAGGGAGACGTAGGCACACGGATCTTACTCCTTGTCGAGCACCCTAGGAAGCTAACCACCCATTTCCCCTATAATATTAACCCTAGTTTAGAATCATATCGCATTTTATTTCCGTTTTTAATTCGAAGAAGATAAATGACATTCGTTAGGACATCCAATCACAGATCAAACTAAGAGGTTCCCGTTGAGTACAACGAACGTAAGGGGTGCTAATACCTTCCCCTTACGGAATCGACTCACGAACTCAAAATTTGGTTTCAAAGACCAAGCATTGTCCGTTTTCAAAAAAGGTTTCTCTATATTTTCCTTTTCCTTAATTGGAATAAAATAAGTTCGGTGGCAACTCTGTTGAACATTTTAATTTTTCCCACGGCACTTTCTCGTCGCGAGGTCGTATTTTTCGGGGTACGACACCTTGATAGCTTTCTGAGAAGTATACTAAATGTCATATTCATTCAAGATCATCTGCCAACGAGCTACCCTTTTGGTTAAAGCTGGCTTCTCAAAGATGTATTTTACAGGTTCCATCATGGATATTATTAGGGTAGTATGAGTCAACATATATTGTCTTAGTCAGCGAGAAGCCCATGCCAAAGCGCAAAAAGTTTTCTCAAGCAGTGAGTATCTTGTCTCATAGTCGGTAAAATTTTTGCTAAGGTAGTATATTGTATGCTATTTTTGACCAGACTCGTCATGCTGAACAAGAACGCAACCCATTGATCCTTCAAGTACTGTAAGGTACATGATCAATAGCCTCCCCAGTATTGGGCGTATGAGGATTGAAGGTTCTTTCATATACTCTTTGATTCGGTCGAAAGACAATTCACAGTCATCATTCCTCTTAACGGCCTGATTCTTTCTCATGAGCTTGAATATTGGTTCACACGTAGTTGTTAGGTGAGATATGAACCGTGCAATGTAGTTCAATCTTCTTAAGAAGCCACATACTTCTTTCTCAGTTTTAGGCTCAGGCATTTCTTGAATTGCTTTCATCTTCACATGGTCGACCTCAATCCCCTTTTGACTTACAATGAAGCCCAACAGCTTACCGAAGCACACTGCGAAGGTACATTTGTTCGGGTTCAACCTCAGTCTGAACTTCTGCAACCTGTCAAACAACTTGGCCAAGTTAACTAGGTGTTCTTCCTCAGTTTGTGACTTCACAATCATGTCATCCACGTAGATATCGATCTAGTGATGAATCATGTCATGCAAGAGAGTCACCATTGCCCGTAGGTAAGTTGCCCCAACATTCTTCAAACAAAATGGCATCACTTTGCAGCAAAAATTTCCCCAATGGGTGATGAATGTAGTTTTCTCCATATCATCTGGCGACATTTTGATTTGATTGTATCCCGAAAAGCCATCCATGAAGGAAAACACCGAAAACTGAGTCATATTCTCAACCAGCACATTGATGTGTGGAAACGGGAAATCGTCCTTGGGACTAGCTCTATTCAAGTCTCGGTAGTCAACACACATCCAAACATTTCTATCTTTCTTCGGTACCGTCACGATGTTGGCAACCCATGCAGGATAACTCGTGACAGCCAAGAATCCGACGTCAAACTATTTTTGAACCTCTTCCTTGATCTTTATTGCCATGTGTAAACACCCCAAATTTTCCCTCACTCATATCACACCATGGCTTGTGATCTTTCATTTTTGTTTAAACATAAGCATTACATCTCATATTGCATTTTTGCTTCACTGCATAAGTTCAAGTTCATCTGCATCTAGGGTTTGTGATCTGAGCAATCCAAGATTCTATCTGAGCCATCCCAAAGGCCTCAAGGCTTTCCAAGAGGGTCCATGTGTGTTCTAACATCATATTATATCCCTAAAAGTTCATAGAAGTCAAGAGATCACAAGAACTGGCAAAGGCATGGAAGCAGAGCTAGGGTTTTCACTACATAGATGACCAAAATTAGGGTTTTGGTTTCAAAAGCATTAACTCCAAATTTTTGGGCCATTCTTGTTTCTAATGTTCTTAAGATGTTATAAGGATCATGTGTACCAAGTTTGATGAAGAAAATCATTGTGGAAGTCATCTGTTCACTGGGTAACTTCTTGAGCAAGTTAAGTCAAAATCAGGGCATCTGAGGCCCCCAACAATGGAACCAAAGGGGTATTTTCATCAAATTGAAGTTCTCTGATCTTTATTTGATCTTATAAGTGGTTGGAAGTTCACAATATTGAAGAATTTTGAGCCATTTGCAAACTTGCCAAAAATGGAAATGACTTGTAATGTAAACTTTCCATTTTGGGAAAGTTTTTCAACCTCCTCATTCTCAACCAAAAATGCTTCAAATGAAAAATTATTGGTCATGAAAGTTGTAGATTAGGTCTTTCCATTTTCAAAAAGTACAAGAACATGTCTTGATTCATCCTAGAACCCAAGATATGGCCTTTCAAAGTTGGCAAAAATCCTAAAATTTCAAGTTTCATGTCAAAGAGGGATTTTTCAAATTGGCATATTCAAGCATTCTAATGACTTCAAATATGCACAAACACTTCACAATATGTCAAACAAACCTCAATGGATCAGAATTGTGCATTGAACTTAGGGTTTCCATGACTTATGATCCAAGAAACTTCAAATAGGGAATTTTGCAAAACATGTGATAACTCTTCATCCAAGCCATCCAGCACATCAAAACCAATTCCATGGCTCTCCACAAAGTCAGCTGAGGCCAGACACCCCAAGAATTCAAGCCTGCACCATGCCCATACCTCAAAGTACAAGATCTTGACTTTTTGCAACTTGGCCCATACCAATCACACTATGCCACCACCCACTTTCTGAGCACTCTCATTGGCCTATACTAACCTTATGGACCTCATTTCACATAACACAGAAGCCTGAATCTTCCCCACACTCAGATTACACAAAACTTGCAAAAATCTTCCCTTCTTCGATTCTCTCAAACCATCCATCAAACTTCAGAAATTTTTTCACCATCCATTCAGAAATCATCCATAGAACACAAACCAACAATTGGAATGGCCTGAAACATCACAAACACAAACCTCATTTTCTGCTACACCAGAACTGGAACCTTCAAACTAGCCATCATAAAAGCTTTTGAAGCATTCCACTAGCCTCAGGAGAATCAAAGGAGGCTTTTTGCACAAAGAGAGAAGCCAGAAAGCTCAGGGAAGGAAAACTTCAGCTCAGGTAGCCATCTCAAAGTTTTTTTCCAGAAGCTTTATTTTATGTTCTAGAAATGTTCCCCATGCTCCCCTGATCACACTGCACTTGTTGTTTTTGAAAATGCTGAAGAAATGATCATGAATCGAATCTCCGAAATTTTAGACCTAAAAGAAGTTTGCTTCGATTCATGCTGGTTTCTGAAAATAAATGATTTTTGGTGTTAGATTCTTGTTTAGTGATGTTCATAGATCATTTCTGGAGATTTTGGTAAAGTTTCATGGCCTGTGGTGGAAGTTGGGTTGAGGGATCACCGGAGAAGATGACCGGAGCTAGCTCCGGTCACCTGAAAATAATTAGGGTTAGTGATTAGGGTTAATTAGTCATGTTTAAATTTGGACCCTTGGATCTTAGTTCCTGCGCGCATGTAAGGCCCAGATCAATCCACTTAACTTTAATTATAATTAATTAATTTAATCAGGATTATTTAATTTGAAGCAATCTCACCCACTCATCTGCGCGCGCAGTCTTCCCTTGTTTGAATCCTGGCCCTCAGATCAGTTGACTTTGCATTTTATTCATTTTATTTTCATTTTATTCTATTTCTTTTGCATATTTATTTTAAAATATCAAAACCTATCACAAAAATATGAAACTTTGCATTTCTGTTTTAAATATTTTTCTCAACCTGAAAATGATTTTTATTTTATTTTTTGCATTAAAAAAGTATTTTTAAAATATTTAAATGTTATTTTTAATTAATTAAAGTCTTTTAATTAATTAAAAATACATTTAGGTTTCTAAAAATCATCAAAAATATCATGAATCATCCCAATGCATTTAGAAACATTTTCAAACTCTTCACACAAATTTCTTTTTAGGTTTGATCATAGTTTGTGAATTTTCTTTGAATTAAGGGTGATTAAATTTCATTTTTTGAACCCTAACTTTAAAAACTCATTTCTGCCTATCCAAAAAGAGTTTGAAGATTATTCTATTTGTATTGTCTTGCATATTGCATGTAGCTTATAGGACATTTATCTCATGAATTTATCTTGCATTTTCAATTTGATTTGCATTTTTCCCTTTTGAATAACCCAAAAACCCTAGAAACTTAGGAAATTCATAACTTTTGATAGGTTAGGCTTCTGACCTTCTCCTTTGGGGTGTGACCTAGTATGAGATTAGGGTTTGTTTGAGCTGGGTTTCAATTTTTTTATCTGTCATATGCTTTTGTCTTGTTCATTTGCATCTCATTCTTTCATATAACCCTAATTTCTTGTGTTCATTTGCATTCATCTTGCATATGCATCCATACATGAACTTTCCATGACATTTCTTGCATTAATATGTCATGTTATACATCTTAGGACATGTTAAAATCATGCTGATCATTTCTTCATTCATTTGCCATGATTTGCATTCATTTCATTTCATTAACTTTCATGTGTTTTCAAACTTCAAAGCATGCTTACATGACATCTCATCTTTGTATGATCATTCATATGCATGTTT
This sequence comes from Lathyrus aphaca, assembly GCA_963966055.1. Lineage (NCBI taxonomy): Eukaryota > Viridiplantae > Streptophyta > Magnoliopsida > Fabales > Fabaceae > Lathyrus > Lathyrus aphaca. The sequence goes on along the minus strand of OZ014524.1, from coordinate 409,704,293 downwards.
TATGCCTTTGCATCATCTCACATGACATTAGCATTGCATAAACACTTCTGACTTTGGTCATTTCATCTCATTTCATCTCATTTCATTTCATTTCTTTATGCTTTGTACTTTATGCATTCATGCTAACATTTTCAGGTGGTAAGTTACTTTGAGAAGAGGATTTGCCTTCACTTCTCATTTCTTATCTCTTTCATTTTCATTTTACTTGTCTTTTAAGTGAATTTGATTCACTTGTGTCCAATCTCTCTCACTTTCTTTCTTTAAGTTACTTATCTTCTTCAATGAAGTAAGTAACTTATTCTTCTACTTCTTCCTCCTTTCATCTGCTTCTTCCATTGGTGGCTTCCTTGAAGATCTTTCCCAAGCCTTACAAACCATAGGAACATCCAAGCATGATAATAATTAGGGTTTTGATTAGTCCCCCTAGCTTTTTATCTTTGAGTCTCCTTGAGTCTCTCTTCTCACCTCAATAATCAGAGACTAAACTCTTAAAGTTTTAGGACTTTGGAATTAGGGTTATGCCTGCATCATTCTCTTAGGATGAAGTGTATAACTTTAATCCTAAGTGTTAAACCTTTAATTTGTTTAAACCTCTAAATCAAATCACTTAATAATCCCCAAGACTTCATCTTGTAACTTGGGCCTTACATTAGGGTTCTAATTCTTCCTTTATGGTTAAGAAGGACTAACCCTAGTGTTTAATGGACAAGTCCTCCTCAAGTTGTCTTACAAACCATAAAATCCATTTCTTAATCTTATCCCTTAATTAAAATCCACTTAATAAAGGCTTTGTTATATAATGAATTTAATCCCTAACCATGGATTAAGTTGAGGTATCTTCCTCAACTTAAGTGTTCTCATCTATTATCCTTCTATTAGGATGGTGTAATGAGTCCACTAATCTGTGATTAGAGATTAAACTCATTACTTAACACTAAACAAAAACCCAAAAATATCTAATTAATCACAAGTAGGTTAATGATCTTAATCCTACATAATCATGGTAATTAAGTTGAGATGCTTATCTCATACTTAAGTAGGCTCATTATCCCTAATCAGGGAGGATATAATGAGTTTACAAGCCCTTGATTTAGGCTTAATCTCATTAACTTATGCAAAACACCAAAAACAATAACAAAACTGAAAACACCAAAATAAACAATAATCTTCGCCTTCGGGATTCTTTTCTCATCACACTCATTCATAAACGAGAACTTGCTTCTTCCGTCTAATGCAAGACAGTTAGCACTCGAGCCAGACGAGTCATACACTTGAGCATAGGCAAGCAAGCAGTTCACAGTCAATTCTCCAAGTCTCTTTGAGTCGAACTATGGTGTTATGACTTCCTCATTGCACGAGAGGATACGTAGGCATAACTTAACAGTTATCGAACAAAAGTCTATGTGTCTTCCCCCTCTTTCAGCATTCTTTTCTAAGCCTCAGTTCCTGAGCATTCACCCTTTTGCACTTACACTTGTACCTTCATTTCCAGCTTTTGCACACAAATAGCACATACACCTACCCCTTTAAACACAATCTTTTAAGCGTGGATCCTGTCGAGTACGACGGACAATCTGGGTGCTAATACCTTACCAGGTTGTAACTAACCCCCTTTCTCAGTTTCTCTGGTTCGCGACCGTCTTATCCATATCTTTCTAGGTTTATGCAGCATTACCTTTCCTTCGCGATAAAAATGCCTAGTTGGCGACTCTATTCAATTCATTTCATTTCTCCCTTCGCCGACCGTTCACGGTTGTACCGGGATGCAAATCTTTGGGAGCGACAGCTTGGCGACTATGCTGGGGATTTATCTTGTAACCAGGGCTTCTGGTTCTTTTGTGGGTTTCTCCTAGAGTTTGTTTGATTTGTGTTTACGGGGGTGTTATGTGCTACTTGTGCTTATTGTTTATTGCTTTATTTATTGTTTTATGTACAGCTTTATTTATTGTTTTCATTTACAGTTTTATGCATTTCATATTGTCATTATCATCTCTGCTGGATCTGTTGTTTCTTTTGGTGGGTGGGATTGTTGAGTTATTAAGGTTCCATACCGGGGACCTGAGTGACACATAAGATAGAGTGGCTTCATATTCTTTCCCATTCCATTTCGGTCTGGTGCGGGAATATGAAACACGATTCAAACATGGGTTTCTTCTTGAGAACTCTGTGCTACAGATTTCCTGTAGTACTAGGGCTATCTGGGAAGCCTGCTAAGTCTGGATGACCTTTTTATGACCTTTAGCATATGAGGTGAATTAGAGGAGGATCTTTTATGGTTATTGTAAACACTGTACCTCAGGGTTAGAAGTGTTTACACTTCTCATAACTGATCCAAGTCTGAGGGTCCTTGTTCTAGAACAATACATGTGAGGGGTTGGGTTGTTTACAGGTTTGCAGGAACCCTTGGCCTCATCATACCTTGTTACTAGTTTTGTTAAGGTTGTATCATTTTGGACAGTTCTTGTGAAACCCTGGAATTGTGACTCTTTATTTGAGTCCCCCACCTGGTTACTGGTTTTCCAAGCCTTCATCCAGACTTATAAGCACACATGGACCCCATCAAGGCAGATAACAGATCCATCACTTGATCACAAACCCTTTGCATATCATTCTGCATACATCATTTTGCATCATTTAACATTTGTCTATTTGTTTTACAGGGTATCCACATCTTATCTTTGGTTTGGTTTTGACCTATTCTACTGCTCAGATTCCTTCAGCTATCTGCACCAGCATCTGCATCCGTTATCTTTATCAGGGATTCTTCTTCAGTACCTCCTCCAGTTATTTTCATCAGTTGTCTTCATCAGAGACTCTTCTTCAGCATCTTCTTTAGTTCCCTTTATCAGCAGTTATCCTCAGTCTTTTTCATCAGCATCCATTGTCAGCATGGACACATCCAGGAAGAGCAACATCACATACCATTTCTTTGATCCCACTCTGACAGGCATCAGACAGATCCAGTCCCTCATCACTCCTGATCATGTCCCTTATTTCAGGGAACATTATGGAGGCATTGTGGACATCATCATGTACCTAGATGCATCCCAGTGGAGCATGATTCACACATGTCTCCAGTTCTATGATCCTCCTCTCAGATGTTTCACTTTCCCATATTTTTAGCTAGGACCATTGATGGAAGAGTTCTCCATATTGTTAGGTGTCCCTATTAGGAGGGGGATTCCTTTCAACCCTGAGATGGTTGCTCCCAAGAATGAAGATATAGTTAAGTCTTTGCACTTGGAGCCTACCCTCATTGATCAGAGCATGACCAACAAGGCTGGGATCCCAGGCCTTCACTTGGATTTCTTGATCTCCCAGGCCACTCTGTATGCTGCAGTAGGAAAGTGGGAAACTGTTTGTGCTCTCCTAGCCCTCAACATATATGGAGTTATCTTGTTTGCAGATGAGCCAAAGTTTGTAAGCAAGAGTGTTATTCACCTGTTCTTACTGAGGAACCTAGTCCCTACCCTGCTTGGAGACTTCTATTATTCACTGCATCAAAGGAATGAGAAGCAGAGGGGAAGATTGGTCAGATGATGTGCACCCCTCTTCTACTGTTGGTTGTTAAGACACCTGCTGAAGTCATACACTTTTTTGAATCCTCATCAACCAATGAACTGGGCTAAGAGATTGATTGCCCTTACATCAGAAGACATCAAATGGTGCACTCAGAGCACCAAGGGAAAAGATATCATTACCAGTTGTGGGCAATATCCCAATGTACCCTTGATTGGAGTAAAAGGTTGCATCAACTACAACCCTTTGCTTTTCAAGAGGCAATTGGGGTATGCTTTGGTACATCCCCCAAGAGGGCAAGATTTGACAGAGACCCTCTATTGTGACATTCAGCACAACCTTGCCATTGCCAGACAAGCTACCTGGGCTTGCGACAATATTCAGACTAAGGGGACAACTATTCTTGGCAAGTGCAACAACATAGCTTCAACTCAGTATCTTGATTGGTCTCGTACCATGGGACAGATCACCCGTATGCCATTCCCCTTAGAGGATGTACCTGGTCCATCAACAGTGGAGCCTGCAGCTACTGTCAGTTTGGAGGAGTTTGAGAAGTTAAAGGAAAGAAATACTCAACTCTCTGAAGCCTTGAAGAAGACCCTCTGGGAGAGGAATGACAACCGTCTAGATAATGAAAGGTTAGAGAAGCTCCGGATTGAGCACTTGACCAAGATTGAAAAGACGGATGACTACATCAGAAGGGCTAGAGCAGGGGAGTTAGTGTTAAAGAACGCTTGCAAGGAAGCTAAGATTCAGAAGGCCAGAGATGAGCATTACTTAGAGGAGAGCCAGGCTAGGTGGATCAGGATCACTGAGGCTCGTGCACAAGAAGATCAGGGAACTCAAGCTAGGATAGAGCAACTGGAGGCTAGTGAGAAGAAGAATCAGGAGGCCTTATTAGCTGCACAGAAGGAGATCTCTAAGTTGAAACTCCGGGCAGGGTTGAAGAGGTCAAAGGATCAGGATAAGCACAAGAAGTTGACCAGTGCCATTGCCACCAGGAACCTTCTTATCAGGACCATCACAGAGCACCCAGTTGGTCCAGTGACTGAGGCTCTCCTGAAGGAAGTCAGAGAGGATGACTTTGGACTGGATGTTTGATTTCTTTGTACTTGTACTTTCTTTTGTTTGTACTTTTGATTTTGTTGTTGTATTTTGACCCATCATGGGGATTTTGTTGTAATCAAACTATATACCTTTACATTTTTGTAATATATGGTTTGTATTATTTCATGGGCTTTATCTCTCTGCAACATTTCATTTCCACGAGGTCTGGAAAGGTCAAAACCAAAGAACCAAATCGGATACCCTTGGAAGACAAATAGGCATCCTGCATTGCATACTAACATCTTTTCTCTGTTTTGTAGGTTTTTGTTTTGTTGTTGTTTCTCACCTTGTTGTGGTTTCAGGAAACATTGCTCGTAGAAGAGTGTTCCCCGTCAATAGAGTGCACCAGTATCCGAAAAGAAACAACCTTCTGGGATTACAAATGGATCAGGTTCAACAAGACTTGACTGAAGTGAGAGCCCAAATGGCCAATGAGAGGACAGATATGAGGGCCCAAATAAATCAATTTATGACAGTGATGATTGGATTGGCTCAGAGCCAGGAGAGACTGAGAGAGTTAGTCGAGCGGCAAACTCCCGAGGAAAACCATCCAGGTACAGGAGGTACCAGCAACAACGATCACGTACAACTTCGTATTGATCCCCCTGAGTTTGGACCTCATATGAACCCAGAAATCAATGTTATAAGAAACACCCAAGGTAACACTAGAGGAAGGGCCTTGTAGGAAGACACTCAGGAAGAACAGTTTATTGTGGTTAGGGTTGGGGAAGAAGTCTACGATCTTCGGTTGGATGAAATAGCGGAAACGCTAAGGTCTCTTAAATCCCAAAACTCTCGTGGTTTTGATGTCATGGACATGGGATTAGTGGAGGGGGTTAGAATTCCTCATAAGTTCAAACCTCCTTGTTTTGAAAGATACAATGGCACATCCTGCCCACGTACCCATCTTCAGTCTTTCCTGGGGAGATTGAAAGCCTACACCATGGATGAGAAGCTGTGGATGTTTTACTTTGAGGATAGCTTGACAGGGGCATCCTGAGAGTGGTATTCTCATTTGACCAGAGCAACAGTAAGGAATTGGAAAGACTTGGCATAAGCTTTCATTCGTCAATATCAGTATAATCTGGACATGGCTCCAAACAGAACCCTTCTGATGGGAATGTCACAGTCTTCCCGAGAAAGCTTTAGAGAGTACGCCCAAAGGTGGAGGCAACTAGCTGCTGCCGTTCAACCCCCTATTTCAGATAGGGAGATGGAAAATATGTTCATGAACACTCTCCAGGGTACTTATATTGATATATTGACTGCATTTTCTTCCACCAGCTTTGCAGACGTGGTTATAGCTGGGGAGAGAATTGAGAGCTTACTGAAGATGGGAAAGATTTCCAACAACGGTGCCAGTTCAAGCAATGCAAGGAAGCCATTTGCAGGGACCCGCAGATCCGGTGAAAAAAATTATGTACATATGGGAAGAGGGAGACCCCAATATCTACCAAGATCAGTTGCCGCCGTCACTATCCCTACTCCACCTCCTCAGTATACTCAACAACTACATCACTTTCCTCAACAGCCACAGTTTCCTCAACAAAGATCCTACAACAATAATAACAACAATCAACAACAACGCCCTTTTCAACAGCGGCCATCTCAGATCAACAGGGTGATTGACCCTATACCAATGCCATATGCCACATTGCTGCCATAACTCCTAAAGCTCAATCTTGTCGAATTAAGGACATTGGCTCCGCCAGATCCTCAGAACCTTCCAAGAAATTACGACGTCAACGCTAGGTGTGTTTTTCATTCTAATGAACCTGGTCATTCCACAGAAAAGTGCAGGGCTCTGCACATGAAGGTCCAGGATCTGGTAGATTCAAAGGCCCTGAATTTTGCACCACCTCCTAATGTCACGAAAGATCCTATGCCCAGCCATGGTGGGCCAAGGATAAATGCTATAGAGGAGGGCTCACCCATGATTTCAATTGAAGATACTGCAAGTATTCAGACACATCTGATAGAGGTTAAAGCTCAGCTTTTCAAATGCCAATTGTTTCCAGGTTGTGAGGCCTGTTGTGAATCTTGCAAGATTTCCGTGAACGGGTGTGCAAGCTTGAGGAATGGAATCAATGGCCTGATCAAAGAAGGTATTCTGCAAATAACCACAACAGCTTCTACAACACCAGCAACTCCTTTTTCAACAATAAATGATTCTCCTACAACTGCAAAGACAATTGTTCCTACAGACTCGTCTACAAAATCAGCAACCACTTCTTCCATCACTTCAATAAACAACAGTTCCATTGCATCTACTGCTACAAATACAGCAACCACCAACAACGACATCTCCATAGTTACCATCTATTATGACCCTACAACGGTCCCAAACTCCAGCAACTTTCAACAACAATCTCAGCAACAGTTTCAACAACAACCAAGCTTCAATCAATCACCACCAACATCCACCAGAAGTCCTGTCACCATCTTTTATGATCCGCAAACAATAACGGTTCCAACCTCTGATGCAGTTAGCCCAGTCACCATCACGGTGTCGGGGCATATTCCATATGACAAAGACAATGATGTACCATGGCACTATGATGCAGACCTTTACTACAACGGAGAAAGAGTCCTTCTTGATTCTTCAGTTCCTACCTCACAAGTGGATAATGTCGAGGGAGGCGGAGGCTTCACCCAAAGCGGACGCCTCTTTGTGTCACAAGTTCCAAGAACCAATACTGAGGCAGAGGCTGCTGCCAAAGCCAAGGGTAAAAGTATGGCACCTGAAGAACCTGCGCCAAAAGAGACCCATAAATCATCCTTTGATCAGGATGTGGATGAATTTATGAGGATAATTAAAATAAGTGACTACAAAGTTGTGGATCAGCTCCACCAGACTCCTTCTAAGATCTCCGTCTTATCCCTGCTGTTGTGTTCCAAAGCTCATCGGGATGCACTACTTAAAGTCTTGCACGCTGCCTACGTGCAGGAGGAGATCATGGTGAATCAGCTTGAGACAGTGGTGTCTAATGTCAATACTAGCCATGGGCTAGGTTTCACCAATGTTGACTTAACAACGGAAGGACGTCACCACAACAAAGCTTTACACATCACCCTGGAGTGCAAAGGGGTTGTGCTCTCCCATGTTCTTGTTGACACTGGATCTTCACTCAATGTCTTGCCGAAGAAAGCTCTTGTCAATCTCGAATATGATGGAATAGCTCTCCGACCAAGCAATATGGTGGTCAGGGCTTTTGATGGCTCCAAGAGGTCTGATTTTGGAGAGGTGGAGCTGCCTGTGATAATCGGTCCGCAGGTCTTTCAGACTACTTTCTATGTGATGGACATTCAGCTGGCCTACAGTTGTTTGTTGGGTCGACCATGGATTCACACCGCTGGCGCAGTTACGTCGACCCTTCACCAGAAATTGAAATATGAGTGGGAAGGACAGATTATCACCATCTGTGGTGAAGAGAACATCTTTGTTAGCCACCTGGCTACGTATAAATACATTGAGATGGATGGTGAAATCCATGAAACCATGAGCCAGGGGTTCGAAGCTCTGAATGTCAATGAGGCAACGACCGAAGTATTTGCTGCATCCCAGGAGGATATGATACTTCAATTGTCTCCTATCAGCAAGCCTGGAAGGTTGTTGAAGATGGAAATGCCCAAGGCAGGGGCAAGCTGCTACCGGTGGAGAAGAAGGAGGACATATTCGGTTTGGGTTACAAACCATTCCGACAAGATCAATTAGAGGCTTCTAAAGAGCCCAAGTTCATCAGTGGGGGATGCTCATCCCAGATGCTGTTAACAACATGGAAGACGAGGCGGAAAGCGACCTCAACCTAGAGAGCTGGATATGTCCAAGGATCTCGGGTCATCAAGTCCTTAACTGGTCTTCCCAGGAAATTATAAGGGTTATTCCTGCAAAGTAATTATTATTTCCTGCCTTTTTTTCAGCATGCATCAAGTCCTGCTCTTGTCCAAGGTGTCAGGACTCATTTTTTAATAGGTCCATATTGTAATTTTGTGCAAATGGATTATCAATGAATATCGGACATCTTTTGCAAACAAGTCTCTTTTTCGCTCACTGTCTTTTCATTTTTCACTTTTGTACAAAACAATAAAATGGAAATGTTTTCAAAATAATAACTTCATATTACACTTTTCTAAACAAGATTAAAATTGATCACTAAAACGAACCAATCTCAAAACTTGCAGAGATTACCCTCCAGATTGCACCGACAACAACACCGCTATGACCTTGTATGACTTCGACAATCCAATTAATCAAGCTGATGAAGGGGTTGAAGAAGACTATGAGTTACCAAAAGAGTTAGCCAGGTTGTTGAGACAGGAAGAGAAAGTGATTACTCCTCATCAGGAGGAGGTTGAAACAATGAATCTTGGTACTGAAGAGGATTTGAAAGAAGTGAAGATTGGGGCCGGTCTGCAATCTTCAGTAAAAGAATAACTTATTGACATGCTTCGAGAATACGTCGACGTCTTTGCTTGGTCCTATCAAGACATGCCAGGTCTAGATACGGATATTGTCATGCACAGGCTACCATTGAAAGAAGATTTCCCACCGGTTAAACAAAAGCTACGTCGTACTCGCCCAGATATGGCCATGAAGATTAAGGAAGAAGTACAAAAACAGTGGGACACTGGTTTCCTTGCTGTAACTAGTTACCCGTCGTGGATCGCTAACATTGTACCAGTACCTAAGAAGGATGGCAAAGTACGGATGTGTGTGGATTACCGGGATCTGAACAGAGCTAGCCCGAAGGATGACTTCCTATTACCTCACATTGATGTATTGGTCGACAACACATCTCAGTTCTCGGTATTTTCTTTTATGGATGGTTTTTCTGGGTATAATCAGATCAAGATGTCACCCGAAGACATGGAGAAAACAACCTTCATTACACCTTGGGGCACATTTTGTTACAAGGTAATGCCATTTGGACTGAAGAATGCCAGTGCGACTTATCAACGGGCTATGGTAACATTATTCCACGACATGATCTACAAAGAAATTGAATGCTACGTGGATGCCATGATTGCCAAGTCCCTTACGTAAGAAGACCATCTGGTAAATTAGCTGAAGTTGTTAAAGCATCTGAGAAAGTATCAGCTGAAGCTAAACCCCAACAAATGCGCATTCAGGGTACATTCTGGTAAGTTGCTGGGATTTATCGTAAGTGAAAAGGGAATTGAAGTTGATCCTGACAAAGTCAAAGCCATTCAGGAGATGCCTGCACCTAGGACTGAAAAGGAAGTTCGGGGGTTCCTAGGTAGATTGAACTACATATCGAGGTTCATATCTCATCTTACTGCGACCTGTGAGCCCCTGCTCAAATTGTTAAGAAAGGAACAAACGGTCAGGTGGAACGAAGATTGTCATAAGGCTTTTGACAAGATCAAGGAGTACCTGCAAGAACCTTCAATTCTTATGCCTCCAGTTGAAGGAAGACCTCTAATAATGTACCTAACATTATTAGAAGGATCAATGATGTGTGTGCTGGGCCAGCATGACGAGTCTGGTCGAAAAGAGTATGCAATATACTACCTAAGCAAAAAGTTTAACGACTGTGAACAACGTTATTCACTGCTCGAGAAAACTTGTTGTGCTTTAGCGTGGGCTGCTCGCCGACTAAGACAGTATATGTTGACTCACACTACCTTGTTGATCACAAAGATGGACCCTGTCAAGTACATATTTGAGAAGCCAACGCTTAACGAAAGGATTGCAAGATGGCAAATGATTCTGACAGAGTATGACATTCAGTACACATCTCAAAAGTCCATCAAGGGTAGTGTATTGTCTGACTATCTGGCTGAGTAACCCATTGAAGATTACCAGCCAATGAGATTTGACTTCCCTGATGAAGACATCATGTACCTAAAAGCAAAAGATCATGAAGAGCTTGTTCACACTGAAGGGCCTGACCCAGAAGAAGAATGGACAATGATGTTTGATCGGGCTGTCAATATGAATGGTCGTGGAGTTGGTGTAGTGCTCATTACACCTAAAGGAGTTCATATGTCTTTCTCGGTAAAACTCACCTTTGCATGCACTAATAACGAAGCTGAATACGAAGCTTGTATCATGGGTCTTAAGGAATCCATTGACCTCAGGATCAAGACATTAACTGTATTCGGAGATTCAACTTTGGTAATCAATCAGACCAACGGAAAATGGTACACCCACCAAGAGCATCTGATTCCATACCGTGACTACACGAGGAGATTATTGAATTTCTTCACAATAGTCAAACTTGAGTACATCCCTCGAGACAAAAATCAGTTCGCAGATGCTCTAGCTACCATTTCCTCCATGATCAAGGTTAAAACTGACAATTATGTGCCTCGGATTTCGGTATCCAGACTAGACCGACCAGCATACGTATTCTCCGTGGACATTGCTAAATATGACAAGCCATGGTTCCATGACATCAAGAGCTTCTTAGAGGATTAAACATACCCACCTGGGGCATCATCTAATGATAAGAAGACATTAAGAAGGCTAGCTGGTAGTTTCTTCCTTAATTCTGATGGTTCATTATACAAGCGAAACTTTGACATGGTTCTGCTCAGATGTGTTGACAAAAAAGAAGCAGACTTGCTGATGCACGAGGTTCATGAAGGATCTTTCGGTACCCATGCTGGAGGACATGCACTGGCTAAGAAATTATTAAGGTTAGGTTACTACTGGATCACAATGGATGCAGACTGTTGTGCCTATGCTAGAAAGTGCCACAAATGCCAGATCTATGCAGATAAAGTGCATGTGCCTCCAAATCCTTTGAACGTGATGTCTTCACCTTGGCCCTTTGCCATGTGGGGCATTGACATGATTGGAAAGATCGAACCGACTACTTCAAATGGCCACAAATTCATCCTAGTAGCCATTGATTACTTCACCAAATGGGTTGAAGCGGCTTCGTATGCAAACGTCACCAGGCAAGTGGTAGCCAGATTTCTATAAAGACACATCATCTGTCGATATGGAGTTCCCGAGCGACTCATTACTGACAATGGTTCCAATTTAAACAACAAAATGATGGCAGAACTGTGCCAGGACTTCAAAATCCAACATCACAACTCTTCTCCTTACAGGCCAAAGATGAATGGCGCTTTCGAGGCAGCTAACAAAAACATCAAGAAGATTGTGCAAAAGATGGTGGTTACTTACAAAGACTGGCATGAAATGCTACCATTTGCCTTTCATGGGTATCGAACCTCAATCAGAACATCTACTGGGGTAACACCTTATCAGCTTGTGTATGGTATGGAGGCAGTCCTACCTATTGAAGTTGAGTTACCCTCCTTACAAGTAATGATGGATGTAAAGCTGGACGAAGCAGAGTGGGTCCGGTCTCGGTACAATCAACTGAATCTGATCGAAGAAAAGAGATTAGCTGCTATCTGTCATGGGTAGTTATATCAGAAAAGGATGAAGAAAGCCTTCGATCAGAAAGTCAGGCTTCGGGAATACCAAGTGGGAGATCTTGTGCTGAAAAGACTTCTTCCTCCTCATACAGACCACGGGGGCAAGTGGACTCCAAATTACGATGGTCCATTCATAATAAAGAAGGTTTTCTCTAGTGGAGCACTGATGCTCACTACTATGGATGGTGAAGACTTCTTATCCCCTATGAATTCAGATGCAGTCAAAAAATACTTCGCATAAAATGACCCGCTGGACATAAAAATAGAATGTGAGTCCAGGAAAAAATAGGGCATCCCGGCGAGTCAAAATAGAATAAAAGACTCGGGAAGAAATAAGGGAAAATAAAAAATGTACACCCGCTGAGTTGAAAAGCCACATTGGATAGCTCAGGCAAAAATGGGTATTCCGGTGGATTGAAAACCCAAAAGGGCGATCCACGCAAAATCAGGGAATAAGCGAACAACTGCATTCTGAATTCGTCTGTATCACTCACGACACGGCAAGCTTCGAAAGGATAAAGCATCAGTCAGAATCAACCTTCTTTAGAAAGCAAGATGAGAAGAACGTCAAGGTCATACAGGTCATATCAAAGGAAGCTCACCGGAGCGTCGTCAACATTGCTAACACTGTTTACTTTTCTCAATTTATAGCAATCTCCTCATTCCAGGGGATTTGTTTCTTTGACTGTATTTTCCAATTCAGGGCACCCAGATTAATAAATTCAGAGTTTTCAATCACAACTTGTTTTGTACATTTCTGTTTCGTTTGCAAAATGTCCAATATTCATGATACAATACTTTCATAAAACAAATGAGCCTTTTTCAATAAATGTGTGCAGGAAATAAATTTACTTGCAGGAAAGCCTAACTCCTATGACGGAATCCGGTAAGGAATACCTCGGGAAACTTGTGTGTTTATTTTGTCTTAACAGGTTGCAGGTATTCGATGCACAACATGGGGCATATAAAGCATCGCATCCCCAGCAGGCTAGTTCCCGAAAGAGTAATATCTGAAATTCTTTTCCCAACGAAGATGCCAAAGCCTCCCCATCCCCAGCACAAGTCTATTCAACAGGAGCTTCCCCAGCCAGGATCGCCACCAGAGTGTCAGATCTCTCATCCTCAGCAAGGATAAAGGAACTGTCTCCCCACAGAAGTTTCCATTCTCTCCCCAGAAGAGCAATGCCTAGAACTCTTACACAACAAAGTGACGGAAGCTTCCTTCCCCCAGCTGATTTCTCCTTACGGATAGATCTACCAATGATCTATTTTCCCAAGCAGAGCTGTATCTCCTGACAGATCCAATGATGTCTTCCCCAGCCGGGACATCCTTCCAAGCAGATCAGTTAGAGATATTCAGTGGGATCAGAATCTCAGATCGGTTTCCCTTTTTTGCATAACCATAACATTTGTATCATATTCACCAAATAAGCATAGCATTCCGTCTAATACGGAGCATTATGGCAAAAATCAAACATTTGCATGATCACAAGTCAAGTTCGAGCCAGTCACCTGCAATTACCGTCAGTATTTCATCAGCAATTTATATAAAAACTCATATCCCCTGCAGATAAAAGCCAAAGCGTCCCCTTTGCACTCTCAAATACAGATACCTATACATGATCTTTTGACACTCGTCTGTTTCATACTTCCCCACAGGTCGCCCGAACACCTTCTGCAACCCAAATACTGGTTTATAACGCACTCTTTTTGACACCCGTCTGTGTCATCCTCTCCCCACAGAAAGACAAAGCATATCCTTTTCATTCTCAAGACAGATGTCTGTTTATACTTATACATACTTGGCTCGTCCGTGTCATACTTTCCCCAGCAGATCAAACACTCATCCGTGTCTTGCTCATACTTCACCAATAAAGCTATACTCGCTCGTACTTATACAGAAGCCTTTGAAACTCGTCCGTATCTTGTATATATAACACTCCTCACAGATTCGACACTTGTTCGTGTTCTTTATCAACCAGTTGGTACTCGTCCATATCATCATCTCTGAACACGCGTCAGCATTTTTTTCTACTGATACTCGTCCGTATCATGGTCCTAAGGATGCTCGTCCGCATATTTAATCTATACATTGCCAAACACTTATACCTTTTATCCCTAAGCGTAAGCACTCCTCCGTGTTTACCGTTCCCCAGTAAGTCACCAACAAAACAATTTTCTTCTATCTGACATTCGTCCTATGTCGTGATACTTTCGGCAGCCGTACCCTGCCAGGTGATCGTCTTTCACCTTTGGATGACCGTCCCTCATCCCTTTCCCCGGTAGAATCTCCATTATTGGAACCCTTCTATCCGACATTCGTCCTATGTCGTGATAAAGAGCAGTCTTCCCCTGCTAGGTGATCGTCCTTCACCTTTTGATGATCGTCCTTCATCATTTTATCTGATGGCCGTCCCCATCGTTGACCTTGTTATCCGACATTCGTCATATGTCGTGATAAACCCCGAGAGCAGTTGTACCCATCTAGGTGATCGTCCTTCACCTCTTGATGATCGTCCTTCATCATATTTATCCTATGGCCATCCCCATCGTAGACTTTTTCTATCCGACATTCGTCCTATGTCGTGATAAAGAGAAGTCGTCCCCTGCTAGGTGATCGTCCTTCGCCTTTGATGACCGTCCCTCATCATTATATCATTTATTCTTTAACCTGATGGTCGTCCCCATCGTTATTTACTTTACCTTGCAAACCTGATGGTCGTCCCCATCATTGCCTTTGCTCTAATCCCCAGAGAGTCTTGTTTCCTTACCTGATGGTCGTCCCCATCATGATCTCTTTATTTCCCCAGCTTGTCGGCCCTCCCCATCATTGCTTTGCTTATCGCTTTATACCCAGCAGTCGTTCTCTGCTCGATGGTTGTCCTCCATCGCCTTCATTTGATAATCATACTATACCATGTTTTACAATCTAAATCCCTTTTCTTATTCTATCCAGCGAGTGCAAATTTTGGACTGTCTTTGGTATTCAACCACAAGTTATCTTGTTTGTCTGTTAAGCCAAGCGCTTACATCCTGCACAGCTAACTCATGTTTGAATAGGGGCAGCTGTAAACACCCCAAATTTTCCCTCACTCATATCACACCATGGCTTGTGATCTTTCATTTTTGTTTTAACATAAGCATTACATCTCATATTGTATTTTTGCTTCACTGCATAAGTTCAAGTTCATCTGCATCTAGGGTTTGTGATCTGAGCAATCCAAGATTCTATCTGAGCCATCCCAAAGGCCTCAAGGCTTTCCAAGAGGGTCCATGTGTGTTCTACCATCATATTATATCCCTCAAAGTTCATATAAGTCAAGAGATCACAAGAACTGGCAAAGGCATGGAAGCAGAGCTAGGGTTTTCACTACACAGATGACCAAAATTAGGGTTTTGGTTTCAAAGGCCTTAACTCCAAATTTTTGGGCCATTCTTGTTTCTAATGTTCTTAAGATGTTATAAGGATCATGTGTACCAAGTTTGATGAATAAATTCATTGTGGAAGTCATCTGTTCACTAGGTAACTTCTTGAGCAAGTTAAGTCAAAATCAGGGCATCTGAGGCCCCCAATAATGGAACCAAAGGGGGTATTTTCATCAAATTGAAGTTCTCTGATCTTTATTTGATCTTAGAAGTGGTTGGAAATTCACAAGATTGAAGAATTTTGAGCCATTTGCAAACTTGCCAAAAATGGAAATGACTTGTAATGTAAACTTTCCATTTTGGGAAAGTTTTTCAACCTCCTCTTTCTCAACCAAAAATGCTTCAAATGAAAATTTATTGTTCATGAAAGTTGTAGATTAGGTCTTTCCCTTTTCAAAAAGTATAATAACATGTCTTGATTCATCCTAGAACTCAAGATATGGCCTTTCAAAGTTGGCAAAAATCCTAAAATTTCAAGTTTCATGTCAAAGAGGGATTTTGCAAATTGGCATATTCAAGCATTCTAATGACTTCAAATATGCACAAACACTTCACAATATGTCAAACAAACCTCAAAGGATCAGAATTGTGCATTGAACTTAGGGTTTCCATGACTTATGATCCAAGAAACTTGAAAGAGGGAATTTTGCAAAACATGTTATAACTCTTCATCCAAGCCATCCAGCATATCAAAACCAATTCCATGGCTCGCCACAAAGTCAGGTGAGGCCAGACACCCCAAGAAATCAGGCCTGCACCATGCCCATACCTCAAAGTACAAGATCTTGACTTTTTGAAACTTGGCCCATACCAATTGTAAACACCCCAAATTTGCCCTCACTAAGTTCACACCATGGCTTGTGATCTTTCATATTTGCATTAGTTCAATCATACCATTTCATATTGCATTTTTGCTCCACTGCATTAGTTCAAATTCATCTGCATCTAGGGTTTGTGATCCGAGCAATCCAAGATCCCTTTTTGAGCCACTCCAAAGGTCATCAATCATCTCCAGAGGGTCCATGTATGTTCAATCATCATATTTTATCCCCCAAAGATCAATAAAGTCAAAGAATCACAAGAACTAAGAAAGCATGGAAGTTGAGCTAGGGTTTCACTTCACAGATGGCCTGAAATTAGGGTTTTGGTTTCAGAGGCCATAACTCCAAATTTTTTGGTCATTCTTGTTTCTAATGGTCTCAATATGTTATAAGGATCATGATTACCGAGTTTGATGAAGAAATTCATTGTGGAAGTCATCTGTTCACTGGTTAACTTCTTGAGCAAGTCAGAGCAAAATCAGGGCATCTGAAGCCCCCACCAATGGAACCAATGTGGATTTTTCATCAAATTGAAGTTATATGATCTTTATTTGATCATTGAAGTGCTTGTAAGTTCACAAAATTGAAGAAAAGTGAGCTAAACCAAAAGTTGCCAAAAATGGAAATGACTTGTAATGTAAACTTTACATTTTGGGAAAGTTTTTCAACGTCCTCTTTCTCAACCAAAAATGCTTCAAATGAAAAATTGTTGGTCATGAAAGTTGTAGATTGGATCATTCCCTTTTCAAAAAGTACAAGAACAAGTCCTAATTCATTATGGAACTCAAGTTATGCCTTGTCAAAGTTGGCAAAAATCACATAATTTTCAAGAATGCACCAAAGGGGGATTTTTGCAAAACCACTTGTCAATTCATTTTGTTGCTTCAAACACACTTCTAATCATCATACCAATATAACACATTGTCTAAAACTCATAATTGCCCAAGGAATTTCAAGATTTCATGCATTGCCCATGAAGAAATCTCAAAGGGGCCAAACTTTCTCCAAATTGCAAAATACCCCATAACTTATTTCACACATGTTGAATTACCTCAAAATGAATTCCATGGACCTTCTTGATCCTTGCTGAACCATACATGCCCTTGTACCACCTCTGAACCAGCCCATACCTCAAGGACAAAAACTTTTGACTTTTTTGCAAGAAGCCCATACCAATAAAAATAGGGCACAACCACTCCACAGACCTATCACGACTTGATATGTGGACCAAATGCTGGTGATAGCACACAAGAACACAAGCTGAACCCTAAGATTGCTCAAGTTCGCAAAAACTCTCCCTCTTGCAAAAACCTTCGAATCTCATAACTCAGCCATCCATTCTTCAAACAAACACCACCATTCATTTCTAAATCACCCACTGATCATAAACCACCCACCAAAATAGCCAAGAACACACCACAAACAAAATACGATTTTCTGACCAGTGGAGTGCAAACTCACAAACCAGCCATTCTCAAGGTCTTCCAAGCCTCAAAGCATCTTCAGGGAGGTCATTGGAGTCATCTTGCACAGAAGAAGCAGTCAGAAAGCTCCAAACTAAGAAGCTCCATCTCAGGTAGCCTTTCGAATTAATTTTTCCAGAACTTCCATTTTATGTTCCATTAAGAAAAAGCATAATTCACTGATGATCCTGAACTTTGTATTTTTGAAAATGGTGGAGAGATGAGTATTTTCTAAGCTTCTGAAATTTTTGCCATTTTTGATGTTTCCTTCGAATCTTGAGTTTAACTGAAAAGAAATGAGGTTTGAGGGTGGATTTAGGTTCAGGGAAGTGGGAGGAGTGAATCTGGAGCTTTAGAGCTCCAGAAAGTACCTAGGGAAGAAGTTGAAAGTTTTCAGGTGAAGGGGTCACCGGAGAAGACGACCGGAGCTCTTCTCCGGTGACCTGAGAGTCATTAAGTGTAAATTAGGGTTAGGGTTTTGGTTTGAATTGGGACCCTTGGATCTGTCTCTCCCGCGCGTATTGTGTGGTCCAGATTAGGTCATTAGGATTAATCTGTGATTAAAAAATTAATTAATTAGGATTAGTAGGATTTGAATGCTGACCTTTAGATCACGCTCCATGTCTTCCCTCCATCTCCAGATTTGAATGTGAGCCACAGGATCAGTTGACCAACCCATTTACTTCATTTTTATTTCATTTTTCTTATTTATTTTGTACGAATTATTTAAAATAGTTAGAAAATCTCAAAAATATTTTTATTTTGCACTTTGATTCCAAATAATTTTCTTAACCCAAAAATATTTTTATTTTTATTTTTTGCATTAAAAAAGTATTTTTAAATCATTTAAATGTTTTATTTAATTAGTTAATTGATTTTAATTAATTAAAAATACATTTAAGTATTTAAAAATCACCAAAAAAATCAGAGAGCATTCTTAAACATTTAGGAACATTGTCATACCATCCACACAAATTTATTTTTGGTTTTGAATCATTTTTGACAATTTTCTTGAATTTAGGGTTCATAAAATTCATATTTTAGAACCCTAACTTCAAGAATTATTTTCTGCCTAACCAAGAGTGGTATGACAATGATTCTTTTTGCATTGATCTTCATTTGAAATGTATTTTCTAGAATAATTTTTTCATTAATTTCTTCTTCCTTTTTGAATTGATTGGCATTTTTTCCCTTTAGATACCTTAGAACCCTAGATAACTTAGAAAAATCATATCTTTCATTAGGTTATGAGTTAGGTCTCCTCCTTTGGGGCATGAATTCATATGGGGTTAAGGTTCTTTTGGTTGCAAATTTCAATTTTTTATCTTGTCATTTGCTTCTGTTTTTGAGTTTTGCATCTCATGTTGCATGACAACCCTAATTTCTCATCTTCCTTTGCATACATCTTGCATATGCTTGCATTCATGAACTTGCCATGACATTTTATGCATCCACATGACATACAAGACATCATAGGACACATTAGACTCATGCTTGATCATTTCCTCATCCATTTGCCATGTTATGGATTCATTACATTCCATGAACATTCATGAACTTTCATGCTTCATTTGCATTCCCATCACTTGTATGAACATTCATATCTCTTGACATGCTTTTATGTCATCTCTTAGCATCATTTTCATCATGAATATGCTTCTGGTTTTGTTTTGCATTTTGACATTCATTTCATTTTTCATTTCATTTCATTTCCTTATGCTAACTTTTCAGGTGGTAAGTACTTTGAGAAGTGAATTTGCCTTCACTTATCACAATCTCTTCTCATCTCTCTTATGCATTCATTGTTGCATTTTGCTTTTGCTTTAGAGTGAGCTTGCTCATTCATGTCCCTCTCTCACTTTCTTCCTTCAAGTAACTTATCTTCTTAAGTGAAGTAAGTTAGCTTGTTTCTTCTGCTTCTCCTCCTTCCATTTACTTCTTCCTTGGTGGCTTTCCTTGAAGATCTCTTGCAAGCCTCATAAACCCTAGGAGTACCCAAGCATGATAACAATTAGGGTTTGATTAGTCCCCTATTAATTTTACCTTTGTGTCATCTTTTGTGTCTTCTCTTCTCACCTCTCAATCAGGGACTAAACCTTTAAGGTTTTAAGGCTTTCTGATTAAGGTTATGCCTGCATCCTTCTCTTAGGACGGAGTGTATAACTTTAATCCTAAATGTTAAACCCTTAATGTGTTTAAATCCTTTAACCAATTCATCTAATAATCATTAATACATTAAGCTTGTAACTTGGGCCTTGCATTAGGGTTCTAATTCTTCCTTAATTGGTTAAGAAGGACTAACCCTAGTGTTAATGGGAAAGTCCTCCTCAAGTTGTCTTACACACCATAGAATCCACTTCTTAATCTTATCATTAACTAAAATACACTCTAATAAAGGCTTTGTTTTGTCATGAGGTTAATCCCTAATCATGGATTAAGTTGAGGAGCATTCCTCAGCTTAAATGTTCTCATCTATTATCCTTCTATTAGGATGGTGTAATGGGTCCATTAAATACTTAATTATGGCTTAATTTCATTACTTAACACTAAAAAAAACACCAAAAACATCTAAATAAATGCAAGTAGGTTAATGATCTTAATCCTACATCATGGTGATTAAGTGTGAGATGTTTACTTCATGCTTAAGGTATTCTCATTACCCCTAATTAGAGGGAAGATGTGATGAGTTTACTAACCCTTGGTTTAGGCTTAAGCTCATTAACTTATGACAAACTCCAAAAAGCAATAAAAGATTGAAAACATCAAAACAAACAATGATCGTCTCCTTCGGGATTCTCTTCTCACCTCATTCACTCACAAACGAGAACTTGCTTTTTCCGTCTAATGCAAGACAGTTTGCACCTGAGCCAGATAGGTCATACACTTGAGCATAGACAAGTAAGCAGTTCACAAGTCAATTCATCTTTCAGTCTCTTTGAGTCGAACTACGGTGTTCTGACTTCCTCATTGCACGAGAGGATACGTAGGCATAACTTAACTGTTATCGAACAAAAGTCTTTGTATATTCCCCCTCTTCCAGCATTATTCTTTAAGCCTCATTCCTGAGCATTTTCCACTTCACATCTCTTTTACACTGACACTTGCTTTCTTTTCCAGCTTTTGCACACAGACATCACTGACACTACCCCTTTAAACACAAACTTTCAAGCATGGATCCCGTCAAGTACGGCGGACAATCTGGGTGCTAATACCTTCCCAGGTTGTAACCAACCCCCTTTCTCAGTTTCTCTGGTTCGCGACCGTCTAATCCATTCTTTCCCAGGTCTATGCAGCATTACCTTTCCTTCGGGATAAAAATTCCTAGTTGACGAATCTTTTCATTTCATCTTCATGTTCTCTCCTTCGCCGACCGTTCGCGTCTGTACCCCGTCTGGCCCTGTGTCTTTTGGTGGGAGCGACAGCTTGGCGACTCTGCTGGGGAACCTTATACTGCAACCATGGCTTCTGGTTCTTTTTGTGGGTTCCTCCTAGCGCTTGTTTGATTTGTGTTTACGGGGGTGTTATGTGCTAATTGTGCTTGTTTATTTGCTTTATTTATTGCCTTATGTACAGTTTTATTTACTGCTTTCTTTACAGTTTTTTATACATCATACCGTCATTATCATTGCTGGATCTGGTTTCTGTTTTGGTGGGTGGGGTTTCACTGAGTGATTAAGGTCCTATACCTGGGACCTGAGTGACACCTAGGCTAGAGTGGCTTCATATTCTTTCCCATTCCATTTCGGTCTGGTGTGGGAATATGAAACACGGTTCAGACGTGGGTTTCTTCTTGAGAACTTTGTGCTACAGATTTCCTGTAGTGCTAGGGCTATCTGGGAAGCCTGCTAAGTATGGATGACCTTTATTTTGACCTTCAGAATCTGGGGAGAATTAGAGGAGGATCTTTTATGGTTATGGTAAACACTGTACCTCCGGGTTAGAAGTGTTTACACTTCTCATAACTGATCCAAGTCTGAGGATCCTTGTTCTAGAACATTACCTGTGAGGGGGTTGGGTTGTTTACAGGTTTTGTAGGAACCCTGGACCACATCATACCCAGTTACTAGTATTGTTTTAAGAATGCATCACTTTGGACATTTCTTGTGATTAGCCCTGGACATGTGACTCTTTATTTGAGTCCCCCACCCTGGTTACTGGATTTCTGAGCCTCCATCCGGACCTTTGAACATACATGGACCTTATACCAAGATAGATAATCAGATCCAACTCTTGATCACAAACCCTTGCATATCATTTGCATATATCATCATTGCATCATTTAACATTTGTTTATTTGTTTTTCAGGGTATCCCTCATATCATATTTGGTTTGGTTTTGACCCCTTCTACTTAGACCTCTGCTTCAGTTATCTTCTTCAGCATTTTCTTCAGCTTTCTCCTTCAGTCTGTCAGAGACTCACCTGCATCAGTCTGTCAGAGACTTATCTCCAGCATTCCAGTCTGTGATCTTCATTAGCATTTGTCTTCAGCTTCTTCATCAGTACTCATGGATATTCCAAGGAAAAGTAACATATCTTACCACTTTTTTGAGCCCATATTGACTGGTATCAGGCAGGTCCAGTCACTTATCACACCTTACCACATCCCATTGCTTAGAGAACTCTATGGGGGTATTTTGGACATGGTCATGGATCTTGATTCTTCTCAGAGGAGCATGATCCACACATGCTTGCAGTTTTATGACCCTCCACTCAGATGCTTCACCTTTCCTGATATCCAGATGGGACCACTACTGGAAGAGATTTCCTTGTTGATTGGAATGCCTATCAGGGGAGGGATCCCCTTCAACCCAGAGATGACTGCTCCCAGAAGTGAAGAGATAGCAAGGGAATTGCACTTGGAGCCTGCCCTTATTGAGCAAAATATGACAACAAAAGCTGGGATTCCTGGTTTACATCTGGACTTCTTAATTTCTCAGGCCATCCTGAAAGCTGCATTGGGAGAATGGAGGGAAGTCTGTGCACTTTTAGCCCTCAACATATATGGGGTTATATTGTTTACAGATGAGCCCAAATTTGTGAGTAAGAATGCCATCCACTTGTTTCTGCTGAGGAACCCAGTGCCTACATTGCTAGGAGATTTTTACTACTCCATCCATCAGAGAAATGAAAAGCAAAGGGGGAAGCTAGTTAGATGTTGTGCTCCCTTGTTCTACTCTTGGCTACTCAAACACTTGCCTAAATCAGATGCCTTCTTGAACCCCCATCAACAGAAGAATTGGGCTAAAAGATTCATTGCCTTAACATCAGACAATATCAGATGGTGCACCCAGAGCACCAAAGGCAAGGATATTATTACAAGTTGTAGGCAATACCCTAATGTGCCTCTGATAGGAGTAAAAGGTTGCATCAATTACAACCCTTTACTGTTTAAGAGACAATTGGGATACGACTTGGTTCACCCTCCCAGAGGACAGGATTTGGCTGAGACCCTATACTGTGAGATTCAATCTGGCTCTGCTGTTGTCAGGCAAGTTGCCTGGGCTTGGGACAACATTCAGACCAAAGGGACAGCCATCCTTGGAAGGTGTAACAATATTGCTTCAGCCCAGTACTTTGACTGGTCCCGTACTAGAGCTCAGATTACCAGGATGCCTTTCACCTTGGAAGACACACCTGGACCATCTACAGTACAGCCTGCAGCAACTGTTAGCATGGAGGAATTTGAAAAGCTGAAAGAGAGGAATAATCAGTTGTCTGAGGCCTTGAAGAAGACTCTTTGTGAAAGGAATGACGGTCACCTGGACATTGAGAGATTGGAAAGACTCAAGACTGAGCATCTTACCAAGATTGAAAGGACAGATGACTACATTAGGAAAGCAAGAGCAGGAGAGTTGGTTTTGAAGAATGCCTGCAATGAGGCCAAGATTCAGAAAGCTAGGGCTGAGCATTACCTGGAGGAAAGCCAGGCTAGGTGGATCAGGATCACCGAAGCCCATGCACAAGAAGACCAGAGGACTTAGGCCAAGATTGAGCAGCTGAAGGCCAACGAGAAGAAGCAGCATGAAGCTCTGTTGGCAGCTCAGAAGGAGATATCAGAATTGAAGCTCCGAGCGGGGTTAAAGAGATCAAAGGATCAGGACAGGCATAAGAAGCTGACTAATTCCATTGCTACATGGAACCTCCTCATTAGGACCATTACAGAGCACCCAGCTGGTCCGGTGACTGAGGCACTCCTGAAGGAAGTCAGGGAGGATGACTATGGATTGGATGTCTGATTCCTCTTTGCTTGTTTTTCTTTTCTTTTGATGTACTTTTTCTTTTGATTGTTGTATTTTTGACCCACCATGGGCATGTATTATATACAGACTATGTATTTCTATCATTTGTAATATATCAGTTTGTTTTATTTTTGGTGGGCTTTCTCTCGACATCATCAAGCATCTCCTCGAGGTCTGGAAAGGTCAAAACCAAGAACCAAACCGGATACCTTGGAAAATAAATAAGCAATTTGCATTGCATACTAACACTTTCTTTGTTTTGTAGGTTTTTTTTTATTATTTGTTTCTCACTTTGTTGTGGTTTCAGGAAACATTGCTCATCGCAGAGTGTTCCCTGTCAACCGCACGCACCGGTACCCAACGCGAAACAACCTTCCAGGCATTCAAATGGATCAGGTACAACAGGACCTGAATGAAGTAAGAAATCAAAGGGCAAACGAGAGGGTCGAAATG
This sequence comes from Lathyrus aphaca, assembly GCA_963966055.1. NCBI lineage: Eukaryota > Viridiplantae > Streptophyta > Magnoliopsida > Fabales > Fabaceae > Lathyrus > Lathyrus aphaca. Next base: position 409,679,848 of record OZ014524.1, on the reverse strand, counting down.
AGAAACCAAATGAGCCCATTTATGGCTGTGATGGCTAGCTTAGCTCAGAGCCAGGAAAGGCTGAGAGAGCTGGTGGAAAGACAGACACCTGAAGAGCCCCACCTTGGAACAGGGGAACCAACAATAATGAACGAGGACAGCCTCGTATCGACCCACCAGAGTTTGGGCCCCATTTGACCCAGATGTTAATGGCACAAGGAATGTTCAAGGTAATACTGCTGGGGGAAGAATCCTGCAGGAGGACCCCCAAGAAGAACAATTCACAATTATTGGGGCTGGAGATGAGGTGTATGTTAGAAGGCTGGATGAGATTGCTGAAAAGCTGAGGTCTTTGGAATCCCAGAATTCTTTAGGCTTTGACGTAATGGATATGGGGCTGGTTGACGGGGTGAGAATTCCCCACAAATTCAAACCCCCTTGCTTTGAGAAATATAATGGTACCTCTTGCCCGTGTACTCATCTGCAATCCTTCTTAGGAAGACTCAAGGCTTATACCATGGACGAGAAGTTATGGATGTTCTATTTTGAGGACAGCCTAACTGGAGCATCAAGAGAATGGTATTCGCATCTGACAAGAGCCACTATTAGATGTTGGACAGACTTGGCCGAAGCCTTCATCCGGCAATACCAGTACAACCTAGACGTGGCCCCCAATAGAACTCTTCTAATGGGCATGTCTCAGTCTTCAAAAGAAAGCTTTCGGGATTATGCTCAGAGGTGGAGACAGCTTGTTGTTGCTGTCCAACCACCCATGTCTGAAAGAGAAATGGCTGACATGTTTATGAACACCTTGCAGGGAACTTATATTGATATACTTGCTGCTTTCTCTTCCACTAGTTTTGCCGATGTAGTTATAGCTGGTGAGAGAATTAAAAGTCTTTTGAAGATTGGAAAAATCTCTGACAATGGTGCAAGTTCCTCCAACAACCCCAGAAAACCTTTTTCAGGACCCCGAAGGGTGTAACACCCCAAATTTGCCCTCTTCATTTTAAGCATCATATCACATCATATTCATCATGAACATATCATTTTCTTAGCATCCTAGCATGGAAAGATGAGGCATAACATTCTCCATGACCTAGCATTAGGCATATGATCATCTGTGGAGGTTCTTGAAGCATCACAAGCTATGACAAGGGGCTCAATGGATTTGTATAAGTCCTATTAGGGGTCTACATTGCAATTACAAGTTCAAGTTCATTTGCAAGAGCTCAGAAGTTTGGATGATCATCAGAGATTCCAGGATAGGGCAAAGCTCCTAAGCATTGGTCCTAAACTAGGGTTTGAGATTCAAGCATCAAAACTTCACAACTTTGGCCATTTCATTTAGGAAAAGTCTTTTATATGTCAATAGGATCATAGGTACCAATTTTCATGAGAAAATTCCTTGAGGAAGTCAAGAAATTCTTCAGTTGCTTGCAGATGAAGTAATTGGTCAATTGTGCCTTTAAAAAGTCAACTGTGTGATTTCAAGGGGTCCAACCCAATTTTTCTAGCCAAGGGATGTCCTTACAATGTTATAAGAGGTTTGGGATGTTCAAAGATCAAGAATTATGAAGATTTGAGGGTTTTTGCAAAATTGGAGCAAAGTTGGTTTTAAGAAAATTCCATTTTTGGCAACTTTTGCCCTAAAATTCAAGTGAGCTTAACATGATCAAAAATTTTTCAAATGAACCAAAGTCAAACATAAAAGTTGGACTATAGGCCCCTCGAAAATTTGCTTCAAATTAGGGCAAATGCAAAATTTCATGCATGCACCAAAGGCCAATTGTCATGAAACTTCATTTTAAGGCTTGGAATGGATCAAGTTTGTTTACAAAGTTAAAATACAAGGCAAATGGCACACGTTTCTCCAAAGAAATTCATAATTTCGTGCCAAACAAGAAAGTTGCTTCATAAGTGGATTTTTTGCATATTCATGAAAAGAGTGTGACTCCTTTAATTTAAGGGCCAGGATTTGTTAGATTATGATTAATGGATTAGATTAGAGTGCACATGGGGCTGAAGGCCAAGGAAAGCATGAGCATTGCATGCTCTCACACCAAACTTGCAAGAATTGCAAAATCACAAATTCTCCTCATTCCCACGTGCAAACTTTTTCATTTTTTCAGCATTGGTTCATGAGGTGGTATATAACAAGCTAGGGTTTTAGAATCCCTCAACTCTCTCTCATTCTCTCATTTCAAAGTTTGTGCACAACTTGCAATTTCTCCAAAATCTCTTCATACACTTGCTCAATCAAAAAACCAGTTGTAGATCCTTGATCAGTGCAAGCTTAGGATCACAAATATCACCATTATTCAAGCTTTCTCTCAAGATCAACAACCTTGCCATTTCAGGGCAGGTGCTTGCAAAGCTCAAGATCCAGCCATCTTCAAGGCTTTAGGTGCATTTATTTTGCATCTAGAGTTAATTTGGAGTGATTTTCATCCATCATCTGGTCTTCTAGCACATTTTTTCAAGATTTGCAACTCAGGTAAGCTTCTGATTCTTCACATCTGGAAATGAAAATGTTGGTGTGTTTATTGATCCTTGATGTTCACTGATTATTCTGCAAGTCTTGGTTTCTAATTTGGTGCATAAATGAGTTTGTATTTTGAGTTTCAAGTTTCATAGACAAAACTGTTTCTCTTCGATCCAAGAGATCCATTAATCTATTGCACTTTTCATGCCCATTTTTGAAATCAGCGTGCCTCATTTAGTCAATCTGGAGGTCCTGATTAATTTTCATTGTGTTTTGCTCATCTGGTGTGATTTCCGGTGTCGGAGCCCTAGCTCTGGTCACCGGAATCTGGAAAATGTTTGAATTAGGGTTTTAAGGTTGAAGATGAACTCTGGCCCTTGGATCTTCCCCTTTGCGCGTCCAGATCTTGACACATCACCATAAAACACTGTCTCTCTCTCACGTGAACTTCAGTTGTGTTTTAATTCTCCATGTTTCTCTCCACACCACAACAAGCGTGTGTCCTCACCTTTCAGCCAACACTTCTGCCACGTCAATTAATGAGGCTATCAACCAGACGCGTTAGATCAATCTCCTGGCTCCTTGTTTTTCCAGTTTATTTTCATAAATTTCCACCATATGTTTAATATACCAGCACACCCAATGGGCCTCAGCTTGCTTTTCGCACCCCACAGCCATTAAGCCCAATTCATTTACACTATATATCCCTGCTATTCTCACCCCCAGCCCAATTCTCCCATTTTAATTTCTTTTCTTTATTTTATTATTTCCATTTTGCTTTCTAATTTTTAAAAATACCTCTAAGTGTCAAAAAATTCCAAAATAATTCTTGAATGTCCAATTGAGTTTTCTTTAATTTTCTATATTTTTATTTTCCATTTATTCCTATTATCCACGTGTACAAGAATTTTCTATTTTAATTAATTCCTTTTAAATCCTTTTTTAGTACCCTGCCTTGTCCAATTTCCATAGAGTTCATTATTTTGAGTTTTGTGTTGATTCTTTTTGCTCTGGATTCCTAAGATGATTTACTTCATGTGTGATTTTTCCCCTGATTTTTAGAAATTTGTTCATTGGGTCTTGGTCCTTTGACTTGTGAAGGAAGTTTGTAACCCTAATTCATGTTTTTGCCTTCTCTTGACCTATCTAGCTCCTGAATTTATCCCAATCCGTTTGGCTCATTTTTATATCATGTTTGAGGATCATTTGTCTTAAGTTGTGAAATTTTTAGATGCATTGTTGATTTAATGTGAATTTTTGTTCTTGCCTTGTCCCATTTTGCTTCTTTGTGATCATTAGGTCTCTTATTAGCCTAGAAGGGCACTTGTGCCAACTTCTTCTTCTCATTTGGGGTCTCTTTGGGGTATGGGTTCCATTCTGGTCTTGACTTAGGGTTTGTGTCTTAGAAATTTTTGTGTTTGGCTTATAATTTGAGTTCATCTTTTCTTATGTGCTTTCACTTCATCTCTCTACTTCTTTCACTTCATAATGTGATTGTTTGACCTTGTGTGTATTTTCTCTTCATCTCCCTTGCTTCTAAAGCTTTTCTTCAACTTGTTTTGGTTCTGGTTGTGTGCCTTGAGTCCATGTTTGTGCATTTTTGCTTTGCATCTCATTAAGTTTACATTTGTTTTGTCATGTGTTCCATGTTGCATCATGTTGTCTTGCATGCTTCATTCCTTATTCTTTTGGCTTGCATATCCATTGTGCATTTTGTAGCGGTAAAATCGTGAGTGTAAGCTATTGATTAACTTAACTCGATTAACACAGAGTCGCCACCGCGCTTTTCTTTATTTCCGAATGGAAAAAGGTAAAAGAACGAATAAAACCTAGGATTCTAAAAGCAAAGGCTAAAGGAAATAAACAGAGATTGGGTAAGGGGATTGGTTATGAACCGGGAAGGTTTTAGGCACCCGACTCATCCGTAGTACTCCACGGGAGCCCTTTGAAATACTTATTGCTTTTGGTCTGAAATTGGTTTGTTTAAAATGATGGAAGAGATGAGGAGAAGAATATTTTTTTAATGATTTTGTGTTTGATAAGGTTTTAAAGCCTTATGCCTACGTACCCACAAAGTGCAATGCGAGATCAAAACCTCGTAGTTCGTGGTACAAAGTTTGAAAAGAATAAGTGGGTTGAGTTGATTTTAAGATGTAAAGATAAGTCGTCATCCCTTAGCGAATAATTCCGCTAAAAGGGATGAATCATATCTAAACATGTGGAAAAGAAGAAAGGTGCACAAGGCACAAAAACAATTGAATGGATTTGTATTTTTTAAAGTATGTACAAAAATGGTTTTAATATATTTACATGAATTAATATTTGGTTAAGAAAATAAAAGGAAGAGATTAAAAATCGCTTGACCTAAGTCAAGGTTTGTTTATGAAAATGTTTGAAGTTTTGAAAACAAGAAGGTTTTGAAATAGGAAGAAGTTTTGAAAATTAAAGAATGGGGAGGAGATGAAGAGACTAGTCCTAATGCTTGAATTAAAAGCTAAGGAAAGAAATTACCAAACCAATATGCACAAATCTTCAAAATTCGGACTTCCATCTTCAAAAGTTAATGACATCATTTGAGGCCAAGATTTCTAACCACTCCAACTTGAGCAAAGGGAATCCTAGAAGGTCTAAGTCCAATCTCCAAAAGTTCGGGATAGTAACCATAAGTCCAAAGTTAGAAGTCACAAGTTTTTTAAGAGTTTAATCCTTTATTAAGTATTTTGATGTCCAAATGGACAAAATAAAAACAAGCACAATATGAATATTAACAAACACAATATGAATATAAACAATGATATATGATATAATATGGCAAAATATAATAAGGAGATAAGGGAGCAAGAGATTTAAAATAAAAGGATAAGGTGCAAGAGATTAAATTTAAACAATTATATTCACATTATTATATTATATACAATATAAGGTGGTATGATGAACTTAATCAAGCACAACCACAACAATGAAAATAAAATTGAGGCAACCGGATCCAAGTGGATCTTTAATCGAATCGGGACAACTTTAGGTCTATGTTAAGCAATCGCCGAGTAATTTACGGAGTAATTACCCTACAAATGAGGCCGGCCACCACTAATTAAAGTGGAAAATATTCGTGTTAATACATGTTAGAGAAACGATATAATGGACCGTTCTCCGAAAACATGCCACACTAAAAGAAAAAGGAAGGTCTAATCTTAATCGAGATTATCGTTGAGTTTTCTCGAAAAGCAACCTATCACGATCTCAAAGTATGAAGAATGATCCAAATGATCATTCATCCATAGATTTGAAATAATGAAGATTAAGCTTAATCGGAAATCAACAATCCCGAATCGGAAGATTGTCATCGACCAAAATTAAAAGGAGATGAAGAATAGTGGATCCAAAATAGATCCAATAAAAGAAATCAAAACATTTTTTAAAAATCATTTTCTAAACTCTTTCAAAAAAAACTTCCTAAGAAATTCCTTTCTAAATATCTTCTTAAAATGATTTATAAAATATTTCCTAAATTGTTTTCCCTAAGAAAACATTTCTACTAATCCTTTTACCTCAATATATTTTTAAAATCCAAATCTAAATAATATAAATCTAACTAATATAAAAAAGAGAAATTAAAAAAAATAAAAGAGGGGGAGGGGGTATGAAGATCCGCGGGCAGGTGGTGGGAATAAACAATGGCCTTAGGCCCAAAATCTTTTCACATTACTCTTAATTCTCTTTTTTAAAAGAAACCACAAATTAATAAAAATAAAAAAATAAAGAAAGGAAAAAACAGAAAGCAAAACGTGCTTCCTCTTCTTCTCCTTTGCGAAGCTAGGGTGAAACAGGGCAATGGTGAAAAACGGCAAACGTCAACAAATTCGCGGCGGCACAGGAGAAATCAAACAACACAAGCACTGAACAAGATCTCACATCCTCACCTTCTCAAGGCAAAACGGAACAGAGCTCCTTCTTCGCTCAAGCAAGCTCTCGGATCTCTCTCTCTCTCAATCGCAAATTCTCACTTCTTCTCTCTTCTCCTTCCCTTTTCAAATTCGGATTCGATTAGGTTTTGAAAGCAATTTGGGAATAGAGGGTTTCGGATTGGGGGATTAGTTTGGCAGAGGTTTTCTGGCTTTTGAAGCTTGACTTTGGAGAAGAAATGAGGGTTTTATTTATAGAAGAATTTAGGTGGAGAAGGTTGCCGTTTTGAGTGTGTTTCGGAATCGTTTTGGAAAGGTGAGGAGGAATGCGTGTTCTCAATTTTCGTTTTCGTTTTCACTGCGTTTTGAATATGATACAGCTTGCGTTTTGATTATTGCTGGCTTGCGTTTTGATTCTGTGCGTTTCAGGTGTTTTTCAAGTGTGATGTGAAGTATCAGCTTGCGGCTTGTTGTGTTAAGTGGCTGCGGCACAAAGCTGAGGAAAGCTTGAGGTGTTTGTGGGCTAGCTGGTTTAGTGAGCGTGCAGTTTGTTTGTGCCGGCTGGGAGCGAAGTTGCGGCTGTGGATTAGGCTTGGAGTTGAGGTGAAGGCTTACGGTTTTGCCTTGGGCTGGCTTGGCAAAGAGTGTGTTTGCTTGTTGATTTTGTGTGTACGGAAAATGCTTGGCAAGGCAAAAGGCTTGAAGCCATGGATTGGTAGGCTAGCTTGGAAAAATTGGAAGGAATGGATGGGCCAAAGATGGGCTTTTGTGGAACAAATATTAAAAAAAAAAATAATAATGGAAATAGAAAAACATAAAAAATGATATTATAAAAGAAATGATTTTTGGATAAAAATATGAAATAAAAAAAAACTTTTGATGTGATATTATAATTGGGATATGGATGTGGAGTATGAATCGAAAAATGGATTATAAATGAATAGAAATGAAAAGAGTGGATAATTGGATATTTGTGAAAAAAAATGGAAAAACGAAATATGAATTATAAAATGGTTATTGGATACTTTTTTTGTGAAATGGATATGGATCGAAAAAAATGAAAGTAACGGGAATTAGGAAGGTGGATTAAAAATGGATAAATGGATATGAGTTGACGATTCAGCCAAAAAATCGGATCTCAATTATTCTTGCACAAGCCACTAAACACAGTCATTCCTTAACCCCTGAATAAACTCGCAACTCAAACCATAATCACTGAGATCGTCTGAAAATTGCCCAGATAATTCGAAACCGAACTGAGGAAGATAAATCCTCAGATGAATCACTGATGAACTGAAGAACCGATGAATTGATAAACACTGAAGATTCAATCCAAACTTCGCACAAAACAATGCCTGATAACTGATGAACAAACCAAACTTTGCACCGAAAACAACTGTCACACAACTCAACCTGTACTTTGAAACACATTGCCTGATGAATGAATTACTGACACACACAACTGACAGTCAACACAATCTTTTAATAGTTTGACCAGATTAGGTCAAACATCCATCTGAAAACGAATCGTGACTGAACAAACGCATCTGAATGAAATTATTGTCTCGTCTTTGCAAACCTGCAACACAGAGAAGAAGAAGAAGAACACTGCAACATATTTTTTTTTTGTATTTTGGTTAATAAGTCAGTAAATATAAACAAATATAAAACAGTAAAAATAATGGTGATCCCCTGCGAAGCATAGACCCGATCTGAGGAGAAACTCGGAACCTGTGCGATCTTGTTTGATATGCAAAATGCAGATGATATGCGAAACAATCTTAGGGCAAAAATTAGGGTGTTACAGCTGCCCCTATTTAAGTTTCTTCAATCCGGAGATATGAAGATTGACATCTTCGTCTCTACAAGATGGGAGAGACTTAAATACAGAAAACCCAATTTTTGTCCTAAGAGAAAAATGATATGATATAAATATGATATGCAAACCCAAGATCTCCGTGAGGAAAATAATGACCACTAGAAAAAAGCAAAAGCTTGGGGACACAGAAGAAAATCCCGCTGGGGAAACAACAGACAAACAAAGAGTTACCAGGAAAATAAATCACTGGATAACAGACTCCACTTGGGAGAAAGATATGAAATAAACAAGAACAACCTTCAACCAGGGAAATAAACACCCTGCCAGGAATATCAATCGAACAAAGTATTCGAATCAAAAAATGGAGAAATACTGAGTTGGATAAGAAATCATCAACTACCTGATTTACTGGGTAGGAAATACAACAGACTCGACTATCAATTTACTGGATAGGAGCAAAATTCGGAGGGACAACCTCAATTACCTTTTTACTGGGCAAGAAACTCTCAACTACCTGATTTACTGGGCAGGAGTGAACAGATAACTCGACTATCGATTTACTGGATAGGAGATATAAAAGGACTCGACTATCGATTTACTAGATAGGAGTATGATCAACTACCTGATTTACTGGGTAGGAACTCAATCAAATGGAAACAGTTTCTATTACCTTTTTACTGGGTAAGAAGAGGAAATATCGGCTACCGGATTTACTGGGTAGAAACTCAATCAAGTTACCTTTTTACTGGGTAAGATGAAAATATCTGATTACATTACCTTTTTACTGGGTAAGAAAATAACTTGACTACCGGATTTACTGGGTAGAACAAATTCTCGACTACCTGATTTACTGGGTAGGAGCTAAATCAAAGAATAACAAACTCTATTACCTTTTTATTGGGTAAGAAGGACAAAATCTCGACTACCGGGTTTACTGGGTAGGAGCACAAGTAAAAGGACTTGATCAATTTGGTAATATTACCCACTATCTATTTACTGATAGCTAAATTCCAGAGCAATATACTCAAGCTGGAGAAAATGTTGCCCACTATCAAACAGTGATAGCTTAAATTCAAAGCAAAACAGAGGACCAAAGTTCAATCCAAGAACAAATTGGAGAGAAACAGTCAAACAAGACTCATCCCAAGGAGGAAATATCTCAACTGGGGAAAATCCATCCAGATAATAAACTGGGGAGGAAACTAAATCAACATCATCCACGAGAAACAAACTCAGTGGGGAATTAGAAAGGATTAACTCTTTCTTCTTAGTGGTCGACACTCTAAACTTGAGAGGAATACGACACACACACTCTGTGGGGAAAAACCACACCAAAGAGCAGATAACAATAATAAACGCAAGAATGCAAGCAAACAATGCTATGCTTATGCGTATGAATATGCTTATGAATATGCTGACACAACAGACATAAAAATAAGAAACAGGTGACATGAACACCACAACAACCGGATACTCGGCTAATCCCAAGGCAACAAGGCAGGGAAACATGCTTGAAATTCAATCTTGAAATCTGCAGGGGAATATCATAAGCCATCAAAGGAATAAGATCCTACTACAAGGCTCGAATCATGATAAAACAGCATCCGCTAGGAATATCATTCTGCTGAGGAAAGGTAATAATCTGCTGAGGATGGAAATAATCTTGGTAAAAATCAAACTTCACAAAGAATAACTGTCATACAACTCCTGCTTCGCCGGGGATAGAGTGCCAGACTTGCTAAAAATCACATAGGAACCTGCTGGAAATCAACACATGCAGACCTACTGGGGATCCATATAGGGATATCAGAAGTTAACATCATAGCCAAAGTACAGTTACGAAGGATTTTAAATCAATACCCAACATCGGGTAAAAGAAAACCTCTAAAACTGACTGCTATATCAATACTTTTATAATCAAGGATGCAAAACATCAAATTGAGGAACATGAGCTCAGCTGGGGATTCACAATACTTCTCAATTCGAAGATAACATGCTGAGGAAAAGATCAACACTCAGCTAGGGATTCATAAGAACATCCCTTCCAACAACTTTTCTGGGGAATACATACAATCTCCATTCAACATCATGGTTGGGGAATAAAACATCATTAACATCAATCTGTCAAGACTATCCAGGAACAACCGAATCAAACCCTGCTTTGGGAGAGACGAGTTACACACATCCAGACTTTACCATTCTTGGAATCTACTGTTAATATCCTTTCTTTGTTCATATATCAAAAGAAAAATGTTTTTAAAATCTTCAAAAAAATTAAATTTATTAAATTTGTTTCAAAAATCATCATCAACAATAAATTGAAATTCTGTAAATAGAAACAATATAAAGCAAACAATTGGATAAAGGCTCAAATTCATTGATAGAATGGTGGTCAGCAAATGGCATGACTCCATGGATCATTACAAGTTTGAAAAATGGTAAATACATGGAAAAGGGCTACATTGAGATACAATGATCACTATTCTCCCTATCAACTTTGAACTCCACTGTGTCCGAAACTTCAGTCAAGGATGAGTGAATAAGAATCTTTGATGAATAATTCTTCTGAGGAACAAGAATCTGAAATCCTCGATTGCTACAAGTGATTCAGTCTGTCGATGCAGTTACTTGCCATGATCCCTAACTTTTGCCTAGATTGCCCTTTCGGGTTTTCAATCTACCGGGATAATTATTTCTGTTTTTGTCTCTAATTTTTGCCTGGACCGCCCTTTCGGGTTTTCAATCCACCGAGACGCTCATTTTTGCTTAAGCCGCCCTTTCGGGTTTTCAACTTAGCGAGCTGTTCTTTTATTTTTTTAGGCGAAGTATTTCTTGACTGCATCCGCATTCACAGGACGAGTGATCTCCTCACCATCCATAGTTGCAAGAATTAATGAACCGCCAGAGAAGGCTTTCTTAACAACATATGGTCCATCATAGTTCAGAGTCCACTTGCCCCGAGAATCTTTAAGGAAAGACTGAATCTTTTTGAGCACGAGGTCGCCTTCTCTGAATACACGAGGTTTGACCTTCTTATCAAAAGCTTTCTTCATCCTTTGCTGGTACAACCGACCATGACATAAAGCTTTAATTCTCTTTTCTTCAATCAAATTCAACTGGTCAAACCTACTTTGACACCATTCAGCCTCAGTCAACTCAGCTTCCATCAGAACTCTCATTGATGGGATCTCAACTTCGACGGGGAGCACTGCTTCCATACCATAAACAAGTGAGAAAGGGGTTGCCCCTGTTGAAGTGCGGACAGATGTACGATACCCATGCAAAGCAAAAGGGAGCATCTCATGCCAGTCCTTGTATGTCACAACCATCTTCTGAATGATCTTCTTAATATTCTTATTCGCAGCTTCAACAGCCCCATTCATCTTCGGTCTATAAGGAGAGGAATTATGGTGTTGAATCTTGAAATCTTCACAAAGCTCTTTCATCATCTTATTATTCAAGTTCGAACCATTATCAGTAATGATTCTATTCGGAACACCATATCTGCAGATGAGATTATTCTTGATAAACCGAACCACGACTTGTCTAGTCACATTAACATACGATGCCGCTTCCACCCACTTGGTGAAGTAGTCAATTGCCACAAGAATAAAACGATGTCCATTCGAAGCCTTAGGTTCAATCATGCCAATCATATCAATTCCCCACATGGAGAAAGGCCATGGGGAAGAAATCACATTGAGATAAGCTGGTGGCACATGAATCTTATCAGCATACACCTGACACTTATGGCACTTTTTCACATATTTGCAACAATCTGATTCCATTGTCAGCCAATAGTAACCTGCTCTTAACATCTTTTTAGCCATTGCATGCCCATTGGCATGAGTTCCAAAAGATCCTTCATGAATTTCTTTCATCAACATGTCTGCTTCGTGTCTATCCACGCATCTGAGCAAGACCATGTCAAAATTTCTCTTGTAAAGCACATTTCCATTCAGGAAGAAATTGCCTGCCAATCTCCTCAAAGTCCTCTTATCTTTATCAGATGCCCCAAGCGGGTATTCATGACTCTGGAGAAAACATTTAATATCGTGATACCAAGGCTTTTCATCATGGACTTCCTCAACCGCAAACACATGAGCTGGTCTTTCAAGTCGATTCACACTAATCATGGGAACATCATTCCACTGGTGCACTTTTATCATGGAAGCTATGGTTGCTAAAGCATCAGCCATTTGATTCTCATCACGAGGAATGTAATGGAACTCAACTTTAGTGAAGAAAGTTGATATCTTCCTGGCGTAATCTCTATAGGGGATTAAGTGAGGTTGATGAGTTACCCACGTGCCCTGAATCTGATTAATCACCAAGGCAGAATCTCCATATACATCAAGATGTTTAATCCTCAGATCAACAGCTTCTTCAAGACCCATAATGCATGCTTCATACTCAGCTTCATTGTTGGTACAAGGAAAAGTCAATCTTGCGGCAAAAGGAATATGTGAACCATCGGGAGTAATGATCATTGCCCCAATTCCTCTTCCACGTGCATTCACAGCACCATCAAAAATTAAACCCCATCGAGATCCAGGCTCCGGCCCTTCCTCAATCAAAGGTTCATCATTATCTTTCACTTTCAAAAACATCACATCTTCATCTGGAAAGTCAAACTTGACAGGTTGGTAATCATCAATCGGTTGATGTGCCAAATAGTCAGCCAAGATACTACTTCTTATAGATTTTTGAGTTCGGTACTCGATATCATATTCTGATAACAACATTTGCCAACGAGCAATCCTCCCAGTCAAAGCAGGCTTTTCAAAGATATACTTGATTGGATCCATTTTAGATATCAACCAAGTCGTATGATTCAGCATATACTGGCGAAGACGCTTTGCAGCCCAAGCTAAGGCGCAACAAGTTTTTTCAAGTATTGAATACCGAGACTCACAATCAGTGAATTTCTTACTCAAGTAGTAAATTGCATGTTCTTTTCTTCCAGTTTCATCTTGCTGACCAAGCACACAACCCATGGAATCTTCCAACACAGTTAAGTACATGATCAACGGTCTACCTTCCACCGGAGGAGACAAAATAGGAGGTTCAAGCAGATATTCTTTAATACTTTCAAATGCTTTCTGACAATCATCTGTCCAGACACAACCTTTGTCTTTCCGAAGCAACTTGAAAATCGGAGCACATGTGGCAGTCATGTGAGAGATAAACCTCGAGATATAATTCAATCGGCCCAAGAATCCTCTGACTTGCTTTTCGGTTCTTGGAGCAGGCATTTCCTGAATAGCTTTCACTTTATCAGGATCAACTTCAATGCCTCTTTGGCTAACAATGAAACCTAGCAACTTTCCAGAACGTACACCAAATGTGCACTTGTTCGGATTCAGACGAAGCTTATATTTCCTCAACCTCTGAAATAACTTCAGCAGATGCTCAACATGATCCTCTTCAGTCTTCGACTTGGCGATCATATCATCAACATATACTTCGATTTCTTTGTGCATCATATCATGGAAAAGTGTAGTCATAGCTCTTTGATACGTCACACCAGCATTCCTCAATCCAAAAGGCATCACTCTGTAACAGAATGTTCCCCATGGTGTAATAAATGTGGTCTTTTCCATATCCTCAGGTGCCATCTTTATTTGATTGTAACCGGAAAATCCGTCCATAAAAGAGAACACATCAAACTTAGCCGTATTATCTACCAACATATCAATGTGTGGCAATGGAAAATCATCTTTCGGACTAGCTTTGTTCAAATCTCTGTAATCTACGCACATTCGGACTTTTCCGTCTTTCTTCGGAACTGGAACAATATTGGCCACCCATTCAGGATAAATTGACGTCACAAGGAAACCTGCATCAATCTGCTTTTGAACCTCCTCTTTGATTTTTAATGCCATGTCTGGATGAGTTCTTCTGAGCTTCTGCTTTACAGGTGGACATTCAGGCTTCAACGGCAATCTATGCTCCACAATATTAGTATCAAGACCTGGCATGTCTTGATAAGACCAAGCAAATACATCAACATATTCTCTGAGAAGCTCTATAATCCTCTTCTTAACATCAGGATCAAGCAATGCTCCAACTTTGACTTCTTTCTTTTCATCTTCAGAACCCAAGTTGACCATCTCTATAGACTCTCCATGAGGCTGAATAATCTTCTCCTCGTGCTCAAGCAACCGAGAAATTTCATCTGGAATCTCTTCATCATCCTCTTCCTCAGCTTCAAACACAGGGAATTCAAAGTTGGTAGAGGGCATAGGATCATTGTTTTCAATGGGTTTATCAATCAATCCGCACAATGATTTTATTTTTATTTTAGAATATGAACAAGAGTGCAAACAATATGCAGATACACAATTATTATATTTTTTGGTTTTTTATGTTACCATTTTTCAGAATAAAGCAAAAATAAAAAAAACACATATGGAAATAACAAAATAACATTTTATTGATGATGATCAAATTTGAAACAAAGCCCGACAAACATCACTTTCACCTTGGGCAGAGTGAAAGGATTTTTTGAAAGAAAATAAAAACAATTACTTTGAAGAATGAACGATAAAAGGAACATCAACAGCGATCCAGTTCTGGCAAATCTTTCCATGTGTAACAAAGTCTTGCATTTCTTCGTCTTCATCATCACTATCAATGATGGCAGCAGCAGAATGGTAGTTGATAAATCCAGCGCTTCGGAAGCCTTCTTGAATAGTCTTGGGATCTTTAATAACTGCACCAGGTGCAAAGCCGATACCAAAACCTTCCTTGTTGTCGACAGCATCAATAATTCGCCCCCAACCATCAGACTGACCAGCTTCAATCACTCGCAAAGCATCTTTGAAAGAAGACATGGGCATGGAATTCTTCTTAACAACACTATTCACAACAGAAAGAGCTTGAAACGACGTTCCCACCTCTTCCTCGGCATCAATATAAGAGAAAGAAGACAGATTACTCACAAGCATCGCCCTCTCACCTTCAATGGTCACTAATTTACCTTCTCTTACAAACTTCAGCTTCTGATGAAGAGTGGATGTTACAGCTCCTGCCTCGTGGATCCACGGTCTTCCGAGGAGATAACTATATGCGGGACGTATATCCATTACTTGGAAAGTAATCTTGAATATAAACGGTCCAATAAGAATAGGAAGATCCACCTCTCCAATCACTGTCTTCTTCGACCCGTCAAACGCCTTCACTATAATCCCACTGTGCCTCATGGGAGCACCTTGAAATGCAAGCTTTGACAATGTCGACTTTGGCATAACATTCAAAGACGAGCCGGTATCAACCAGCACCTTAGATAAAGCATCTTCTTGACAATTCACCGAGATGTGCAGAGCCAGGTTATGATTTCTTCCTTCTTCAGGCAAATCCTCATCACAAAAACTCAGATTGTTGCATGATGTGATATTCGCCACAATGCTATCGAATTGATCAACAGTCACGTCATGGTCAACATATGCTTGATCCAGAATCTTCTGTAATGACTGCCTGTGAGCCTCAGAACTCATCAAAAGAGACAACACTGATATTTTCGAGGGAGTCTGCAATAACTGCTCAGAAATGTTATACTCACTCTTCTTTATCAACTTTAGCACTTCATCATCGCTATTACCAGATTGGCTCGATTGGACAATAGCATCCATAATCTGCTTGCTCGCACTGGTATCTTCAACTTTCCTCGGAGGGTCTGAAGCATACAATCTACCACTTCGGGTAACTTTCGTCACATCAGCGATGCTAACCACAGATTTTGGAGTAGGAAGAGGAACTTCCCTACCATTCTCTATCATCGTAGCATTATACCGGTACGGAACAGCTTTGTCAGACTCATATGGCATTGGACCAGGTACATTGATCACCAATGGAGTAACAGCAGTCTGGCGACTATCAAAAGAAAACACCACTCTCTCAGGAGCAACCCTTTCAGGAAGATTGAACTGAGGCATAATGACATTTACTTCATTCTCATATTCATCTCTCTTCGCTGTTACTTCGATTAGCTTATCGTCCATCATCTTCTGAATATCTCTTTTCACAATCACGCAACCACGAGGATTCACCGAGCAGATACAACATCCAGCATAGTCATGATCGATATCGTGATATTCACTCAAGAAAGCATGCATCTCTACCAAAGATCTTCGGATATGACTGACTTCATAGATTTTGAACAACCCTGGACAACCAGCAACCATATTCACAGACGCATTACCATGCTTCGGCAACGGATCCTTCTGCACATTTGGGTTAACATCGTTAAAATACAGAACATTGTTCCTCATCAATTTTTGTACTTCAAACTTCAAAGGATAACAGTTCTCAACATCGTGCCCCGGGGCACCTTGATGAAAAGCACATCGAGCTTCTGGCTTATACCACCATGGAATAGTCTCTGGAACTGGAGGTGGAGGACGAGTCTGCACAAGATTCTTTGCAATCAAAGACGGAAGCAAGTCCGCATACGGCACAGGAATAGGATCAAAACTGGGCTTGGTCCGAGCTAGTTGATTACCACCTCGTTGCACAGAAGGTTGCTGATAACGGGGTTGGAACTTTGGAACAGCTGGCACAGTTGGAGCCATGTTAATCATCGGTGTAACAGAAGCCACATGCTGCGAATGGTGCTGCGAATGGTGATTCACACGACTGTGAGGCCTTCTATAACTTTCACGGGATACCGCATTGGTCTCATTTTCTTTCTTTTTCCCGAAATTGAACCTTCTGGAGCTTGAACCATTGCCATTCTCTTGAGTCAACCGTCCCTCACGGACACCTTCTTCTAAACGCATACCCATGCTCACCATCTCAGTGAAGTCGGAAGGAGCGCTTGCTATCATTCTCTCATAATAAAAAGAACCCAACGTCTTCAAGAAGATCTTTGTCATTTCTTTTTCTTCCAGCGGAGGTACAATCTGGGCTGCCAGCTCTCTCCATCTCTGCGCATATTCTTTAAAAGTTTCTTTGTCCTTCTGGGACATAGCACGAAGTTGATCTCTATCAGGAGCCATATCAACGTTGTACTTGTATTGCTTCACAAATGCTTCTCCCAAATCATTGAAAGTCTTGATTTGGCTATTATCCAGACTCATATACCACCTCATAGTTGCCCCGGTTAAACTGTCCTGGAAATAGTGAATCAGCAGCTTATCATTATCAGTCTGAGTCGACATCTTCCTTGCATACATTGTCAAATGGCTCAACGGACACGTGTTGCCTTTGTACTTCTCAAACTCAGGCAACTTGAATTTGTAAGGAACTTTAACATTCGGGACCAGACAAAGGTCGTAAGCATCTTTTCCAAACAAATCTTTGTGCTTCAAAGCTCTCATCTCCCTTTGGATCTCAACAAAGCGTCCCTGGAAGTCATCAAGTCTTTCAGCAACTCCAGCACCTTCACTAGGCTCAGCATGGTAAATCATTTCATCATGATGCGGAACATTGCGCACCACAGGCGGTCCAGTAGTCACAATTGGAGGAAGAGTAGTCCACACTGGCTGTGGGATAGCATTAAATGCAGCATTCTCCGGACGATGAGGAGGACGATATCCAGCAGGAAAAAAGTCAACAGGCATGCCCCAGGGCGTGCTAGCAGGTATACGATGGTGAGGAGAAATAACAGTCTCGACAGGAATGGATGCGGTAACAACTTCTGAGATGACAGTATTCTGAGCAGGAGGACTAGGAGGTGGTTGATTCTGAGCAACCATCAAATTTTCCATCATAGCAGTCACTCTTTCCAAGCTTTCCCTCAAATAAGTAACCTCTTCGCGCAGCTCGCGATTCTCTTGTTGCAAAGTATCCATCACTCTTCTCCGATTAGCTCGAGTATCGAATCGATGAGTCAGCTTGACAGGAACAACTGGATGAAGACCAAGAAACAACAATAAGATCCCTGGAGAACACTCAAAAATCAAGACAAAATGCAAGCATGATGCATGCTATGTATATGCAAATGCAAAGATTTCAAAGGATTATAAGTTAACTTGCAATATTCATAAAGAAACATTTTTGAAATACTTAAAAACTCATTCTCATTAATATCAAAGTGAGGATTACAAATGAAGTACAAACATCAATAATCCTAATACATAAGAGAAAGAGTAAACTAGGCCTAAGGAATCATATCCGAAGAAGTCCCGAATCCTGGCTGATACTTCATGCGAATCCTCTTGATCTCACTCTTGTACCGCTCTTCCATATCTTCCTTATCCTTCACTAACTTGTCGACAATGGCCTTCCAAGCACCGGAAGTAGGAGGAATAGTAGATGGAGTACTAGAGGAAAATAAATCCTCTCTCGGCCTCTTCGTGACACGCCGCTCAAGTAGCTCAATAAGATCATCCTTCTCCTTAAGCTGCTCCTGCATAGTAGTCCTCTCAAGTAACCATTCTTCCTTTTCTTTCTTCATCTTCTCTAACTCTTCTTGAAGAACCAACTTCTCATCAACGGGAGGTAGAAAAGCAGACAAAGGCAATATGGGAAACATAGGCTCCTCAGGTGGATAAGGCATCTTGAGCTTGGAAGCTCTAGACTGAACCCACTGAATATAACAATCGGAAGGAGGAAGGTGTTGTCTACCCAATTGACCTCTCTCTTTCCTATGAACAGCATGCCAAGAATGAGCAATCCTTTTCTTCATCTCTATATGATCATCACCATTAAGAAAGAAGAAACGGGATAAGGCAAGATTGTTTGGAACATCCTTCAAACAATACCCGAACTGACGTCTAGCCAAAATAGGGTTGTAGCTAATTCCCCCACGTGTACCAAGAAGAGGTACATTAGGAAATTCTCCACAACTATCAATGAGAACTCCAGTGTCATAATAAGAGCTATACCACGCCATGTCCTTATGAGAAAGCGACATCAACCTCTGAGACCATCTTCGATTCTCTCTGTTGTCCTTGAAAACATCTGACTTCGGTAGGTGCGAAATAAACCACCTATAAAGAAGAGGAGCACAACAAACAATCTCTCCGTCGCCTTTAGAAGTCCTATAGTGAAAGGCATGGTACATATCTCCAAGCAAAGTAGGAATCGGGTTCTTCTTCAAAAAGATCTGAATAGCATTCTCATCCATAATGCCATCCAAATTCGGAAACAAGACAATGCCGTAAATGAGCAAAACAAGGATGGCCTCAAATGTATCTCTATGACCCAAAGCAAGCGAAGTGGAAGCCTTTCCCATCAAAAACTTGGCATTAATACCACGAACACTCCCCTTTGGGAGAAACTTTCCATTAAGCTCGGATTCCTTAAGAAACAATGCTTTGGCGATGACCTTGACAGTAAGCTCCTTCTCTAAACCAGTGAAAAGAAACTCTTTGTCCAGAATGGGCAAACCTAACCAATGAGAATATTCCTCCAAAGTAGGTACAAGCTGATAATCCGGAAAGGTGAAACAATGGTGCAACGGGTCATAAAACTGAGCCAAAGTAGGGAGAATCCCCTCAGGTACATCAAGATCCAACATGTGCAAAAGTTTTCCATGACATCTTCGGAACTCTTGGGTATCAGCAACCAAAGCTCCTAGCTTTCTCAACTCTACAATATTAGGACTCTTGAAGTGTACTTCTTTGTGTTCCTCCTTTCGAAAGTCACAACCATGGACATCTGAAATTTGCAAAAGTTTCTTATAAGTCCTTTGAAATCTTACGGATAATGCTCATGAATGTTATGATGGCATGTATGCAACAACCACAAACAAGATCACACAAGGCACACGGGCTTAGGTTCCGAGTCACGAGCATGAAGTCAAGGTAACAGAACCAACCCACACAGGTAAGTACTAAGGTTTGTCTTCATTGTACCTGCAAGAAACCAAAAGGGTGCTAACAGAGGTGCCCGGAGTTAACAGCCATCTTTAGAATTTTATCGGTACGTTGGATTACTCCCCAACCGATAACATTCTTAAAATAGACCTCGTCCGAGTGTAGTATCGCGTGACAACCGCCTTAGATTTACATCCAGACAGCTTCCGCACTACGTTCCTAAATTGGCTTGGGTTAAGGGTTCTAAGGTCCTCAGTATGATCAGCTCAAGGTCGGAAAATAATGCCACGTACGATTATTCGTCATGACATTGATAGTCCAAGAGAGCCTAACCGAGTGGAGATTATCAAATTGATATTGCTTTGGACTACTCCATCACATATCACTTCGAATATCGCCGTCTTATCATAAGTGTCACTCAGATCCGGGTTAGAATCTATCTCACACAGAGGATCACCAAACCAAAACGGAACAAACAAATAACAAACAATTCAAACCAAAGCAATAAATAAATCAAAGTAGGCTAAATCCGCTTAGAGATTACTCCCCAACAGAGTCGCCACTTTTCTGTAGCGGTAAAATCGTGAGTGTAAGCTATTGAATAACTTAACTCGATTAACACAGAGTCGCCACCGCGCTTTTCTTTATTTCCGAATGGAAAAAGGTAAAATAACGAATAAAACCTAGGATTCTAAAAGCAAAGGCTAAAAGAAATAAACAGAGATTGGGTAAGGGGATTGGTTATGAACCGGGAAGGTTTTAGGCACCCGACTCATCCGTAGTACTCCACGGGAGCCCTTTGAAATACTTATTGCTTTTGGTCTGAAATTGGTTTGTTTAAAATGATGGAAGAGATGAGGAGAAGAATATTTTTTTAATGATTTTGTGTTTGATAAGGTTTTAAAGCCTTATGCCTACGTACCCACAAAGTGCAATGCGAGATCAAAACCTCGTAGTTCGTGGTACAAAGTTTGAAAAGAATAAGTGGGTTGAGTTGATTTTAAGATGTAAAGATAAGTCGTCATCCCTTAGCGAATAATTCCGCTAAAAGGGATGAATCATATCTAAACATGTGGAAAAGAAGAAAGGTGCACAAGGCACAAAAACAATTGAATGGATTTGTATTTTTTAAAGTATGTACAAAAATGGTTTTAATATATTTACATGAATTAATATTTGGTTAAGAAAATAAAAGGAAGAGATTAAAAATCGCTTGACCTAAGTCAAGGTTTGTTTATGAAAATGTTTGAAGTTTTGAAAACAAGAAGGTTTTGAAATAGGAAGAAGTTTTGAAAATTAAAGAATGGGGAGGAGATGAAGAGACTAGTCCTAATGCTTGAATTAAAAGCTAAGGAAAGAAATTACCAAACCAATATGCACAAATCTTCAAAATTCGGACTTCCATCTTCAAAAGTTAATGACATCATTTGAGGCCAAGATTTCTAACCACTCCAACTTGAGCAAAGGGAATCCTAGAAGGTCTAAGTCCAATCTCCAAAAGTTCGGGATAGTAACCATAAGTCCAAAGTTAGAAGTCACAAGTTTTTTAAGAGTTTAATCCTTTATTAAGTATTTTGATGTCCAAATGGACAAAATAAAAACAAGCACAATATGAATATTAACAAACACAATATGAATATAAACAATGATATATGATATAATATGGCAAAATATAATAAGGAGATAAGGGAGCAAGAGATTTAAAATAAAAGGATAAGGTGCAAGAGATTAAATTTAAACAATTATATTCACATTATTATATTATATACAATATAAGGTGGTATGATGAACTTAATCAAGCACAACCACAACAATGAAAATAAAATTGAGGCAACCGGATCCAAGTGGATCTTTAATCGAATCGGGACAACTTTAGGTCTATGTTAAGCAATCGCCGAGTAATTTACGGAGTAATTACCCTACAAATGAGGCCGGCCACCACTAATTAAAGTGGAAAATATTCGTGTTAATACATGTTAGAGAAACGATATAATGGATCGTTCTCCGAAAACATGCCACACTAAAAGAAAAAGGAAGGTCTAATCTTAATCGAGATTATCGTTGAGTTTTCTCGAAAAGCAACCTATCACGATCTCAAAGTATGAAGAATGATCCAAATGATCATTCATCCATAGATTTGAAATAATGAAGATTAAGCTTAATCGGAAATCAACAATCCCGAATCGGAAGATTGTCATCGACCAAAATTAAAAGGAGATGAAGAATAGTGGATCCAAAATAGATCCAATAAAAGAAATCAAAACATTTTTTAAAAATCATTTTCTAAACTCTTTCAAAAAAAACTTCCTAAGAAATTCCTTTCTAAATATCTTCTTAAAATGATTTATAAAATATTTCCTAAATTGTTTTCCCTAAGAAAACATTTCTACTAATCCTTTTACCTCAATATATTTTTAAAATCCAAATCTAAATAATATAAATCTAACTAATATAAAAAAGAGAAATTAAAAAAAATAAAAGAGGGGGAGGGGGTATGAAGATCCGCGGGCAGGTGGTGGGAATAAACAATGGCCTTAGGCCCAAAATCTTTTCACATTACTCTTAATTCTCTTTTTTAAAAGAAACCACAAATTAATAAAAATAAAAAAATAAAGAAAGGAAAAAACAGAAAGCAAAACGTGCTTCCTCTTCTTCTCCTTTGCGAAGCTAGGGTGAAACAGGGCAATGGTGAAAAACGGCAAACGTCAACAAATTCGCGGCGGCACAGGAGAAATCAAACAACACAAGCACTAAACAAGATCTCACATCCTCACCTTCTCAAGGCAAAACGGAACAGAGCTCCTTCTTCGCTCAAGCAAGCTCTCGGATCTCTCTCTCTCAATCGCAAATTCTCACTTCTTCTCTCTTCTCCTTCCCTTTTCAAATTCGGATTCGATTAGGTTTTGAAAGCAATTTGGGAATAGAGGGTTTCGGATTGGGGGATTAGTTTGGCAGAGGTTTTCTGGCTTTTGAAGCTTGACTTTGGAGAAGAAATGAGGGTTTTATTTATAGAAGAATTTAGGTGGAGAAGGTTGCCGTTTTGAGTGTGTTTCGGAATCGTTTTGGAAAGGTGAGGAGGAATGCGTGTTCTCAATTTTCGTTTTCGTTTTCACTGCGTTTTGAATATGATACAGCTTGCGTTTTGATTATTGCTGGCTTGCGTTTTGATTCTGTGCGTTTCAGGTGTTTTTCAAGTGTGATGCGAAGTATCAGCTTGCGGCTTGTTGTGTTAAGTGGCTGCGGCATAAAGCTGAGGAAAGCTTGAGGTGTTTGTGGGATAGCTGGTTTAGTGAGCGTGCAGTTTGTTTGTGCCGGCTGGGAGCGAAGTTGCGGCTGTGGATTAGGCTTGGAGTTGAGGTGAAGGCTTACGGTTTTGCCTTGGGCTGGCTTGGCAAAGAGTGTGTTTGCTTGTTGATTTTGTGTGTACGGAAAATGCTTGGCAAGGCAAAAGGCTTGAAGCCATGGATTGGTAGGCTAGCTTGGAAAAATTGGAAGGAATGGATGGGCCAAAGATGGGCTTTTGTGGAACAAATATTAAAAAAAAAAAAAATAATGGAAATAGAAAAACATAAAAAATGATATTATAAAAGAAATGATTTTTGGATAAAAATATGAAATAAAAAAAAACTTTTGATGTGATATTATAATTGGGATATGGATGTGGAGTATGAATCGAAAAATGGATTATAAATGAATAGAAATGAAAAGAGTGGATAATTGGATATTTGTGAAAAAAAATGGAAAAACGAAATATGAATTATAAAATGGTTATTGGATACTTTTTTTGTGAAATGGATATGGATCGGAAAAAATGAAAGTAACGGGAATTAGGAAGGTGGATTAAAAATGGATAAATGGATATGAGTTGACGATTCAGCCAAAAAATCGGATCTCAATTATTCTTGCACAAGCCACTAAACACAGTCATTCCTTAACCCCTGAATAAACTCGCAACTCAAACCATAATCACTGAGATCGTCTGAAAATTGCCCAGATAATTCGAAACCGAACTGAGGAAGATAAATCCTCAGATGAATCACCGATGAACTGAAGAACCGATGAATTGATAAACACTGAAGATTCAAGCCAAACTTCGCACAAAACAATGCCTGATAACTGATGAACAAACCAAACTTTGCACCGAAAACAACTGTCACACAACTCAACCTGTACTTTGAAACACATTGCCTGATGAATGAATTACTGGCACACACAACTGACAGTCAACACAATCTTTTAATAGTTTGACCAGATTAGGTCAAACATCCATCTGAAAACGAATCGTGACTGAACAAACGCATCTGAATGAAATTATTGTCTCGTCTTTGCAAACCTGCAACACAGAGAAGAAGAAGAACACTGCAACATATTTTTTTTGTATTTTGGTTAATAAGTCAGTAAATATAAACAAATATAAAACAGTAAAAATAATGGTGATCCCCTGCGAAGCATAGACCCGATCTGAGGAGAAACTCGGAACCTGTGCGATCTTGTTTGATATGCAAAATGCAGATGATATGCGAAACAATCTTAGGGAAAAAATTAGGGTGTTACACATTTGTATATATGACTTCACTTCTGTTTGTATGATGTTGGCATGTCATTTGTTTCATTTTGCTTTTCTTGTATGTTTGTGTTACTAACCTTGCAGGGGCTATGGTAAGTGAGAGGTGTGGATGTGAGTTCCACATCTCCAAATCTCATCTCTTCTTCTTTCTTCTTCTTCTTCTTTCTTCTTTAGGATAGGAAACCACACTAACCTTAGGATATCCATGCATGACAACACTTAGGGTTCTTTAGTCCCCATTATACTTTTTACCTTTGTGATCCTTTTGGTTCTTCTTCTCTTCTCATCTCATAACCATAAGAAAGCATTTAATAAAGTTTGAAGTAATACTTTGTGCAATAGCCTTATCCCATGAGGTACTTGTAGTCTTCCCATCTTGGGATAGTGCAAGCTTACCTTGTGATGCACAAGTCTGATCAAGGTATCTCCTTCACAAAGAAAAACATAAAAAACACTTCTTCATTGTAAATATCCAAGACACTTAATAAGTTAATGAGTTAGTGAGCCTAAGCCCTAATCTTTGGGTTCAAGTTTTGGGGATCTTCTCCTTACTTGAGTGTGCTTGTTCTATTATTCCATCTTGGAATGTAGTGACAAGTGCACATTCCATGGAAAAGAGCTTGAGTTGACTTCCTTGTGACACACTCATAAAAGCTTCATAAAAAATACAAACAAAAAATAAGCGTCTTTCCTTCGGGAATTCTTTTCTCATCTCATTCGCTCCGTACACGAACTTGCTCCTAATTGTCACTTTGCAAGATGGTTACGCACTCGTCGTCCGAGTCTGCAACACCTGAGCAATGGCATAGGCAGTTCAAGCCTTAATTCACAAGCAATTTCCTTGCCACCCCTAGTTAGGGGAACTACGGCGTCTCTGATCCTCATTGTCCTGATGAGGTACGTAGGCAGCGGGGTAGGGCCCGTTCGAGCACAATCTTTATTTTCCCTACATTTTTCTTTTTCATTTCTCATTCAGTTCTTTTCTCAGTTTCTTTTCCAGTTCATTTTATTTTCTTTGCAGCAGCTTTCATACCCTCACCCTTTGAAACATTTTCTTTGCAAGCGTGGATCCCGTCGGGTACGGCGGACGATCTGGGGTGCTAATACCTTCCTAGGTCGTAACCGGCTCTCGAACTCAGTTTCTTTGGTTCGCAGGACCCGTGTCCTTTCTCTTCTTTCTTCTGGTTTGTACAGCATTACCATTCCCGTTCCATCGGAATATAAATGTCTGGCTGGCGACTCTATTCTTTTCCGCGCCACTTTCGCGTTTGTACCAGGATGAAAATCCGGGGAGCGACAACTGGCGACTCTGCTGGGGATCGAACCCAGAATCTCTGGTTCCCTTGTGAGTCTCTCCTAGCACTTGTTTGTTTCTGTTTCTTTGGGTGATGTTTGTTTGTTGTTGTGTGTATTTTACTGTTGTTTGTTTAGAGTCTTTATTTACAACTTTATTTATAGTTTTCAGTATTTATTTTCTGCATCATATTATTACTGGACTGTCTGGACTGGTTTTCTGTTTGGTGGGATGGGTGTTACTGTTTCTGAGAGATGAGCTCATTACCACGGCTCGAGTGCACCTTAGGACTTAGAGTGGTTCCACTTTGGCCTCATGAGATCTTGTCATGGGGGTAGTAGTTAGTTCCACGCCCAGATTTGCGACCGTCTTGGAAATGTCTTGATTTGGGGATCTTCCTCTCTCATTTCATAACCTTGACAGTTATGTGCAGTTGGGAACCGATCATTGAGAACCTTATGGAAACATCCCTCTTTAGTGATGACAATGGCAGACCACATTGTGTGGCAAACCCATTCGCATCCGAGGGCCCACCTGGGACTTACATAGGATGACCTTGTTTCCTGGACTCAGCTGAGGCCTCCCTGCGTAGTATATAATGCCAAACCGATTCCCTGATTTGGTCATGAGCCATTTCTCGGAGATGGTGGAAGTATTATTGCTATTCGACTTTGAGAGTCCGTGATGTCTGACCCAGAGCCTACCAGTGAGATTGGGAGGGGTTTGCAGGTTTGCAGGAACCCTTGGCCTCTACATACACTCATTATCAGTGGTCCTTATTATGATTTATGGTCCTATGGTTCTGGTGTTCTGGTTTTCTTGGTACTGTGGTTATGAGATCTTCTATCCGAGATAGTTGTGATTCAGAGGACTGTTGGTTTGCCAGTATTCAGAGGGTCCTTGTGTTCAGTGATTCAGTTTCCAGATGGTCCCAGGTGATCATATGCCTCAATTGCATTTGCATTTTCATCATTCCTGCATTAACTATTTATGTTTCCATTTTTCAGGTCATTGTTCATACTCAGCTCCCAGTTCTGGTAAATCTTATCTCGATGGCAGAAATCAGAAGAGTTACAAGGAAAAAGAATGTTCACTATACTTTTCTTCAGCCTGAAGTCAGAAGTGTTCAGAAGTTAGCAGGTCTGATGAATGACCAAGTCTTGGGCAATTTCAGGAAAAGATATGGCCAGATAATTAAGTTTGTGGACAAGCCCACTACAGACCAGAAGGACAGTTTGCATACCCTGTTGTAGTTTTATGATCCTCTGTTGCGTTGCTTCGTGTTTCCAGGTTACATCTTAGCTCCTACATTGGAAGAGATTGCCAGCATTCTGAATGTTCCAGTCAGAGAGACATTGCCATTCTATGGGTCTGAGATGGTTCTTAAAGAAGAAGACATAGCCAAAGTTTGTCGTTTGCCAGCTGCTACAATCAAGAAGGCTCTGAAAGATAGTGAAGGCAAGGGACTCCCTTGGAGTGTGCTCATTCCAGAGGCAGGGAGATATGCTACAGAGGCTAATTGGGGTGACTTTGGTGCTTTGCTAGCTTTAATGGTGTATGGGTCCAGCTTGTTCCCAGGAGAGAAAGAGTTTGTAAGCTTAGAAGTGATCTCCATCTTTCCCAAAGGCAATCCTGTGCCTACTCTTTTGGGTGACTTCTATTACAGTGTTCATTACAGGAATGAGAAAGGTAGGGGTGGACCAGTAGTCTGTTGTGCTTCTTTGTTTGATGAGTGGTTTTCCAGACAACTGCCAAAGTCAGGTGCCTTCAAGGAGATGAGGGATGAGTGGAGATGGTCAAGAAGGCTGATGGGGCTAACTGCTGAAGATATTGCCTGGGGATATGACAGAGATCTGCTAGGTAAAGAGTTGATGGTCAGTTGTGGAAGATTCGCTGGAGTGCCTTTGCTGGGAAGGAAAGGTGTGATCAGTTATTATCCAACAATAGCCAGGAAACTGTTTGGTTACCCTTTGAGAGATCCTCCACAGATGGAAGAGTTTGCTGAGTCTTTGTATTTCCCTGTGGAAGGAAACAAGGAGTTAGTATTGCAAGCAGTCCAAGCTTGGGCTCACAGGATAAGGAAGGGTAAGAAAGACTTTGGCAGAGTAGATCCCAAGACGTATCCACCTTTTGCTGCATGGTTACAAAAACATGTAGAAGAAGTTCTCATGCCTTTCTCAGTAGAAGCTCCACTTTATCCCAGAGAAGTGCCAAGTCAGAGTATTGTCTCCCTTGAAGAGTACAAGAAATTGGAAGCTCAGCTGCATGAAGTTAGAGTGGAGAATGCTGAAATGGTAAGCCTATATCATCTTGCCAACAGGGCCAAGAATGAAGCAGAAGGGAAGCTGCAGAAGATCCAAGCCTCTCTGGAAGCTAAAGAGAAAGACTTTGCTGGAAGGGAAGCTCATTTTCACAGGTTGGGTCTAATGGAGGAAAAAAGAGAAGCTGAACGCAAAAAGACTTTGAAGACTCTCAAGGAAGCTCGACAATCCATTGTTTGGTTGCAAGGCCAAAGGGAGGAAAAGCAGAAGAAGTTCAAAGAGATAGAAAAGTTCTTTGAAGTACAAATGGCCTATAAGAAGGAAGAGGTGGAGCAAGTCCACAACATTCGGAGGGAAAAGACTCAGCAGCTAGCACAAAGTCAGTTAGCCTTGGAGGAAGCACGGAAAGAGATTGAAGAGCTCAAGCTGAGAGCTGGTGTCAAGAAGAGCAGAGCAGAGGTGGCAGAGCCTGGGTCTTTAGTTTAGTTTATTTTTTCAGACTACCTACAGACTTGTTGTAGGAGTCTTGCTTATTTGTTTTTGTCTTTTATTCATGTAATGGCTTGTAACCCTTCGGGGAATATTTCTGTTTGTGCTTTGACTTTTGGTCGTCAGTGGTTTGTCCACGATATACAGTGTTAATGTGCAAATTATCATTTCTGAATGTGCAAGACTCGTTTGTCTGATACTGCTAATGTCTGAACACTTATCAAAGAGAAAGTTTTAAAGATAATACTCAAAGTGACTGTCTGGAGTAGATGCTAGAACTGGGGCATGCAAATGCTTAAAAACTTGGGAACATGAGCAGTTACATTGCATTGCATATGACGTGTTTGTTTGTTTTGCAGGTAGTGCTTCAGTTTCTAACATTTTTGATGTTTCAGGCACTATAGCTCCCAGAAAAGTTCGGGAACAGCCAGTCGCACATAGATATCCAACAAAGGTCAACAGAGAGAGAATCATGGATCAGATGCAAGCTGACTTAGCTGATTCGAGACTGAGGATGGACAACTTTATGACCTTGATGGCAGGCATGGGTCAGAATCCAGAGCGTCTGCAGGAGTTGATTGAAAATGGTCAGGCCAGGAACAACACCACTGCTGATGGTAATCATAACGGTGCGGGCACACGTCAAGTGGAAATCCCTGTAACACAGTCAGGGGTTACTATAATCAATGATGGGCTGAATAATGTGCAAATGGATAACCAGGACGAACAGTTCACTCTGCTGGACGAAGCTGAAGGTCAGGGGGCTGAGATGAACAGGAAGTTTAAGGAAATGGCAGAACAAATCAAGGCTATTCAATCCCATAGCTCTTTGGGATTTGACATTACTGACTTGGGATTGGTTCCAGGGGTTAGAATCCCTTACAAGTTCAAGGTTCCAACTTTTGAGAAATAAAATGGCACTGCATGCCCAAAGACACATCTTCAATCCTTCGTAGGAAGGATTGCTGCTCACACCGATGATGAAAAACTCTGGATGTACTACTTCTAGGACAGCCTGGTTGGGGCCTCTCTGGAATGGTATATGAAGCTTAGCAGAGTCAACATAAAGAGCTGGAAGGACCTGGCAGAAGCTTTTGTGAGACAATACCAGTATAATTTGGACATGGCTCCAAATCGCACTCAATTGCAACACATGTCTCAAACTGCTAAGGAGGGTTTCAAAGAATATGCTCAGAGGTGGCGTCAGCTTGCTGCCAGAGTGCAACCACCACTGCTGGAGAACGAAATGGCTGACATGTTTATGGGGACTCTGCAAGGTGTGTTTATTGAAAGATTGGCGTCTTGTTAAGCCACCAAGTTCAACGACATAATAATTGCTGGAGAGAGGGTAGAAACCTTGTTGAAAATGGGAAAGATCCAAGATACAAGTGCAAGCAGCTCAAATGGAGTAAGAAAAGCTTTCAGTGGACCTCCAAGGAGAAGGGAGGGTGAGACAAATGTTGTGTTTGGCCGAGGACGGGGCCGAGGGTATAGAAGACCATATGAGCATGTGTCAGCAGTCACAATTCCTTCTAATCCTGTGCAACAGGCACCACCTTAACAACAGCAACAACAGCAGCCGCAACGCAACAACTATCAACAGAGACCTTATCAGCCAAGGCAGACTCGCCCGGCTAATAGGGTGCTTGAGGCAATCCCCGTGACTTATGATGCTTTGCTACCAAGATTGCTGGACCTGAATCTGATTCAATTGAGAACTTTGGCACTACCATCACCTGGAGAGCTTCCAGTAGGGTACGATGTCAATGCAAGATGCGCTTTCCACTCAGGAGCACCCGGGCACTCGACTGAGAAGTGCAGGGCGCTGCAGCACAAAGTCCAAGACCTGATAGACTCCAAAGCAATTAACTTTGCACCACCGCCAAATGTTACTTCAAATCCTATTTCGAATCATGGAGGGGCTAGAATACATGCTGTCGAGGGTGGTGAGAAGTTAAGTCTGATGCTGAGTATTGAAGAAGTGAAGACTCCGTTATTGGTAGTGAAAGAGAGGTTGCTGAATGGTCAAGTGTTTCCCGGATGCAGTTCTGATTGTGAGAAGTGTGTGAAGTCAGAGAATGGGTGTGATGATTTGAAGATGGGATTGCAGGGCTTGATTGATGAAGGATCTTTGCAGTTTAACAAGGTTGGTAATGAAGCCGATGATGTGTCCACAATAACCATTTTCTATGATGAAGCTGAGATACCTGCCAGAAGAGAGCCTGTAACCATTTACGCTCCTGAGGTTAGTCCTGTGACTATCACCGTGCCTGGGCCTGTTCCTTATACAGACGATAAATCCATTCCATGGCATTATGGCTCAGATGTATATGTGGCTGGACAGAAAGTTGAGAGCAAGTCTGTTGCTATTGACCCGACTGTAGTGAACGTCGGAGGAGTTGGAGGTTTCACGAGAAGTGGTCGTTTATTTTCTCCCCCAGTTCTGAGAGGGGATCCTGAGGCTGAGGCTTCGGCAAAGGCTAAAGGAAAGCAAGCTGTGACTGATGAGACAACAACTCTTGTTGCTGGACAGGGTACGTTTAAGAAGGAGGTCGAGGAATTCATGCGCATAATCAAAAAGAGTGATTATAAGGTGGTCGAGCAGTTGAACCAGAAACCTTCCAAGATATCCATTCTATCTTTGCTGATGTCTTCTCCTACACACAGAGAGGCCTTGTTGAAAGTGCTACAGATGGCCAATGTTCTTCAAGAAATCACTGTCAATCAACTTGAAGCAGTAGTGGGAAGTGTAAATGCAAGCCACGGGCTGGGCTTTACAGACAGAGACCCCACGTCAAAGGGCCGAAACCATAACAAAGCACTACATATCACTATGGAGTGCAAGGGTGCTGTGTTGTCACATGTTCTTGTTAATACAGGCTCTTCCCTTAATGTACTTCCGAAGAAGGCATTAATGAAGCTCAATGTTGATGGTATAGTCCTAAGGCCCAGTGATCTGATTGTCAAAGCTTTTGACGGGTCTAGAAGGTCAGTTTTTGGAGAAGTTGAGTTACCCGTGAAAATAAGTTCTCAAGTATTCAAAAGTATCTTCTACGTCATGGACATTCAGCCTGCGTACAGCTACTTGTTGGTACTCCCATGGATTCATGTTGCTGGAGTTGTAACTTCCACCCTGCATCAGAAGCTCAAATATGTGGTTGATGGTCAGATAATCACAGTATGCGGAGAGGAAGACATCTTTTTAAGCCATTTATCAACATTCAAGTATGTGGAGATGGATGGAGAGATCCATGAGACTCTATGTCAAGCCTTCGAAGCAGTCAACATCAGCATCTTGACTCCTGTAGAGAAGAGCAATGAGAAGGAAGGTACCTCCATCCATTCCTACAAGCAGGCAAAGGAGGTAGTTCAGTCAGGAAGTGCCCAAGGCTGGGGCAAATTTTTGGAATTGGAAAAGAAAGACGATAAGTTTGGCTTGGGTTATCAGCCTGGTGGATCTACTCCAAGTGGTAAAGCCATTACCTTTACAAGCGCTGGATTGCTCGACCGCAACCAAATCTGTGTGACAAGCCAAGATGGAGACAGTGATGGTGACTGGGACAACTGGATTCACCCGTGTGCGCCCGGAGAGGAGCTGAAGAACTGGTCTGCTGAAGACATTGTCCAAGTTACCTGGCACTCAGAGTAATTCATTTGTTTCCTTTTATTATCATACTGCATTGTCAAATCCAGCATTCTGCCCAAGATGCTAAGATCCATTGTATTGGGCCACCATTTTGTTATGCACTCTTTTTACCATGAAATAAAAGGACATTTTCAGACAAATTGCGTTCTCTTTCTTTGTTTTAAATATTTTACAAAAAATATAAAAATGGCAATGTGTTTTTCCTTTTTGTTTTTGTGTTAGCATCTTTTTTAAAAATAAGCAGATTCTAAAATAAGCACATCATCTGTGCAGTGTTGATCATCCGGATTCCATTGATAACATTCCTGCTATGACCACACATGACTTTGACAATCCTGTCTACCAAGTTGATGAAGGGGTTGAGGAAGACTATGAACTCCCAGAAGAATTGGTCAGATTGTTGAAACAAGAGGAACGGGTCATTCAGCCTCATCAGGAAAATTGAGATCATCAACATTGGCAGTGAAGATATGAAGAAAGAGATCAAGATTGGGGCCAGTCTGCAGGCCGAAGTCAAGAAAGAGTTGATTAGTATGCTGCGAGAGTATGTGGATATCTTTGCTTGGTCATATCAAGATATGCCAGGGTTGGATACCGACATCGTTATGCATAAGCTACCATTGAGGGAAGACTGTCCTCCTGTGAAACAAAAATTGAGAAGAACTCGTCCTGACATGGCGATGAAGATCAAAGAGGAGGACGGCAAGGTCCGAATGTGTGTTGACTACCGGGATTTGAATAGAGCAAGCCCAAAAAAGATGACTTTCCTTTGCCACACATTGATGTGTTGGTAGACAATACTGCTCAATTCTCGGTATTTTCCTTCATGGATGGCTTCTCTGGATATAATCAGATTAAGATGGCGCCGGAGGACATGGAGAAGACAACGTTCATTACCCCGTGGGGTACATTCTGCTATAAGGTCATGCCCTTTGGTTTGAAGAACGTCGGGGCAACTTATCAGCGGGCGATGGTTACATTGTTCCACGACATGATACACAAGGAGATTGAGTGTTATGTGGACGATATGATTGCTAAGTCCCGAGACAAAGAAGAGCATCTGGTCAACCTGAAGAAGCTGTTTGATAGACTGATCAAATACAAGCTGAGGTTGAATCCAAACATGTGCACTTTCGGAGTGCGTTCCGGGAAACTGCTGGGTTTCATTGTTAGTCAGAAGGGAATTGAGGTAGAACCTGCCAAAGTAAAAGCTATTCAAGATATGCCTGCACCGAGAATAGAAAAAGAAGTGTGCAGGTTTTTAGGGAGGTTGAACTACATTTCTCGGTTCATATCTCATCTAACTGCCACGTGTGAACCAATATTCAAATTGCTAAGAAAAGAGCAAACGGTCAGGTGGAACGAAGACTGCCAAAGAGTTTTCGACAAGATAAAAGAATATTTGCAGGAGCCTCCAATTCTAATGCCTCCAGTTGAAGGAAGACCTTTAATCATGTACTTTACCGTGCTAGAAAGGTCAATGGGGTGTGTTCTAGGCCAACATGACGAGTCTGGTCGAAAAGAGTACGCCATTTATTACCTTAGCAAAAAGTTTACCGACTGTGAATCCCGTGACTCACTGCTCGATAAAACTTGTTGCGCTTTGGTATGGGCTGCTCGCCGACTGAGGCAGTACATGTTGACTCATACCACATTGCTCATTTCCAAAATGGATCCTGTCAAGTACATCTTTGAGAAACCAGCGTTAACTGGAAGGGTTGCTAGGTGGCAGATGATTTTAACTGAGTATGACATCCAGTACACTTCTCAGAAAGCCATCAAGGGAAGTGTATTGTCGGATTACCTTGCACAACAACCTCTTGAAGATGATTATCAGCCAATGAAGTTTGATTTCCCTGATGAGGACATCATGTACCTCAAAGAAAACGATTGCGAGGAACCACTTCCGGAGGAGGGGCCAGACCCTGAATCCAAATGGAAGTTGATGTTTGATGGGGCAGTCAATATCAATGGACGTGGAGTTGGTGTTGTTTTTATTACTCCTGAAGGTGTTCACTTTCCCTTTGCTTCTAGAATTACTTTTGGTTGCACCATCAATGAAGCGGAATATGAGGCATGCATAATGGGAATATAGGAGGCAATTAATCTTCGGATTAAGAATCTCGATATATTCGGAGATTCAGCCCTCGTCATCAACCAAGTTACCGGCAAGTGGTATACGCATCAAGAGCATCTAATTCCATACAGGGATTATGCTAGAAAACTGTTGACGTTCTTCACAATAGTTAAGCTTCAGTACATACCACGTGATGAAAATCAGTTTTCCGACGCATTGGCCACTCTTTCTTCGTCTATCAAAGTCTTGTGTTGGAATTATGTGCCCAGAATTGACATCTCCAGGCTTGATGATCCAGCTCATGCCTTCTCTGTAGACGCAGTGTCTGACGAGAAACCTTGGTATTTTGATATCAAGCTATTCCTGGAAAAGCAAGAGTACCCAGCCGGGGCATCTTCCAATGACAAGAAGACCTTGAGGCGACTTGCTGCTAGCTTCTTCTTGAACACTGACGGGATTTTGTACAAGAGAAACTTTGACATGGTCTTGCTCAGATGCGTGGATAGACACGAAGCAAGCCTGTTAATGCAGGAAGTCCACGAAGGATCTTTCGGTACCCATGCAGGAGGGCATGCTATGGCTAAGAAATTGCTGAGATCAGGGTATTACTGGATGACAATGGATGCAGACTGTTGTTCATTCGCTCGTAAGTGCCACAAGTGCCAAATCTACGCATACAAAGTACATGTTCCTCCTAGCCCGCTCAACGTCATGTCATCTCCTTGGCCCTTTTCTATGTGGGGCATTGACATGATCGGAAAGATAGAGCCTACTGCTTCAAATGGTCATCGCTTCATCCTGGTTGCGATTGATTACTTCACAAAGTGGGTAGAAGCAGCATCTTATGCCAACGTCACTCGTCAAGTGGTGGCAAGATTCTTGAAAAGGGACATCATATGCAGATACGGAGTGCCCGAAAGGATCATTACTGACAACGGTTCTAACTTAAACAACAAGATGATGGCAGAGTTGTGTCGGGACTTCAAGATCCAGCATCACAATTCTTCTCCTTACCGACCAAAGATGAATGGTGCGGTAGAGGCAGCTAACAATAATATCAAGAAGATTGTGCAAAAAATGGTTGTCACTTACAAAGATTGGCATGAGATGTTACCATTTGCGCTGCATGGGTACCGAACGTCAGTCAGGACGTCAACTGGGGAAACTCCCTTCTCTCTGGTATATGGAATGGAGGCAGTCCTGCCTGTGGAAGTAGAGATTCCTTCATTGCGTGTGATGATGGATTTGAAGCTTGATGAGGCTGAATGGGTGCGTGCTCGTTACAATCAGCTATGTCTAATTGAGGAAAAGAGATTAGCGGCTATCTGTCATGGTCAGCTTTATCAGAGGAGAATGAAGCGTGCATTCGACCAACGAGTACGTACTCAGGAGTATCAAGTGGGAGAGCTTGTGTTGAAGAGGATCATTCCTCCAGGTTCAGATCACAGGGGCAAGTGGACCCCGAATTACGAAGGACCATTCATAGTGAAGAAAGTCTTTTCAGGAGGAGCACTGATGCTCACCATTATGGATGGAGATGACTTCCAATCCCCTGTTAACTCGGACGCAGTTAAAAAATACTTCGCATAAAGAGACCCGCTGGACACAAAAACAGAATTAAAGTCCAGGAAAAAAAAGGGCATCCCGGCGAGCTAAAAACAAAATAAAAAGCTCAGGAAAAAGTTAAGGAAAATAAATAAAAAAAATGTACACCCGTTGAGTTGAAAAGCCACATTGGACAGCTCAGGCAAAAAAGGGTATCCTGGTGGATTGAAAACCCGAAAGGGCGATCCACGCAAAACAAGGGAATAAGCGAACAACTGCGATCCGAGTAATCTGAACCACATCATCGTTTCACACAACTTGACAATATCAGAAGGATAGGAATCAGTCCCCTCATCTTCTCAGAAAGAAAAGGCAAGAATGGAAAGTTTTGAAGACATGTTGGTCATAGCAGAAATAGAACTCATTGGGATGTCGTGCCCATTGCCATTAGGAGAGTTTATTTTCTCAATTTTATGGTGGCTACCTCTTTCCAGGTGGTTGCTTCCTGATGTAAAATCTTTGCCTATTCAGAGGCCTTTCAATAAAAAGAATATTCAGTCAAAAACTGTGTTGTGTTTGTTTTTGTTTGCAAAATGTCCTGAATTTTTGGCAAAAATAGCATTGCATTTAAAACATGGTGATAATTTGAAATAAAATGACATGCAGGGAAACATTTGAAACCCTCTTTGAGTGTCGGGTGACAATGGATGAACATATCATACCATGCAAGTCCCCGGGGCACACTTGTGTTTTCTGTTGTTTCAGGTTGCAAGATGGCATCACATTCTCCCAAGCAGAATTCTTCCCCAGCTAGGCCTTGACAGGTAGCCCAAGCAGTTTTTTATTCCCCAGTGGAGTATGCCCAGCAGGAAGCTGAATGCCTGATGTCCCCACAGAGCTCAGAATTAGAAAAATGCTCTCCCCAGCCAGAGCATTGTTGAAGCATCTTTCCCAGCCAAGTCTGAAGATGATCCTTCCCCACAGAGTTCATATTGGATTTTCACTCCCGTCAGTGAAATATTCCCCAGTGAAGTTGCCATTATTTTGGTCAATGTGATGATACAGTCAGGTATTCATCACCTCCGTCAGAGTTAGGTATCAAGGCCTCCTGACTTGTTCTTCCCCTGCAGAGTTGTAACTCTTGTGGCCAATCAGGCATTTGTTTGTTGCTCGTCTGCACCTCTCAACACTCGTCTGTGTTATCATTTTGGTATTGCTCGTTTGCTTTCCCCAGCAGTGGTAGTGGTCCATGATTACTTCGTTATTGCTCGTCTGCCATTTCCAACACTCGTCTGTGTCTGGTATATAATCTTTGCTGTTTGCTCGTCTGCAATTTCCAACACTCGTCTGTGTTTGACATTTGTTGTTGCTCGTCCGCACTTTCCAACACTCGTCTGTGTTATCACTTTGTTGTTGCTCGTATGCAATTTTCAACACTTGTCTGTGTTTGATATTTGATCTTATTCATTGCTCGTATGCAATTTCCAACACTCGTTTGTGCTTGGTATCCAATATTTGTGATGGCTCGTCTACATTCTCCGGCACTTGTCTGTGTTTATTATCTATTTGAAGCTCGTTTGCTTTATTTGGATACTCGTCTGTACCATCCCCAACACTCGTCTGTGTTAGTTTATATATGTATGTGTGGATTTGTTGATTATCCTGGTACTCTTCTGTATTGCTACTCCCAAATGCTCGTCTGTGTTTGAATTTCTGGTATTCGTCTATATCAGTTGCTGATACTCGTCTGTATCATTGCCTGAAGCGCTCGTCTGTGTTTCTCAGATCATTGTCTGATACTAGTCTATATCATTGACTTTTGGCACTCGTCTGTGTTATCTTGATGATCATCCAATACTCGTCTGTATTGAAGAGGTTTAAAATCCTGACTGTGGGAATAAATGTCAAAATGGTTACCGGTCCTAGCGTAACAGGTTTATCCGAAGGAGGCTCGTCCGTCTCAAGCACCAGTTATTGTCGTTGCACCTGGCGTAACAGGTTTGCTCGAAGAAGACTCGTCTGTCTTATACCATATATCCACGGATAATATATGAAGAAGGTTCGTCTACCTTGATTATGTATGTCTATCCCACAGACTTTAGTGCATCCCGGTCCTGGCGTAACAGGTATATCCGAAGAAGACTAGACTGTCTCAAGTCATATGTCTTGCAAAGTGTATGAGGACTCGTATGTCCAGCCCCTGGCGTAACAGGATTGTTCGAAGAAGATTCGTCTCTCAAAATATTCTTATTCCAGATAACAGTTTTGCATTCTTCTTCAGAGTGCAAATTTCAGGTCTTCTTGGGTATTCAACCACCGTTTATCTTGAACGGTCGATAGCCCGTGCTACCGTCCTTTTCAGATCAACAGTTGTTTGAATAGGGGCAGCTGTAATACCCCAAATTTGCCCTCTTCATTTTAAGCATCATATCACATCATATTCATCATGAACATATCATTTTCTTAGCATCCTAGCATGGAAAGATGAGGCATAACATTCTCCATGACCTAGCATTAGGCATATGATCATCTGTGGAGGTTCTTGAAGCATCACAAGCTATGACAAGGGGCTCAATGGATTTTTACAAGTCCTATGAGGGGTCTACATTTCAATTACAAGTTCAAGTTCATTTGCAAAAGCTCAGAAGTTTGGATGATCATCAGAGATTCCAGGATAGGGCAAAGCTCCTAAGCATTGGTCCTAAACTAGGGTTTGAGATTCAAGCATCAAAACTTCAAAACTTTGGCCATTTCATTTGTGCAAAGTCTTTTATATGTCAAGAGGATCCTAGGTACCAATTTTCATGAGAAAACTCCTTGAGGAAGTCAAGAAATTCTTCAGTTGCTTGCAGATGAAGTAATTGGTCAATTGTGCCTTTAAAAAGTCAACTGTGT
This sequence comes from Lathyrus aphaca, assembly GCA_963966055.1. Lineage (NCBI taxonomy): Eukaryota > Viridiplantae > Streptophyta > Magnoliopsida > Fabales > Fabaceae > Lathyrus > Lathyrus aphaca. The sequence continues at coordinate 409,641,127 of OZ014524.1, read as the reverse complement.
GATTTCAAGGGGTACAACCCAATTTTTCTAGCCAAGGGATGTCCTTACAATGTTATAAGAGGTTTGGGATGTTCAAACATCAAGAATTATGAAGATTTGAGGGTTTTTGCAAAATTGGTGCAAAGTTGGTTTTAAGAAAATTCCATTTTTGGCAACTTTTGCCCTAAAATTCAAGTGAGCTTAACATGATCAAAATTTTTTCAAATGAACCAAAGTCAAACATGAAAGTTGGAGATTAAGACCTCCCATTTTCAAAAATTACAAGTACTTTTTCATAGCCCTCATGTTTTGGACTATAGGCCCCTCGAAAATTTGCTTCAAATTAGGGCAAATGCAAAATTTCATGCATGCACCAAAGGCCAATTGTCATGAAACTTCATTTTAAGGCTTGGAATGGATCAAGTTTGTTTAAAAAGTTAAAATACAAGGCAAATGGCACAATTTTCTCCAAAGAAATTCATAATTTCGTGCCAAACAAGAAAGTTGCTTCATAAGTGGATTTTTTGCATATTCATGAAAAGAGTGTGACTCCTTTAATCTAAGGGCCAGGATTTGTTGGATTATGATTAATGGATTATATTAGAGTGCACATGGGGCTGAAGGCCAAGGAAAGCATGAGCATTGCATGCTCTCACACCAAACTTGCAAGAATTGCAAAATCACAAATTCTCCTCATTCCCACGTGCAAACTCTTTCATTTTTTCAGCATTGGTTCATGAGGTGGTATATAACAAGCTAGGGTTCCAGAATCCCTCAACTCTCTCTCATTCTCTCATTTCAAAGTTTGTTCACAACTTGCAATTTCTCCAAAATCTCTTCATACACTTGCTCAATAAAAAACCTAGTTGTAGATCCTTGATCAGTGCAAGCTTTGGATCACAAATATCACCATTATTCAAGCTTTCTCTCAAGATCAACAACCTTGCCATTTCAGGGCAGGTGCTTGCAAAGCTCAAGATCCAGCCATCTTCAAGGCTTTAGGTGCATTTATTTTGCATCTAGAGTGAATTTGGAGTGATTTGCATCCATCATCTGGTCTTCTAGCAAATTTTTTCAAGATCTGCAACTCAGGTAAGCTTCTGATTCTTCACATCTGGAAATGAAAATGTTGGTGTGTTTATTGATCCTTGATGTTCACTGATTATTCTGCAAGTCTTGGTTTCTAATTTGGTGCATAAATGAGTTTGTATTTTGAGTTTCAAGTTTCATAGACAAAACTGTTTCTCTTCGATCCAAGAGATCCATTAATCTATTGCACTTTTCATGCCCATTTTTGAAATCAGCGTGCCTCATTTAGTCAATCTGGAGGTCCTGATTAATTTTCATTGTGTTTTGCTCATCTGGTGTGATTTCCGGTGCCGGAGCCCTAGCTCCGGTCACCGGAATCTGGAAAATGTTTGAATTAGGGTTTTAAGGTTGAAGATGAACTCTGGCCCTTGGATCTTCCCCATTGTGCGTCCAGATCTTGACACATCACCATAAAACACTGCCTCTCTATCACGTGAACTTCATTTGTGTTTTAATTCTCCATGTTTCTTGCCACACCACAACAAGCGTGTGTCCTCACCTCTCAGCCAACACTCATGCCACGTCAATTAATGAGGCTATCAACCAGACGCGTTAGATCAATCTCCTGGCTCCTTGTTTTTCCAATTTATTTTCATAAATTTCCACCATATGTTTAATATACCAGCGCACCCAATGGGCCTCAGCTTTCTTTTCGCACCCCACAGCCATTAAGCCCAATTCCTTTACACTATATATCCCTGCTATTCTCACCCCCAGCCCAATTCTCCCATTTTAATTTCTTTTCTTTATTTTATTATTTCCATTTTGCTTTCTAATTTTTAAAAAAACCTCTAAGTGTCAAAAAATTCTAAAATAATTCTTGAATGTCCAATTGAGTTTTCTTTAATTTTCTATATTTTTATTTTCCATTTATTCCTATTATCCACGTGTCCATTAATTTTCTCTTTTAATTAATTCTTTTTAAATCCTTTTTGAGTACCCTGCCTTGTCCAATTTCTATAGAGTTCATTATTTTTAGTTTTGTGTTGATTCTTTTTGCTCTGGATTCCTAAGATGATTTACTTCTTGTGTGATTTTTCCCCTGATTTTTAGAAATTTTTTCATTGGGTCTTGGTGCTTTGACTTGTGAAGGAAGTTTGTAACCCTAGTTCATGTTTTTGCCTTCTCTTGACCTATCTAGCTCCTGAATTTCTCCCAATCCGTTTGGCTCATTGTTATATCATGTTTGAGGATCATTTGTCTTAAGTTGTGAAATTTTTAGATGCATTGTTGGTTTGATGTGAATTATTGTTCTTGCCTTGTCCCATTTTGCTTGTTTGTGATCATTAGGTCTCTTATTAGCCTAGAAGGGCACTTGTGCCAACTTCTTCTTCTCATTTGGGGTCTCTTTGGGGTATGGGTTCCATTCTGGTCTTGACTTAGGGTTTGTGTCTTAGAAATTTTTGTGTTTGGCTTATCTTTTGAGTTTATCTTTTCTTATGTGCTTTCACTTCATCTTTCTACTTCTTTCACTTCATAATGTGATTGTTTGACCTTATGTGTCTTTTCTCTTCATCTCCATTGCTTCTAAAGCTTTTCTTCAACTTGTTTTGGTTCTGGTTATGTGCCTTGAGTCCATGTTTGTGCATTTTTGCTTTGCATCTCATTAAGTTTACATTTGTTTTGTCATGTGTTCCATGTTGCATCATGTTGTCTTGCATGCTTCATTCCTTATTATTTTGGCTTGCATATCCATTGTGCATTTTTATATATGACTTCACTTCTGTTTGTATGATGTTGGCATCACATTTGTTTCATTTTGCTTTGCTTGTATGTTTGTGTTACTAACCTTGCAGGGGCTATGGTAAGTGAGAGGTGTGGATGTGAGTTCCACATCTCCAAATCTCATCTCTTCTTCTTTCTTCTTCTTTTTCTTTATTCTTTAGGATAGGAAACCACACTAACCTTAGGATATCCATGCATGACAACACTTAGGGTTCTTTAGTCCCCATTAGACTTTTTACCTTTGTGATCCTTTTGGTTCTTCTTCTCTTCTCATCTCATAACCATAAGAAAGCACTTAATAAAGTTTGAAGTAATACTTTGAGCAATAGCCTTATCCCATGAGGTACTTATAGTCTTCCCATCTTGGAATAGTGAAAGCTTACCTTGTGATGCACAAGTCTGATCAAGGTATCTCCTTCACAAAGAAAAGCATAAAAAACACTTCTTCATTGTAAATATCCAAGACACTTAATAAGTTAATGAGTTAGTGAGCCTAAGCCCTAATCTTTGGGTTCAAGTTTTGGGGATCTTCTCCTTACTTGAGTGTGCTTGTTCTATTATTCCATCTTGGAATGTAGTGACAAGTGCACATTCCATGGAAAAGAGCTTGAGTTCACTTCCTTGTGACACACTCATAAAAGCTTCATAAAAAATACAAACAAATAATAAGCGTCTTTCCTTCGGGAATTATTTTCTCATCTCATTCGCTCCGTACGCGAACTTGCTCCTACTTGTCACTTTGCAAGACGGTTACGCACTCGTCGTCCGAGTCTGCAACACCTGAGCAATGTCATAGGCAGTTCAAGCCTTAATTCACAAGCAATTTCCTTGCCACCCCTAGTTAGGGGAACTACGGCGTCTCTGATCCTCATTGTCCTGATGAGGTACGTAGGCAGCGGGGTAGGGCCCGTTCGAGCACAATCTTTATTTTCCCTACATTTTTCCTTTTCATTTCTCATTCAGTTCTTTTCCCAGTTTCTTTTCCAGTTCATTTTATTTTCTTTGCAGCAGCTTTCATACCCTCACCCTTTGAAACATTTTCTTTGCAAGCGTGGATCCCGTCGGGTACGGCGGACGATCTGGGGTGCTAATACCTTCCCAGGTCGTAACCGGCTCCCGAACTCAATCTTTTTGGTTCGTAGGACCCGTGTCCTTCCTCTTCTTTCTTCTGGTTTGTGCATAATTACCATTCCCGTTCCTTCGGGATAAAAATGTCTGGCTGGCGACTCTATTCTTTTCCGCGCCACTTTAGCGTTTGTACCAGGATGGAAATCCGGGGAGCGACAAAGGGCAGGTGAAACAAATGCCATCCATGCAAGCCGGGGCAGACCCCAGTATTCTCACAGATCAATAGCAACCGTTACTATCTCGACTCCAGCTCCACAACAGCCACTTTTTCCTCAACAACAACAACAACCACATCACTACCAGCAACAATCTCATTTTCCGCAACAAAGAACTTACAACAATAACAATAACAACCAACAGCAGCGCCCCTTTCAACAGAGGCCATCTCAGGCAAATAGGGTGATTGACCCCATTCATATGCCTTATGCTGCTCTACTGCCACAACTCCTGAAACTTAACTTGGTTGAGTTAAGAGCGTTGGCTCCACTAGATCCCCTCAATCTCCCGAAGAATTATGATGCCAATGCCAGGTGTTCCTTTCACTCCAACACACCTGGTCACAATACCGAGAAATGTAGAGCCTTGCAAATGAAGGTTCAAGATCTGGTCGATTCCAAAGCTCTCAATTTCGCACCTCCTCCGAATGTTAACAGAAATCCTATGCCTAATCATGGTGGGCCCAGGATTAATGCCATAGAGGAAGATCATCCATCTGCACTAATTGATAATGTTGCACAGATTCAAACACCGTTGGCAGAAGTCAAAGCTCAACTCTTAAGATGCCAAGTGTTCCCGGGCTGTGAGGCCTGCTGCGAATCATGGAAAACTGCTATTAATGGTTGTGAGAGGCTAAGGTTTGGCATAGATGGCCTTATTAGAGATGGGATTTTACAAATTACCACAACGGCTCCTTCAACAACTCTTTCTTCAGCGACAATGGATTCTCCTACAACATCATCAATTCTTTCTCCAGCAGCAACATATCCTCCTACAACTGCAACAACTATCATTCCCACTGATTCATCCACAACTCCAGCAATCACTCCATCCATTGTTTCAACAAATCAAAGTTCAGCAACATTTACCTCTACAACATCAGCACCCGTCTTATCAACAAAATCACCTATAACACCAACAATCACTAATGAAGATGTCTCAACGGTCACGATCTATTATGACCCGGAAAATCTTCATCCCAACAACAATTTCCAACAACAAACTGCAACACCTCCTGCCAGATCTCCAGTCACAATATATTACGACCCACATACCATCACAGTTCCTTCCGCTGCAGTAATCAGTCCGGTTACCATTACGGTGCCTGGACCTGTTCCTTATGAAAGCAGTAATGCCATACCTTGGCACTACAGTTCTGATCTCTACTGCGACGGAAAGAAGATCACTCTAGATTCATGAACCTCTTCACCACAAGTTGACAATGTTGGGGGAGGCAGAGGCTTCACCAGAAGCGGACGCCTTTTTGCCTCATAAACACCAAGAACCAATGCTGAAGAAGAAGCTGCTGCTAAGGCAAAAGGGAAGAATGTGGTACTTGAAGAGCCAACTGTTAAAGAAACTCCGAAGACGTCTTTTGAACAAGAAGTGGACGAGTTCATGAGAATAATAAAAAAGATTGATTACAAGGTGGTGGACCAGCTTCATCAGACACCCTCCAAAATCTCTATATTATCATTTCTAATGTGTTCTGAAGCCCACAGGAATGCATTGTTGAAGGTCCTGCACGCAGCATATATGTCGGAAGAGATTACGGTTAATCAGCTGGAAACAGTGGTTGCAAATGTTAACACCAGTCATGGACTGAGCTTCACAAATGCTGATTTAACAACAGAGGGACGCAACCATAACAAGGCTTTACATATCACCTTAGAATGCAAAGGTGTTGTTCTTTCTCACGTGCTGGTAGATACTGGGTCTTCACTCAATGTCCTCCCAAAGAAAGCCTTAGTGAAGCTAGAGTATGATGATTTGGCTTTACGTACAAGTAACTTGGTGGTGAGAGCATTTGATGGCTCTAAGAGATCCGTGCTTGGAGTGATTGATTTACCTGTGTTGATTGACCCACAAACCTTTAAAACTACCTTCTTTGTGATGGACATACAGCCAACCTATAGCTGTTTGTTGGGTAGACCCTGGATTCACGCCGCTGGCGCTGTTACATCTACCTTTCACCAGAAGTTAAAATTTGAGTGAGAAGGCCAGATCATCACAATCTGCGGGGAGGAAGACATTTTCGTTAGCCAGCTGGCTACTTACAAGTATATAGAGACGGATGGGGAGATCCATGAGATTATGAGTCCGGGGTTTGAAGCCCTTAACATCAATGAAGCAACTGCTGTGTTTGGAACTTCCATCACTTCATATCAACTAGCCCGGAAGGTTGGTTAGGAGGGTACCGCTCAAGGCTGGGGCAAGCTGCTTCCAGTTGAAAAGAAAGAAGACAGATTCGGGTTGGGTTACAGACCAACTCGACAAGATCAACCGGAGGCTGCAACGGAGCCCAAATTTGTCAGCAGGGGAATGCTTACCCCGGATGCTGTGAATAGTCTGGAAGACGAGGAAGAAGACGAACGCAACCTGGAAAACTGGATACGTCCAAGGATCCCGGGGAACCAAGTCTCAAACTGGTCTTCCCAGGAAATTATAAGAGTTACTCCTGCAGAGTAATTATTATTTCCTGTCTTTTAGCATGCATCAAGTCCTGCATCTTGCCCAAGATGTCAGGACTTATTTTGTAATTGGGCCATCTTGTATTTTGTGCAAACGATCAATTAATGAATATCAAGACATCTTTTGCAAACAAGTCTCTTTTTCGCTCACTGTTTTTCATTTTTCATTTTTTGTACAAAACAATAAAATGGCAATGTTTTCAAAATAATAAATTTTCACTTTTTTTAAAAACAAGATAAAACTGATCACTAAAATGAACCAATCTAAACTCTTGCAGAGGGTGCCCTCTAGACTGCACCGACAACGACACTGCTATGACTTCGTATGACTTCGAAAATCCGATTAATCAAGCCGATGAAGGGGTTGAAGAAGATTATGAGCTACCTGAAGAACTAGCTAGGTTGTTGAGACAAGAGGAGAAGGTTATCACTCCTCATCAGGAGGAAGTGGAGACAGTTAACCTTGGTACCGAAGAAGACTTAAAGGAAGTAAAGATCGGGGCCCGTCTGCAAAATTCAGTGAAGGAACAACTTATTGACATGCTTCGAGAGTATGTTGATGTTTTTGCTTGGTCTTATCAAGATATGCCAGGTCTGGATACCGACATTGTTATGCACAAGCTGCCACTAAAAGAAGACTGTCCTCCGGTAAAACAGAAGCTACGTCGTACCCGTCCGGATATGGCCATGAAGATAAAAGAAGAGGTGCAAAAATAGTGGGACGCCGACTTCCTTGCTGTAACTAGCTACCCGCCGTGGGTTGCTAATATTGTACCTGTGCCTAAGAAGGATGGCAAAGTACGAATGTGTGTGGATTACCGGGATCTGAATAGAGCTGGTCCGAAAGATGATTTCCCATTACCTCACATTGATGTATTGGTCAACAACACGACTCAGTTCTCGGTATTCTCCTTCATGGATGGATTTTCAGGATATAATCAGATCAAGATGTCACTTGAAGACATGGAGAAGACAATTTTCATCACACCCTGGGGCACATTCTATTATAAGGTGATGCCATTTGGACTGAAGAATGCTGGTGCCACTTATCAACGGGCTATGGTGACATTATTCCACGATATGATCCACAAAGAAATTGAATGCTTCGTGGATGACATGATTGCCAAGTCCCTCACTGAAGAGGACCATCTGGTGAATCTGCTAAAGTTGTTCAAGCGTCTGAGAAAGTATAAGCTAAAGCTAAACCCCAACAAATGCACATTCGGGGTACGATCCGATAAGCTGCTGGGATTCATTGTAAGAGAAAAAGGAATTGAAGTTGACCCTGACAAAGTCAAGGCCATTCAAGAGATGCCTGCACCAAAGACTGAAAAAGAAGTTTGGGGTTTTCTAGGAAGATTGAACTACATTTCACGGTTCATATCTCACCTTAATGCAACTTGTGAGCCCTTATTCAAATTGTTAAGGGAAGAACAAACGGTAAGGTGGAATGAAGATTGCCAGAGGGCTTTTGACAAAATCAAGGAATACTTACAAGAACCTCCAATCCTTATGCCTCCGGTTGAAGGAAAACCTCTAATAATGTACCTGATAGTATTAGAAGGATCAATGGGGTGTGTGCTGGGCCAGCATGACAAGTCTGGTCGAAAAGAGTATGCAATATACTACCTAAGCAAAAAGTTTACCGACTGTGAACAACGTTATTCACTGCTCGAGAAAACTTGTTGTGCTTTAGCATGGGCTGCTCGCCGACTAAGGCAGTATATGTTGACCCACACTACCTTATTGATCTCAAAGATGGATCCAGTCAAGTACATATTTGAGAAGCCAGCACTTACCGGAAGGGTTGCAAAATGGAAAAGTATTCTGACAGAATATGACATTCAGTACACATCTCAAAAGGCCATCAAGGGCAGTGTACTATCTGACTATCTGGCTGAGCAACCCATTGATGATTACCAGCCTATGAGATTTGACTTCCCCGATGAAGACATCATGTTCTTAAAAGCAAAAGATCATGAAGAGCCTGTTCACACTAAAGGGCCTAACCCAGAAGAAGAATGGACAATAATGTTTGATGGGGATGTTAATATGAATGGTCGTGGAGTTGGTGCAGTGCTCATTACACCTAAGGGAGTTCACATGCCTTTCTCGGCAAAACTCACCTTTGCATACACTAACAACGAAGCTGAATACGAAGCCTGTATCATGGGACTTGAGGAAGCTATTGACCTTAGGATCAAGACTTTAACTGTATTCGGAGATTCAGCTCTGGTAATCAATCAGAGCAACGGCAAATAGTACATTCACCAAGAGCATTTGATTCCATACCGAGACTACACGAGGAGATTACTGACTTTCTTCACAATAGTCAGACTTGAGTATATCCCTCGAGATGAAAATCAGTTTGCAGATGCTCTGGATACCATTTCCTCCATGATCAAAGTTCAAGCTGCCAACCTTGTGCCTCGGATTTCAGTATCCAGACTTGACAGACCAGCATACGTGTTCTCCGTGGACATTGCTAAAGATGACAAGCCTTGGTTCCATGACATCAAATGCTTCTTAGAGGATCAAACATACCCACCTGGGGCATCATCCAATGATAAGAAGACATTAAGAAGGTTGGATGGTAGTTTCTTCCTAAATGTTGATGGTTCCTTGTACAAGAGAAACTTTGACATGGTGCTTCTCAGATGTGTTGATAAGACAGAAGCAGACATGCTGATGCACGAGGTGCATGAAGGATCTTTCGGTACCCATGCTGGAGGACACGCAATGGCTAAAAAGTTGTTAAGATCAGGTTATTACTTGATTACAATGGATGCATACTATTGTGCTTATGCCAGAAAGTGCCACAAATGCCAAATTTATGTGGATAAAGTGCATGTGCCTCCAAATCCTTTGAATGTGATGTCTTCACCTTGGCCCTTTGCCATGTGGGGCATTGATATGATTGGGAAGATCGAGCCGGCTGCTTCAAATGGCCACAAATTCATCCTGGTAGCCATTGACTACTTCACCAAATGGGTTGAAGCAGCTTCGTATGCAAATGTCACCATACAAGTTGTAGCCCGATTCCTGAAAAGAGACATCATCTGTCGGTATGGAGTACCCGAGCGAATCATTTATTGATAATGGTTCAAACTTAAACAATAAAATGATGGTAGAACTGTGCCGGGACTTCAAAATCCAACACCACAATTCTTCCCCTTACAGGCCAAAGATGAATGGCGCTGTTGAGGCAGCTAATAAAAACATTAAGAAGATTGTGCAAAAGATGGTGGTCACCTACAAAGACTGGCATGAAATGCTACCATTTGCCTTGCATGGGTACCGTACATCAATCAGAACGTCTACTAGGGCAACACCGTATCAGCTTGTGTATGGTATGGAGGCAGTCCTACCTATTGAAGTTGAATTACCTTCCTTGCGGGTACTGATGGATGTCAAGTTGAATGAAGCAGAATGGGTCCGATCTCGGTATAATTAACTGAATCTAATCGAAGAAAAGAGATTAGCTGCAATCTGTCATGGGCAGCTATATCAGAAAATAATGAAGAAAACCTTCGATCAGAAAGTCAGGCTTCGGGAATACCAAGTGGGAGATCTTGTGCTGAAAAGACTCCTTCCTCCTCATACAGACCACAGGGGAAAGTGGACTCCGAATTACGATGGTCCATTCATAGTAAAGAAGGTCTTCTCTGGTGGAGCACTGATGCTCACTACTATGGATGGTGAAGATTTCTTATCTCCTGTGAATTCGGATGCAGTTAAAAAATACTTCGCATAAAATGACCCGCTGGACATAAAAACAGAATGTAAGTCCAGGCAAAAATAGGGCATCCCGGCGAGTCAAAAACAGAATAAAAGGACTCGGGCAAAAATAAGGGAAAAATCAAAAAAATGTACACCCGCTGAGTTGAAAAGCCGCATTGGACAGCTCAGGCAAAAATGGGTATCCCGGTGGATTGAAAACCTGAAAGGGCGATCCACGCAAAATAAGGGAATAAGCGAACAACTGCGTTCTGAATTCGTCTGTATCATCCACGGCACGACAAGTTTCAAAAAGGTCAAAGCATCAGTCAGAATCAGCCTTCTTCAGAAAGCAAGATGAGAAGAACGTCGAGGTAATACGAGTCATAGCAAGAGGAAGCTCGCTGAAGCGTCGTCAACATTGCCAACACCTTCATTGTTTCTCAATTTGTGACAATCTCCTCATTTCAGGGGATTTGTTTCTTTGATTGTACTTGCCAATTCAGGGCACACAAATTAATAAAACCAGAATTTTCAGTCACATTTCGTCTTGTACATTTTTATCTCGTTTGCAAAAATGTCTGATATCCCTGATATAATGTTTGCATAAAAAAAAGAGATGTGCCTTTCTAATCACATGCTTGCAGGAAATATATTTTCACTTCCAGGAATGTCTAACTCCTATGACGGAATCTGGTAAGGGATACCTCGGGATACTGGCGTGTTTCTTTATTATAACAGGATTGCAGGTATTCAGAGCGCAACATGGTGCATGAAAGTTTTACCCCAACAAAGTTGCCAAATCATTAAATTCCTCAGCACATCCTCTAAACAGCACCAGAAGTGCTTTCTCCCCATCAGAGTTGCCAGGCATCACCTCTCCAGCACATCCTTCTTCAGGGAAGCATAAAAAATGCTCATTTCCCCAGCTGAGTTATCAAGTATCCTCATCCTCAGCAGGATCCCCACAAAAACCTCTAGGAAGATCGTTCAGTGATCTTTCCTTCCCCAACAAAGTACTAGACAGGGAACCATCTCCCCACAGAGCTCCAGCCTCCTCCCAGAAGAGCAATGTCTGAATTTCCCGCACAACAAAATGAAAAAAGCTTCCACATCTCCAGCTGGGCTCCTCATTACCAAGATAGGTCTATTAGTGATTTATTTCCCCAAGCAGAGTCGTACATTTTATCATATCTACCAATGATCTCCTCCCCAGCTAGGATGTCCTTTCAAGCAAATCAGCCAGAGATCTCCAGCCAACGGGATCCGAATCCCTGATCGGTATCTTTTGCATAATCATAGCATTCACATCATTTTCCCCCAGAGCGTAGCATTCACATCATTTTCCCCCAGAGCGTAGCATTCCGTCTAATACGGAGCATTACGGCAAAAATCAAACATATTGCATAATCACAAGTCAGGTTCGAACCAATCACTTGTAAATACCAACAATACCACTTCGAGCAACATACAAAATACATCCCTTTGTACATAAAAGTCAAAGCGTCCCTTTGCACTCTTAAAATACAGATACATGCTCCTTTTGGCACTCGCCCGTGTCATCTTTCCCCAGTAAAGTCGCCAGAACACTCTCTACAAACATGTACTTTTCCATAACATATTCTTCTCGACACTCGTCCGTGTCATCTCATATTTCCCCAACAGAAATCCAAAGCATCCCCTTTGCACTCTCTAACACAAACGCATTTTTATATATACTCCCCTCGACACTCGTCTGTGTCATATCATCACCCTCCAAATATAAACCGCAAACATCCTTTGTGATTACAAATGCTCACATACTCTTTTTGACACCCGTCCGTGTCACCATTCCCCAGCATAGTTGCCTAAACCCTTGTTGCAAACCAGACACTTGTTTCGACACCCGTCTGTGTCATCTTATACCCACAGGTTGTCAGAACACCTTTTACACTTATAAGTTCGTAACTTATACGTTTCCTCTTATGATACCCGTCCGTGTCATACTCTCAAGTTGAACACCCGTCTGTGTCTCACCAATGCTAATCTTTACTCATACAGATATTCGTCTGTATCTTGTATACACCACTTATCTCCCCTCAGATTCAACACTCGTCCATGTTCTTTGTTAACTAGTTGGTACTCGTCTGTACCATCATCTCTGAACATGCGTCAGCATTTGTTTCTACCAATACTCATCTGTATCGTAATCTTAAGGATGCTCGTTTGCATCTTTAATCTATACACAGTGTCAAACACTTATACCTTTCATTTCTTGGATGTAAACATTCGTCCGTGTTTACTATTCCCCAGTGAAGTCCCCAAATAGATTTATTTTCCATCTGACATTCGTCCTATGTCATGATACTTTCGGCAGCCGTACCCTGCCGGGTGATCGTCCTTCACCTTTGGATGACCGTCCCTCATCCTTCTCCCAGCGGAGTCTCCATTATTGGAACCCTTTTTATCCGGCATTCGTCCTATGTCGTGATATTTAGCAGCCGTCCCCTGCTAGGTGATCGTCCTTCACCTTCTTGATGATCGTCCTTCATCATTTTATCCGATGTTCGTCCCCATCGTCAACCTTTTTATCCGACATTCGTCATATGCCGTGATAAACCCCGAGAGCAGCCGTACCCTGCTAGGTGATCGTCCTTCACCTCTTGATGATCGTCCTTCATCATGCTTATCCGATGGCCATCCCCATCGTTGACCTTTTTTTCTATCCGACATTCTTCCTATGTCGTGGTAAAGAGTAGCCGTCCCCTGCTAGGTGATCGTCCTTCACCTTTGATGACCGTCCATCGTCATTTATTTCACTCATTCTTTAAACCGATGGTCGTCCCTGTTGCACCCCAAAATTTGCCCTCACCAAGACAAGACATTGTGTACTAAGGTGTCCCAAGAGGTTCACAAGGTTCACAAGGTATCTCAAGAGTTTCACAAGCTTCACGAGGTTCACAATTAGTCAGAAAGTTTGACAATTCCCTCAGACAATGCGTCCTCCTAAGCAATGCATCCTAAACTAGGGTTTTGACTTTCATCAGGCTAAATGGACTTCCAAGGCTTCAAGTGAGCTTCATAGCATCCTATATGTCTTCAAGAATGCCCATGTCAAATTTCAAGGCCTTCCCAAAAGGTTTGCTCAGTCAGATGATCAGATAGGCTAAAATCAGTCAAAGCAGTCAAAAAGTCAAACTGAGGTCAACTATGGTCAAACCAAAGTCAAACTTCATGATTTTTTGCCAACATCAAGTATATGAAGTAAAATTCATCATTTGATCAAGGGTTGATCATGATTCTTCAAGGAGATTTCAGATCATCAAGAATCAGGAGTTTCTAAATTAGGGTTTTCACAAGAAAAGTCAACTGAACTTTGACCAGCCATAACTTTCACATGCTTCATCAAAAATTTTCCATCCAAAGCTCATTTTGAAGGAAATTGAATGCTCTACAACTTTGTGTCTCACAAGACAAGCCTAAAAATGCTTCATTTGGAAGGTATGAGCTAAGACATTATAGGTCATTTCAAAAGTCAACAAAAAGTCAACAACTTCCAAAGGGCATAACTTGAGAATGGTAAAAGATATAGACATGAGACCAAATAGGTTGGTTAGAGGACTCTTTAAGCTTTCCAAAATGTCAAAGAACACCTTCAAAGCCTTAAAATTGAGGGACTTATGTCTTTGCAATTTTGGGAAAGTTTTGAGAGGTTTATGAAGCAAATGGGACCTTAGAACCAAATTTCTCCAAATGGGCTTACATGTTTATGACCCAAACACTTCCATGACATCATGCACGAATTAAAAATTATTTAATCAAATTTTTATTCATTTTATTTTATTTATTATGATTTTTTACATTAAAAATCATTTTAAATCAAAATAAAATATAAAAGTGTGAATATTTGATGAGATTTTTGTTCTAGAAAGTCTTAATGGTCATTTAGAAGTGATTGAGATCATACAAAATTAAATCAACCAAAATAGTAAGGATATATCAAGTTATTTTCAATATTTGAAAGTGAATATTTTTCAATCTCTATTGATCCAAAAATCCAAATGATGCTCTGATTTTTTAACCTAATTTTGTTCTATGATATATATACAACATAAAGCAAGCACAAGACACGAATTTGCAGCCTCCAAGATCATTCTTGACATTCAAAAATCCATTGAAAATTCAATTTTCGGATTCACATTTAGAGGGCAGTTAAAGGTATTTTAAAGACATAGAGATGATCCTTGGACATCATTGAATCTATCCAAACCCTCAAAAGCATTTGAATCATGCTCATATGCCATAACCGAATCCATATTCTCTTGATTTTTCAAATTTTCGATTCACTAAATTCATGCAGTATTGTTGTTTTTTGACTTTGTAATATTGTTTGTGATAGTGTGTAGATTGTTTCTGGATAAAAAACTTGCAGGTTCGTGACCAAATGCGTGAATGGCCATTGTTAGGGTTTGAAACTTAGTTTTAGGGCTTTACGATTTAAGCAATTTAAAGACTTTTAAATGATATAATTGAACTGTGTTAATCATGGGTAATTGTTTGGTGCTAATATTGTGGCTTGATTCGGAATGATTCGATGTGTATGAAGAACATAGGCTTTCCTACAAGTTTAATTCGTAGGAAAATTTCAAGCAATTTTCGCAGGTATTCTTGCAGGTCACAAGGAAAAAGATGACCTTCTTGGCGCCATCTAGAAATTTGAAAATTGATTTAAATATTTTTAGAATTATTTTCTATTTGATTTCAACTAATGCTGCTTGCCTCAGTTGGTAACGAAGCGTGCGCGTGAGGTAACAAACCAGGGTTCGAATCCTGGCTTGTATATTTTTTTTGGGCAATTTTCCTTTGATTTTCAGGTTTATCATATCTTGATGTTGGACCATTGCCTATCAGCTACACAGGAACAGCCCAATGGTCTTGACCCCTTGGTGGTAAAGGGGAGGTCCTGGGTTCAAATCCAGGCCTCCCCCATTTTTTTTTAACTTTGTTTTTATTATTTTCTTAATTATTTTTAATTATATATTATTTTTAATTATGAAATTTGTTTTATATTAAACTTAAAAAAATCTATTTTAATATTAATCAAATTTTTATTTTCATAAATATCATAATATATTTTATAAAATAATTTTGTATATAATTTTATTTATTTATAATTTGTAAATAATTTATTAATTAAATCCTAATTTTTCTTAAATAAATGTCTAAACCCTAATTTCTTTTCAAAACCCTAATTAACCCTATTTTTTTATTAACTTTAACATTAATTTAATTATTTTTTGTTTTCATGTATAATTAAACAATTAATCATGTTTTGTAAATAATCATTATTTTGTTTATTATTATTATAATTATTCTATTTTCTTTTAAAAAATTCTTTAAAATTCTTTATTTAACTTAAAAAAATAATATTTTCTTGAACTTTTATTTCCTTTATATTTTCACTAACCCTTTTATTATTATTATTATTATTATTATTATTACTAACCATTTAAATTATTGCTTATTTATTATAGTTATTATAAATGGTTTCTATTATTATGTAATTGCGAAAGCCATGTAATAGTCGTAGATTTATTCTTGTTTCTATTTTACTTTTTATAAATATTTTTATTACCATGGTTAGTAACTTTAGGGCGTGTATAACTATGTGTAATTAAAATAACTTAGAATAACTAATTTAAACAAGATAAATACATGAATACAAACACTCACACACGTAAGTCGATCTTTGATCGCCATCTCACACTTTCTAGGGTTACTCCTCATGTTGCCGAATTATAAGGTCAAGTAAGGTGTCTTAAGCAAAGTCTCTCCATTAATATCATCAAGTCCCTTTAAGTTTATAAGATCAAGTCCCTTCGAGGTTGCCTACGATAAATGATCTTGTCCCTTCGAATAAAAGATGATAGTCCCTACGAATTGCTAAAGACACCTTGCAGTTGCCTAAATTCAGATGTCCCTTCACATGTCCCTTATCACATCCAAGGTAATGATTACCTATTCCTTAATAATTGGGCTAGTCTTACCATTTAAAGAACATATAAGAACAGTAAAGATTTAACATAGGGTAGGTTCCTCTTAAGTACTTGCTCACCTTTTCAAAATACTCTTTTACACTTCACATTTCAAACAAATTTTCAAAACAAAGTCTTTATATACATCCATACGAGGATCATTATAAAGTACTTAGAAAATTTTTAATCACACACTACACTCTTCAAAAAGAATTTAAGTGAGCTAAGTAACTAAGAGCCCATGGATAACCATGGATATAAAGGGTGCTAACACCTTCCCTTTGTATAACCTACCCCCCGAACTCAAAATCTTTTTAAGGTCTTTCCTGTTCTTTTATGCCTTTCCTTTTGGATAAAATAAAAGTCGGTGGCGACTCTTGCTATCCACAACATTTAACTAAAGTCAGTTCTCCCACCGTGTTACAGAACTGGCGACTCTGCTGGGGACTTAATAAAAGAGGGGTACCCTTAGGAATTAGATCACTTTAAAATTGTTTGTTTTGTTTGCTTTACTTTACTTGTTGGGTGCTCTTATGTGTGAAAGATCCGAACCCGGATCTAGTGTACCTTAGGTAAATGGCAATAGACCAAAGAAACTGTACGGCGTATACCGATATGGTTGATCTGGTGGCCATAGTTAGTGTGACTTCTTGGTTGGTGCTTATGTTCCTTAAGCAAGTTGAGGATAATATGAGGCTGCCATATGTTGTCAATACACTAACTGACTTTTAGAACCCTAGTCATCCCATCTTGGCCTTTAGAAAAGTAGTGAGATAACCGGCTTTGGTGAAGACTGAAGTTGGTTGCTACTCGATGCTACACTCATTGAGATTCTAAACTTGGAGGGTTTTGGTTGGCAAGTAAGTTGCCTACTGAACAACCACCCTTGTGAAGGATCAATGATATTGAGATCCCTTAGAACCTGGTTACTTTATAGGACAGGATGAACCAACTAAACTTCAGGGGAGGGTACTTACCTTTAAACCTCATGCAAGCCTTCAAACCTAGGGCTATTGTGTGACTTTTTTGTGTGTGCCACATGTTTGTGATTGAGCATAACATCATAACATCATCATACATCATAAGCATAGCATTTTCACTAACCATTTCAAGGACCAAGGGATTTATCTTTGTTCTTTGTTGCAGGTCATGGTTTCTGCTTGTAGGAATACTATCCAGATCAACTTTGTAGGAATACCTCCTAAGCTTAAAGAATTGGTCTCTCAAGTTTCTGAAAACTCCCAGTTCATCAAGAAGCATGGTCACCTACTTGACTTGGTTACTTCAGGGTTCAATGAAGATATGATGAGTGTTCTGTTTCAGTTCTTTGACCCTAAACATCATTGTTTCACATTCCCCGACTATCAGTTGGTTCCTACAATGGAAGAGTTCTCCAAGCTTCTGGGTATACCTATCCTTGATCAAAAACCCTTCATAGGCTTGGAAAAAGAGCCTAAACCTAAAGTCATTGTTGTAGCCCTACATTTGAAGAAATCAGACATTGTCCTAGAAACAAGGAGTGGAGTTAAGGGTATTCTGGCTAAGGTATTGATGCCATCAACATATTTCTGACTCATAATCCAGTGCCTACATTACTTGGAGACATCTTACACTCTCTTCATACCCGTACTACGAAGGAACGAGGAACTCTGATGTGCTGCATACCTTTGCTATCTAGGTGGTTTATTTCTCACCTTCCTCGATCAGTGATGAATAATGAACAAGGGTTCAGGTGGTCTAAGAGGATAATGACACTTTCTCATTGAGATATTCGTTGGTGCTCTAGATCTATGGAGAATGTTACTATCATTGACCGTTGTGGGGAGTTCCCTAATGTGCCACTCCTTGGCATAAGAGGGGGCATTGCCTACAATCCTTCTTTAGCTCTACGTCAGTTTGGTTACACTCGGAGTGATGGTCCTCATGACATGTTGATTCAGGGTATTGTGTTCGACTACGACAACGATCTTCAAGGTTACTGTCAAAGGTTCATACGAGCATGGGGTAAAGTGAACAAGGTTGACAGCAAGACTCTGGAACCCAAGTACGCCATTCCTATGGAACCTTATCTCAGATGGGTGTGATCTCGTGCTCAGACTCTTGTGATGCCATATCCTACTATCCTACCAGTTACTATGGAGCCTGTTGCTGAAGGAGATACCTCCTATATCATTCTTCATCCAGACATGCCCACTGACATGGAGGAGTTACAAAGGTCCTGGATCCAATTGAAGGAGCAAAGAGATACTTTTGAGACTCATTACAAAGCAAGTCAAGAAAGAATCCTGGAGCTAACAAAACAACTTCACGAGGAGCGGAATCTCAACTCATACCTCAACACAAAGAGGAAACGTCCATGGGAGACTTAAAACCCCATATTTGTATTCATTTAATTTTTTATTGTAAGCCCAAGGGGCAAACCAGTTTATTGATTACTAATAAAAGTTTACTTTATGACTGTTTAAACAAATTTAAATCCTACGGTCCTTGAAAACATTGCATACGCATTTACATACCATATCATTGCATCACAGGTTTCTTATGAACAAGTATCTTATCTTCTCGCTGTTTATTTCAGCAGAAATGGCTCTTGAATAGACTGTCAAAGATCTCCAGGCTCAGAATGCACAATTCCAAGAGTTGATTCTGAATTTGTCCAAGGGACAAGATGAGTTAAAGACACTGCTGGCTAAGAAGAAGAAGAAGACTAGAAGGTCAGGAGGCCTTATCAATCTGGGAAGAAGGTTCAGAGGTCCTGTCAAGACAAAGGAACAGATTGAGGATTCTGAGTCTGAAAATTCTGAGAAAGAGGGAGGTAGTCTCCATGATATTGTGGGAGATTCTGATTCTGAGGCAAACTATTATCATGATCCTGCTAGTGAAGATAAGTACAAGATACTGGTAGACATAATGAATGCTATGAAACTACAAAAATCTCCTGGGCTTGATTTGAAGATCTGAGTTTAGTGTCTGGAGTGGTTATACCTATTGGCTTCAAGGTTCCTGCTTTTGTGGTGTACGATGGTGTCTCATGTCCCAAGCTGCATTTAAGATCCTATGTCTGGAGGATTCAACCACATACTGCTGATAAGAAGTTATGGATTCATTTCTTCCAAGAGAGCTTATCTGGAGCTCAACTGGAATGGTACTATCAACTGGAAAGTGTCAATATTCGTGATTGGAATGATCTTGCTGAGGCCTTCTATAGACAATACCAATATAATGCTGATTTAGCACCTACTCGCATGCAACTCCAAAGCATGTCAATGGGTGCTAAGGAGAATTTCAAGGAGTATGCCCAGAAATGGAGAGACCTGACTGGTAGAGTTCAATATCCTCTGACTGACAGGGAACTGGTGGATATGTTTATGAGTACACTGAATGGTCCTTTCTATAGTCACCACATTGGAAGCTCATCATCTGGTTTCACCGAGCTGATAATGACTGGAGAACGTGTGGAGAGTGGTATAAGAAGTGGTAAGATACAGGTGGGTGTCTCTTCATCAAGCACTGCTAAGAAGCCCCCTAGTGGAAAGGAGTCTAATGTTGTGTATGGTCAACCTAGTCGTAACAGAAGTCACCAATCTGTGGGAGCAGTTCACATTTCTAATCCTACTCCTACAGCACCAGAACAACAACAAAACAATCAACAAAAGCCTAGAAGACAATTCACCAAGATCAACATGTCACTGGCCCAAGCCTTGCAACACATGTTAAAAGGGGAACTCATTACTTTGAAAGACCCTCCTCAGAATCCTAATACTTCCTCTCCTCAATACAATCCTAATGCAAGATGTGCCTATCATTCTAACAATCTGGGACATGACACCAACAAATGCTGGGTGTTGAAAAACAAGATTCAAGATATGATTGAAGCTGGAGAGATTGAATTTGACCCCCCTGGGACTCCAAATGTGATCACTGCTCCCATGCCTAATCATGAGAAGACTGTTAATGCTGTTGATGAGGTTTCCTATGTTTCCTCAGTTGCAGATGTGACTACTCCCTTATCCATTATCAAGAAGAAGTTGGTGCAGGCTGGATTCTTTCCAGGTTGCAATGAAGACTATTTTTATTGTGCCTACAAACCTGATAGCTGCTGGAAGTTGAAAGATGGTATTCAACTCCTCGTGGACAATTACACTATATTGTTTGAGAGGACACCTTTTGTGGAAAGTATGTGTGAACATTTAACTCGAGGTACGAAGCTTGAAGATGTGGCCATGGTTGATAAAGTGCCATTACCTCCAAGGGTCCTGTCAAGATCACTCATAAAGGACCTATCAAGATTACTGCTGAAGGCCTGGTGAAGACTGTTGCTGAAGCTATATTGGCTCCCATGAGTATTACCACTCCTGGCCCTGTTCCTTATACTTCTGATAAAGCTATACCCTGGAATTACGGTTCTGATGTTTACATCCATGGTGTCAAGCAAGAACCTCTGACTGATACACCCGTTACTAATGATAATCTTGATGTTGATAATATTGCTGAATCTAGTAAGATCACCAGAAGTGGAAGAATTTTCTCTCCTCCAGCTACCTCCAAAAATGCAGTTACTCCAACTACTACCTCCATTTCTGAACCAAGTACTGATGCTTGGGGCAAAGGTCCTGTGGTTGAACCTGTGCAAGCTGAGGCACTGATTGCTGAAAATCTCTCTAAACAGATGGAAGAAGTGTTGAAGATCATTCGCAAGAGTGATTATGATATTGTTGACCAGTTGGGGCATACTCCCTCCAAAATCTCCATGTTATCTTTGTTGTTGTGTTCTGAGGCTCATGCTAAAGCCTTAATCAAGTTCCTGAAGACTGCTCACATACCAAATGAGATTTCTGTGGATCAATTTGAGAATTGTGTTGCGCATCTGACTTATGATAATGGGTTAGGCTTTTCTGATGCTGATTTGACTCCTGCCAAGAGGAATCATAACAGAGCTCTGCACATCTCCATTGAATGTAAATGCACTACCTTGTCTCATGTGTTGGTGGACAATGGTTCTTCATTAAATGTACTCCCCAAAGAGGTTCTGAACAAGCTCAGTCCTGAGGATGTTGTGTTAAGGCCAAGTAATGTAGTGGTAAGGGCCTTTGATGGCTCAAGAAGAGTGGTACATGGAGAAGTAGATCTCCCGATTAAAGTAGGCTCTCAAGTTTTTGACTCTACTTTCTATGTAATGGATATTCGTCCTGCGTACTCCTGTTTTCTTGGACGCCCCTGGATCCATGGGGCAGGAGCTGTAACCTCCACTCTACATCAGAAGTTGAAATACCCGGTGAAAGGAAAGATTGTCACTGTTTATGGTGAGGAAGAATACATGGTCAGTCATGTAAATACTTTTAAATATGTTGAGGTGGAAGGTGAATATGTTGAGACTCCTTGCCAAACATTTGAGGTAGTTCCTTGGGTCGTTCCTGCTACTGAAGTTCCCCTGTTGTTAAAAGAGTTCTTGTGGTTACCAGAGTACCTCCTACAATGGGCTCCCTCAAAGATGCTAGAGTTATGGTTGAAGAAGGTGGTTGTACTATTTGGGGTCAGCTCCTTGACATCCCTTACAAGTCTGACAAGTTTGGTTTGGGTTTCACTGCAGAATCCCAGAAGGCTGTTCATCGTGCTCGTGTTGTTCGTATCATCAATCAAGGGGTCATGAGAGATCAAATTAATGATGTGGATGACTATAGTGAAGACTACAACTTGGATGCTTGGATCTTTCCTACTGTGGGTGATTGGCTCAACAATTGGAAGACCGAAGACGTTATTCCTATTTCCTTTAGTTAGGAGTAAATACTATTACTGTGTTTTTATTCTAAGTTTGTAATTTTGAACAATTAAAATTTTAAGCCTTGTGTCTTTCCCGGGGCACAATGGTATGCTTGTTTTGGGATTTCATTTCATTTGTATACTTCATTCAATAAAAATCAATGGACGTTTCGTTTTCGTAAATATTGTGCTCCTTGTCTTTCTTTTATTTGTTATTTTGTTTCATCAGCTATGTGTTCTTACACACACCCACATCACTAAATGCAGATCCTCATCCACTCTGGATCCTGTTGATAACAGTTCTACTATTGCCAATTATAATTTCGAGAATCCAATCTATCAAGCTGAAGATGGAAAGGAGGAAGATTGTGAAGTACCTGTAGAGCTTGCTAGGTTGTTACAACAAGAAGAGAAAGCTATACAGCCACATGAAGAACCAATCGAAGTTGTGAATCTGGGAACTGAAGAAAACAAGAAAGAGGTCAAGATAGGGGCTGAACTAGAAGATGGTGTTAAGAGCAAACTAATTCAGATGTTACGGGATTATGTGGAGATCTTTGCTTGGTCCTATGAAGATATGCCAGGGTTGGATACAGACATTGTAGTTCACCGTTTACCGGTAAAAGAAGATTGTCGTCCAAAGAAGCAGAAGGTTCGTCGCATACGTCCTGAAATGTCAGAAAAGATTAAAGCATAAGTGATGAAACAATTTGATGCAGGGTTCTTAGCTGTGACTTCTTATCCTCAATGGGTTGCAAATGTGGTACCAGTACCTAAGAAAGATGGTAAGGTACGTATGTGTGTAGATTACAGGGATTTGAACAAGGCCAGCCCTAAAGATGACTTTCCACTTCCTCATATTGATGTTATGGTAGACAACACTGCTCAGCACAAGGCATTATCCTTCATGGATGGTTTCTCTGGTTACAATTAAATCAAGATGGCACCTGAAGATATGGAGAAGACTACATTTGTTACACAGTGGGGCACCTTTTGCTATAAAGTGATGCCATTTGGCTTGAAGAATGCCGGGGCAACATATCAGCGTGCTATGGTGGCTTTGTTTCACGATATGATTCATCATGAGATAGAGGTATATGTGGATTATATGATAGCTCGGTCCCAGAATGAAGAACAACACCTTGATCATCTGCATAAGCTGTTTGAAAGGTTGAAGAAATACAAGTTGAGATTGAACCCAAACAAATGTACTTTTGGAGTTAGATCTGGTAAACTCCTAGGTTTCATTGTCAGTGGAAAAGGTATTGAAGTGGACCCTGCAAAAGTGAAAGCCATACAAGAGATGCCAGCTCCCCATACTGAAAAGGAAGTTAGAGGTTTCTTGGGACGACTGAATTATATTGCAAGATTTATTTCCCAATTAACTGCTACCTGTGAGCCAATCTTCAAGTTGTTGAAGAAAGATAAGGTGATGGAATGGAATGAGGAATGTCAGACAACCTTTGATAAAATCAAGAGATATCTTCGAGAACCTCCAATTTTGATGCCACCAGTTGATGGAAGACCCTTGATTATGTACTTAACAGTATTAGACAACTCAATGGGGTGTGTGTTGGGGCAACATGACGAGTCTGGTCGAAAAGAGCAGGCAATATACTACCTTAGCAAAAAGTTTACCGACTGTGAAACAAGATACTCACTGCTCGAGAAAACTTGCTGCGCTTTGGCATGGGCTGCTCGCCGACTAAGACAATATATGTTGACTCATACTACCTTGATGATTTCAAAGATGGATCCAATCAAGTACATATTCGAGAAACCTGCTCTCTCCGGACGAATAGCAAGATGGCAAATGATCTTAACAGAATATGATATACAGTATACCACTAAGAAGGCCATTAAAGGAAGTGTTGTAGATGATCATTTGGCTCATCAAGCAGTGGATGATTATCAATCAATGAGTTTTGAGTTCCCTGATGAAGACATTATGATTATTACCAAAGAACCTGGACAATATGAAGGACCTGAACAAGGATCCTGATGGACTATGGTTTTTGATGGAGCTTCTAATGCACTTGATAATGATGTTGGTGTTGTGATCATTTCCCCTGAAGGTTTTAATACCCCGATTACTGCAAGACTTTGTTTCTATTGTACCAATAACATGGCTGAGTATGAGGCATGTATCCTAGGCATCAAAGTTGCCATTGATATGAAGATTCAGTTCTTGGACGCATATGGAGATTCAGCCCTGGTAGTGAGTCAGATTAAAGGTGATTGGGATACCAAGCATGAAAATCTCATTCCTTATAGAGAGCATGTATTGTCTTTGATCCCATATTTTGAAGAGATTACCTTTGGACATATTCCACGAGGAGAAAATCAGTTGGCAGATGCGTTAGCCACCATGGCATCTATGTTTGAGATTAGCTGGGATGATGAAGCTCCCAAGATTACTATTGATAGATTTGAGAAGCCAGCATACTGTAATGAGATTGATACTGAAGAAACAGAGGAGAAACCTTGGTTCTATGAAGTGAAAAGATATCTTGAAACTCAGGAGTTCCCTGAAGGGGCATCTGTCAAAGATAAGAAGTTTCTGAGGAGGTTTTCTGCTAAGTTCTTCTTGAGTAGTGGAATTTTGTACAAGCGCAATCATGATTCAACTTTGCTCTGTTGTGTGGATAAAAAGGAAGCAACAGAGATTATGGAAGACATGCATGATGGGATCTTTGGCACTCATTCTAGTGGTCATACCATGGCAAGGAAAATATTGAGAGCAGGTTACTATTGGTCTACCATGGAAGCTGACTGCTATCAACATTCCAAAACATGTCACAAGTGTCAAATCTATGCTGATAAAGTGCATATACCTCCAGCTCCATTAAATGTGTTGACTACTCCTTGGCCTTTTGCCATGTGGGGCATTGATATGATTGGTGAGATCAAGCCTACTGCTTCTAATGGGCATCGTTTCATCCCGCTTGCTATTGATTACTTTACTAAGTGGGTGAAGGCAACTTCATTTGCATCTGTTACTAAGAATATGGTGGCCTGATTCATTAAGAATAATCTCATATGTAGGTATGGCATCCCTGAAAGGATTATCACAGACAATGGCTCTAATCTGAACAATACCATGATCACTGATCTCTACACACAGTTAAAGATTAAGCATCACAAATCTTCTCCGTATCGTCCAAAAATGAATGGGGCAGTAGAAGCTGCTAACAAGAACATTAAGAAGATTCTACAGAAGATGACTGTTACTTACAAAGATTGGCACGAGATGTTACCATTTGCTCTTCATGGTTATTGTACTACAATACGTACTTCAACAGGGGAAACCCCATTCTCCTTAGTCTATGGTATGGAAGCAGTTTTGCCCATTGAAGTTCAGATCCCCTCCTTAAGAATCATGAAGGATGCATGCTTGGATGAAGATGAGTGGATTCAGACTCGACTTGACCAGATAAATTTGATTGATGAGAAAAGGTTAGCAGCTATTTGTCACAGTCAGATGTATCAGAAACGGATGATTAAAGCTTTTAATATGAAGGTTAAGCAAAAGGTATATCAGGCTGGTGACTTGGTAATCAAGCGTATCACATTACCACAGGGTGATCCTAGGGGCAAGTGAACTCCTACATACGAAGGACCATTTGTAGTCAAAAGGGTATTCTCAGGAGGTGCCATGATGCTTACTACTATGGATGGTGAAGACTTCCCACAGCCTGTAAATGCAGACATAGTTAAAAAATACTACGCATAAAAAGAGACCCGCTAGGTTGACTGGCCTAGGCAGAAATAAGGGCATCCTGGCGAACCAAAAGGGTTCGGGCAAAAATTAGGGATATATATATATATATAAAAAAGTGTACACCCGACAAGTCGAAAACCTGAAAAGGCGGCTTGGGCAAAAAAGGGTATCCCGGTGGATTGAAAACCTGAAAAGGCAATCCAGGCAAAAGTTAGGGATTAAAGCGTATGACTATGTCTCGTTTGGATCACTCATATAACTCCAACCAGTTGTGCTACCTAAATGAAATTCGAACAGATAAAGATCAATCCAATCGTTTCCGTCTCAACGGTAGAAGATGAGATACTTGAAGATAATGGCAATAGTAGAATTGAAACTCAATAGGATTATTTCTCACATAACTGTTTTCTTTGTTTTGTAAAAATTTTATGACGAATTCCTCTTACTAGGATTTCTGTCTCCTTGTACAAACTTGCCTATGTATAGGTCACTTTGTAATATAAATAAAATTTCATCTTTGAATCCAAATTTACTTTTACCCTATTTACATAAACGAAAACGTCCATTGGTTGTGTTTGAATGTATGTATGCTTTTGAATATGATTGATGTTTACCAGAAATGCATAAAATGCAGTAATAGTATTTACCAAGGACGAACTAAGGTAGGAATTCAACGAAGCTTCGCCGGTTCATCGCCACAAGATAACTATAAATCCCCAGCAGAGCAAATATATCTTCTTAGATACTTCGAGTTACATCTCCCCTTAAATTTATGTCCATCTCTTTTATCCTCAGTCAGGATACTCAGGAACTTATTCCTTCAATAGAAGTACGACGAACGAAGACGGGAGGTTATAAATACTATACTATCAGACAAGACGGGAACGAGTTCCTCATATTCTTCAGCAACGAATCGGGATTTATTTTCCCTAGTCAGCAGTTGTTATACAAAGATATCCAGACGCTTCAGGCTACATGATTCATACATACATCATTTATATCATACCATAACATATCCATAAATGCATCATACATTTACTTAGATGCACCATGCCATGCATGCATATATATTGCATGAACTAACCTTTTCCTTGCAGGATGGTTATATACAGATAAAACACTATCAACAATTCACAACAGGTCAGAGACAATCTATACGAAGGTCTAGTGCTGATACTTAATTCAGGGATGATCACCACAAAGATTCATTGCTGATAATCATTACTCAAGTTGTCCTTGGATAGTAGGCAAACGGTCTATACGAAGATCTATTCCCTAATCTGGGATATTTTCAAGGGATATAATCGTCACGAAGATTTAATCCTAATATTCTTTTATCTATGGATAGTAGGCAAACGGTCTATACGAAGACCTATTCCCTAATCCAGGGTATTTCCAGAAGAGATAATCGTCACGAAGATTTGTTTCTACTGGTCTATTCAACAATTCAAAACAATTCAGAGACGATCTATACGAAGATCTAGTGCTGATACTTAATTCAGAAAGAAATCGCCACGAAGATTTAGTTATGACACTTAAATTAAAGTATGTTCTCAGATATGGTTCAGAAACGATCTATGCGAATATCTAAGCCCTGACACTTAATGAAGGATATTATTTTTCCCTAGAGATAATGCAGAGACGATCTATACGAAGATCTAGTGCTATCATTCAATTCAAACCATGTTGCATAAACGATTCAGAGACGGCCTATACGAAGACCTAGTACTGATATCCAGTATCAACATCAAGATATTATCACCTCCTGATAGTATGGATGGCATCTATAAGCACATCTCCAGTTCTTCCAAGTGGCATCTTCAAGCCCACTTAAGCATATACAACTAATCATCAGTGTTACTTTACGCACCGGCGAGTGCAAATTTTTGGGCTTTTATGTTCAATCCCCTTCAACCTTCCAGGTCACGAATGGCACATATACCAATCTAACCCCTCAGGTTTTAGAAAATTGAACAGGGGCAGCTATTGCACCCCAAAATTTGCCCTCACCAAGACAAGACATTGTGTACTAAGGTGTCCCAAGAGTTTCACAAGGTTCACAAGGTATCTCAAGAGTTTCACAAGGTTCACAATTAGTCAGAAAGTTTGACAATTCCCTCAGACAATGCATCCTCCTAAGCAATGCATCCTAAACTAGGGTTTTGACTTTCATCAGGCTAAATGGACTTCCAATGCTTAAAGTGAGCTTCATAGCATCCTATATGTCTTCAAGAATCCCCATGTCAAATTTCAAGGCCTTCCCAAAAGGTTTGCTCAGTCAGATGATCAGATAGGCTAAAATCAGTCAAAGCAGTCAAAAAGTCAAACTGAGGTCAACTATGGTCAAACCAAAGTCAAACTTCATTATTTCTTGCCAACATCAAGTATATGAAGTAAAATTCATCATTTGATCAAGAGTTGATCATGATTCATCAAGGAGATTTCAGATAATCAAGAATTAGGAGTTTCTAAATTAGGGTTTTCACAAGAAAAGTCAATTGAATTTTGACCAGCCATAACTTTCACATGCTTCATCAAAACTTTTCCATCCAAAGCTCATTTTTAAGGAAATTTAATGCTCTACAACTTTGTGTCTCACAAGCCAAGCCTAAAAATGCTTCATTTGGAAGGTATGAGCTAAGACATTATAGGTCATTTCAAAAGTCAACAAAAAGTCAACAACTTCCAAAGGGCATAACTTGAGAATGATAAAAAATATGGACATGAGACCAAAGAGGTTGGTTAGAGGACTCTTTAAGCTTTCCAAAATGTCAAAGAACACCTTCATAGCCTTAAAATTGAGGGACTTATGTCTTTGCAAAGTTGGGAAATTTTTGAGAGGTTTATGAAGCAAATGGGACCTTAGAACCAAATTTCTCCAAATGGGCTTACATTTTTATGACTCAAACACTTCCATGACATCATGCACGAATTAAAAATTATTTAATCAAATTTTTATTCATTTTATTTTATTTATTATGATTTTTTACATTAAAAATCATTTTAAATCAAAATAAAATATAAAAGTGTGAATATTTGATGAGATTTTTGTTCTAGAAAGTCTTAATGGTCATTTAGAAGTGATTGAGATCATACAAAAATAAATCAACCAAAATAGTAAGGATATATCAAGTTATTTTCAATATTTGAAAGTGAATCTTTTTCAATCTCTATTGATCCAAAAATCCAAATGATGCTCTGATTTTTTAACCTAATTTTGTTCTATGATATATATACAACATAAAACAAGCACAAGACACGAATTTGCAGCCTCCAAGAGCATTCTTGACATTCAAAAATCCATTGAAAATTCAATTTTCGGATTCACATTTAGAGGGAAGTTAAAGGTATTTTAAAGACATAGAGATGATCCTTGGACATCATTGAATCTATCCCAACCCTCAAAAGCATTTGAATCATGCTCATATGCCATAACCGAATCCATATTCACTTGATTTTTCAAATTTTTGATTCACTAAATTCATGCAATATTGTTGTTTTTTGACTTTGTAATATTGATTGTGATAGTGTGTAGATTGTTTCTGGATAAAAAACTTGCAGGTTCGTGACCAAATGCGTGAATGGCCATTGTTAGGGTTTGAAACTTAGTTTTAGGGCTTTACGATTTAAGCAATTTAAAGACTTTTAAATGATATAATTGAACTATGTTAATCATGGGTAATTGTTTGGTGCTAATATTGTGGCTTGATTCGGTATGATTCAATGTGTATGAAGAACATAGGTTTTCCTACAAGTTTAATTCGCAGGAAAATTTCAAGCAATTTTCGCAGGTAATCTTGCAGGTCATAAGGAAGAAGATGACCTTCTTGGCGCCATCTGGAAATTTGAAAATTGATTTAAATATTTTTAGAATTATTTTCTATTTGATTTCAACTAATGCTGCTTGCCTCAGTTGGTAACGAAGCGTGCGCGTGAGGTAACAAACCAGGGTTCGAATCCTGGCTTGTATATTTTTTTTGGGCAATTTTCCTTTGATTTTCAGGTTTACCATATCTTGATGTTGGACCATTCCCTATCAGCTACGCAGGCACAACCCAATGGTCTTGACCCCTTGCTGGTAAAGGGGAGGTTCTGGGTTCAAATCCAGGCCTCCCCCATTTTTTTTAAACTTTGTTTTTATTATTTTCTTAATTATTTTTAATTATATATTATTTTTAATTATGAAATTTGTTTTATATTAAACTTAAAAATTTTTTTTTTTAATATTAATCAAATTTTTATTTTCATAAATATCATAATATATTTTATAAAATAATTTTGTATATAATTTTATTTATTTATAATTTGTAAATAATTGATTAATTAAATTCTAATTTTTCTTAAATAAATATCTAAACCCTAATTTATTTTCAAAACCCTAATTAACCCTATTATTTTTATTAACTTTAACATTAATTTAATTAATTTTTGTTCTCATGTATAATTAAATAATTAATCATGTTTTGTAAATAATCATTATTTTGTTTATTCTTATTATAATTATTCTATTTTATTTTAAAAAATTGTTTATTTAACTTTAAAAAATAATATTTTCTTGAACTTTTATTTCCTTTATATTTTCACTAACCCTTTTATTATTATTATTATTATTATTATTATTATTATTATTACTAACCATTTAAATTGTTGCTTATTTATTATAGTTATTATTAATGGTTTCTATTATTATGTAATTGTGAAAGCCATGTAATAGTCGTAGATTTATTCTTGTTTCTATTTTACTTCTTATAAATATTTTTATTGCCATGGTTAGTAACTTTAGGGCGTGTGTAACTATGTGTAATTAAAATAACTTAGAATAACTAATTAAACAAGATAAATACATGAATACAAACACTCACACACGTAAGTCGATCTTTGATCGCCATCTCACACTTTCTAGGGTTACTCCTCATGTTGCCTAATTATAAGGTCAAGTAAGGAGTCTTAAGCAAATTCCCTCCATTAATATCATCAAGTCCCTTTAAGTTTATAAGATCAAGTCCCTTCGAGGTTGCCTATGATAAATGATCTTGTCCCTTCGAATAAAAGATGATAGTCCCTACGAATTGCTAAAGACACCTTGCAGTTGCCTAAATTCAGATGTCCCTTCACATGTTCTTTATCACATCCAAGGTAATGACTACCTATTCCTTAATAATAGTGCTAGTCTTACCATTGAAAGAACATATAAGAACAATAAAGATTTAACATAGGGTAGGTTCCTCTTAAGTACTTGCTCACCTTTTCAAAATACTCTTTTACACTTCACATTTCAAACAAATTTTCAAAACAAAGTCTTTATATACATCCATATGAGGATCATT
This sequence comes from Lathyrus aphaca, assembly GCA_963966055.1. Classification (NCBI taxonomy): domain Eukaryota; kingdom Viridiplantae; phylum Streptophyta; class Magnoliopsida; order Fabales; family Fabaceae; genus Lathyrus; species Lathyrus aphaca. The sequence goes on along the minus strand of OZ014524.1, from coordinate 409,609,980 downwards.
ATAAAGTACTTAGAAAATTTTTAATCACACACTACACTCTTCAAAAACAATTTAAGTGAGCTAAGTAACTAAGAGCCCATGGATAACCAGGGATATAAAGGGTGTTAACACCTTCCCTTTGTATAACCTACCCCCCGAACTCAAAATCTTTTTAAGGTCTTTCCTGTTCTTTTATGCCTTTCCTTTTGGATAAAATAAAAGTCGGTGGCGACTCTTGCTATCCGCAACATTTAACTAAAGTCAGTTCTCCCACCGTGTTACAGTCCCCATCGTTGTTTACTTTACTTTGCAAACCTGATGGTCGTCCCCATCATTGCCTTTATCTTTAATCCCCAGAGAATCTTGTTACTTCACTCGATGGCCGTCCCCATCATAATCTCTTTATTTTCCCAGCATGTCGGTCGTCCCCGTCATTGCTTTATCTCCAGCAGTCGTCCTCTGCTCGATGGTCGTCCTCCATCGCCCGCACTTTATAAATCATACTATACTCTCCTTTTACAATCTATATCCCTTTTCTTCTTCTCCCCAGTGAGTGCAAATTTCGGACTGTCTTTGGTATTCAACCACAAGTTATCTTGTTTGTCTGTTAAGCTAGGCGCTTACATCCTGCATAGCTAACTCATGTTTGAATAGGGGTAGCTGTAAACACACCAAATTTGCCCTCACTAAGTTCACACCATGGCTTGTGATCTTTCATATTTGCATTAGTTCAATCACAGCATTTCATATTGCATTTTTGCTCCACTGCATTAGTTCAAATTCATCTGCATCTAGGGTTTGTGATCTGAGCAATCCAAGATCCCTTTTTGAGCCACTCCAAAGGTCATCAATCATCTCCAGAGGGTCCATGTATGTTCAATCATCATAGCCCCCAAAGATCAAGAAAGTCAAAGAATCACAAGAACTGACAAAGCATGGAAGTTGAGCTAGGGTTTCACTGCACAGATGACCTGAAATTAGGGTTTTGGTTTCAGAGGCCATAACTCCAAATTTTTTGGTCATTCTTGTTTCTAATGGTCTCAAAATTATTTGGTCATTCTTGTTTCTAATGGTCTCAATATGTTATAAGGATCACTGGTTAACTTCTTGAGCAAGTCAGAACAAAATCAGGGCATCTGAGGCCCCCACCAATGGAACCAAAGTGGATTTTTCATCAAATTGAAGTTATATGATCTTTATTTGATCATTGAAGTGCTTGTAAGTTCACAAAATTGAAGAAAAGTGAGCTAAACCAAAAGTTGCCAAAAATGGAAATGACTTGTAATGTAAACTTTCCATTTTGGGAAAGTTTTTCAACCTCCTCTTTCTCAACCAAAAATGCTTCAAATGAAAAATTGTTGGTCATGAAATTTGTATATTGGATCATTCCCTTTTCAAAAAGTACAAGAACAAGTCCTAATTCATTATGGAACTCAAGTTATGCCTTGTCAAAGTTGGCAAAAATCACATAATTTTCAAGAATGCACCAAAGGGGGATTTTTGCAAAACCACTTGGCAATTCATTTTGTGGCTTCAAACACACTTCTAATCATCATACTAATATAGCACATTGTCTAAAACTCAGAATTGCCCAAGGAATTTCAAGATTTCATGCCTTGCCCATGAAGAAATCTCAAAGGGGCCAAACTTTCTCCAAATTGCAAAATACCCCATAACTTATTTCACACATACTGAATTACCTCAAAATGAATTCCATGGACCTCCTTGATCCTTGCTGAACCAGACATGCCCTTGTACCACCTCTGAACCAGCCCATACCTCAAGGACAAAAACTTTTGACTTTTTTGTAAGAAGCCCATACCAATCACAATAGGGCACAACCACTCCACAGACCTATCACAACTTGATATGTGGACCAAATGCTGGTGATAGCACACAAGAACACAAGCTGAACCCTAAGATTGCTCAAGTTCACAAAAACTCTCCCTCTTGCAAAAACCTTCGAATCTCATAACTCAGCCATCCATTCTTCAAACAAACACCACCATTCATTTCTAAATCACCCACTGATCATAAACTACCCACCAAAACAGCCAAGAACACACCACAAACAAAATACGATTTTCTGACCAGTGGAGTGCAAACTCACAAACCAGCCACTCTCAAGGTCTTCCAAGCCTCAAAGCTTCTTCAGGGAGGTCATTGGAGTCATCTTGCACAGAAGAAGCAGTCAGAAAGCTCCAAACTAAGAAGCTCCATCTCAGGTAGCCTTTCGAATTAATTTTTCCAGAACTTCCATTTTATGTTCCATTAAGAAAAATCATGATTCACTGATGATCCTGAACTTTGTATTTTTGAAAATGGTGGAGAGATGAGTATTTGCTAAGCTTCTGAAATTTTTTCCATTTTTGATGTTTCCTTTGAATCTTGAGTTTGAGTGAAAAGAAATGAGGTTTGAGGGTGGATTTAGGTTCAGGGAAGTGGGAGGAGTGAATCTGGAGCTTTAGTGCTCCAGAAAGTACATAGGGAAGAAGTTGAAAGTTTTCAGGTGAGGGGGTCACTGGAGAAGACGACCGGAGCTCTTCTCCGGTGACCTGATAGTCATTAAGTGTAAATTAGGGTTAGGATTTTGGTTTGAATTGGGACCCTTGGATCTGTCTCTCCCGCGCGTATTGTGTGGTCCAGATTAGGTCATTAGGATTAATCTGTGATTAAAAAATTAATTAATTTGGATTAGTAGGATTTGAATGCTGACCCTTAGATCACGCGCCAAGTCTTACCTCCATCTCCAGATTTGAATGTGAGCCACAGGATCAGTTGACCAACCCATTTACTTCATTTTTATTTCATTTTTCTTATTTATTTTGTACGAATTATTTAAAATAGTTAGAAAATCTCAAAAATATTTTTATTTTTCACTTTGATTCCAAATAATTTTCTTAACCCAAAAATATTTTTATTTTTATTTTTTGCATTAAAAAAGTATTTTTAAATCATTTAAATGTTTTATTTAATTAGTTAATTGATTTTAATTAATTAAAAATACATTTAAATATTTAAAAATCACCAAAAAAATCAGAGAGCATTCTTAAACATTTAGGAACATTGTCATACCATCCACACAAATTTATTTTTGGTTTTGAATCATTTTTGACAATTTTCTTGAATTTAGGGTTCATAAAATTCATATTTTAGAACCCTAACTTCAAGAATTATTTTCTGCCTAACCAAGAGTGGTATGACAATGATTCTTTTTGCATTGATCTTCATTTGAAATGTATTTTCTAGCATAATTTTGTCATGAATTTCTTCTGCCTTTTTGAATTGATTGGCATTTTTTCCCTTTAGATACCTTAGAACCCTAGATAACTTAGAAAAATCATATCTTTCATTAGGTTTGGAGTTAGGTCTCCTCCTTTGGGGTATGAATTCATATGGGGTTAAGGTTCGTTTGGTTGAAAATTTCAATTTTTTATCTTGTCATTTGCTTCTGTTTTTGAGTTTTGCATCTCATGTTGCATGACAACCCTAATTTCTCATCTTCCTTTGCATACATCTTGCATATGCTTGCATTCATGAACTTTCCATGACATTTTATGCATCCACATGACATACAAGACATCATAGGACACATTAGAATCATGCTTGATCATTTCCTCATCCATTTGCCATGTTATGCATTCATTACATACCATGAACATTCATGAACTTTCATGCTTCTTTTCATGCTTCATTTGTATTCCCATCACTTGTATGAACATTCATATCTCTTGACATGCTTTTATGTCATCTCTTAGCATCATTTGCATCATGAATATGCTTCTGGTTTTGTTTTGCATTTTGACATTCATTTCATTTTTCATTTCATTTCATTTCCTTATGCTAACTTTTCAGGTGGTAAGCACTTTGAGAAGTGAATTTGCCTTCACTTCTCACAATCTATTCTCATCTCTCTTATGCATTCATTGCTGCATTTTGCTTTTGCTTTAGAGTGAGCTTGCTCATTCATGTCCCTCTCTCACTTTCTTCCTTCAAGTAACTTATCTTCTTAAGTGAAGTAAGTTAGCTTGTTTCTTCTGCTTCTCCTCCTTCCATTTTCTTCTTCCTTGGTGGCTTTCCTTGAAGATCTCTTGAAAGCCTCATAAACCCTAGGAGTAACCAAGCATGATAAAAATTAGGGTTTGATTAGTCCCCCATTAGTTTTACCTTTGTGTCATCTTTTGTGTCTTCTCATCTCACCTCTCAATCAGGGACTAAACCTTTAAGGTTTTAAGGCTTTGTGATTAAGGTTATGCCTGCATCCTTCTCTTAGGATGGAGTTGTCATACCCCAAATTTGTCCTACCCATGTAATTTTACTTTAATTTTTGTTATGTTTACTAACCAGCATTCAAAAACCTAAAAAATATATATATGATTTTATTTTAATGTTTCTTGTTGAGCTCAGGTTGTGCAAGTCAGTTACCAGGGTTTAGATAAAACTATTTGGTCTGGTGTAGGCAAAGTGATGAGCAAAGATCTAGTGAATTTTACCTAGTCATGGTCAAACAAGAAAGGCGTTCTATCGTCAAGTTGACAGGCTACACAAAGTCAAGAATCTCATGGTTGATGATCATCAGAATCCAATATTTTCATCAATTAGGGTTTAAGCGATGTTTTGAAGGAAAATATGAATTACGTAAAAGATTGATTATATGTGGTCGTGAAATTAAATTCTTTGACTCATTAATGAAAGGATTTCGAACGACACAGTTTTAATGTGAAGATAGGTTCATTCCCTATGGACCATTCCATTTTTTTACGAGATGAAGAATATGAATTGCAAGATCAAGGGTTGACAATCAATCTATTCCCTACGTTCAATTCATAAATTGTTGGTTGAGTTCGCCGTTACCAATTGTTGGTTGATTAATTCATTGAGTCTCAATTCATAAATTGTTGGTTGAGTTCGCTGTTACCAATTGTTGGTTGATTAATTCATTGAGTATACCTTTACCATGCACTGGTTTTTTGTGGCTTAGCATGTGTTTGATTAGTCGCTAAGAAAGGTCTAAGGTGCAATTTATGGAGGTTTGGTTATCCATAGCTAGGGTTTGGAAACAAGCTTTGTGTGTTATATATATCCTTATTACCATTCATGTGCCATGAGATATAATACTAAAGCAAGAAGAATATTCACTCAGATTCATGATTAGTTTTAACGTTGGATTTACATATTCAATGTTATTGGTACTAATTAGAGTTCAAATGGGTTACAAGTAAAGTACAAATTCAAGTGGATCACAAAGGTGAAATTGATAAAATCCCAAGGAATTAAACCAATGCCACATGTTCTTCACAGCAACTCCACTTCTGAGCCCTTAAATTCTTCACTCACTTGAACCTCACTTCACAGCCCGACTGCTCCAAATCATATTCGTGAACTGTGCTCCAGCATGTTCATGTGCAAAACAAGAGATATGGTTAGTACTTCAAGCCAAAACAAGTTTACATCTTTGAAAAAAAAACAAAGCCAATTCAGTTCATTCAAAATATGTTCATTCAATTCAGAATTCAATGAACAACCAATCTCATAACAAGTGTTACAAGAAATTCAAGATTCACAACAAAATCTCAAGCAGAATGAAACAGAGCATTAATAATGACCAAAATCCAAGCTGAAATTAGTATTCGAAAGTGCACAATTCAAACAAGTTCAGGAATTAATTTACCTTATCAACAAGGCCAAGGAATAGGAACTAGTTCTTCATTCAAAATTAAGGCCCAATGCTACAAGGTGAATTTAATCTCAAACACACGACACACGACTCGAGCCTAAGAAAATTGCAGCAGCAAGGGGTCGCTTTCCATAGTTCAAGGCTGCGGTTTCTTCCCTTCCAAGAAACTTTCAATCTTCCCATGCATAGGCTTCATATGTGATAGGTTCCATGAGCATTCTTGCAACACAGTGAGCGTCTCGTGTCATGCATACATACAAAGAGCACATGGTTAGTATGATGTACAAACAAAGCACTGCAAGTAAGATTTACAAACACAATGGTTCAAAAAACAATAAGCCATCACATGAGATGTATCCTAGAAAAGTTTAGACGTATTAACCATGCTTTACGATTCCAAAGTCATAAACATAGTTGATATGTATTTTTGAAGATTCACACATGATACAGAGCTGCAATAAGAAACCAGACTCAACAAATAAAGGAGTTCCTGTAAATTGAAGTACCAAGTCCTAAAGGTGGCATGAAATTAAATTCTATCATACCTAGAAAGATTAAAAGTTCCATTAATTTTCCAACCTATCATGGATATCTAGCTTAATCAAGTGATCAAAGTCATGAACAAGAAATTACATTAAGGAGCAGTCAACAATTGAACATCAATAATAGAGAACCGTGACGTCTTATAGACACAAGTCGGCTGCAACAATGGTACAGGCTTAAGTCTACAGGATTGAGGCATTTCATGAAGTCAACATGTCTATAGTAAATGAGTACTGGGTAGTAAATATCAGTGTTGGCAAAGGAAACTTTTATGCAACTTATCACAGTTAAGAGATTAGATGATCCTAAAAGAGCAAGGAATTGCTTAAAATATCTCTGTTGAGAAGTCCTGATTTCTTTTCATGAAGCTCCGAAAGAGACTCTGAGCTTCTAAGGATGTTCTCATTTAGACGCTGCTGGACATGTGTATCTCGGCAGTGATCTTTATAATGAGCCTTCCCTATTTCGTGAAGTGTCTCAGCTGGTTTACTACGCAACAGTAGCCGCATCTCTGTATCATCAACATGATTACTCTTCAAAGCAGTAACCGCGAACCGCATGCTGTGAAAACTGGATCTACACATCAATTTATGCATCAAAGTCATTACAAGCGGTAACAATGATCCAAATGAGTCCAAAAATCATAACATGCGTTTCAAAAACAAGAAGACTAAATCACAAGTTCAAGGTTTTGTTCATTACCTTTGAAGCACAATTCCAAATTCAGAATCCGAAAATCCACCTTCATGCTTCACCAGTTGTTGTTTCGTATTAGTGCACGAGATTGCCAACTCTGCGTTCCCATCATGCTTCATGGCATCGAGATCCCATGGCAAACCTGCAAGACAAGCAAAGTCATTCATATATTCATCATTACACAAGAAAAACCAGTCGAAATCTACAGGAATTTAACAAGCGGGAATCATTTCTTTTTCACAAGGAAGATTATCATATGGTTTTCATAAGAGTCTCACCCAACTCTCACTTCCAATTCACAAACCGCCATCATCCCCGCCATGAACAATCAGAGGAAGAGCGTCAAAGCATTACTGCACCAGGATCATCAAAAACGAAAATGCAAGAGTTTTGAGGTGATGAGAATATTGACAATAACATTAGGACAAGTTCATACCTAAGCAACTCTGCACCAAAAATTCAGCCAAGCTTTGCGAAACCGAACCTTCATCCTGCTTCATGCCAAGACCAAATGGAGCTTTTATCCAAGTCGCCAATAGTCAATTTCCTTATTTTGATTTCGAGCTACCAAGAAGCTTACAAGATATGCCATGAAATCAAGATATTTGTGTCCCAATATTGACCTGCAAGAAGGTACTTCACACATCAAATGCCACAAGAATACATGTAGTGAACAACAAGCCTGATAGTAGTAAAAAATCAGCAGAAAAAGGTTCGGTAAAATTCACGGAAGGGCCCCACAGGTATTCTAGAATCACACTACAGACAAAATAAATCAGTGACTCACAAAGATGGTCCCCACACAATCAGAGCAAAATTTTTACTAACGGCCTACAATCGATTCACAACTCGCTCGCACATGATTTCCTCACAACAAAATCCTTCAATCTCACATATTTTATGCCCTCATTTTCCATTATAAAAAGCAAATGATTGGCACAGAAAAGAGGGGACGAAAATGAGCACACAGAGAAAAACCCTAGCTACTCAAACACAAGAAAAAACGCACCTGAGAAACCTAGCCACCACACCATTCTGAAATTGCATCTCCACTGAATCACCACAAGCCCACCGCTAAAACCATTTCACCAAACCGTCCAGCCATCTCCACCATAACTCTTATTTGAAACACTCTGAACTTCAACTATCAAAACTAGCTCATCACTGTGAACCACCGCAAGGATTGAACGGAAACAGAGCCCATCCTTTTCACAGAACCACATCCTCACCTACCGCTTCACACCGACACAAACCTCTCTCTTTTTCCAACACGCAACAAATCCACCACACTTCAACCGCAAACCCAGCCAACCGCAAACCACACAAACTTCAAAATCCCCTTTTGACCTTCGCTCACACAACCCGTTACCGAAATCACAAACAAACACTCAGTAAACCGTTCGCATCCACCAGCCGCGGGCAACGCCGCCACAGCCGAATCGAAGTTGTCCCAAATCGGACCTTCACAAAGCGCAGATCGACGAATACCCGAACGAGACGGAACCGGGAACGGCGGAGTGAAAAGCTTGAGGAAGAAACCGCGAAACAAGCCGAAAGAAGATCCACGACGAGCGATTGAGAGAGCCAGACGAAAACAGGGTAGGTGCTTGTTACCCTCTGAGTCGCGTTCATGAACGTGTGTTTTTATTGACTACGCTTTTCCATTTGTGATGTTCTCATAAAAATCTGAATCCTTTCCTTTTCTTATTTTACTTGATTTCATTTTTTAAAAAAAAACATACTGTTATGGTCGTTTGGGCTTTGCTCTTTAGGCCTGTGTTTGTTTTTTTGTTCGGCTACCAACACATCCTCTCTGTTTTCATACTTTTAATTAATTTGGTGTTTATGAACTTAGAAATCTAGTTTTTGGTTTGGTTCTATTATTATATTTTCCTTTCTAAATCTTAGTGTAATTTAGTTCACTTATTTTCATTATTGTTTAGAAAATATAAAAAATAGTAGATCATTTGATTTGTTTTTTATTATTCTTATTTTCGGGCCAATGATATAATAAAAGGCCGATTTTTTCGCCCGATTTTAATCGGTGATATTCGGTCAATATGAGGCCCTTCTTGTAATTAATTTTTTTTATTATTTCGACAAACAAATTTGTAATAATTTATTTTATTCATTATCTTCAATATTATTTAATTTATTTATTTATTTATATTCATTATTCCATATATTTTTTGCAATTCAATTTATTTATTTATTATCGCATTTAAATATTACGTTTCGACTCCTTATAGAATGATTCCGATTTTGAATCGATTCTAAGGCAGTTCACGAACTAAATTTAGCCGCGTCCCGAAAAAAGGTCTAACGCCTTCGAATGTTGTGTCTCGATTAAAAGGTCCAACGCCTTCGAATAGTTGCGTCCCGATTAAAATGGTCGAACGCCTTCGAACCGTTCAAAAAAAAAGCACTGCACACACGCATCCTCTTGGGCAAACTACAACGAGCCTCTTTATTTCTCGCAATCTCCTGTATTTATTTTGTATCCCTCTCCCATTACTTTGTACGTATTTTATTTCTCGTATTTCATTTAATTCTGAATCCTTGGTCCAACGCCAAGCGATTGCACTTGCACACTCGCACAGTTTTATCTTGTTCCGTTTATTAGGATCCACCTTACTATGCAAGCCGAGCGCTTCGTGCCTCGCTAACAAACTACAAAAACAAACCTCCAGTTGCATTTACCCTTTAAACCTCAAAAAAACCAAAACGTTTCGATTAGATCCAAACCCTTGATCCAACGTCAAGCGGTCTTAGGAAATAAAACATTCTAATAATACGAGAAGATTTGTACGCCACGAGCCTTAAGCGGTAGAAAGGAGGATAATGAGCTATCGTTACTCGCTCCGATTATTTTCGACGCAAGACGCTTGTCTTGTTGGGCGAGATAAACTATCCATAGTATTTAGTGCATTTCAACTCCTAAACCCTTTCGTCGAAGAAAGGTAATAAAATCGAACAACCATTACCCTTAGTTGGCCGAACTACGAGGCTCTGACTTTCCCATTGCATACGGGAGTACGTAGGCACGAGGATCTCAATCCTTGTCGAGCACCTAGGTTCAATCTAACTTATAATTCAACTCATTTTCCTCTAGCAAGCAATCGTTTAAGCATAGACATCCTTTCGCGCGCGTTAACTTAGATGGTTCCCATCGAGTACGATGGATGTAGGGGGTGCTAATACCTTCCCCCTGAATAACCGACTCCCGAACCCAGGAAATGGTTCCGTTGACCTTTGTCATCATCCTTCTCTTCCCGGGTTGTATCTATATCTTCCCTTTCCCTCTTCGGGAATAAATAGAATTAGGTGGCGACTCTTCAGTCCGTCCGGCGCGTGACTCCGTCCTTTCGGATCGCGTGAGGTCGTATTTTTCGGGGTACGACAGCTGGCGACTCTGCTGGGGAATGGTTCACCCCTATGCGAGTCGAGCCTAGTCTAGGTTTCCGCGTTTGTTTGGATGTTTGCTTTTATGCTTTACTTGTTTATTTTTATTGCTTTCTGTATCGCATTCCATCTTATATATCTTGTGGCTCCTTGGTACTATAATTTGGATTGATGCTTTGCAAAAGAAACTTGAGGGAAAAGCTTTATACCCTGGCTTGCGAGTACAAACTTAAGTTAGCGAGGTTATGTAGTATGGGCTCCCGAGAGAGTCACTCTCGTGGGTTGTCGATACGAAAACCTCACTTGGAGTAGATTCTAATGAGAATGCTGACAACCGTCAAGTCCTTGATGTGTGTGCTCAGTCGCTTTCATTAGGGTCATCAACTCTGAGGACCTTTAGAACCTTTTGGTTAAAACATCGGTTGATGGTTGCGTAGTATTGGGCACCAGGGTTCGCCCTCGCGTGGCTCGATACGAAAACCTCACTTGGAATAGACTTACTCAATGTAGTTGATTGACTGTCAAGAATGTATGAAATTGACACGTGCATCAAACAGTTGAGAAAGTTCCATAACTCCAGGACTTTGTTTTAAACCTTGTGTCGATGGTCACGTAGTATGGACTCCCGAGAAAATTTGATCTCGTGGGTTGTCGATACGAAGATCTCACCCAAAATAGATTCATGTGGAGGAGTCAATCAACCGTCATGCTTATGGCACGTGTGATGAACAGCCATACGAATTGATAACTTTGGGATCCCTAAACTTTAGAATCTACCCAGTGAGTTCTTGATCAGAGTATCCTCCATCTGTACCTTGGACTCGTGAGACCTTGATCTTGTGATCCTGGATTCTGACATTGCATGTCATTTCATTTGTATTATTATTCATCTTGCATTTCATTCCAATATCCAGAACTCATTTCATGTTCCTCCATCTTCAGTAAATCAAGCTGGTTTCTCGACGCCCGTATCGTGCTAGACGCCTGTATCTAACTAGAGCCAACACTAGAAGACTGATGGACGTGATTCAAGAAGAACAAGCTGCTATGAGGGAAGACATTGACTCGGTCAAAAGCAAGATTGACCAGGTTTATGAGACTTTGCAAGCTTTGGCAAGAATGGAAGAACGTCGTGAAGCTGCTGCCGCAATGAACAATGCTCAAGTGCAAGGATCTACCTCACGAGCAATACCTTCAGTTCCAGTTCGAAATCCTTTGGTCTATGGTTTGCCTCCAGGCTTCACTCCTGCTGTTGAAGAGGTCACTTCTCAACCAATACCTGCTTCTGGTGTCACTGTTGGTGTTATTCCTCAAGCTCAACCTATTCCAACTCAAGTCCAGTTTCCTCAAACTGAAGAGAATCATCAAGTTGAGTATGAGATGCACACTGCTGTTCCAATCACCAATCCTCATGCTGTGCAAGAGTCTGAAGCTATGAAGATGTGCCGTGAGTTAGCTGAAAAACTCCGAATCATGGAAGGACACAACTCAACCTCTCTGAGTGCCTCAGACATGTGCCTAGTTCCGAATGTTGTGATCCCTACTAAGTTCAAACTTCCAGAATTCGAAAAATACAAAGGCCTCAGCTGTCCTGAGCTTCATTTGAGGATGTACTGTAGAAAGATGGCCGCTTATGCCAAATATGATAAGCTTATGATCCATTGCTTCCAAGATAGCCTGTCTGGAGCATCTCTAGAATGGTACATGCAGCTCGAACGCAACAATGTTCATACTTAGCTTGATCTATCTGATGCATTCAAAAAGCAGTACAAGTACAACACTGACCTTGCGCCTAACCGTACTCAGCTTCAGAGTATGTCTCAAAAGGAAAGCAAATCCTTTAAGGAGTACGCCCAACGCTGGAGAAAGCTAGCCGCAAGAGTTCATCCTCTATTGGTGGACCGTGAACTGATCGATATCTTCATGGGTACCCTACAGGGGCAATACTACGAGAAGCTGATCAGCAACGTATCTTCTGGATTTTCGGACATGGTGATGGTTGGAGAAAGAATTGAAGAAGGTCTGAAAAGTGGAAAAATCCAAGGAGGATCTAGCAGCCAAGCCAGTGTCTAGAAGCCTTTCAACGGGTACAAAAAGGGTGAAACAAATGCAATTTCTACTGCAAGTGGGAAACCTCAATAGAGTGCGCCTACCTCAATCCCATATTACCAATATCCGTATGTTGCTGCTGCATAATACACTCCTGTGCCATATCAACCAGTTCCTCCAATGCCTTACCAACCAGCTATTCAAGCTCCATTTCCACCTCAGATGGCTTATCAACCACGTCCATATCCTCTAGTTGCAGCTGCGCAGTACGCGCCCAATCTGTACCAGCAACCGACTTATCCACAATGGCCTGGTCAACAACAACAACGTGCTCCTCAACAGCGCCCACCATATCAGCAAAGAAGGCCTGAAAGAAATTTTGATCCACTGCCTTTGACATATGGAGAAATCTTTAATGGGCTAATGGCAAAAGGAACTCTTGTGTTGAAGGACATGCCACCTCAAACTGGTAACGCTCGAGATTATGATGCCGATGCTCGCTGTGAGTATCACAAGGGTGCTCCAGGTCACACGATTGACAACTGCAGGGTATTCAAGCATAAAGTCCAAGATTTAATCGACTCTAAGGATCTCACCTTCACTCCGAAAAATCCAAATGTCCAGAACAATCCAATGCCTCCGCACGGTGCCAACAAGTGAAGACATTTGAAGGGGTTGTTGAAGACCAGGCTGAATAGTCACCAACTTTGAAGCATTCAATCAAGAGAAGTTCATTCCTCAAATCAAGGCAGTCGTCACCATTTATCATTTTCGCATCTTTGTTATTTTGTACTGTTTGTTAAGTACTTTTTGCTTTGGACATTATTGTTTGTACTTGGTTTTGCTAATATTATGATTATGCATGTTTTGAATCAATCTATTCGCATTCGCTCATGATTTATCATTTATCACAAAATCACAAAAATATTTCCCTCACTTACTTTAGCAAATATTTGAGGGAGGATGATGAAAACGAAATACCCATAACTGTTGCGATATGCTTTCAGATAAAATCTCGTCAATGATGTACATGCATTCTTTCAAATCCCCAAACACTGGAGATATAAGGAGTTAATCCCTAGTCAACCACTTCGAGCCTAGAAGTAGGAGTTTCTTTCGGATACAACCCTTACATTTAACCCGGGGCGGGGTAGTTGTTCAGTTAGCCTGGCTACACCTTCGAATTGCAAGATGAGACATCCCGTCAGAGGACCATAAACAAGTGACTTGGCAGTCACAACATTCAAACAAAAATAAAATAAGAAAAGGAAAAAACCACTAAGTTGAGCACCCAAAGGGAGACTTAGTCAAAAAAAATCAAAAGAGGAACTCAAATCCTCAACAAAAGCAAAACAAATATCAGTGACCACCAAATCAAGAACCAAAGGGTCACCCGCAAAAAAGATGACTGTCATCTCCAAGCAAACTTTGAAGCTTCATCTTCACTCTTGCAATATCAAAACAAATGCATGTGTAGAGTTAACTGAACATAGGACTGAAGAACATGACGAAGAAGAGATGGGTATGAATCAAACTTTGAGCCTTATATCTTTGTTTCTCAAACCATTAACCAGACCACGTTACAACCCTTAAAAGACCTAATTGAGGCACGATTTATTCTGAAAGCATGCTACCAACAAGGTTGCGTAAATTGACTCCCATATATTTGCTAATCTTCAATCTCGATTGCACATTATTCTTGCTGCATCTTTCACGCCCTTTCTAAATCAGCACCTCGTTTGGGCTAATGGTCCATTCGTCACACTATCACAATTATTCAAATAAATTGACTTTTTCAAAACTTACATGAACGTTGCATTAACATTACCATTTGTGTATGAATAATTTAATTGCAATTCAGTGCTTGACATCAGTGCAACCCCAACAAGGGGCAATCAAAAGAGGAATTTGAATCAGTACTTCTTCAAAATTAGCTCAATCAGGGGCAAGATCACCTTCAAAGGCTCAATCAGGGGCAGGTCATGCCATGGCTATTGTCAAAGCTTCCCCATTGGATTTATTTCAAATACCCTGCAGGCAGGGGCAAGCAAACAAGGAGCGAATCTTCCTATCTCTTCTCCCCAGCTGAAGAGGCAGCCCTTGCTAGACATTGACAATCGTTCAAAGCAAATCAGTTTTTATGTGTTAATTAAGTCGCTTCGCTCATCAGTAGAGAACCAAACTTGGATTTTTCAGATCCATCTTCTGACCATACATCGTCGAAGATCGAGTGTCGGGAAATCAATCCCTCCACCCACCCAAAGTCCAATCATTATTGGCAACTACCAAACCAAGAGTCCACCAAGCTGGAACCTTTCAATTGCTCATATGCATCATTATGCATCATCAGCATCATAAGCATCATTTACATCAATCATTTACAGCATATGCATCATTTGCATATTCTCAATAAATCAGACCTTTTATTATCCCCAACATTATCGAATTCATATCTCAGTGCATAAACACTTGCATCGTATCTCCATCCTTATGGGATACCATTTCAAATTGACAAGCACAGTTGCATAATTCAAAGATCCAGGATCAATCCAAGATTTCAGGCCTTCCCCCCAGCAGAAGTCAGGATCCAGGGTCGATCGAAGATTCTCCTAAGGTGTTATTCAGTAGGCGTCCCCGTTGGATATTTCTCTTCCAGTTTATTTAAATTGCTCAACATCGACCTAGCATCGAGTGCTGGGGTCGCATTATCATCCTTGCGGTGGTAAGCGATTATTTAATTTTCTGTTACTCAACATCGACCTAGCATCGAGTGTTGGGGTCGCATTATCATCCTTGCGTTGGTAAGCGATTATTTAATTTTCTGTTGCTCAGCATCGACCTAGCATCGAGTGTTGGGGTCGCATTATCATCCTTGCGGTGGTAAGCGATTATTTAATTTTCTGTTACTCAGCATCGACCTAGCATCGAGTGTTGGGGTCGCATTATCATCCTTGCAATGGTAAGCGATTATTTAATTTTCTGTTACTCAGCATCGACCTAGAATCGAGTGTTGGGGTCGCATTATCATCCTTGCGGTGGTAAGCGATTATTTAATTTTTTGTTACTCAACATCGACCTAGCATCGAGTGTTGGGGTCGCATTATAATCCTTGCGGTGGTAAGCGATTATTTAATTTTCTATTACTCAGCATCGACCTAGCATCGAATGTTGGGGTCGCATTATCATCCTTGAGGTGGTAAGCGATTATTTAATTTTTTGTTACTCAGCATCGACCTAGCATCGAGTGTTGGGGTCGCATTATCATCCTTGCGGTGGTAAGCGACTATTTAATTTTTCTATCAACCTGTTTCTATTTCGTATCGCCTTTGTTTTCCAATTTTAATCATGGATTTACTGCACAATTTTCTTTTGCGGACAAATTCGGAGTCTTTTAGTATCTAATCGTCCTATACCTTAGAAGTATGAACGCGAGTCATTTCACTTTACTCGGTCTAAGTCAATTAGATAGGGGCATCTGTCATACCCCAAATTTGTCCTACCCATGTAATTTTACTTTAGTTTTTGTTATGTTTACTAACCAGCATTCAAAAAACTAAAAAATATATATATGCTTTTATTTTCATGTTTCTTGTTGAGCTCAGGTTGTGCAAGTCAGTTACCAGGGTTTAGATAAAACTATTTGGTCTGGTGTAGGCAAAGTGATGAGCAAAGATCTAGTGAATTTTACCTAGTCATGGTCAAACAAGAAAGGTGTTCTATCGTCAAGTTGACAGGCTACACAAAGTCAAGAATCTCATGGTTGATGATCATCAGAATCCAATATTTTCATCAATTAGGGTTTAAGCGATGTTCTGAAGGAAAATATGAATTACGTAAAAGATTGATTATATGTGGTCGTGAAATTAAATTCTTTGACTCATTAATGAAAGGATTTCGAATGGCACAATTTTAATGTGAAGATAGGTTCATTCCCTATGGACCATTCCATTTTTTTACGAGATGAAGAATATGAATTGCAAGATCAAGGGTTGACAATCAATCTATTCCCTACGTTCAATTCATAAATTGTTGGTTGAGTTCGCCGTTACCAATTGTTGGTTGATTAATTCATTGAGTCTCAATTCATAAATTGTTGGTTGAGTTCGCCGTTACCAATTGTTGGTTGATTAATTCATTGAGTCTACCTTTACCATGCACTGGTTTTTTGTGGCTTAGCATGTGTTTGATTAGTCGCTAAGAAGGGTCTAAGGTGCAATTTATGGAGGTTTGGTTATGCATAGCTAGGGTTTGGAAACAAGCTTTGTGTGTTATATATATCCTTATTACCATTCATGTGCCATGAGATATAATACTAAAGCAAGAAGAATATTCACTCAGATTCATGATTAGTTTTAACGTTGGATTTACAAATTCAATGTTATTGGTACTAATTAGAGTTCAAATGGGTTACAAGTAAAGTACAAATTCAAGTGGATCACAAAGGTGAAATTAATAAAATCCCAAGGAATTAAACCAATGCCACATGTTCTTCACAGCAACTCCACTTCCGTGCCCTTAAATTCTTCACTCACTTGAACCTCACTTCACAGCCCGGCTGCTCCAAATCATATTCGTGAACTGTGCTCCAGCATGTTCATGTGCAAAACAAGAGATATGGTTAGTACTTCAAGCCAAAACAAGTTTACATCTTTGGAAAAAAAACAAAGCCAATTCAGTTCATTCAAAATATGTTCATTCAATTCAGAATTCAATGAACAACCAATCTCATAGCAAGTGTTACAAGAAATTGAAGATTCACAACAAAATCTCAAGCAGAATGAAATAGAGCATTAATAATGACCAAAATCCAAGCTGAAATTAGTATTCGAAAGTGCACAATTCAAACAAGTTCAGGAATTAATTTACCTTATCAACAAGGCCAAGGAATAGGAACTAGTTCTTCATTCAAAATTAAGGCCTAATGCTACAAGGTGAATTTAATCTCAAACACACGGCACACGACTCGAGCCTAAGAAAATTGCAGCAGCAAGGGGTCACTTTCCATAGTTCAAGACTGCGGTTTCTTCCCTTCCAAGAAACTTTCAATCTTCCCATGCATAGGCTTCATATGTGATAGGTTCCATGGGCATTCTAGCAACACAGTGAGCGTCTCGTGTCATGCATACATAAAAAGAGCACATGGTTAGTATGATGTACAAACAAAGCACTGCAAGTAAGATTTACAAACACAATGGTTCAAAAAACAATAAGCCATCACATGAGATGTATCCTAGAAAAGTTTAGACGTATTAACCAAGCTTTACGATTCCAAAGTCATAAACATAGTTGATATGTATTTTTGAAGATTCACACATGATACAGAGCTGCAATAAGAAACCAGACTCAACAAATAAAGGAGTTCCTGTAAATTGAAGTACCAAGTCCTAAAGGTGGCATGAAATTAAATTCTATCATACCTAGAAAGATTAAAAGTTCCATTAATTTTCCAACCTGTCATGGATATCTAGCTTAATCAAGTGATCAAAGTCATGAACAAGAAATTACATTAAGGAGCAGTCAACAATTGAACATCAATAATAGAGAACCGCGACGTCTTATAGACACAAGTCGGCTGCAACAATGGTACAGGCGTAAGTCTACAGGATTGAGGCATTTCATGAAGTCAGCATGTCTATAGTAAATGAGTACTGGGTAGTAAATATCAGTGTTGGCAAAGGAAACTTTTATGCAACTTATCACAGTTAAGAGATTAGATGATCCTAAAAGAGCAAGGAATTGCTTACAATATCTCTGTTGAGAAGTCCTGATTTCTTTTCATGAAGCTCCGAAAGAGACTCTGAGCTTCTAAGGATGTTCTCATTTAGACGCTGCTGGACATGTGTATCTCGGCAGTGATCTTTATAATGAGCCTTCCCTATTTCGTGAAGTGTCTCAGCTGGTTTACTACGCAACAGTAGCCGCATCTCTGTATCATCAGCATGATTACTCTTCAAAGCAGTAACCGCGAACCGCATGCTGTGAAAACTGGATCTACACATCAATTTATGCATCAAAGTCATTACAAGCGGTAACAATGATCCAAATGAGTCCAAAAATCATAACATGCGTTTCGAAAACAAGAAGACTAAATCACAAGTTCAAGGTTTTGTTCATTACCTTTGAAGCACAATTCCAAATTCAGAATCCGAAAATACACCTTCATGCTTCACCAAGTTGTTGTTTCGTATTAGTGCACGAGATTGCCAACTCTGCGTTCCCATCATGCTTCATGGCATCGAGATCCCATGGAAAACCTGCAAGACAAGCAAAGTCATTCATATATTCATCATTACACAAGAAAAACCAGTTGAAATCTAAAGGAATTTAACAAGCGGGAATCATTTATTTTTCACAAGGAAGATTATCATATGGTTTTCATAAGAGTCTCACCCAACTCTCACTTCCAATTCACAAACCGCCATCATCCCCGCCATGAACAATCAGAGGAAGAGCGTCAAAGCATTACTGCACCAGGATCATCAAAAACGGAAATGCAAGAGTTATGAGGTGATGAGAATATTAACAATAACATTAGGACAAGTTCATACCTAAGCAACTCTGCACCAAAAATTCAGCCAAGCTTTGCGAAACCGAACCTTCATCCTGCTTCATGCCAAGACCAAATGGAGCTTTTATCCATGTCGCCAATAGTCAATTTCCTTGTTTTGATTCCGAGCTACCAAGAAGCTTACAAGATATGCCATGAAATCAAGATATTTGTGTCCCAATATTGACCTGCAAGAAGGTACTTCACACATCAAATGCCACAAGAATACATGTAGTGAACAACAAGCCTGATAGCAGTAAAAAATCAGCAGAAAAAGGTTCGGTAAAATTCACGGAAGGGCCCCACAGGTATTCTAGAATCACACTACAGACAAAATAAATCAGTGACTCACAAAGATGGTCCCCACACAATCAGAGCAAAATTTTTACTAACGGCCTACAAACGATTCACAACTCGCTCGCACATGATTTCCTCACAACAAAATCCTTCAATCTCACATATTTTATGCCCTCATTTTCCATTATAAAAAGCCAATGATTGGCACAGAAAAGAGGGGACGAAAATGAGCACACAGAGAAAAACCCTAGCTACTCAAACACAAGAAAAAACGCACCTGAGAAACCTAGCCACCACACCATTCTGAAATTGCATCTCCACTGAATCACCACAAGCCCACCGCTAAAACCATTTCACCAAACCGTCCAGCCATCTACACCATAACTCTTATTTGAAGCACTCTGAACTTCAACTATCAAAACTAGCTCATCACTATGAACCACCGCAAGGATTGGACGGAAACAGAGCCCATCCTTTTCACAGAACCACATCCTCACCTACCGCTTCACACCGACACAAACCTCTCTCTTTTTCCAAAACGCAACAAATCCACCACACTTCAACCGCAAACCCAGCCAACCGCAAACCACACAAACTTCAAAATCCCCTTTTGACCGCCGCTCACACAACCCGTTACCGAAATCACAAACAAACACTCAGTAAACCATTCGCATCCACCAGCCGCGGGCACCGCTGCCACAGCCGAATCGAAGTTGTCCCAAATCGGACCTTCACAAAGCGCAGATCGACGAATACCCGAACGAGACGGAACCGGGAACAGCGGAGTGAAAAGCTTGAGGAAGAAACCGCGAAACAAGCCGAAAGAAGATCCACGGCGAGCGATTGAGAGAGCCAGACGAAAACAGGGTAGGTGCTTGTTACCCTCTGAGTCGCGTTCATGAACGTATGTTTTTATTGACTACGCTTTTCCATTTGTGATGTTCTCATAAAAATCTGAATCCTTTCCTTTTCTTATTTTACTTGTTTTCATTTAAAAAAAAAACCTTACTGTTATGGTCGTTTGGGCTTTGCTCTTTAAGCCTGTGTTTGTTTTTTTGTTCTGCTACCAACACACCATCTCTGTTTTCATACTTTTAATTAATTTGGTGTTTAT
The DNA here is from genome assembly GCA_963966055.1 of Lathyrus aphaca. Taxonomy (NCBI): domain Eukaryota; kingdom Viridiplantae; phylum Streptophyta; class Magnoliopsida; order Fabales; family Fabaceae; genus Lathyrus; species Lathyrus aphaca. Next base: position 409,589,676 of record OZ014524.1, on the reverse strand, counting down.
GAACTTAGAAATCTAGTTTTTGGTTTGGTTCTATTATTATATTTTCCTTTCTAAATCTTAGTGTAATTTAGTTCAATTATTTTCATTATTGTTTAGAAAATATAAAAAATAGTAGATCATTTGATTTGTTTTTTTGTTATTCTTATTTTCGGGCCAATGATATAATAAAAGGCCGATTTTTTCGCCCGATTTTAATCGGTGATATTCAGTCAATATGAGGCCCTTCTTGTAATTAATTTTTTTTATTATTTCGACAAACAAATTTGTAATAATTTATTTTATTCATTATCTTCAATATTATTTAATTTATTTATTTATTTATATTCATTATTCCATTTATTTTTTGCAATTCAATTTATTTATTTATTATCGCATTTAAAAATTACGTTTCGACTCCTTATAGAATGATTTCGATTTTGAATCGATTCTAAGGCAGTTCACGAACTAAATTTCGCCGCGTCCCGAAAAAAGGTCCAACGCCTTCGAATAGTTGTGTCTCGATTAAAAGGTCCAACGCCTTCGAATAGTTGCGTCCCGATTAAAAAGGCCGAACGCCTTCGAACCGTTAAAAAAAAACACTGCACACACGCTTCCTCTTGGGCAAACTACAACAAGCCTCTTTATTTCTCGCAATCCCCTGTATTTATTTTGTATCCCTCTCCCATTACTTTGTACGTATTTTATTTCTCGTATTTCATTTAATTCTGAATCCTTGGTCCAACGCCAAGCGATTGCACTTGCACACTCGCACATTTTTATCTTGTTCCGTTTATTAGGATCCACCTTACTTTGCAAGCCGAGCGCTTCGTGCCTCGCTAACAAACTACAAAAACAAACATCCAGTTGCATTTACCCTTTAAACCTCAAAAAAACCAAAACGTTTCGATTAGATCCAAACCATTTATCCAACATCAAGCGGTTTTAGGAAATAAAACATTCTAATAATACGAGAAGATTTGTACGCCACAAGCCTTAAGCGGTAGAAAGGAGGATAACGAGCTATCGTTACTCGCTCCGATTATTTTCGACGCAAGACGCTTGTCTTGTTGGGCGAGATAAACTATCCATAGTCTTTAGTGCATTTCAACTCCTAAACCCTTTCGTCGAAGAAAGGTAATAAAATCGAACAACCATTACCCTTAGTAGGCCGAACTACGAGGCTCTGACTTTCCCATTTCATACGGGAGTACGTAGGCACGAGGATCTCAATCCTTGCCGAGCACCTAGGTTCAATCTAACTTATAATTCAACTCATTTCCCTCTAGAAAGCAATCGTTTAAGCATAGACATCCTTTCGCGTGCTTTAACTTAGATGGTCCCCATCGAGTACAATGGATGTAGGGGGTGCTAATACCTTCCCCCTGCATAACCGACTCCCGAACCCAGGCAATGGTTTCGTTGACCTTTGTCCTCATCCTTCTCTTCCCGGGTTGTATCTATATCTTCCCTTTCCCTCTTCGAGAATAAATAGAATTAGGTGGCGACTCTTCAGTCAGTCCGGCGCGCGGCTCCCGTCTCTTCGGATCGCGTGAGGTCGTATTTTTCGGGGTACGACAGGAGTGTATAACTTTAATCCTAAATGTTAAACCCTTAATGTGTTTAAATCCTTTAACCAATTCATCTAATAATCATTAAGACATTAAACTTGTAACTTGGGCCTTGCATTAGGGTTCTAATTCTTCCTTAATTGGTTAAGAAGGACTAACCCTACTGTTAATGAACAAGTTCTCCTCAAGTTGTCTTACACACCATAAAATCCACTTCTTAATCTTATCATTAACTAAAATCCACTCTAATAAAGGCTTTGTTTTGTCATGAGGTTAATCCCTAATCATGGATTAAGTTGAGGAGCATTCCTCAGCTTAAATATTCTCATCTATTATCCTTCTATTAGGATGGTGTAATGGGTCCATTAAATCCTTGATTATGGCTTAATTTCATTACTTAACACTAAAGAAAAACACCAAAAACATCTAAATAAATGCAAGTAGGTTAATGATCTTAACCCTACATCATGGTGATTAAGTGTGAGGTGTTTATTTCATGCTTAAGGTATTCTCATTACCCCTAATCAGAGGGAAGATGTGATGAGTTTACTAACCCTTGGTTTAGGCTTAAGCTCATTAACTTATGAAAAACTCCAAAAAGCAATAAAAGATTGAAAACATCAAAACAAACAATGATCGTCTCCTTCGGGATTCTCTTCTCACCTCATTCACTCACAAACGAGAACTTGCTTCTTCCGTCTAATGCAAGACAGTTTGCACCTGAGCCAGACAGGTCATACACTTGAGCATAGACAAGTAAGCAGTTCACAAGTCAATTCATCTTTCAGTCTCTTTGAGTCGAACTACGGTGTTCTGACTTCCTCATTGCACGAGAGGATATGTAGGCATAACTTAACTGTTATCGAACAAAAGTCACTGTATATTCCCTCTCTCCCAGCATTATTCTTTAAACCTCATTCTTGAGCATTTTCCACTTCACATCTCTTTTACACTAACACTTGCATTCTTTTCCAGCTTTTGCACACAGACAACACTGACACTACCCCTTTAAACACAAACTTTCAAGCGTGGATCCCGTCGAGTACGGCGGACAATCTTGGTGCTAATACCTTCCCAGGTTGTAACCAACCCCCTTTCTCAGTTTCTCTGGTTCGCGACCGTTTTATCCATTCTTTCCCAGGTCTATGCAACATTACCTTTCCTTCGAGATAAAAATGCCTAGTTGGCGACTCTTTTCAGTTCATCTTCATGTTCTCTCCTTCGCTGACCGTTCGCGTCTGTACCCCGTCTGGCCCTGTGTCTTTTGGTGGGAGCGACACCAATCACACTATGCCACCACCCACTTTCTGAGCACTCTCATTGGCCTATACAAACCTTATGGACCTCATTTCACATAACACAAAAGCCTGAATCTTCCCCACACTCAGATTACACAAAACTTGCAAAAATATTCCCTTCTTCGATTCTCTCAAACCATCCATCAAACTTCAGAAATTCTTTCACCATCCATTCAGAAATCATCCATAGAACACAAATCAACCATTGGAATGGCATGAAACATCACAAACACAAACCTCATTTTCTGCTACACCAGAACTGGAACCTTCAAACTAGCCATCATAAAAGCTTTTGAAGCATTCCACTAGCCTCAGGAGAATCAAAGGAGGCTTTTTGCATAAAGAGAGAAGCCAAAAAGCTCAGGGACGGAAAGCTTCAGCTCAGGTAGCCATCTCAAACTTTTTTCCAGAAGCTTTATTTTATGTTCTAGAAATGTTCCCAATGCTCCCCTAATCACACTGCACTTGTTGTTTTTGAAAATGGTGAAGAAATGAGCATGAATCGAATCTCTGAAATTTTTGACCTAAAAGAAGTTTGCTTCAATTCATGCTGGTTTCTGAAAATAAATGATTTTTGGTGTTAGATTCTTGTTTAGTGATGTTCATAGATCATTTCTGGAGATTTTGGTGAAGTTTCATGGCCTGTGGTGGAAGTTGGCTTGAGGGATCACCGGAGAAGATGACCGGATCTACCTCCGGTCACCTGAAAATAATTAGGGTTAGTGATTAGGGTTAATTAGTCAGGTTTAAATTTGGACCCTTGGATCTTAGTTCCCGCGCGCATGTAAGGCCCAAATCAATCCACTTAACTTTAATTATAATTAATTAATTTAATCTGGATTATTTAATTTGAAGCAATCTCACCCACTCATCTGCGCATGCAGTCTTCCCCAGTTTGAATCATGGCCCTCAGATCAGTTGACTTTGCATTTTATTCATTTTATTTTCATTTTATTCTATTTCTTTTGCATATTTATTTTAAAATATCAAAACCCATCACAAAAATATGAAACTTTGCATTTCTGTTTTAAATATTTTTCTCCACCTGAAAATGATTTTTATTTTATTTTTTGCATTAAAAAAGTATTTTTAAAATATTTAAATGTTATTTTTAATTAATTAAAGTCTTTTAATTAATTAAAAATACATTTAGGTTTCTAAAAATCACCAAAAAAATCATGAATCATCCCAATGCATTTAGAAACATTTTCAAACTCTTCACACAAATTTCTTTTTAGGTTTGATCATAGTTTGTGAATTTTCTTTGAATTAAGGGTCATTAAATTTCATTTTTTGAACCCTAACTTTAAAAAATCATTTCTGCCTAACCAAGAAGATTTTGAAGATGATTCTTTTTGAATTGTCTTTCATATTTCATGTAGCTTATACGACATTTATCTCATGAATTTATCTTGCATTTTCAATTTGATTTGCATTTTTCCCTTTTGAATCACCCAAAAACCCTAGAAACATAGGAAATTCACAACTTTTGATAGGTTAGGCTTCTGACCTTCTCCTTTGGGGTGTGGCCTAGTATGGGATTAGGGTTTGTTTGAGCTTGGTTTCAATTTTTTATCATGTCATATGCTTCTGTCTTATTCATTTGCATCTCATACTTTCATATAACCCTAATTTCTTGTGTTCATTTGCATTCATCTTGCATATGCATCCATACATGAACTTTCCATGACATTTCTTGCATTCATATGTCATCTTAGACATCTTAGGACATGTTAAAATCATGCTTGATCGTTTCTTCATTCATTTGCCATGATTTGCATTCATTTCATTTCATTAACTTTCATGTGTTTTCAAACTTCAAAGCATGCTTACATGACATCTCATCTTTGTATGATCATTCATATGCATGTTGTATGCCTTTTCATCATCTCACATGACATTAGCATTGCATAAACCCTTATGACTTTGGTCATTTCATCTCATTTCATCTCATTTCATCTCATTTCATTTCATTTCTTTATGCTTTGTACTTTATGCATTCATGCTAACATTTTCAGGTGGTAAGTTACTTTGAGAAGTGGATTTGCCTTCACTTCTCATTTATTATCTCTTTCATTTGCATTTTACTTGTCTTTTAAGTGAATTTGATTCACTTGTGTCCAATCTCTCTCACTTTCTTTCTTTAAGTTACTTATCTTCTTCAATGAAGTAAGTAACTTATTCTTCTACTTCTTCCTCCTTTCATCTGCTTCTTCCATTGGTGGCTTCCTTGAAGATCTTTCTCAAGCCTTACAAACCATAGGAACATCCAAGCATGATAATAATTAGGGTTTTGATTAGTACCCCCTAGCTTTTTATCTTTGAGTCTCCTTGAGTCTCTCTTCTCACCTCAATAATTAGAGACTAAACTCTTAAAGTTTTAGGACTTTGGAATTAGGGTTATGCATGCATCCTTCTCTTAGGATGGAGTGTATAACTTTAATCCTAAGTGTTAATCCTTTAATTTGTTTAAACCTCTTAATCAAATCACTTAATAATCACCAAGACTTCATCTAGTAACTTGGGCCTTATGATAACGAGAAAACGTATCGATTATATTGCTAGGTTTCATTGACGTTTTATCGCATAATCATCGTTTTAACACTCGATTTCTCGAGTTTTTCTTACCATTTTGCAGGTACATCATTATATGGAGCTAAATCATAAAGTAAGAGCAAAAGGAACAAAAGCAACCATAAAAAGATGAAGAAATGAAGAAGCCTGCAGAACTGCATAATTTGTTGCAGTCACGGTCGTCACCAAGGTGTCACGACCGTGACACCTCAAAAGAAGCCATCACGACCGTGAGAACATTGTCACGACCGTGACACTTAAAAACCACAGGACACGAGCGTGAAGACCTTGTCACGACCGTGACAAGGGTAAAAATAGGTTATTGACTGAGACCACGTCAAAGCATTACGTGAAGAACTTTTCTCCTACTTTTTTGCCACGTTCCTACATCTCCTCCACCACTTCAGCAAGGCCCAATGCAACAAAGTCCAATTTTCAAGCCCATTAATGGTTCTATAAATAGTACAAGTTTTATGAAGAAACTACAGAGCATTTTTTATTCGATTTTCTGCGGAAGCTCTGCCGAATTGTTTTACGACCCTGTTTCTATTTCTGCATTATTTTCAGTTTTCATTCTTATTGTATCCAAACCCAACATATAACAATTTCCAACATCAGGAAATTGTTATACATTTACTTGTTTCTAAACCTTCAGAATTTGTTTATTTTCGATTTCCGCCAACTCCAAGCTTTCCGGTCTGTGGAAGAAGGAGTCTGCTATAATATTTGTTAACCAGGTTTTTTATTATATTTCAATTTTAATATTTATAATGTTTATTTATTTTTCTGCCATGAGTATTTTATTATTTGTTTTTCTGTCTCTGTCTGGTTCAACATCAATGAGTAGCTAATTACCTTAGGGCGGTATGTAGTTAAAACAAACTTAATCGGTAAAATTTAACCATAGGCTAAAAATAATTAATAACTTAACATTCTGGCTGACACTTTTTAATTAAAATCGACCTTTTCGTTACGAGAGTAAGAAAAGAGTATTAGGTTAGGTCAAGACCACGAGAGTGTGAGATTTTAACCAGATAGCTAAAGTTAGGCATTTAAATTAAACACAGCGAGAGCGCTTTAAAATAAATTAGAATTACTAAGTTTCCAAAAATTATCTCTAAACACTTATGGGCTAGCGAGAGCAGGCATAGGGCTTTAGGGGTAAGATCTGAGATAAGACCACGAGAGTGTGAGTTGAGGGTATTTAAACTGGTAATCTCTACCGAATAGATTAAGTAAACACCTTTATAAGCCTAGGTTAGATTGACCCACCTAAGTTAGTATAATTACATACCGACCGCCTTAGCATTATTTTATTAAAACTTAAATTTAATTCCGCCTTTAATATTTTAAAATCAACAAAAAATCGTGACAACCATTCGCCTTAGCTAAACTAGAAGTTCATCTAGCACTAAGTAACCATAGAATCCTTGTGGATCGATAATCTTAAATATTACTTCGATAGGCTGTGCACTTGCAGTTAAGATACCGCTAGACGCATAATTAGACACGTCTTTAGCCCATCAGGTTTTTGGCGCCGTTGCCGGGGATTCCTTAATTTAGTTACTAGTGCATTTAGGTAGCATTGTCTAGACTAAGGTATCAACTATTTAATTTAATTTCCGAGTGTATGCCAAGTACTCGCTCTAAAGGCGAAGACTTGCAACCTCTAATCCCTGAATCGGAACGCTTCTTACACGTAAGAAGACGTATATTCGATTACGAAAAAAGTTACAATATTCCAGATCTTCAATTAGATCCGCCTAAACCAGTCGTAACATCAAAGGACGCTGAGATGGCTGAAGAACAGAATCACCCACTCAAGTATTACGCCAGTCCTTCGCAAGTTGAACTGCATTCAAGCATTGCAGCACCGGCTATCAACCGAAATGATTTCGAACTAAAACCTTCGTTGATATCAGCCGTGCAACAAAATCAATTCGCCGGAAATCCTACCGAGGATCCGAACCATCATCTTTCGATCTTTGTGCAATATGCAGATACCGTAAAAGCCAATGGAGTTACCCAAGAAGCTATTAGACTACGTTTATTTCCTTTTTCACTTCGAGACAGAGCAAGAGCTTGGCTTCAATCTCTGCCTTCGAACTCAGTAACTACGTGGGAGGAACTTAAGAGAGTTTTCTTGAACAAATATTTTCCACCTAGCAAGACAGCTATGCTGAGAGCTCAGATCAACGGATTTAAGCAAAGGGAAAGCGAATCATTATTCGAAGCTTGGGAACGCTATAAGGATCTGCTGAGACTTTGTCCACATCACGGATTAATAGAATGGATGGTCATCCATACCTTCTATAATGGACTCTTGTACAATACAAGAATGACAATTGACGCTGCCGCGGGCGGTGCATTGATGGACAAAGAATATAATGATGCTTATGCACTCATCGAAAGTATGGCTCAAAACCATTACCTTTGGGGAAGCGAGAGAGTCGCAACTGAGAAACCAACAAAAGGAGGTATGTACGAAGTGAGTAGTATGGACCAAGTCAATGCGAAGTTTGACCAACTAAGCCAAAAGATCGACAACTTGGCCATAACCCCAACAGCCACCGTGGCTGCAGTAACACCTAACTGTGAGTTATGTGGAGTCCCAGGACACGAAGTTTCTGATTGTCAACTATTGACAGGAACTCCCACTGATCAAGTGAATTATGCTCAAGGAAACCCATACTCAAACACATACAACCCAGGTTGGAAAAATCATCCGAACTTCTCCTATAAGAATAACAATGCTTTATACGCACCAGGTCAAGCACCAGCTACATCACCAGGATATCAAAAGACTGCTCCTAATGTCCCTAGAAAATCGAACCTTGAGTTGATGATGGAGAACTTTATAGCTAACCAATCTCAAACAAACAAGGACTTCTTAAACCAAAACATTCACACTAGTGAGCAGATTAAACAATTAGTGAGCAAAGTAGATGCATTAGCTACACATAACAAAATGCTTGAAACTCAGATTTCACAAGTAGCTCAACAACAAGCACCTACTGCTGCACCAGCTGGAGTATTCCCTGGACAACCTCAACCTAATCCGAAAGGACATGCCAATGCCGTAATATTAAGAAGTGGCAAGGAACTTGACGGATCTACCGATCCAAGACTTGACAATCCAGCCATGTACCAAAAACCGGATAAACCGACTGAAGTGGTGAATGATCCAGAAGAAAAGGAAGATGATAATCAAGAGGTAGTGGAGAAAGAACAACCTTATGTGCCTCCACCACCCTATAAACCACCAATTCCGTACCCTCAAAGATTAACAAATTCCAAGACGACGGGTCAATTTAAGAAATTTGTTGAACTTCTGAAACAGTTGAATATTACTATTCCGTTTACAGAAGCTATCACCCAAATACCCTCGTATGCTAAGTTTTTAAAAGAAATCTTATCCAATAAGAAAAAGATAGAGGATAACGGAACAGTTACACTTACTGCCGAGTGTAGCGCCATAATTCAGAATAATATGCCTCCAAAGCTAAAAGATCCAGGAAGTTTCTCTATACCCTGTGTAATAGGAAAATTCGTCATTGACAAAGCTCTATGCGATTTAGGAGCCAGTATCAGTGTTATGCCCTTAACGATTTGCAAAAGGCTAGACATGGGAGACCTAAGACCAACTAAAATGTTTGTTCAACTAGCCGATCGCTCTGTTAAATATCCTGTAGGCATACTAGAAAACGTCCCAGTACGTATAGGACAATTCTACATCCCTACTGATTTTATAATCATGGACATCTCTGAAGACTCCACTACACCTATCATACTAGGAAGACCATTCTTAGCTACCGCCGGAGCTATAATAGACGTAAAAAGAGGAAAGCTGACCTTTGAAGTAGGTGAAGAAAAAGTTGAATTTATTTTAACACAATTCTTACAATCACCAGCTATAGAGGATACATGCTATTTATTGGACGTAATTGACGAATGTGTAAGAGAAATGGAACTGAAAGAGACTACCTATTCTGAAATAATGAAAATTCAAATCCCTCTGATTTTCGAAGATGATAATTGGCGTAAACCATATCAGGATGATAGTCTAAGCGAAAGTTTAGCACTTACACCGGATCCCATGCCAAGTAAAGATAAACCTACATTAGGATTAAAAACTTTACCTCATAACCTAAGATACGAATTCTTAGACGTTGAATGTAAAAGACCAGTTATAATAAATTCCAGTTTAGGAACCATAGAAACAAAGAAACTTTTAGATGTCTTGAAGAAATATCCAACTGCATTAGGATATAACATATCTGATCTCAAAGGAATATGCCCTTCAGTCTGTATGCATCGTATTCTCTGCTACAAGAAGATTGCAGAACCTCCAGAGAATCTCAAAGAAGAATTAACCCAATCCTTAGCACTGTAGTAAAAGAAGAAGTTAAGAAACTACTAGATGCCGGAATAATATATCCAATCTCTGATAGTGAATGGGTTAGTCCAATACATGTAGTGCCAAAGAAAGGAGGTATCACTGTTGTGAAAAACGCTCAAGGCGAATCGATATCGCAAAGAGTAGTGACGGGACATAGAGTATGCATAGATTATCGTAAACTAAACAAAGCCACTCGAAAAGATCATTTCCCACTACCCTTTATAGATCAAATGTTAGAACGATTAGCCAAGCATTCTTACTTCTGTTATCTTGACGGTTACTCAGGATTTTTCCAAATCCCTATCCATCCTGACGATCAAGAGAAGACTACATTCACATGCCCATATGGAACGTTCGCTTATAGACGAATGCCCTTTGGATTATGCAACGCTCCTGCAACCTTTCAAAGATGTATGATGTCAATCTTCACAGATTTTATAGACAACATCATGGAAGTGTTCATGGACGACTTCTCTGTATGCGGGCAAAGTTTTTAAGGATGCCTATCAAACTTAGAAATGGTGTTAGAAAGATGTGTAAAAGTAAACCTCGTGCTTAACTGGGAGAAATGTCATTTTATGGTCAAAGAAGGAATCGTATTAGGTCACGTTATATCTGACAAGGGAATTGAAGTAGATAAAGCTAAGATAGAAGTCATAAAAGATCTTCAACCCCCTAAAACCGTTCGAGAAATACGAAGCTTTTTAGGACACGCCGGTTTCTACCGATGATTCATCAAAGATTTCTCGAAAATCACTAAACCTCTTACTGGTTTATTAATGAAAGACGTTGAGTTCATATTTAATGAAGATTGTCTTAAAGCATTCGAAACTCTAAAAACAGCCCTCATCACCACACCAATCATGCAACCCCCTGACTGGAGATTACCTTTCGAAATCATGTGCGATGCGAGTGACTATGCTGTAGGCGCAGTTCTAGGCCAAAGGAAGGAAAAGAAACTTCATGCGATTTACTATGCCAGTAGAACCTTAGATTCTGCTCAGGTGAACTACGCCACTACTGAAAAAGAATTGTTAGCAGTTGTCTTTGCGCTTGACAAATTCCGTTCTTACCTAGTAGGAGCGAAAATAATCATTTACACAGACCATGCTGCTATCCGATATTTATTAACTAAGAAAGATGCTAAACCAAGACTCTTGAGATGGATTTTACTCTTACAAGAGTTTGATCTCGAAATAAAAGATAAGAAAGGTACTGAGAACGTCGTAGCAGACCATTTATCTAGAATAGAAGGTATTAAACCCGAACAAGTGCCGATTAACGATGATTTTCCGTATGAACAGCTGATAGCACAAATAGGAAGCGACCTAGTTCAGTTAGACATAAATGCACCAGAACCCGTGGAAACAATCCAGACAACTGTAGGACTGCCATGGTACGCTGACATTGTCAACTACCTAGCCGCAGGAGCTCTTCCACCCGATCTAACCTATCAGCAGAAAAAGAAATTCTTTCACAATCTAAAGCATTACTATTGGGATGAACCATTATTGTTCAAAAGAGGACCCGATGGAATCTTTCGCCGATGTATTCCCGAAGAAGAAATAGAAGATGTCATTGCTCAATGCCATTCATCTCCTTATGGTGGACAAGCAAGCACTTCCAAAACTTGTGCAAAAATCTTGCAAGCCGGTTTATTCTGGCCTAATCTATGGAAAGATGTCCACATCGCTGTTATAAATTGCGATCGGTGTCAACGCACTGGCAATATTTCAAGAAGAGATGAAATGCCTCAAAAAGGAATATTAGAAGTAGAAATCTTCGACGTCTGGGGAATAGATTTCATGGGACCATTCCCATCATCTTTCGGTAATAATTACATACTCGTAGTTGTTGATTATGTTTCGAAATGGATTGAAGCTATAGCTTCTCCTACAAACGATACACGAGTAGTAATAAAGCTTTTCAAAAATATAATCTTTCCCAGATTTGGTGTACCTAGACTCGTCATAAGTGACGGTGGCTCGCACTTCATTTCAAAAATCTTTGACAAATTACTATCTAAGTATGGAGTAAGACACCGTGTGGCTACACCATATCACCCACAAACAAGTGGACAAGTCGAAGTCTCAAACAGAGAAATTAAACAAATCTTAGAAAAGACTGTCGCCATATCTCGGAAAGATTAGTCATCTAAACTTAATGAAGCTTTATGGGCCTATAGGACCGCTTACAAGACACCCATAGGTACTACACCTTTCAAACTAGTTTATGGAAAATCTTGTCACCTCCCAGTAGAACTAGAACACAAAGCTTATTGGGCGATTAGAACTCTCAATATAAACTATAATGCTGCAGGAGAAAAGCGAATCCTAGACATTAACGAATTAGAAGAATTAAGGCTAGATGCTTATGAAAATGCTAAGATATATAAAGAAAGAACTAAGCGATGGCATGATAAACGCCTATCTAGGAAAGAATTTAGTGTGGGAGACGTTGTACTCCTTTTTAATTCAAGACTTAGGCTCTTTCCTGGAAAATTAAAATCTAGATGGTCAGGACCCTTTGAAATAACTAAAGTATTCCCGAGTGGAGCAATAGAAATTAAGGGTAGGAATAGTGAACCATTCATAGTAAACGGACAACGTTTAAAACATTATCATAAAGTTGAAAATAGAGATTATGCAAATAATCTAAGGCTTTTAGACTTGTCCACTAATTCCCCTGATTAATCTAAGCCTAAGCATTACGTCAGGCTTTTGACGATAAAAACAGCGCTTAGTGGGAGGCAACCCATTTACTCATTTAATTATTTAAACTATTCTCTTTATCATATTGTTATTTATCGTTTTACTATTTATTTATTTGTTTTGTCATTTCATAGTTTCATTTTATATTACTATTATTGCCTTTAAATTATGCATTTCATTTTCTTATTTTTATCTTAAATCACTTTTTACAGATTTTCTAAAAGTCTTTTCCACTTTCCTTCTTCCCCTGATTTGTTTCCTCCATATTTGCACTAACCATGGCTAACCAACCAATAAACCATATGGAAACCAAATTTAGAGGTAGAAACCAAAGAATGAAGTTTGAAGAGTTATCACAGAGGCAAATGGATTTGACCCTGTACCCGGATGATCAGACTATGGAAACCCTAGGTATACATGATAGCATCCTGTACTTGTTTAACCGACTTGGATGGGAGAATGCATTGATCCAACATAAGTTTGTGACTTACCGCGAGCTCACCCTTGAGTTCCTTAGCTCCTTAGTTTACCTACCTGAGTGCGGTTTTGGATTTAGGAAAGGATTTATCAATTTCCCCCTATTTGGAATAGAATATGACTTTAACCATAAAGAAATAGCTGACTTATTAGGATTCCCTAGTGGACCATTTGCTTTTACTACCACACAGGTAGAATTGATGGATATTGAGCTAGATTTCTTTTGGGGAACTTTAACCGGAAACTACCACCCTGAACCAAATAGCATGAATAATGATGAGATCCATAACCCTGCTCTCGTTACTTCCATAAAATCCTTGACCACACTTTCTTTGGAAAAGAAGAAAACATTACCGGAGTTTCTAAACATGAGATATTTATTATGTCATGTTTCACTAATGGACAGCCTGTTAATGGTGTACCTTTCATGATGCAAACCTTCACCCGTATCCAAGAAGAACCTGAATTACCTATATTAGTAGGAGGTCTTGTAACCATGATTGCTAATGCTTTAGGACTTAGGTACCAATTGCACAGGTGCAACCGTTTAGGTACCATCCGTCCTATGAATCTTAACTTCTGCTTTAATAGACATATCATAAGGAATTTAGGACATCCACCTTTTGAGTACCTAATCCGGAATGAGGTAGTAACCCTGTTCACATTGCCAAACCATGCTAGAGTAAGTGTTCACAATAAGGATAACTGGCTTTATGAGTTAACCCCACCTGATTATCCATCCACTCCTGAAACACCTCAGTCTTACAAGATAAAAGATGATACAATGACCGATGTCGAAACTGACCCTGAGACACCTCCTGGTTACCATGACATTGACCACACTGACGAAGTAAATGAAACCCCTGAAGTGAATCAAGGAGATTAGGCTAACAACTTACAGAACATCATGAACACTCTTGAAGCTTACCAAACCGATATAAATTCATTTAAAGAAGACATTAAGATCATGCGATTGGACATTATAGGTTTGACTGACATAACCTGCGAACAATTCTATCACTTGAACTCCGCAATCGAAGATTTGAAGAAACGCTTTTGAAAATGCTATAAGTGATTTAGTTTATTTTTCTCATTGTTTTCGTTTCTAGTTAGATTTATTTTTCGCAAACAATTTCGTACCGTATTTTCATTAATGTAATTTCATTTTCAATTACCTTATGCAATGCACTTCTAATTCCAAAATTTCTCCATTTTAATCAATTTATATATTTTTAGTTCTATGTACTGTTATGCTTGCATTTACTCCTATTATATAAAAATCTCTCATGCCATGCAAGTTAGTAAAGTACTATGTTGAAATAAATTATTATATGGTGTTTTAAATGTAATATTGAGTGAGAAGTGAAGAAAATAAATTATTATAAAGTATGTGAAATAATTGAGATAGTGTTTTCTGGAAATTATTCAACGAAGTAAGCCCTCACGGTCGTCACACCCCCCTAACGATCGTGACGTGCTCATTTAGCGTGTCACGACCGTCACCTCCCTGTCACGACCGTGACAACCCTTATTACAGGATTCGTGAGAAACAGAATTGTTTCTCTTCGTGACCTCTTCTTCTTCTTCCTCCATAACTTCCAAAAACCACCCATTTTCTCCATAACTTCCGTAACCCCCCATTACCAACTTTAAACTCATTAACCCCCCATTATCACCACACCTATCACATTCTCACCTTCCAATATTTATTCCGAATCATTACTTCTCTCATTTTATCATTTTTTCACAAACATCAAAAATCTCCATCTTTCACTCTACCTCTTGCATGCAATGGATACCATTCAATTTAGAGAAGGTGATGCTGGAGAAACCCAGAGAGAAAGATTTCTCCGATTCCAGAATCGCGGTGTGCAACCTACACGTTATATCGACACTATCTGTTTGAGGGAACTCGGAATGCTTACCAGTGTCAAGAACCTGCTTCAAAAAGTCGGTCTGTGGGATCTTTGCAGTCAGTCTCAGCCCACATTCGAGCTTCTGACATTGGAGTTCCTTAGCTCATTCCAGTACATCACTCCTGCCGGTTCTCAGAGTCAACTCACCGGTTTCGCCAAATTCAGATTGCATGGCCAGGAGTTTAACCTTTCGCAAAACAGGATAGCCGAGTTGCTAGGCTTCGATCACGGAAATGAAGCTCACCTCCGCGTGCCCGATAATTTTAGTGAACCCGCTTTCACTCTATGGCACGATATAACCAATACCCGTGCCTCAGCCTTCCAAAGCCTCAATGCTACACACATCCATAACCCGACAATCCGTTATTTCCACCGAGTCATTTGCAACACCATATTCGCTCGAGAAAGTAACCATAAGCTCAACTCCAAGGAGCTTCTATTCTTGCACTACGCTCTAAATGACGAGCCGATCAACGCTGCCCCGTTCATGCTTTATCACATCCAGGCTATTGCGCATAGAGGATCAACCCCATTTTTCATAGGCGGCATTGTCACCTCCCTCGCCATTCAATTGGGGCTTGGTGACTTGGTCGCAAATCAGCCTTTCAGAGAAGCAGAATTCCTCACCAAGAGTTATTGCAGGTCCGCTCACCTGATTGCGCAGCGAGAGGATGGCAGGTATAGCCCTGTTGTCCATGGCACCATTTTTCACCATATCATTCTGCCATCCCGCGACCGCATCGACCCATCCAGCCGAGCCAACTGGCTCTTTATTTTACCAGATGCTGCCGACCACGCTCCTATTCATGATGATCAGGCAGATCCTCCAGCGGATGAGATGCAGGACGCTATGGATGCAGCTGAGCCTGTCCAGGATATACCAGAGTCATCTACCCGACAGCCTCCTGCTCCGGAATTTACTCTTGAGGATGTCCTCTGTGCGATTCATCAGCAGAACCAGATGAACGCCGCACTGGAGCGAAGGCAGAAGGAGCAGTATGATGCTTTGCTCAGCACTATTGCAGCAAACCAGGCAGCTACTAATGAGAAGTTTGGAGAAATTTTCAGCGAGCTAGAAGCCCTACGCATTGACATCACTGCGACTACCGGTACCGGTTCTGATCCTGAAGTGACTCCTTCCAGACGCTCCCGCACCAAAAGCCGACCCCGCGGTCCTCAGCAGCCATAGTTCTAGTTTTGCTTATGTTTGTTTTTCATTTTTGTCGTTTTTGTCGTTTGTACTGTCCTTTTACCGCATTTATATCACAACATTGAGGACAATGTCTGATATAGTGTGGGAGAGGTACCTTTCATTTCCGCATTTTTTCCTTTTCGCATTTTTCCATTCCATTGTATTTCTTTTCGCAAGTTAATGAAACGAGCAAATCTTTGTGATATTTTCTTTAAACTCGAACTTTCCCCGTTTATTTAGCCATACCGAAAAAAATCTTTAATTATTCGCATTACCCGACTTACCTACGGAATCGTAATTAGGAAGCTGAGAACGATTCAACAAGACCAATACAATCTTGACACCTTTGACTTCCCACTTAAGCGATTCCATTCCGATTATCATTACGAGTACACTTTAAGTTTCAGTTCAAAAGTAACCCCTAGTAGTTTATACTAGCAGTCAGCACCGTCTGAACACAAACCACGTGGGGAGCCGATGAATATAAGCGTTTGATGCCTAATCAATAATGATCCTTCATATCTCTATGCAAATGAAATTGCACCAAAGTACACGGTCGCATATAAGAAACGAGAAATATGAGAAGGAGTCCATTGCGGGTTGGTTCAGAGGTACTGGTTCTGAACTTGGTAGGGCGTGCTACGGCTTGATCCCCCACAACCTCCAAATCGGATAATATATGTAGGGTTACCGCACTCGTGTACCAGACCCCGTGCTTAAAAAGGATCAAAGTCGCTAACCGGCTACTCCACTACGTGCGTGCTAAGGCAAAGGGCTTAATGTGATTGCGCTAGAAAGAAACCGGGCGAAATAAGATCGAAAAACTCTAGGTGAAATCGTAAAGTAATTACCGATTGTTTCGTTTAACGGGAAGTCGACGACATAGCTTGTTGCTTGTGTCATTAGTGTATCGGTAGTGTTCTATCAAAGTACCGGATTATCCGACAAAACGATCCCTCGTACGGTTTGTTATGAGTATGCGTCAATAAAAACTTGTCCGTCGATTTTCAACCGACTATTTGCTTGAGGACAAGCAAAGGTTTAATTTTGGGGAAGTTTGATAACGAGAAAACGTATCGATTATATTGCTAGGTTTCATTGACGTTTTATCGCATAATCATCGTTTTAACACTCGATTTCTCGAGTTTTTCTTACCATTTTGCAGGTACATCATTATATGGAGCTAAATCATAAAGTAAGAGCAAAAGGAACAAAAGCAACCATAAAAAGATGAAGAAATGAAGAAGCCTGCAGAACTGCATAATTTGTTGCAGTCACGGTCGTCACCAAGGTGTCACGACCGTGACACCCCAAAAGAAGCCATCACGACCGTGAGAACATTGTCGTTCCTTCGGGATAAAAATGCCTGGCTGGCGACTCTACTTTCTTTCCGTGCCATTTTCACATTTGTACCAGGATGGAAATCCAGGGAGCGACAATGGCTAATAAAAATGTCTTCCTCTTCACACACTGTGACGATTTTCCCTTCCCGGACAAACTTTAACTTCTGATGGAGAGTTGAGGATACTACCCCGACTGCGTGAATCCACGGACGCCCGAGTAAACAACTATATGCTGGCTGGATGTCCATGACATAAAAGGTCATGTTGAACACCTATGGGCCTACCTTGATTGGTAATTCCACCTCTCCAAAAACTGACCTCTTGGATCCATCAAACGCCCTAACTACCAAGTCACTTGGCCTGAGCACCACTCTGTCGTAATCCAGCTTGATTAACACCTTCTTCGAAAGCACATTTAAAGATGATCATGTATCAACAAGCACGTGGGAAAGCACAACCCTTTTGCATTCCATCTAAATGTTTAGAGCTTTGTTATGACTGCGCCCTTCAACAGTTTGATCAAGATCTGTGAACCCTAATCCGTGACAGGCACTCACGTTAGCGACAACCATTTCGAGTTGGGTCACTGATATCTTTTGTGGCACATAAGCGTTATTCAGAATTCTCAGCAAAGCCTTTTTGTGGGATTTCAAACACATTAGTAGAGATAATATCGATATCTTGGAGGGACTCTGTTGCAGATGGTCGACTATCCTATAGTCGCTCTTCTTTATGATTCTCAAGAATTCCTCAGCTTCCTTGTCAAAGGTAGTGTCCGGATCTGAAATAGGAACATCATTTGTCACAACTTGCTTGCCCTTGGCTTTAGCTTAGGCCTCTGCATTATCACTCGGTGTTACTACGCTGTTCCTCAGGGTTTAAGGCGCGAACAATCTTCCACTCCTCGTGAATCCTCTAATCCCCACATTTTCGACCTGGTGTGGAACTATGTTGGAAGTGGTTACATCTTGTTTCTGGCTATTGTAATAAACTTCTGCCCTATAATGCCATTGGACAACTTTTTCACTTTGATACGGCATAGGCCCTAGAGTGGTGAACGTGACTGGTTCTACTCTTGTTGGATCCGGAATTTCCACCAAGGTATAGTGGATAGTGACCGTCGAAACTTCATCTTTTTTAATAACCCTGTCAAATTGAATGCTTCCGTCATCAATCATCTTCTGAATCCCTGATCTCAACCTGTCACATCCATTGGTAGATTCTTCACATTCTGTGAAACTTCCCTACAACCTGGGAAGAGACCTTTCTTTGCTAAACAACCCTTTACTTCTAGTAATGAAGACTTCAAGGAATTAACATCATAAACAAAATTCAAGCTATCACCGTCATCTATGGCTCCCACAGTTCTTCCATGCGGAGGCATGGGATTTTGCAGGACATTCGGTGTGGATAAAAGTTGATCGCCTTCGAGTCCAATAAATCTTGCACCTTATTCTTAAGGGCCTTACAATTTTTTGTAGTATGACATGGAGCTCTGAAATGAAACTCGCAGTGATAATTGGCATCATATCCATCCGAAATTTTCCCTGGCCTTGGAGGCTACAAAGTTCTGAGCTGAATCATCTGTAATTGAAGTTGATTATGTAAGAGCTGAGAGTATGACATTGGCAAAACCTCAAAATGTCTTTCGGCCATCTTAGGCCTCGGTTGGTACCCCTGTCGGGCCCCTCTTGGTTGTTGCTGAAGTTGTTGCTGGTTGGTGACAGCGGGGATAGTAACGGACGCGGCTTGATGGTAAGAGTTCTGGTTTCCTCTCTTTCTCTATGAGTACACTGCCCTAGTTTCCCCCTCTCTTCTTTTTGCAAATGGCTTCTTAGTCCCCGAAGTAGAAGCTCCACCATTTTGGATCTTACCATGTTTCATCCAACTTTCAACCCTCTCACTAATCAGTATAATATCAGAAAAACCACTTGAAGAGCACCCTGCTAGACATTCCATGAAATGCCCTAGAAGGGTATCTATGAATAGTTCCAACATTTCTCTTTCGAGCAGGGGTGGTTGTACTCTCGCAGGCAACTCGCGCCACCTTTGCACGTACTCTTTGAAACTCTCAAAAACTTTCTGGGACAAGCTCTGCAATTGAGTTCTGCTCTGAGCCATATCGATATTGTACTGGTATTTCTTGAGGAACGCCTCTCCTAGTACCTTCCAGTTGCACACATCAGTCCGCTCTAACTTCATGTACCATTCAAGAGAGCCTCCAAACAGGTTGTCCTGGAAGAAGTGCATCCAGAGCTTTTTGTCTTTGGTATAGGAAGCTATATTGCGATAGTACGCCTGAAGATGAGTCTTGGGACATGAACTCCCTTTGTATTTGTCAAATCCAGGGGCCTTGAACAATGGTGGGATTATCAAACCTTGCACCAATCATATGTCAGAAACGTCAATACCCAGGGTGTCTCTGCATTCAAGAGCTCTGACCCTCTTTGCTAGCATTTGAAAGTCCTGCTGATTACCCCCATACCGAGTCCTAAGTCCTCATTCAGCAAAGAGAACTGGTCAGCCTGATGATCCTCCACATTATGAATCAGAATAGGAATACCCTCTGGGGTAGGGGGCGTTAGCTCTTGTTGGAATAGAAGTGGCACTAACTAGGTTTCCTTGTGCATCCAAAGTAACTCCAACAACCGGAGGCTCCACCTGCGGTAGATCAAGCCTTTGGAAAACATCCCTCAACTAATGTTGACCTAGAGCGACCCCCCTGCATCATGTTCACGAATTCACTCATGTGCGTACGAAGTTCAGTCAGCTCAGCTTGAACAATGTCCATAATGTTTCTTTGATTGTGACGGGTGTTGTACTGATGAAGACGACAATTTGCACTACTTCCTGAATAAACAGATAATTTAGGAAACCCGGATAACCTGCGAAAGAAAAATGCAAAGATGATATGAATGCATGCAAATGATGTGTTCTTTCATTCTCAAGATTTTTTACGTCCCCATTCCGGTATTCAATAATATGAAGATTCAGATGGCCTGTGAGAGTTTTGACTTTAGGGAAGAAAACATTCTCACAAAGCTTCGACGAGATAGCTATGAAAACTAGAGTCTGGAACACGTGTCAGTGTAAAAATAATACTCAGGACGTTGAACCATTTCGAATAGCATAAAATGAAGTCTAAGAATAACAACAAATTTCCCCAAAGGGTGCCAATTCTGACAGTGAAGAAAGAAAATATCTAAAGCATAAAGGAATCCCACAACAAGCCTATGGGTAATCTGGTACAAACAAGGGAGACTAGGCCCTATGAAACTCCATGTCCTTCAACCTCCAGCTAAGACGCTTGACCCTCTCGAACAAATGAGCCATATCTGGATGGTTAGGATCTTGAAGAAGCTTTTGTATGAGAAAATCCCTCTAATCGAAGGAAGCGTAGAGTTCACTAAATTGTTGTAGGAAGTCTCGTTATTTCTCTTGCTAGGACTAGACTTAGACCTGGCCTTCTTGACCTTTGTACGGACTTTGAGTTCTTATACCTCCTTCTAAACATCCGCAATTGCTTGTTATCTTTGAGCTATCTTCTGAATGTAGTCTCTACGCTGCTTGTGGGCTAGCTGGAGTTACTCCTTCTGGTCACCCAGTTGCTCTTGAAGGTCTTCAATCTTCTGCTTATACTCAACTTCCAGTTCCTTCTGCTTCTTCAAGTTAGCCTCCTACTTTTCTTGCCAGAGAGTTATTATTTCGTTGGCTTCATCCAGAGACTCCTTGTCCTTTCGACACTCATTCGCTTTGCGGATCTCAGCCAAACCCTTTTTCTTGAAATAACGCTCTCTTTCTTCAAAGTCTATGTGCTTGACCTTCACCATTTCTGCATCCTTCTAAACCATTTCCTCTAACTTCTGATTAAGGGTCACCATCCTCTGATAGGAACCACGGGCTTCCTGATTCTCTGCCCTGAGTTGTTGAACTAATGCTTCCAGCTTTTGGTACTCCTCAAAAGGGACTATAGTATTAGGTTCCATTGCTGCAAGTGGGCTAGTATTGAGAAGGGTAACAAGATTGTCTAGGCTATCGCCTTTAACCATGCGTCGTACTCGGGAAACGTCTGGTTATTGCTTCTGCCCAAGCATGTTATACCTCTCCTTCGAATGAGCTTCCAAGATCCCGTAGCTTTCCTAACCAACGGAAGATTGTCCTTTACTGGGAAGTAAAATGTCTGGGCCAACTCTGACTCCCCAAGAATGTCTTTAAGTGTGTATCCCAATTTCCTTCTCAAGAGAATCGGGTTGTAATTGATGCCCTCGGTAACTCCTAAGAGTGGAACATTGGGATAACTCCCACAACTAGTGATGAAGTTCCTTCCCTTTATCCTCATGGTAAACCAGTTAATGTCTTTGGCAGATAACATGCTTAACCCCTGGGCCCATATCAGGTTAGGATCAGTGAAGGCTTCAGTATTCGGAAAGTGCCTCACGAACCACTTGTGAAATAATGGAGTGCAACACCGTACTAAACCTCCTCATTTTTTCTCATTCTTATAATGCATTTAATAATAGAGGTCTCCCAAAAGAGTAGGCACCTGATTCTTCAGCATAAAGATATGAATAACATTCATGTCTACAAACTTGTCGATATCTGCAAATAGAACAATTCCATAGATGGAGAGGGCCAGAATAGCACAAATAGAGTTCCATTGAGCTTTTGCAACAAGCTCCTCGGCCTTCTTCACCAAGAATTCCAAAGCAAAATCGGACATTCCCCCTTTGGTAGTACTTAGATTCGCAAATACAACAGGCGGGCTCAAATAAAGAGCTTCAGCAATGTCAGCAGGTGTAGGTCTAGCCATCTCTAAATTGAAAGGAACTTGTTCCTGAAGAGGCACCCCTAGGATCAAAGTATATTCTTCCAGCAGAGGACCCAACTGGAAATCATGAAATGTGAAGCATCAGAGCCGAGGTTCGTAGTACTGCAGCAGTGTATGAATAACGCTTCTCTCAGAACTGTCCAGATCTACCACCATATCCAGAATACCCCCGTACGCCTTCCGGAAATCTTCAATATGATGTGGGGTGGTAAGAGACACATCTGATTTATCATCTCTATCTTAGTGCCAAAGAACTTATAATGAATATTCTTCTTTCTGGCGTCTTCCATCTCTAAACAAGAACTCCGACCGGAATTGGGAACAATATGCAAATCCGGAGAATGAAAAAGAATGCAAATGATTAATGATGTCATGATGTTATGCAATGCAAGGCATGTGATAGGCGACGTGTCTATGTTGGTGTTGATCAAATAACCAAGTGTCATTGAAGAGTCACAATAACATTATCTCTGTATAGAAATCCTATAATCCAAAATTCAAAACCAAAGGACCATATAGAACTGGATCATATCACAAAGTAACAATGGCAAAGTGGGTATGTTGAAAGTTTAGGGTTCCTGTAAACCTATAAACCTATCCCAATATCACGGGTGTGCTACCTCGGGTCAACATCACGGACTCTTAAAGCCGAATAATAATAATACGTTTACCATCTCCAAGAAATGGTGTATTACCAAATCAGGGAATCAGTTTAGCATTATGTACTACTCAGGGAGGTCTCAGCTGAGTCTGGGAAAAACAAACATCCCTCATAAGTTCCAAACTTCAAGCACTAAATCGAGAAACAATAGTACATTCAACCCTTGGGATAGAGTACTATCGTCATATGAACAATTTGCTTTAACTAAGTTCCTACGAGAGAACCAGGCCATCCTATGCGAGTTCCCAGTGGGCCCTTAGATGCGAGTGGGTTTTCCAACAAATATGGCATGTCACTGTCATCACTATAGAGGGTTGTTTCCACTAAGGTCTTCAATGATCGGTCCCCAGATGCACATAACTATCGATGTCGTACGCTGAAGTGGAGGAAATCTCCACACATAATATTTCCAAGACGGTCGCACTATAGGTGTGGAACACACTGCCACTCATCCTGGTGAGATGCCATGGAAGTACAATGTTTGTCCATGATAAAGTCTAGGGTGCACTCGAGCCTTTGTATTCGGCTCATCTCACAGTAACCCCATCCCGCCAAAGAAAACCAGCACAGTCCAGACAGTCCAGTATAATATACGATGCATGGAAAATAAAATACTGAAAGCGATAAATAAATTTGTAAATAAAAGTTGTAGATAAAAGCAGTAAAGCTAAACTAAAGCACACATAAGCAAATAGCTAAACACCCAAAGAAATAAAAACAGACAAATGCTATGGTTGACTTTCAAAGGGGAAACCAGAGATTCTGGGTTCGATCCCCAGCAGAGTCTCCAGCTGTCGATCTTGGGATTTTCATCCTAGTACAAACATGAAAGTGGCGCGAAAAAGGTAGAGTCGCCAACCAGACATTTTCATCCTGAATGAATGGGAAAGGTAATGTTGCACAAACCGAAGAGAAAAGGAAAAGACGAGGTCCTGCAAACCAAAAAATTGGGTTCGGGAGTCGGTTACGGCCTATGAAGGTATTAGCACCCCAAATCGTCTTTCGTACCCGACGGGATCCATGCTTGTTAGTCTGTTTCAAAAGGTAAGGAATAAAACTATTGCTGAATAAAAACCGCTACTAGAACTGGAATGAGAGAGGGAACCGGAAAAAGAGAACGAAAAGGTATGGGAAAAATGTAAGGAAAATAAAGAGTGTGCTCAAATGGGCCCTACTGTTGTACCCCAAAAATTTACCTCCCACATTCAAGATCATATACTTCAAGAGGTCTCTTAATAGTCACAAGATTCTCAATTGGTCAAAAGGATTGAAGGTTTCACCAGACAAAGCCTCCTCTTGAGCATTGGATCTTAGAACTAAGGTTTTGAGTTTCCCCAAGCAAATGGGACTTCCAATGCCTCAAATGTACTTCATGACATCCCACACACCTTAAAGAATCCTCATGTCAAGTTTTAAAGCTTTCCCAACAAGTTTGGTCAGTCAGATGCTCAGATACCTGAAAATTATTTAACTTGGTCAAAAGGTCAACTGAGGTCAACTGTGGTCAACTCAAAGTAAAAATTCAATATTTTTGGTCAACATCAATATTATGAGGTTAAATTCATCATTTGATAAAGGGTTGATCATGATTTATCAAGGAAACCTCAGATCATCAAGAATCAGAAGTTACTAAATTAGGGTTTTGTGTAGGAAAAGTCAACTGAACTTTGACCAACCATAACTTTCACATACTTCATCAAATATTTCCCATCCATAACTTATGTTTAAGGAAATTCAATTCTCAACAACTTTGTGTCTCACAAGACAAGTCAAAAAATGCTTCATTTGGAAGGTATGAGCTAAAACATTATAGGTCTTTTTGAAAGTCAACAAAAAGTCAACTTTTTCCAAAGCTCATGATTTGAAACTGGTGAATGATATGGACATGGGACCAAAATGGTTGATTATAGGACACTATAAGCTTTCTAAAAAGTTCTAGAACACCTTCATGGCATTAAAATTGAGGAAGTTATGCATTGTCAAAGTTGGGAAATTTTTAAGGGGTATATGAAGCAAAAAGGGTCTAAAATCAAGATTTTGTCAAATGGGTGTCGCTCCCCGGATTTCCATCCTGGTACAAACGCGAAAGTGGCACGGAAGAGGTAGAGTCGCCAGCCAGGCATTTTTATCCCGAAGGAACGAGAATGGTAATGCTGCACAAACCAGAAGAAAAGAAGAGGAAGGACACGGGTCCTGCGAACCAAAGAGGCTGAGTTCGGGAGTCGGTTACGATCTGGGAAGGTATTAGCACCCCAGATCGTCCGCCGTACCCAACGGGATCCACGCTTGCAAAGAAATCTGTTTCAAAGGGTGAAGAAAGGAAAGTTGCTGCAAAGAAAATGAACTGAACTGGAGAAAAGAAAATAAAAGGGAACTGAAAAAGAAATGAAAAGGAAAAATGTAGGGAAAATAAAGATTGTGCTCGAACGGGCCCTACCCCGCTACCTACGTACTTCATCCGGACAATGAGGATCAGAGTCGTCGTAGTTCCCCTAACTAGGGGTAAAAAAGATTGCTTGTGTCTTAAGGCTTGAATTGCCTATGTCAATGCTCAGGTGTTGCAGGCTCGGACGACGAGTGCGTAACCGTCTTGCAATTTGACAAGTAGGAGCAAGTTCACGGACAGAGCGAAGGAGATGAGAAAATAATTCCCAAAGGAAAGACGCTTATTGTTTGTTTGTGTTTTAGAAGCTTTTATGAGTGTGGCACAAGGAAGTGAACTCAAGCTCTTTTCCATGGAATGCGTACTTGATACTACATTCCAAGATGGAATAATAGAACAAGCATACTCAAGTAAGGAGAAGATCCCCAAAACTTGATTCCAGAGATTAGGGCTTAGGTTCACTAACTCATTGAATTTATTAAGTGTTTTTGTACTTTTGATGAAGAAGTGTTTTTTAGGATTTTCTTGATGAAGATGGTATCCTGATCAGACTTGTGCATCATGATGAACAAGCTTGTACTATCCCAAGATGGGAAAAGTACAAGTGTTTCATGGAATAAGGCTATTGCACAGGAGACCACTTCAATCTTTATTAAGTGTCTTTTATGATCTTGAGATGAGAAGAGAAGAGAAAAAAAAGGATCTTAAAGTTAAAAGTCTAATGGGGGACTAACAAATCCTAATATTATCATGCAAAGAAAAACCTAGGTTAGTGAGGTTTACTATCCTAAAGGAGAAGAAGATAAGAAAAGAAAGAAGAAGAAAGGAGTAGAAAACGCTAGAAGATGACTTACTTCTCTAAAGAAGTTAAGTTGTTTCTAAAAGGGGAGTGATGAAGTTATTCACAAGATGGAATAAGGCACATCACAAAGACAAATGAGAAATAAAAAATAAAGGATGAGATGAAGATTTGAAATGTGGATATCATCCACACTTCAGTTACCATGAGCCCCTGAAAGGAAAGATTAGTGAATCGCATAAGCATACGATAAAATAAGAATATTCAAGCAATACACACACCAAATCAGAGGTCACAAACCAAACCAATCAAAAAGTCAGTAGCTAACCCTATAGGTGACCTAAAACAAAGACCTGTAAATCCTAATAGGACGGCATAAATTCCTTCCTCAAACTATGTTAGAAAGAAGGAAGAAAGAGGCACGAAGAGCTATCTAAGAAGCAAGGCACCAAACAAATAGAAATGAACACAAGAAAAATATGAAATTAAACCCCCAAAGTCATCAACCTGCAACAAACAATGTGTCAAAATAACTCTGAAAAATTCACAATTAAACTCCACCAAATAAACGCACAAAGTCGCTTAGGAACAATTAACGAAATCGCACAAATACGACTACTAAAACTATGGATAAAATAGAATTAAAAATAATACAAAAATAATTTTATGAGCTTTTCTGAGTCTATGAAATAATGTGAAAGAAAAGAGTAAAAAAGTTAATCGAGGTGAAAGAAATAAATCCTACAAGATGATGCGTTATTTATGGAAATTAAATGAGATGGAAATAAAAGAAAATTCGAAATAAAAAATGAAAATTAATAAAATCAGGAAATAAAAAATATGATAAAATTCTAAAATGAGTTATGAGACTAAAAATATTTTTTATGGAATTTTTTGATTTATTTTAATACTTTAAATGAATTAAAATTGAAGTGATATAAAAAAAAGAAATTAAAAAACTAAGAAAGGAGAGGGAGGGTGCAAACATCAACAAAAATAGATTAAAGAAAAGGAATGGGCCCAGGAGGGGGGTGCCGAAAGCAAGGGCACTAGGCCCAAAATGCAGGAAACCAAAGGAGACTATGGTGAGGTGCTAGTCAACGGTCTGACTACACGAGGAGCGTCCGATTCGATGACCTCCCTAGGTAATCGCATCACATGGTTGTGGGACGGAGGCCTATGGTGCTTAGAGTGCATGCACGCGCGTGGAATTGGAAGTAAAAGGTCCTACCGGACGGTGACAAGTGTCACCGCCGGTATGGACGAGAATCACAAAAGCTTCCTACCTTATCCTGAAACCTCTGCAACTTATCCTCTTAATATTCTTTATGATGAAATCCCTTAATAATAAAAACAAATTAAAACAACACTTAAACAAACAGAACAAAAATGATATCCCTCTTCTCTCTCTCTCGGCCTCACCCCTCTTCTTCATGACCTAAAAACTGCCGGCGTCCCACTCTTATCTTCTCCGCACTCTTTCTCTCAACCTTAAACCGCCACACCTTCATCTTCTTCTTCCTAAATCCAAGTTGCCACCGCCGGAACCTCTTCTTTGCCTACCTCGTCCTCCGTCGTTCACCGCCGGAGCACCAACCAACCGCGAAACATTAACTCAAACACCTTCTCAAATCTCGCTCACTCAAAACACAGGACCGCAGAAATCCGAAACAAAACAAAACAGAATAGAAACATCACAAAAAGCTTCGGCGAATAACAAAAACGATAAAGCTCACCTACCGGAGACAGTCCGGTGCCTCTTCGAATTGGAGATTCTGATGAGTGTTGAAGATGACGATGCGATGCCGAGCTCTCCTGCTGTGCACGAATTTGTTTCTTTGTTGTCGATCCGGAAAATGAAGAACAGATGTCGACGAGTTTTGATCCATTTTTTTTGTGAAGTGAATCCTCTGATGGAGTTCCGATTTTGCGATTATGAAGTTGCTGTGGCGATATTGTTGATTGATGATGGAGAGTGATGAATGATGTTGATGCAAGTTTGATGAAGATGACGAAGCAGTGATGAGGCCGCGGATTGAGGCCAATATACGAGTATCTCACTCAATCAATGAAATTAACGGTGATGGCGATGACTTCGGTTACAGCAAGATGATGATGAAGAGTGCAGAATCAACTTATGTTGGCGATGGTGATTGAAGAATGATTGAATTTGCGCAACTCAGTTTTG
Organism: Lathyrus aphaca; assembly: GCA_963966055.1. Taxonomy (NCBI): domain Eukaryota; kingdom Viridiplantae; phylum Streptophyta; class Magnoliopsida; order Fabales; family Fabaceae; genus Lathyrus; species Lathyrus aphaca. Next base: position 409,561,360 of record OZ014524.1, on the reverse strand, counting down.
ATTTGGTGATGAAGGGAGTGAACTCGGTACCGTTTTTCTTGTGTGATATTGGAGTGATGTTGAATCGGTTATGATGATGATATCAACGATGAAGAGAATGAATTTGTGATGTGATCCAGGGAAGTCGAAAACGATTTTTTTTTAATGAAGAAAGAGGTGAAATTCCTTTTTTGTTATGATTTTCTGTTATTGGTGATGATGAAAAACTTTTTTGGACTTAGTTATGTTGCATTGTTGATGATAAAGAGTTAAATTTTGTAACAAACGTTTTCTTTCTCAATCCGTTATCATCTTTTTTCTCTTTTTTTTTTTTGCATTTTTCCTTCCGCAATGCCTTTCAAGTTGATCTTTTTCTGCGTTTTGTTACTTAGCTGATGCGTTTTGATTCACGATTTTTTTACGTGCTTGTATGCTTTTTTGCGTGATGTGATGCTGAGGATTGGTCTGAACGAACGATTCTGTTATGACTTTTTGATGAAACTATGTCACATGGAATGGAATGGTGCCTCACTCCTTTTCCTTTTTCTTTTTTTAACATTTCGTAAATTTTTAATAATAATAAAATAAAATAAAAAGTAAAATGGGCTCTTAGAAAGGAATGCCTATGGGCGTAATTATGGTTTAATAGCTTTTGACATGAATTTAACTAAATGGGTGATTATGGATACTAACTGAAAAAATAAATTGAATATGATGGTCAATTGAAAATTGATTAATGAAAAAGAAGGTTTAAGAATATGGACTTAATGGATAATTGGAGTTTAAACAAGGAAATTGGGTAATGTAATGTAAACTTAAATGAGAAATAAAAAATGGTTATTGGAAAAAAAAGAAAAGTTCAATTGGAAAATGATAATGGATATGAGAATGGATTTAGGTGATATTTAAGATGGGAGAAATCAACATATGAACAATGGTTGAGAAATTGATTTAAATGGATAATTCGACAAGAATGGTTTAGAAATGAATATAATATATATTTTTGTGGGACGAACCAATTATCACCAATATGCACATATCCACGACATATTGATTCATCAATTCACTCAACTCAAAACCAAATCTCGCATTGTCTCCACATAAACCACCGACCTTCCGAATAAGTCACATTTTAAGCGTCATCATGATAAGCCTGAATCTTTGAATCCAAAACCATCACATGAACCATTGCTTGGCAAACTGATGACCTCTGCACACATCATGACCCGACTTTGAAACACGTCGCTTGAGAAATAACCACCAACGCAGATGACTTGCAGTTGAGATAATCCTTCGATAGTTTGACCAGGATTAGGTCAAATGTCCCTCTGAATCGAATCGATGAACTGAATAGCCACCCTGAACTGAAATCACTGCCATGATCCATGCTATGCTTCAACAATGAATGATATGCTTCATTTTTCTATGCTCATGATGCAACGCGAAATATGAAAATGATATGCTAAATGCTATGAAAAAGAGAGGGAAAATTTGGGGTGTTACAGCGGCCCCTATTCAAGCAACTGTTAATCTGAAAAGGACGAGAGCGTCGGTTGTCGGCCGTTCGAGATGAACTGTGGTTGAATACCAAAAATAACCCTGAAATTTGCACTCTGCTGGAGAAGAATAGAGATGGGAAATAAACCCAACCAAGAAAAGAAAGTAACCCAAATTTCTGTGTAGGCCACAATAAAACAGAGCGGACGAGCTCTCTCCATGTTATACCAGATTGAGAGACAAATTAGACAGACGAGTCTTCCTCAAATAAACCTGTTACGCCATGTGAGAAGTAATTAGGATGGTCGAGCCCTCTTCACAAATCTTGCATAGATATGTGATGCTTGAGACAGAAGAGTCTTCTTCAGGAAAACCTGTTACGCCAGGACCGGTACCCATTTTGACGTTTAATTCCACCATCAGGACATCAAACCTCTTCAACACGGCCGAGTGTTGGATCAAGTGATCTGCTAAGGAAATGGCATCGAGCAATCCATAACCAAGAAGAAGAGAACGTAACATCAAGCTATTTACGACTCAAACATGTCTTTTGGTACGACACCAGGCGACTACTGGCTTGCCACAATAACGGTAAAGGCGTTGCAATATCGAGCGATTTGCAAACCAAACAAGATCGAGCAATCTGATAGGAGAATGGTATCAATCGATCCATCCGCAATAGGTCCGTTGACACAGGACGACGTGATCAATAAGCTTTGATTCGAGAAAAGAGTAACAACTCTGCAGGCGAATATCATCTAGTGTCATTTTGCATTTTCTGGACTATTGACTGCTTGAAGATCAATCCAAGAGGAGTTTACAGAAGACATGATATCCAAAATGCCCAAGTGTCTTCAAACTCTTAGAGATTTGTCGAATCTTGACATAACTGCCCCATATTGCACGGGCTGTGGGTCTCGCGAGGGTTCCTTAAAAACTTTATATCCCATATGAGATATTATGCCCCATATTCTAAACCCTGGATATGTCTATCACTTGTCAAGAGGGAATAATGTTTCAATACCCTGAAGAAACTTCAATCTCGCTTTTGAATTCAACCTGAAACAGTTACCTGTAAGCAAAAGAATACGCACACATGCCCCAGGTAGAAATGAACCAAGTATGGTTGAACTTTGGTGATATGATTTTGATTTTTTTTTTATGACAGACTCACTGGGTATCAACTCAAGGATTGAAGAAGTGAAGACTATGATATCGACTCAAGGGTCGTAAGAAACGGAAATATCGACTCAAGGGTCGAGGAGAGCACAACAACATCAACTCGAGGGTTGAGGAATAAAGCGACAACAACATCGACTCGAGGGTCGAGGAAATAAGGCAGCAACATTGACTCGAGGGTCAAAATAAAATAGCAACATCGACTCGAGGGTCGAGGAAACGAAGGCAAAGGTATCGACTCGAGGGCCGAGGAAAATAAAGCAACATCAACTCGAGGGTTGAGGAAACGACAACAACAATATCGACTCGAGGGTTGAGGACAACAAAGCAACATCAACTCGAGGGTTGAGGCAACGAAAGCAACAATATCGACTTGAGGGTCGAGGACAACAAAGCAACATCAACTCGAGGGTTGAGGAAACAAGATGACAACATCGACTCGAGGGTCGAAGAAATAACCATGATATCGATGTGAGGGTCGAGAAAATAACATAACAACATCGATTCAAGGTTCGAGAAAACAAAGGCAATGATATTGACTCAAAGGTCGAGAAATAAGGGTGATGGTATCGACTCAAGGGTCGAGAAACAGAAGCAATGATATCGACTCAAGGGTCGAAGCAAACACCAAAGCGAAGACTGCCACACTCAACTGAAGTGAGGGGATGGACGCATATATATGCCAACTAGTCATGGTTGAGGAGATGCCAACACAGATTGAACTTTAACCGTGTATGATGATCAAATGAAGAAACCATAACGTCTGAGGAGAAATTATCTGACTAGGGAAGCACCCTACTGGGATCAATCATCAGAAGTTCATTATGGGAACTGCCTTGCATACTGTAAGATTGTCTCAAGAGGATTTTACAGAAAACATAGCATCTGAAATGCTTCAGTGTTTTCAAACTCTTAAATATCTCGAAGTAACCGCCTCAAACTGTATGGTCCATGAAGGAATTTTCCCCAAGATCTTGCATCATCATGAGGTGTTCTGCCCCAGTATTATGAACCTTGGGTAGGTGCATCTGATTAACTGTCTTCTGGAGAGAGTAGCTTCTAGTGCTTCTAGGGTGACCTGCTCCAGTACGAGCCTTGCTTTGGAGAAAACACCCAACTAACTGCTCTGTGAGAGATTTAAATCTCGAAGTGATTGCCCCAGTTTGGCTGGAATTTGAAGAGATTGATCGACATTATTGCCCCAGATTGGCTGCATTTAACCCAACTGGTTGGAAAAGTCCTTATTCAACGAAGTTTCTTGGAAAAATGCCCCTTGACATGAATGTCCTTCAGAAGTTTCCGTCTTCTCAACTTGGCAAGATTAAGCTTCTAGACTGAGGTTCCATATGTGAACTTCTTTGATGCCAAACAAATGTATGCAAGCAAAAAATGTTTTATTCTAAGAATGAAAATTCTAATGCAACACATGTGCTAATCTTGAAGTTTTATTGAAAGGAATGTCGCCAACCTCTGTGAGCGACTCACTGGTCAAGATACGACATATATTTTTTGAGAGAAATCATGCATATGCAATACCAACAAAGATCTTTTAACACAACTCATAGGAGTCAGGAACTTTATCTTATGGTAGTATGCTCTCAAATTAACCCTGTTTCAATTAGGACTTTTGAGGGATATCGTGGCTTGGTTCACGGTTATAGAAACAAAGGATATAGGCTCAAAATTTATTGGTTCCCACCCATCTTCGTGATGTCCTTCAATCCTATGTTCAACTAGCTTTCACAAACGCTCACCTTTCAAAAGGGTTTCGTGTTGGTTGAGGAACCGTTACTACTAACAGTTTAAGCACCACTACGATTGTTGTTGGGAGTCAGTCACCCCTATTGTCATTTGTGTCTGTATCACACGACCTTGTTCTTGTTTGAGGATCTTTCTTGTGTAATCCTTTTCGTCTTTTCGCTTTCATTTTTTTTGTTTATCCCTAACTTTTGCCTGGACTGATTCTTTTTTGAATTTTTTTAATTTGAAGTCCAGCGGGATGCCCTATTTTTTGCCTAAGTCACTTGTTTTCGAGTTTTGACTTAGCGGGCTTTTCATATTCTTTTTTATTCTCTTTTTTTCGAAAAAATCATGTGACACAGGTTTGTCTTGATTTTTTTGTAAGGGTTGTGACTATCTCACTTTCAGTTGATGAGGGATAACCATGGTGGTTTCCGATCTTTGGACCTCTTGATTTGGTACAATGAAATGTTAGGGATCCTCAGATACACTCCTTTATGAAAGCATGAACGCCTGGTCCAACTAGCTGACACCTACCCTGCCCCGGGTTAAATGTGAGGTTTTTTTTTCATGTGACAAGAAACTCCTACTTCAAGGCTCAAGGGGTTAACGAAGGTTTATCTCCCTTATATCTCCTGTGTTTGGGATTTGAAACAAAGCATGTACATCGTCAACAGGGTCTTATTCAAGAGCACGAACTTGGAGATTTTTGCATTTTCACTTCATCATCCTCCATCACAAAGTTTAAGAACAACAGTTGGTATTGCAATGCACATTCACAAAATTATAATTAAAACGAATGCATTACTTCAAGAAAAACATGTGCATTTCATTATGATTAACATTCAAAAAGAAAACAAGTTTCATGCAAGCATACAAATGTTCAAACAAACAGATAAAAGCTACACATGAAAATGCAGTAAAGAAAACTGAGCAATGCCATTGTAAAGGAGACTTGACTTCGTCTGGACCTGTTGATCTTGAATACTTTCAGTAGTCAGCATCTTTTTCCTGATGAGATTTGCAGTCTTCAATCAAATGACCATGTGTCAGCACCATACTTTATTCCCAATTATTCTGACCTGAAGCTTTCGAAGTTCAAACAATGACACGAGACGTCTGAAGAAAAGAGTGACACTGAGATGAAATTGCCACATAAGTTTGCTCGGAAAGACCTGACGATCTTCTGCCTACGTATCTCCATTGACCAAAGACCAATGGAGAATCAGAGCGACGTAGTTCCCCTCAATAGGGATGAAAATGCAACACATATGTTAACCATCCTCATAGCTGCTCTTCAAAATCAAACTGAGAATCACCTTCACATGTATCCTCAATAATTTCCTCCATAACATGAGCTGACAAACCCACATGACCAAGCGAAGAATTGTTAACTTGAATGCCTTGAGGCGTCACTGAAATCAAACTAGAATCAATCAAATCCTGAACCTTATCCCTGAGAGGCTTGCATTCTTCAGCTGAATGTCCTAGTGCATTACCATGGAAACCACATCGAACACTGGGATCAAAACTTGGTGGGAATGGAAAAGGAACCGGACCCGGTCTCTTCGGCACTATCAATCCATTGTCGACCAGGCATGGAAGTATCTGACTGTATGGTACTGGAAATGGATCAAAATACCTTTTGGATCTCTTAGTGTAGTAACGACGTCTCTATGGAGTATGTTGCGGTTTGCATGGTCGTTATTGGTACTGAGGAAGTTCACTATTAACTGACATCTGACATACGAATTCAGAAGGTTGCTGACTTTGAGCAGTTGAGATGCATGGGTAATGTGGATAAGTCAATGGAGTTTGAGGATCCTCCCAGATTGCATCAATTACATCCTTTCCTTGGGAACTGATAAAAGATCCATTCTCTTCAGCTGAGCTATCTGAAATGCCTTGGATCTTTCCCATCTTGATAAAACTCTCAATGCGTTCTCCAACTATCACCAAGTCCGAGAAACTCGAAGTTCCACTGCCACTCAACCTCTCCAAGTATGGTCCCTGTAAGATCTCTATGAAAAGATCAACCAATTCTCTATCTGATAGAGGGGTTGAACACGAGAAGCTACTTCTTTCCACCTCTGGGCATACTCTCTGAAAGATTCGCCATCTCCTTGGAATAAAACTTGCAAATCCATGCGGCTAAGAGCCCTGTCAAGATTGTAGTCATACTGCTTCACAAAGGCATTGGCTAGGTCTGACCATGATTGGATACAGCTGCTATCTAACTGCATGTACCAACTCGATGATGCCTCACTCAGACTGTATTGGAAACAATGAATCATCAATTTGTCATTATGCTCATATGAGGTCATCCTTCTTCAAAATATTACCAAATGCTGCCTTGGACAACTATCCCCTTTGTACTTTTCAAACTTCGGTATTTTGAACTCTGGAGGTATTACAAGGCCGTGTACCAGACACATGTTCGTATCACTTAAATCAATGACATTACGACTTTGAAGGGCTTTGATCTCTTCATCCAACACACGGAATTTTTCCTCCCTTTCCACAACTCGTGGATCTTGGATTCTCACCACAGGGATTGCCTCCTAGGGACCTGGCATAGTGAAAGCAAAACTGTGATAATCTGCAGCATCAACAGAAGAAGAACGTCCACTCCGGGCGATCCTACGCTCTTGAACATCTATGTTTTCAACAGGGATATGTGCGGGCTGAGTTTGAGCGAAATTGCGGCCATCTTGCCTTGCCAAAATTGTCATAGCCTCTAAACGTTGGTCGCACTGATCTCTCGTCAACCCGATACTTGTAAACTGGCTTTGCCCTCCAGGGTCCATGATTTGTCCAAACGATGCTTCAAGTCTGATACAAAAGCTGGAATCTCAACTGTAGATGGTGAACAAAGAACGGATGAGCCCTGCCTGCGGAACAGAAATGTAATGCAAATGCTATGAGATGCCATGTTCGGTTACTTCCAAAGAATCTATCTGTTTTGATCCATATTTTGATACAAAAAAAGTCCAACAGCAATAATTCAGATATGAGATCCTCGGAAATAACTGAACATGTATGCTAGAATGCTATGATGGCATGTATGCAACTGGCAAGTGATCGAGAACTGGTGTCTGTCTAGATACGAAACACTGAGCTGAGAACCAAGTATCTGATGATGTATGTCCTTTGAATAATAACCATCTGATAAGAACTCAAAACCAAGGATCAAGAACTCCAGTATTATAATAACCGGACCAAAACATAAGATCACACTGATGATGAAGGGTATGTTGAGGTCAAGGGTTCATGCAAACCTGTAAACCCCCCCCCCCCCCAATCTCACGGGTGAGCTCCGGGTCAAACATCACAGACTCTCAAAGCTGAATAGCAATAATACGTTCACCATCTCTGAGGAATGACTCATGACCAAACCAGGGAATCGGTTTGGTATTATGTACTACTCAGGGAGACCTCAGCTGAGTCCGGGAAAACAAGGTCATCCTATGTGAGTTCCAGGTGGGCCCTCGGATGTGAATGGGTTTGCCACAAAATGTGGTATGCCACTGTCACCACTAAAGAGGGATGTTTCCACAAGGTTCTCAATGATCGGTCCCCAGCTGCACATAACTATCAAGGTTATGAAATGAAAGAGGAAGATCCCCAAATCAAGACATTTCCAAGACAGTCGCAAATCTGGGCGTGGAACTCACTACTACCCCCATGATAAGATCTCATGAGGCCAAAGTGGAACCACTCTAAGTCCTAAGGTGCACTCGAGCCTTGGTAATGAGCTCATCTCACAGTAACAGTATCACCCAAGTCCCACCAAACAGAAAAAATCCAGTCCAGACAGTCCAGTATGTAATATGATGCAGGAAATAAATACTGAAAACTATAAATAAAGCTGTAAATAAACTGTAAATAAACAACAGTAAAATACAACACACAACAGCAAACAATCAACACCCAAAGAAACAGAAACACGCAAGCGCTAGGAGAGACTCTCAAGGGAACCAGAGATTCTGGGTCGTTCCCCAACAAAGTCGCCAGCTGTCGCTCCCCGGATTTCCATCCTGGTACAAATGCGAAAGTGGCACGGAAGAGGTAGAGTCGCCAGCCAGGCATTTTTATCCCGAAGGAACGGGAATGGTAATGCTGCACAAACCAGAAGAAAAGAAGAGGAAGGACACGGGTCCTACGAACCAAAGAGACTGAGTTCGGGAGTCGTTTACGACCTGGGAAGGTATTAGCACCCCAGATCGTCCGCCGTTCCCGACGGGATCCACGCTTACAAAGAAATCTGTTTCAAAGGGTGAAGAAATGAAAGTTGCTGCAAAGAAAATGAACTGAACTGGAGAAAAGAAAATAAAAGGGAACTGAAAAAGAAATGAAAAGGAAATATGTAGGAAAAATAAAGATTGTGCTCGAACGGGCCCTACCCTGCTGCCTACGTACCTCATCCGGACAATGAGGATCAGAGTCGCCGTAGTTCCCCTAACTAGGGGTAGAAAAGATTGCTTGTGTCTTAAGGCTTGAACTGCCTATGTCAATGCTCAGGTGTTGCAGGCTCGGACGACGAGTGCATAACCGTCTTGCAATGTGACAAGTAGGAGCAAGTTCACGGACGGAGCGAAGGATATGAGAAAAGAATTCCCGAAGGAAAGACGCTTATTGTTTGTTTGTGTTTTAGAAGCTTTTATGAGTGTGGCACAAGGAAGTGAACTCAAGCTCTTTTCCATGGAATGCGTACTTGATACTACATTCCAATATGGAATAATAGAACAAGCATACTCAAGTAAGGAGAAGATTCCCAAAACTTGATTCCAGAGATTAGGGCTTAGGCTCACTAACTCATTGAATTTATTAAGTGTTTTTGTACTTTTGATGAAGAAGTGTTTTTTTAGGATTTTCTTGATGAAGATGGTATCCTGATCAGACTTGTGCATCATGATGAACAAGCTTGTACTATCCCAAGATGGGAAAACTACAACTGTTTCATGGAATAAGGCTATTGCACAGGAGACCACTTCAATCTTTAATAAGTGTCTTTTATGATCTTGAGATGAGAAGAGAAGAGAAACAAAAGGATCTTAAAGGTAAAAGTCTAATGGGGGACTAACAAACCCTAATATTATCATGCAAAGGAAAACCTAGGTTAGTGAGGTTTACTATCCTAAAGGAGAAGAAGATACGAAAAGAAAGAAGAAGAAAGGAGCAGAAAACGCTAGAAGACGACTTACTTCTCTAAAGAAGTTAAGTTGTTTCTAAAAGGGGAGTGATGAAGTTATTCACAAGATGGCATAAGGAACATCACAAAGACAAATGAGAAATCAAAAATAAAAGATGAGATGAAGATTTGAAATGTGGATATCATCCACACTTCACATACCATGAGCCCCTGAAAGGAAAGATTAGTGAATCGCATAAGCATACGATAAAATAAGAATATTCAAGCAATACGCACACCAAATCAGAGGTCACAAACCAAACCAATCAAAAAGTCAGTACCTAACCCTATAGGTGACCTAAAACCTAGACCTATAAATCCTAATAGGACGGCATAAATGCCTTCCTCAAACTATGTTAGAAAGAAGGAAGAAAGAGGCACGAAGAGCTACCTAAGAAGCAAGGCACCAAACAAATAGAAATGAACACGAGAAAAATATGAAATTAAATCCCCAAAGTCAACAACCAACAACAAACAATGTGTCAAAATAACTCTCAAAAATTCACAATTAAACTCCACCAAATAAACGCACAAAGTCGCTTAGGAACAATTAACGAAATTTGCGCAAATACGACTCCTAAAACTATGGATAAAATAGAATTAAAAATAATACAAAAATATTTTTATGAGCTTTTCTGAGTCTATGAAATAATGTGAAAAAAACGGAGTAAAAAAGTTAATCGAGGTGAAAGAAATAAATCCTACAAGATGATGCGTTATTTATGGAAATTAAATGAGATGGAAATAAATAAAAATTCGAAATAAAAAATGAAAATTAATAAAATCAGGAAATAAAAAATATGACAAAATTCTAAAATGAGTTATGAGACTAAAAATATTTTTTATGGAATTTTTTTTATGTATTTTAATACTTTAAATGAATTAAAATTGAAGTGATATAAAAAAAGAAATTAAAAAACTAAGAAAGGAGAGGGAGGGTGCAAACAACAACAAAAATAGATTAAAGAAAAGGAATGGGCCCAGGAGGGGGTGCCGAAAGCAAGGGCGCTAGGCCCAAAACGCAGGAAACCAAAGGAGACTATGGTGAGGTGCTAGTCAACGGTCTTACTACACGAGGAGCGTCCGATTCGATGACCTCCCCAGGTAATCGCATCACACGGTAGCGGGACGGAGGCCTATGGTGCTTAGAGTGCATGCACGCGCGTGGAATTGGAAGTAAAAGGTTCTACCAGACGGTGACAAGTGTCACCGTTGGTATGGACGAGAATCACAAAAGCTTCCTACCTTATCCTGAAATCTCTGCAACTTATCCTCTTAATATTCTTTATGATGAAATCCCTTAATAATAAAAACAAATTAAAATAACACTCAAACAAACAGAACAAAAATGATATCCCTCTTCTCTCTCTCTCGGCCTCACCCCTCTTCTTCATGACCTAAAAACCACCAGCGTCCCACTCTCATCTTCTCCGCCCTCTTTCTCTCAACCTCAAACCGCCACACCTTCATCTTCTTCTTCCTAAATCCAAGCTGCCACTGCTGGAACCTCTTCTTCGCCTACCTCGTCCTCCGTCGTTCACCGCCGAAGCACCAACAAACCGCGAAACATTAACACAAACACCTTCTCAAATCTCGCTCACTCAAAACACCGGACCGCAGAAATCCGAAACAAAACAAAACAGAATAACAACATCACAAAAAGCTTCGGCGAACAACAAAAACGATAATGCTCACCTACCAGAGACAGTCTGGTGCCTCTTCAAATTGGAGATTCTGATGAGTGCTGAAGATGACGATGTGATGCTGAGCTCTCCTGTTGTGCACGAATTTGTTTCTTTGTTGTTGTAGACACCCTAAATTTGCCCTCTGGCTTTTGTATCTTTGTGAGCTTTTCGTTTTGCATTCATACGCATTTTGCATACCATTTGCATAAGTTCCTAAGGCATGGGATCGAGATTTCCTGGTGATTAGGGTTTCACATCTTTATCTGCAGATTATCAGAGAATTCAAAGTTTCGGCTATACAGCCATCAGTGGCATCGTCCTCTCTTTTCTTCTGTCATTGAATTAGGGTTTATTTCCCTGAAACAGTGATCTTCAAGGATTTCATGTCTGCAAGGACTATTCACTGCGCATCTGGCATATCATCAGGATATTTTCTTCTTCATTAAGTTACAAGGATATTCTCGTCTCCTCAGCATCTTAGGCTATCTTCTATCTCAAAAGTTTTGGTTTCAGTTCGAGTGTTGTTTGTTCAGTTGGAATCTAATTCAGACGGATGTTTGACCTAATTTTGGTTGAACTATCAGGAGATTTCTTCAAGTGCAAGTTATCTATTTCAAGACTATTTATCAGTCAGTGTGTGCCTAAAGTCAAGTTGTGATGTGTAAGATTCATCAGATTTACCAGGTTGTGATTCATAAGGAGCTTTGGGTCATTTTGTATGTTGGACAGTTCATTAGTGGCTCGTCTACGGTCTTATTTTCCTAGTGTTGAATTCAGATACATTAAACGTGATCCGGGAGTTATCTTGTCCGAGGAGGATTAATTCAAAGAGTTGTGTTGTGGTTACAAGTTGTTCAGTTACTCAGAAGTTTCATTAGAAAAGTTTCGAGAGTGTGTCAGTGGCTTTTGACGTTGATTCATGTTCATATCCCCGTCTTTTATTTCTATCAATCTATACCAATTTTCCATAATCATTTCCTTATCCATAAACTCTTCATATTCACTTTTTCTCGTCATTTTCTAAACCAAACTTCATCCATTATCCATTTTTTGTGCTTCTTCCGATTAAGTCAGTTCATTTCCAAATCATGTCTAAATAAACCATCCTTTTTTAAGTACACATCAAAATCCACTTCTTATTCGTATTTACCCAAATTTTTCCTTCCCATTTTTTTTTAGCCTATCGTTCATAAAAAAAAAAAAATCAATCAATCTCTATAAATCAAAGTCCAAATTTTATTTTCATTTTTTTATTATTTCAATTTTGTTTTGTTTTATTATTATAATACAAAAAAAAGTCCAAAAGAAATTAGTTTTATTAGAAAGTTTTTTTTTTCTTTTTTTAATCCTTTCTTTTTGGTTTATTGTTTCTCACAATAATAAAAGGGGGATCTTTGACCCACTTGCATCCAACATTTTGCTAGCCACAATCACAACTTTTTGCCTTGCCTGGCCCATAATTCTCCAAGTCAACTGGCCCCACTTCCTGCACACCCACACGCATAACCTGCTGACTTCTTTTTCCACCATGATTCCACAAAGTACAAGAGACATGCCAATGAATTGATCACTCCAAAAAACATCAACCTCACACACGCAACTCTCAATGTTTTTCCTTGCGGATTCCGCACGCCACACTCATACCTCCATCCCTTCAACACTTCAACCAAATCAACCCGTATCATCACCAACCTCCTTACGCCATCCTCACCACACCTTCATCATTACTGAGATAAACAAAAAAAACAACATATAACCAAAAGAATGCATCAAGAAGAAGAAAAACAGTGAGGATCCAAATCGCAAAAAGAACACAAACCACTACAATCATCATAATCAACCTCCTTCCAACCAATTTCTTCACATCACCATTTCACGTAGCCACATATCTCACCAGCAAATCCTCATCAATCTCACGCACAGCTCCAACCTTTCTTCTTCAACAACCTTTTTTCAGTACCCAGACCAATCAACCCTTCACTCACACCTAAACCAAAACCAACACCCCCACCGCCGCCGGCGAACTTCCGTTCAACCCTTCAAACCACCTCAAACCCTCTTCTTCCATCAAAACGCAAACTCACAATTAAACCAACCGCATCCACCATCGCAAACCCGTAAACCTTCTACAATCACCTTTCTTCAACTCGCCGTCAAACCCTAAATCACAAACAACAACAACAGCAAAAATAAGGGTAAAAGCAGAAGACGATGAACCGTGCAAATGGAGCTTGAAGCTGAGACTCCAACATCGATTGAAGGAGCGTCGCGTGGGGGGCGACGAGCTTCACCGTTGCCGACGAAGAGATGAACAAATCAGTGAGAGAAAGGCTGAACTCGCCGGGTGTTTAAAGTAGATACAGGGACGGAGAGACCTCTCGTGTTCTTCTTCGGCGCGATCGGTTTGTGTGGAGAGGAGGAATCGTTTTGTTCTTGCGCCGTGAACAGTGGCGTTTCTCCTTGCATTTTCTTCTTCAGAGTGGGAACAAAGATCGTGATATGCATTTGTCATGCTGTTGGCCTTTCTTTTTTCTTTTTTTAAAATTGGTGCCGGCTGTTGTAAACGGGCTTAGTAAAGCCCTGTGTTGTTCTTCAATTTATGCATTACCTATTTGCTCACTCACACCCTCACCTGCATTTCATTTGTGAACCGGGCTAAGCCCATGTGCGAATTTCAATCAGCACCTTGTGTTCAGCAGCCTCACCCCTCATCTTTTGTTACTTCATTTTCTTTTTTTTTATTTATTTAGATTATTAACCCTTTTTTTTCATTATATTTTTATTTGTTAGAATTTTATTGATCTAGAATTTATTGGTTTCATCTAATTTCTGTTGTTAATTTTAATATAACTTTGTTAATGATGATTAATATTTGTTTAGGTATAATTAAGTATGATTTGGTTTGTTTTTGTTAATATATTTGAGTCTATTATCTATTAGAATTTTGAGTTTGTTAGCTTTGTTTATTAATTTTAATATTAGTTTTAGATTAATTTTCTTGTACAGTTTGAAATTTATTTATGTGAAATTCTTAGTTAAAGTTATATTAGTTAGATTTAATTATGCTTATTTTCATTATTAATCTTGATTAGTTTAGGTTTTATTGTTACTAATCTTTGTTTATGTCTATTCGAATTTTGATTGAACTTTGTGGATTTTAATTGTTTTTGTAGTTAACTTTGAGTAGAATTTTAATTGGCTTCCTTTTATTTAAGTTCTTTCTAACTTTTTTTGATTATCTTGTTAGTACTGTGAATCTTGGCATAGCTGATCGTGTACGAGATTTTGACTGTTGAGCACCCGAGACTTAATGGATTGAACACGTGAAGCTCCCGACATCTTTCTTGATATTTCTTCTCGCACGCTTTGAAGAGGCAACGGACCTTCTCCGTTAGGTATCACTGAGGCCCGATTTCGCTTATTGCATGTTGTTGCATCTGGAAGTCCTACTGGTGTAGGCTCTGTTTGTTCATTATTCATTTCATCTCCATATCGCATTCTCATCTTATTTCTCCTTATCTTATTTCTATTTCATCCAACTCGTCCTATTTCTTTTTTTCATTCTTATTTATCTTAATTCTTCTTTCTCATCTTTTTCCATTCATTCTCGACTGGAGGTGTGCCTAGGCCACCTTGGAGCTTCTCCTTTCATTTTTCTCTTCTTATTTCTTCTCCTCCTTTAGGATAGTAGACCACACAAACCTTAGGGACAACCAAGCATGATAATGAATTAGGGTTTTGATTAGTCTCCCCTCATAGTCTTTACCTTTGTGTCTCTCTTTGAGTCCTCTCTTCTCACCTCATAATCAGGGACTAAACCCTAAAGGCTTTAAGACTTTGTGATTAAGCTTATGCCTGCATCCTTCTCTTAGGATGGAGTGCATAACTTTAATCCTAAGTGTTAAACCCTTAATGTGTTTAAATCTCTTAATCAATTCACTTAATAAATATCAAGACATCACACTTGTAACTTGGGCCTTGCATTAGGGTTCTAATTCTTCCTTAAGTGGTTAAGAAGGACTAACCCTAGTGTTAATGGACAAGTCCCCCTCAAGTTGTCTTACAAATCATAAAAATCACTTCATCACCATATCATTAAATAAAATCCACTTAATCAAAGGCTTGTTTTGTCATGGGTTTAATCCCTAATCATGGATTAAGTTGAGGAGCTTTCCTCAGCTTAAACATTCTCATCTATCATCCTTCTTTTAGGATGGTGTAATGAGTCTGTTTAATCCTTGATTATGGCTTAACCTCATTACTCAACACTAAACAAAAACCACAAAAACATCTAAATAATCACAAGTAGGTTAATGATCTTAATCCTGCATCAAAGGTGATTAAGTGTGAGAATCTGACTTCACACTTAAGGTATTCTCATTACCCCTAATCAGAGGGAAGATGTGATGAGTTTACTAACCCATTGGTTTAGGCTTAAGCTCATTAACTTATGACAAATTCTCAAAAGCAATAAAAGACTGAAAACTCAAAAACAAACAATAATCGTCTCCTCCGGGATTCTTTTCTCATCTCATTCACTCATAAACGAGAACTTGCTTCTTCCGTCTAATGCAAGACAGTTTGCATCTGTGGCAGACAGATCATACACTTGAGCATAGGCTAGCAAGCAGTTCACAAGTCAATTCATCTTTCAGTCTCTTTGAGTCGAACTACGGTGTTCTGACTTCCTCATTGCACGAGAGGATACGTAGGCATAACTTAACAGTTATCGAACAAAAGTCTCTGTACATTCCCCCTCCTTCTAGCCTCATTCTTTTAGCCTCATGATCATGAGCAGTTCTTTTTTCATTCTCACACTGACACTTTCATACTTCATATCACTTATACACTTTACACTGACACCTGTACATTCTTTTCCAGCTATTTTATACACAGATTGCACTGACACTACCCCTTTAAAACACAAGTCTTTTAAGCGTGGATCCCGTCGAGTACGACGGACAATCTGGGTGCTAATACCTTCCCAGGTTGTAACCAACCCCCTTTCTCAGTCTCTCTGGTTCGCAAACCGTCTTATCCATCTCTTTCTAGGTCTATGCAGCATTGCCTTTCCTCCGGGATAAAAATGCCTAGCTGGCGACTCTATTCATCTCCAGTGAGTTCACGGCTGTGTGTTCTCATTGTTCCTTTCGCCGACCGCTCGCGCTTGTACCGGGATGCAAATCTTTGGGAGCGACAGCTTGGCGACTCTGCTGGGGACCCTTATACTGCAACCAGGGCTTCTGGTTCTTTTTGTGGGTTCTTCCTAGCGCTTGTTTGATTTGTGTTTACTGGGGTGTTATGTGCTTGTTTGTGCTTGTATTTACTTTTGTTTATTGCTTTATGTACAGTTACTTTACTGCTTTCTTTATTGCATTTATATATCATACTGTCATTGTTGCTGGCTGGATCTGTTGTTTGCTTTGGTGGGTGGGTGATTCATTGAGAGTTAAGGTCCTATACCTGGGACCTGAGTGACACCTAGGCTAGAGTGAATCATATTCTTTCCCATTCCATTTCGGTCTGGTGCGGGAATATGAAACACGGTTCAGATATGGGTTTCTTCTTGAGAACTCTGTGTTGCAGATTTCCTGCAATGCTAGGGCTATCTGGGAAGCCTGCTAAGTCTGGATGACCTTTAGTATTGACCTTCAGAAACTAAGGTGAATTAGAGGAGGACTTTTTATGGTTATTGTAAACACTGTACCTCCGGGTTGGAAGTGTTTACACTTCCCATAACTGATCCGAGTCTGAGGATCTTTGTTTTAGAACACCACCTGTGAGGGGGTTGGGCTGTTTACAGGTTTGCAGGAACCCTTGACCTCAACATACCCTCATTACCAGTACAGTTGTTGATCCGGTCACTATGATCCTGAAGTTATTGACCTCTGGTTCTCTGTTACTATTTTGGGTTATTATGCAGATCTTGTGGTTACAAACACTTGATTCTTGGCAGTATCCCAGATTCCAGGCAGTTTCCAGCTGTGATCCCATGTCTTTGCATCTTTTGCATCATCATATTGCATATTGCATTTGCATTTGCATTGCATTTTCCTCTTCCAGAGAGCTCATCCTTCCTCTTTTGTCCATGACCAGCCAGCTGATTTCCCGGTACTCAGTTTGAACAAGTGGTAACAGTTAGAAGACGACAGAGTGTGTGCAGCTAGACTGAACAGTGTCAAGAGGTAAAGGGTCAGTTTGAAAGCCGTCAGTAGCTATGTCAGAGAGCAACTGTCAGAATGTTGAGTTTCCACCTGGTTTCACTTCAATGACCAATCCTCTGTATGGTCTTTCTCCTGATGAGGATCTTCCACAAGTGAACAATCTTGCTCAAGCTCAACCTGTACAGACCCCGATCATGAATCAGAATGTGCCTGAACCATCTGTTGTCCGTGGTGGACCTTCATCTTCTTCTGATACTACGAATTATCAGAGTTTTGCCTTCCCTATGCCAGACTTCCAAGGGGCAATCCCTCTTGTGAAAACCAAGGATCCACAAGTTATTGGTCCTGATGAAAGATTTCGTGTGTTGGACGAGCGACTCAAAGCCTTAGCAGATCCTGATGCCTTTGGTTTTGATGCTCTAACCCTGTGTTTGGTGCCTGATCTTGTCATTCCTCCAGATTTCAAAACTCCGAAGTTCGAGAAGTACACTGGTGTCAGTTGCCCGAAGCGTCATTTGGTGATGTTCTGTAGAAAAATGACTTCTCATGCCTGCAATGATAAGTTGATGATTCACTGTTTTCAGGACAGTTTAAGTGGGGCATCTTTAAGTTGGTACATGGATTTGGAAAGCAGTCATATCCGATCTTGGAACGATTTATCCAGAGCTTTCGTAAAACAATACCAGTACAATATGGACGTGGCGCCCAATCGCACGCACTTGCAGAGCCTATCCCAGAGGAGTGGTGAATCTTTCAGAGAATATGCACAGCGGTGGAGAGAATTGGCAGCCCAAGTGCAACCACCACTTTCAGACAGAGAATTAATTGACACGTTCGTGGGCACCTTGCAGGGTCCATACTTGGAAAGAATGAGTAGCATGGGGATGACAAGCTTCTTTGATTTGATGATAGTTGGAGTACGCATTGAGAGCCTGCTCAAAAGTGGAAAGATCCAGGACTTTTCGAATATCCCAGCTAGTGAAGGTGAGTCTGTTGTTAGCTCCCAAGAGGAAGAATGGTATGACATCAGTGCAGTCACGACAAATATCAAATATTCTAGACCAACATCTTCTCAAAGACCATCTTTTCCTGAATCTGATTACTCTTACGGGCATTCGGCAATGCTCAGAGCACCGTGTCAGAAACCCTGGGTTCCTCCTCGTCCAAATCTGCAATCTCATGGTCGAAGACCTCAAAATCAACTTCAGAGCCAGCCTAGGCCTCGTAACAATCTGGAAAGAAGGATTGCTCCTCTTCATCCAGTCCCCATGGCATACAATGAACTTTTGCCGCATCTAATTCAGAGCTCTTTGGTGGTTCCTAAACCTCTCAAGCCGTTACCAGGGCCATACCCTCCAGGGTACAATCCTCATGAGCAGTGCGGGTATCATGGTGGATCGATTGGGCATTCAACTGAAGATTGCAAAGCTTTTCAAGCCAAAGTACAACAGTTGATCGACAAGGGCTACATCTCCTTTCCAGAAGGAAGCTTGGTTGTGCGTCAACCTCTCGCCTGATTGAGTTCAAAGACTTCAGAAGAAGCGTCTCCTGATTCAGTGGCTCGGACAAATTGTCATCAGAGTTGGTGATCACTGTATCCTTTTATCATTTGCATTGTAGTTTCTTTCCTATTAGCAGCTACTTGTCTTTTAAGCATTGTTATTTTAAAATGGTAATGTTAATGTAGTGATCTTGCACTTTTGAATCAATTATGTCGCATTCGCTCATTTTTCTTTACTTGCATTGAAAAACGAAAAAAACAAAAAAATTGCATCCATTTACCTCCCATCTATTTCACTGTTGTTTAGCAGGTTTGAGGGAGGATGATGACAACTGAATACCCATAATTGCGCAAGGTATGCTTTCGGAGTAGAACCTGTTGACGATGTACAGGCATTGTTTCAATTCCCAAACACCGGAGATATAAGGGAGATAGACCCTCGTCAACCCCCTTCGAGCCTTGAAGTAGGAGTTTCTTTTCTAAACGAAAAAACCCTCACATTCAACCCGGGGCAGGGTAGTCATCAGTTAATTTGACCGAGCGTTCAAATTTCCAAAGGAGTGTGCATCCGAGGATCCATTACCTTTATTCATTACACCTCAAGAGGTCAAGGGACGTGAAACCACAATGGTTATCCCTCACCAACAAAGGAATGAGGCAGTCATTACCCTCTCAAGCGAGTCAGACAAACCAGTGTCACACGATTTGTTCAACAAAATCAAAGAAAAAAAAAAGAAATAAAGCCCGCTAAGTCGAAAAAAATATGAAAACCAATGGCTTAGGCAAAAGTTAGGGCATCCCGCTGGACTTCAAAATCGAAAATTCAAAAAAAGAATCAGTCCAGGCAAAAATTAGGGAGTAAAAATATCAAAAAAAAAAAAAAAAGAGAAAAAGTTCCATAAAAACAAAGTTGTGTGACCAGGCACAAAGTCAGAATGGGTGACTGTTACCCCAAGAAACCTCATTGGTGCGTAAACCGTCAACGTCATTGGTTCCTCAACCATCACAAGGCCCCTGCGAGAGATGAGCGCTTAGGGAAAATTAGCTGAACATAGAACCGGAGAATATCAAGGAGACTGGGTGGGCACAAATAAACTTCGAGCCATAAATCCTTCCTTCTAAAACCGTGAACCAGACCACGTTATAACCCTTGAAAGTCCTAATTGAATCAGGTTCAGTTCTGAAAGCATACTACGACAAGGTTGCGTAAACTGACTCCTAAAGGTTTGCTAATTCAGCACTACGTTTGGACTAATCATTCATTCGTCACACACTGCCACAGCATCAAAATAAATAAATTTTCAAAACTTGCATGTGTACTGCATTAAAATTACCATTTGTGAATGAACAGTTTTAATTGCAAGTCAGTCTGTGTCACCAGGGAAGTTCCTACAGAAAGCAATCACGAGGGAACTTGATCATTCAACAATGATGACCAGAATCGAGAGCATCATGTTAGCCTATGAATCAGGGGCATGTTATCCAGTGGTTTTGTTGACCAAGGAATCTGTCAGGGTAAGGAGAGTTCCCAAGCATCAGTTGATCGAGGAACGTCATTCAAAGTCAGTTAATCAGAGCTGAATCTGCCAAGCAGGGGCAGGACACCCGGAATTTCTGTTGTCCAAGGATGATTTCTTCCAATGTACAGTCAGAATGAGTCAAGTCGCTTCCACGCTCATACCGGAGCAGAATAATGCCAGAGATCACTAGATGCAACCCTCCTCGAGAGGACATCCAGGTCTGCTATTCCAGAAATTGGATAATCAGCAACAGTCTGTTCAGAGACTCGCCCGACAGGGGCAAACTTTAGCTATGCAGAGCAAGTGTATCAGTAATCTCAGAGTTCAAGACGAGTGCCGGGAAATCATGCTACCTACCGTCTCCTTTGTCACCCCTCTCAACCAGAAACCTTGTCAATAAGACCTTTCTTCCCCACCTCGGGAGTTTTTCTAGCTTTTCATAATCATGGCATAAATCATTTGCATACGTTATTCATGTCGCATATAGAGCATATGCATCATAATTGCATTGAGCATAATTCCCCGCAACATCAGATCTCACCCAGGGCCTCGTAATCCCAACTTATCAACCTTTCAAAGTCCAGTTCTCGTATGGCAAGCCTTTTCAAAGTCCAGTTCCCGTCTGGCAAACTTTTCAAAGTCCAGTTCTCGTCTGGCAAACCAATTTCAAATACCAGTTCTCGTCTGGTAGGTGAATCTTGTAACCAGTTCTCGTCTGGTCACCTTTTCATTAACCTTTTGAACGCCAGTTCTCGTCTGGTAGTCATTCTTTTTTCAGAGTCAATTCTCGTTTGACAATGAACCCCGAGTAGTCAGTTCTCGTCTGACGACTTATTCTTTGCCCATCAGTTCTCGTCTGTTGGCCTGCCTTTGATAAACCAGTTCTCGTCTGGTAACTCACCTTCAAAAGTCAAATTGCTTGGCAACCAAAAAATATATATATCTATCAACCTGGCCCTAGCGCCCAACCATCCTTGTTTCATATCCTTGGCATTGAGCATACGTCTGCATTGTACATCATTTGCATTGCATCTTCATACCGCATGGTTTCTGTTTTTAGCTCTGATATGGGGCAAGAATCGTTTCAAGGCGTGATCTGGAGCAGTTATCTCAAGACTTGTTGAATTTCTGCGAGAGTTTGAAGACACTGGGGCAATTCTGGATGCCATGTCTTCTGTAAAATCCTCTGAGGACGATCTTTTTATGGATGATGCAGTATGGTATAATTGAGGAGTTAAGGGAATGATAGTTCACTCAGGATGATCAGTAATGCTTTTGTTGAGCTCAGAAGTCTGAAGCACTGTGTTAATTCTCAGGGAATGTCTGGTATTTATTTTACCAGCAGGGCATTGGAAGTTTATTTCTTCCCCGAGCATAAAGATCTTCTCTCAGCCGACAAGATTCCCTCAGAGGAGTTAGTTATTCGCATTCAGTCAAAGCCAATTTTCATTGGCATATCTTCCCAGCACAGTCGTCATACTATACTTGGGGGCGTATTTTGACTTACTTGATTCTCCAGCAAAGTCTCTCCTCAGCAGAGCATTGCCAAATCTTTTCTCAACCATGCTAGAAGGTTGACACATCCCCAGCTGAGTTGGAACAGATGATAACCCCCAACAGAACTTCAAGGCTAATTGAATCGTTCTCGTCCCCAAACGGACTTATCTTTCCACAGCAAAGTTTTCCCAACAGGAAGCTGAAGGCCTTGCTTCCCCACAAAGTTAGAATTATCAGAATTTCCTCCTCAGCAGGATTGCGTGATCAAGAATCTTCCCTAGCCAAGTCTAAAGATGATCTTTCCCCATAGAGTCA
This sequence comes from Lathyrus aphaca, assembly GCA_963966055.1. NCBI lineage: Eukaryota > Viridiplantae > Streptophyta > Magnoliopsida > Fabales > Fabaceae > Lathyrus > Lathyrus aphaca. Next base: position 409,539,092 of record OZ014524.1, on the reverse strand, counting down.
TCGGGATTCTCATTTCCAAGAGATTTCCCCAGCAAAGCAAGAAGAAATTCTCCCCAGTGGAGTCAGAGTAGGATGATCAGATCCTCAGCAAATGTTCAAAGCAGTTAAACGAGGTATACCTCACGCAGAGTCGTCTTTCCTCCAGTGAAAACCTCTCCAACAAGCATCAGGTTGCCAACACTTCGTTCCCATCAGAGTTAAAAGCTTTCAACCCGTCAGCAGCATACATAATGCTCCCCAGATTCCCCAGCGGAGAGCTAAAGCAAAAGCAGTTGCCTTGCATTCCCAAACATCAGTATATACTCCCTGTGGCACCCGTCCGTGTCATATCCCCAGCAGAAAGCCAAAGCATCCCCTTTGCACTCACAAATACTTGTATATATATAACTTTCTTGACATCCGTCCGTGTCACCTTCCCCAGCACAGTAACATGAACACTTTGTATATCAGATACTTGTTTATACTATACTTTCCCCTTTGTGACACTCGTCCGTGTCACTCTCCCCAGCAGTTAAACACTCATCTATACAATACTCACCATTCACTACTCATATTACACTTATACAGATACTCGTCTGTATCCTATATACACCATCTATATCCCCACAGATTCAACAATAGTCCTTGTTCTTTGTTAACCAGTTGGTACTCGTCTGTACCATCATCTCAGAACATTGCGTCTAGTGTTTGTTTCTACATGATACTCGTCCGTATCATAGTCTTAAGGATGCTCGTCCGCATCTTTAATCCATACACCGTGTCAAACACTCATGTCTTCTCGAATATAGATACTCGTCCGTGTCTGCTATTCCCCAGAAGAGTCCTTTCAGATTCAACACTCGTCCGTGTTCATTGTTAACCAGTTGATACTCGTCCGTATCATCATCAGTATTTGTTTCTATTCGATACTCGTCCGTATCGTAGTCTTAGGGATGCTCGTCCGCATCTTTAATCTATACACAGCATCAAAACACTTATACCTTTTATTTCTTGGATATAAACACTCGTCCGTGTTTACTACTCCCCAGTAGATTGTCAACAAAGCAATTTTCTTTTTATCTGACATTCGTCCTGTGTCATGATAAACCCTGAGAGCAGCCGTACCCTGCTAGGTGGTCGTCCTCCACCTCTTGATGGTCGTCCTCCATCATGCTCGTCCGATGGCCGTCCCCATCGTTGACCCTTTTTATCCGACATTCGTCCTATGTCGTGATTTTTAGCAGCCGTCCCCTGCTAGGTGATCGTCCTTCACCAATAGATGACCGTCCCTCATCTTAACCCTTTCAGAGCAGCCGTCCCCTGCTAGGTGATCGTCCTTCACTTTTGATGACCGTACCTCATCACCTGTTTATTTCATTTATTCTTTAACCCGATGGTCGTCCCCGTCGTGGTCCCTTTTCCTTTTCCTGATGATCGTCCTTCATCAGTTTAGCCCGATGGCCGTCCCCATCGTTGGTTACTTTCCTTTGTGAACTTGATGGCCGTCCCCATCATGTTTCATTAATCCCCAGAGAATTTTACAGCTTTACTTGATGGCCGTCCCCATCATAATTCTTTTATCCCCAGCATGTCGGCCGTCCCCGTCATTGCCATTTACCCAGCAGTCGTCCTCTGCTTGACGGTCGTCCTCCGTCGCCCACACTTTACAATATACGTTGTTTTCTTATACAATCTATATCCCTTTTCTTCTTCATTCTGTGAGTGCAAATTTCGGGGTCTTTTTGGTATTCAATCATTGTTTATCTTGAACGTCTAATAGTCGTTGCTCTCATCCTTTTCAGATTAACAGTTGCTTGAATAGGGGCAGCTGTAGACACCCTAAATTTGCCCTCTGGCTTTTGTATCTTTGTGAGCTTTTCGTTTTGCATTCATACGCATTTTGCATACCATTTGCATAAGTTCCTAAGGCATGGGATCGAGATTTCCTGGTGATTAGGGTTTCACATCTTTATCTGCAGATTATCAGAGAATTCAAAGTTTCGGCTATACAGCCATCAGTGGCATCGTCCTCTCTTTTCTTCTGTCATTGAATTAGGGTTTATTTCCTTGAAACAGTGATCTTCAAGGATTTCATGTCTGCAAGGACTATTCACTGCGCATCTGGCATATCATCAGGATATTTTCTTCTTCATTAAGTTACAAGGATATTCTCGTCTCCTCAGCATCTTAGGCTATCTTCTATCTCAAAAGTTTTGGTTTCAGTTCGAGTGTTGTTTGTTCAGTTGGAATCTAATTCAGACGGATGTTTGACCTAATTTTGGTTGAACTATCAGGAGATTTCTTCAAGTGCAAGTTATCTATTTCAAGACTATTTATCAGTCAGTGTGTGCCTAAAGTCAAGTTGTGATGTGTATGATTCATCAGATTTACCAGGTTGTGATTCATAAGGAGCTTTGGGTCATTTTGTATGTTGGACAGTTCATTAGTGGCTCGTCTACGGTCTTATTTTCCTAGTGTTGAATTCAGATACATTAAACGTGATCTGGGAGTTATCTTGTCCGAGGAGGATTAATTCAAAGAGTTGTGTTGTGGTTACAAGTTGTTCAGTTACTCAGAAGTTTCATTAGAAAAGTTTCGAGAGTGTGTCAGTGGCTTTTGACGTTGATTCATGTTCATATCCCCGTCTTTTATTTCTATCAATCTATACCAATTTTCCATAATCATTTCCTTATCCATAAACTCTTCATATTCACTTTTTCTCGTCATTTTCTAAACCAAACTTCATCCATTATCCATTTTTTGTGCTTCTTCCGATTAAGTCAGTTCATTTCCAAATCATGTCTAAATAAACCATCCTTTTTTAAGTACACATCAAAATCCACTTCTTATTCGTATTTACCCAAATTTTTCCTTCCCATTTTGTTTTAGCCTATCGTTCATAAAAAAAAAAAATCAATCAATCTCTATAAATCAAAGTCCAAATTTTATTTTCATTTTTTTATTATTTCAATTTTGTTTTGTTTTATTATTATAATACAAAAAAAAGTCCAAAAGAAATTAGTTTTATTAGAAAGTTTTTTTTTTCTTTTTTTAATCCTTTCTTTTTGGTTTATTGTTTCTCACAATAATAAAAGGGGGATCTTTGACCCACTTGCATCCAACATTTTGCTAGCCACAATCACAACTTTTTGCCTTGCCTGGCCCATAATTCTCCAAGTCAACTGGCCCCACTTCCTGCACACCCACACGCATAACCTGCTGACTTCTTTTTCCACCATGATTCCACAAAGTACAAGAGACATGCCAATGAATTGATCACTCCAAAAAACATCAACCTCACACACGCAACTCTCAATGTTTTTCCTTGCGGATTCCGCACGCCACACTCATACCTCCATCCCTTCAACACTTCAACCAAATCAACCCGTATCATCACCAACCTCCTTACGCCATCCTCACCACACCTTCATCATTACTGAGATAAACAAAAAAAACAACATATAACCAAAAGAATGCATCAAGAAGAAGAAAAACAGTGAGGATCCAAATCGCAAAAAGAACACAAACCACTACAATCATCATAATCAACCTCCTTCCAACCAATTTCTTCACATCACCATTTCACGTAGCCACATATCTCACCAGCAAATCCTCATCAATCTCACGCACAGCTCCAACCTTTCTTCTTCAACAACCTTTTTTCAGTACCCAGACCAATCAACCCTTCACTCACACCTAAACCAAAACCAACACCCCCACCGCCGCCGGCGAACTTCCGTTCAACCCTTCAAACCACCTCAAACCCTCTTCTTCCATCAAAACGCAAACTCACAATTAAACCAACCGCATCCACCATCGCAAACCCGTAAACCTTCTACAATCACCTTTCTTCAACTCGCCGTCAAACCCTAAATCACAAACAACAACAACAGCAAAAATAAGGGTAAAAGCAGAAGACGATGAACCGTGCAAATGGAGCTTGAAGCTGAGACTCCAACATCGATTGAAGGAGCGTCGCGTGGGGGGCGACGAGCTTCACCGTTGCCGACGAAGAGATGAACAAATCAGTGAGAGAAAGGCTGAACTCGCCGGGTGTTTAAAGTAGATACAGGGACGGAGAGACCTCTCGTGTTCTTCTTCGGCGCGATCGGTTTGTGTGGAGAGGAGGAATCGTTTTGTTCTTGCGCCGTGAACAGTGGCGTTTCTCCTTGCATTTTCTTCTTCAGAGTGGGAACAAAGATCGTGATATGCATTTGTCATGCTGTTGGCCTTTCTTTTTTCTTTTTTTAAAATTGGTGCCGGCTGTTGTAAACGGGCTTAGTAAAGCCCTGTGTTGTTCTTCAATTTATGCATTACCTATTTGCTCACTCACACCCTCACCTGCATTTCATTTGTGAACCGGGCTAAGCCCATGTGCGAATTTCAATCAGCAACCTTGTGTTCAGCAGCCTCACCCCTCATCTTTTGTTACTTCATTTTCTTTTTTTTTTATTTATTTAGATTATTAACCCTTTTTTTTTCATTATATTTTTATTTGTTAGAATTTTATTGATCTAGAATTTATTGGTTTCATCTAATTTCTGTTGTTAATTTTAATATAACTTTGTTAATGATGATTAATATTTGTTTAGGTATAATTAAGTATGATTTGGTTTGTTTTTGTTAATATATTTGAGTCTATTATCTATTAGAATTTTGAGTTTGTTAGCTTTGTTTATTAATTTTAATATTAGTTTTAGATTAATTTTCTTGTACAGTTTGAAATTTATTTATGTGAAATTCTTAGTTAAAGTTATATTAGTTAGATTTAATTATGCTTATTTTCATTATTAATCTTGATTAGTTTAGGTTTTATTGTTACTAATCTTTGTTTATGTCTATTCGAATTTTGATTGAACTTTGTGGATTTTAATTGTTTTTGTAGTTAACTTTGAGTAGAATTTTAATTGGCTTCCTTTTATTTAAGTTCTTTCTAACTTTTTTTGATTATCTTGTTAGTACTGTGAATCTTGGCATAGCTGATCGTGTACGAGATTTTGACTGTTGAGCACCCGAGACTTAATGGATTGAACACGTGAAGCTCCCGACATCTTTCTTGATATTTCTTCTCGCACGCTTTGAAGAGGCAACGGACCTTCTCCGTTAGGTATCACTGAGGCCCGATTTCGCTTATTGCATGTTGTTGCATCTGGAAGTCCTACTGGTGTAGGCTCTGTTTGTTCATTATTCATTTCATCTCCATATCGCATTCTCATCTTATTTCTCCTTATCTTATTTCTATTTCATCCAACTCGTCCTATTTCTTTTTTTCATTCTTATTTATCTTAATTCTTCTTTCTCATCTTTTTCCATTCATTCTCGACTGGAGGTGTGCCTAGGCCACCTTGGAGCTTCTCCTTTCATTTTTCTCTTCTTATTTCTTCTCCTCCTTTAGGATAGTAGACCACACAAACCTTAGGGACAACCAAGCATGATAATGAATTAGGGTTTTGATTAGTCTCCCCTCATAGTCTTTACCTTTGTGTCTCTCTTTGAGTCCTCTCTTCTCACCTCATAATCAGGGACTAAACCCTAAAGGCTTTAAGACTTTGTGATTAAGCTTATGCCTGCATCCTTCTCTTAGGATGGAGTGCATAACTTTAATCCTAAGTGTTAAACCCTTAATGTGTTTAAATCTCTTAATCAATTCACTTAATAAATATCAAGACATCACACTTGTAACTTGGGCCTTGCATTAGGGTTCTAATTCTTCCTTAAGTGGTTAAGAAGGACTAACCCTAGTGTTAATGGACAAGTCCCCCTCAAGTTGTCTTACAAATCATAAAAATCACTTCATCACCATATCATTAAATAAAATCCACTTAATCAAAGGCTTGTTTTGTCATGGGTTTAATCCCTAATCATGGATTAAGTTGAGGAGCTTTCCTCAGCTTAAACATTCTCATCTATCATCCTTCTTTTAGGATGGTGTAATGAGTCTGTTTAATCCTTGATTATGGCTTAACCTCATTACTCAACACTAAACAAAAACCACAAAAACATCTAAATAATCACAAGTAGGTTAATGATCTTAATCCTGCATCAAAGGTGATTAAGTGTGAGAATCTGACTTCACACTTAAGGTATTCTCATTACCCCTAATCAGAGGGAAGATGTGATGAGTTTACTAACCCATTGGTTTAGGCTTAAGCTCATTAACTTATGACAAATTCTCAAAAGCAATAAAAGACTGAAAACTCAAAAACAAACAATAATCGTCTCCTCCGGGATTCTTTTCTCATCTCATTCACTCATAAACGAGAACTTGCTTCTTCCGTCTAATGCAAGACAGTTTGCATCTGTGCCAGACAGATCATACACTTGAGCATAGGCTAGCAAGCAGTTCACAAGTCAATTCATCTTTCAGTCTCTTTGAGTCGAACTACGGTGTTCTGACTTCCTCATTGCACGAGAGGATACGTAGGCATAACTTAACAGTTATCGAACAAAAGTCTCTGTACATTCCCCCTCCTTCTAGCCTCATTCTTTTAGCCTCATGATCATGAGCAGTTCTTTTTTCATTCTCACACTGACACTTTCATACTTCATATCACTTATACACTTTACACTGACACCTGTACATTCTTTTCCAGCTATTTTATACACAGATTGCACTGACACTACCCCTTTAAAACACAAGTCTTTTAAGCGTGGATCCCGTCGAGTACGACGGACAATCTGGGTGCTAATACCTTCCCAGGTTGTAACCAACCCCCTTTCTCAGTCTCTCTGGTTCGCAAACCGTCTTATCCATCTCTTTCTAGGTCTATGCAGCATTGCCTTTCCTCCGGGATAAAAATGCCTAGCTGGCGACTCTATTCATCTCCAGTGAGTTCACGGCTGTGTGTTCTCATTGTTCCTTTCGCCGACCGCTCGCGCTTGTACCGGGATGCAAATCTTTGGGAGCGACAGTTGTCGATCCGGAAAATGAAGAACAGATGTCGAAGAGTTTCGATCCGTTTTTTTGTGAAGTGAATCCTCTGATGGAGTTCCGATTTTGCGATTATGAAGTTACTGCGGCGATATTGTTGATTGATAATGGAGAGTGATGAATGATGTTGATGCAAGCTTGATGAAGATGACGAAGTAGTGATGAGGCCGCGGATTGAGGCCAATATACGAGTATATCACTCAATCAATGAAATTAACAGTGATAGCGATGACTTCAGTTACAGCAAGATGATGATGACGAGTGCAGAATCAACTTATGTTGGCGATGGTGATTGAAGAATGATTGAATTTGTGCAACTCAGTTTTGATTTGGTGATGAAGGGAGTGAACTCGGTACCGTTTTTCTTGTGTGATATTGGAGTGATATTGAATCGGTTATGATGATGATATCAATGATGAAGAGAATGAATTTGTGATGTGATCAAGGGAAGTCGAAACGATTTTTTTTGGAATGAAGAAAGAGGTGAAATTCCTTTTTTGTTATGATTTTCTGTTATTGGTGATGATGAAGAACTTTTTTGGACTCAGTTATGTTGCATTGTTGATGATAGAGAGTGAAATTTTGTAATAAACGTTTTCTTTCTCAATCCGTTATCATCTTTTTTCTCTTTTTTTCCCGCATTTTTCCTTCCTCAATGCATTTCAAGTTGATCTTTTTCTGCGTTTTGTTACTTAGCTGATGCGTTTTGATTCACGATTTTTTTACGTGCTTGTATGCTTTTTTGCGTGATGTGATGCTGAGGATTGGTGTGAACGAACGATTCTGTTATGACTTTTTGATGAAACTATGTCACATGGAATGGAATGGGGCCTCACTCCTTATCCTTTTTCTTTTTTTAACATTTCGTAAATTTGTAATAATAATAAAAAAGAGTAAAATGGGCTCTTAGAAAGGAATGCCTATGGGCCTAATTATGGTTTAATAGCTTTTGACATGAATTTAACTAAATGGGTGATTATGGATACTAACTTAAAAAATAAATTGAATATGATGGACAATTGAAAATTGATTAATGAAAAAGAAGGTTTAAGAATATGGACTTAATGGATAATTGGAGTTTAAACAAGGAAATTGGGTAATGTAATGTAGACTTAAATGAGAAATAAAAAATGGTTATTGGAAAAAAAAGAAAAGTTCAATTGGAAATGGATAATGGATATGAGAATGGATTTAGGTGATATTTAAGATGGGAGAAATCAAAATATGAACAATGGTTGAGAAATTGATTTAAATGGATAATTCGACAAGAATGGTTTAGAAATGAATATAATATATATTTTTGTGGGACGAACCAATTAACACCAATACGCACATATCCACGACATATTTATTCATCAATTCACTCAACTCAAAACCAAATATCGCATTGTCTCCACATAAACTACCGACTGTCGCTCCCACCAAATGACACCTAGGTCAGAAGGGGTACAGACGCGAACGGTCGGTGAAAGGAGAAAGAATGAATGAAAAGAGTCTCCAGCTAGGCATTTTTATCCCGAAGGAAAGGTAATGCTGCATAAACCTAAGAAAAGATATGGATAAGACGGTTGCGAACCAGAGAGACTGAGAAAGGGGGTTGGTTACAACCTGGGAAGGTATTAGCACCCAGATTGTCCGTTGTACTCGACGGGATCCACGCTTGAAAGATTTATGTTTTAAAGGGGTAGTGTCAGTGCAATCTGTGTATCAAAGCTGGAAAGAATGCAAGTGTTAGTGCAAAAGAAGCGTGAAGTGTATAAGAGAAGTGTCAGTGTAAAAACAAGAATGAAATGCTCAAGACTATGAGTCTTAAAGAATAATGCTGGAAGAGGGGGAAATATACAGAGACTTTTGTTCGATAACAGTTAAGTTATGCCTACGTATCCTCTCGTGCAATGAGGAAGTCAGAACACCGTAGTTCGACCCAAAGAGACTGAAAGATAAAAGTTGACTTGTGAACTGCTTACTTGTCTATGCTCAAGTGTATGACCTGTCTGGCTCAGGTGCTAACTGTCTCGCATTAGACGGAAGAAGCGAGTTCTCGTTTGTGAGTGATTATGATGAGAAAAGAATCCCGGAGGAGACGATTATTGTTTGTTTTTTGTGTTTTCAGTTTTGTTATTGTTTTTGGTGTTTGTCATAAGTTAATGAGCTTAAGCCTAAACCAAGGTTTAGTAAACTCATCACATCCTCCCTCTGATTAGGGGTAATGAGAATACCTTAAGTATGAAGTAAGCACCTCACACTTGATCACCGTGATGTAGGATTAAGATCATTAACCTACTTGTATTTATTTAGATGTTTTTATTGTTTTTGTTTAGAGTTGAGTAATGCGATTAAGCCATAATCAAGGATTTAATGGACTCATTACACCATCCTAATAGAAGGATAATAGATGAGAACATTTAAGCTGAGAAAGACTCCTCAACTTAATCCATGATTAGGGATTAACCTCATGAAAGAACAATGCCTTTATTAAATTGGGTTTTAGTTAATGGTAAGATGAAGAAGTGGATTTTATGATTTGTAAGACAACTTGAGGGGGACTTGTCCATTAACACTAGGGTTAGTCCTTCTTAACCAATTAAGGAAGAATTAGAACCCTAATGAAAGGCCCAAGTTACAAGCTTGATGTCTTGATGATTATTAAGTGGATTGATTGAAGGATTTAAACACATTAACGGTTTAACACTTTGGATTAAAGTTATACACTCCATCCTAATAGAAGGATGCAGGCATAAGCTTAAACACAAAGCCTTAAAACCTTTAGGGTTTAGTCCCTGATTATGAGATGAGATGAGAAGACTCAAAGATGACACAAAGGTAAAAGCTAAATGGGGGACTAATCAAACCCTAATTATTGTCATGCTTGGTTTTTCCTAGGGTTAATGAGGTTTGCAAGAAGATCTTCAGAGAAACCACCAGGAAGGAAGCAGATGATAGGAGCAAGAAGTAGAGAGAAGCAAGACAACTTGCTTCACTTAAGAAGTCAAGTTGCTTGGAGGAAGAAAGTAAGATGAACATGAATGAGCAAGCTCAATCCAATACACAAGATAAAATGCAGCAAATATGCAAGAGAGATGAGAAGAGATTGTGAGAAGTGAAGGCAAATTCACTTCTCAAAGCAACTTACCACCTGAAAAGTTAGCCAAAAGAAATGTAATGCAATGCAAATGAGATGAAATGTCATGATGCAAACCAAAGTCAGAAGCAATTACATGATGTTAATGATTCTAAGAGAGGATGCAAACATGAGGCAAGACATGAGAATGATCAAACAAGCATAAGGAAGCAAATGAAGCATGCATTGAACCATGAATGTACATGAAAAGTTATGAAATGCAATGGATATATAACATGGCAAATGAAAGGTGCAATGTTCAAACATGATTCTAATATGTCCTAAGATGTATTATGAATCATGTGGATGCACAAAATGTCATGGCAAGTCATTGGATGTAAGCAAATGAAAGATGGATGCAAAGGAAGGCACAAATTAGGGTTACATGCATCATGCAATGCAAAAATACAAAACCAGAAGCAAATGACATGATAAAAATTTGAAAATGCAATCAAAGATACCCTAAACCTATACAAGCTCACTGCCCAAAGGAGGGGATCCAACTCTTAACCTAGTGTAAGTTGTGAATTTCCTAAGATTACTAGGGTTTTGGGGTACCTCATCAAGAAAAATGCAAAACAAATTGAAAATGCAAGATCAATTCAAACTAATTTTATCCTATAAACTACATGTCATGAAGAATGCAATGCAAGAAGAATCATCATCCAACTCTCAAGGGTTAGGCAGAAGGGATTTTTCAAAGTTTGCACAAAAATATTGCCTTAAAATGAATTTAATTCCAATGAAAATGATCAAAAGGCATCAAGAACAAAAAAGAAATTTGGTTTGAGAGTTGGATAATGTTTCTAAATGTTTCTAAATACAATGTGAATTTTTTGGTGATTTTTAAATACCTAAATGCATTTTTAATTAATTAATTTTCATTAACTAATTAAAAATAAACATTTAAATGCTTTAAAAATAATTTTCAATGCAAAAAATAAAAATAAAAATATTTTTGGGTTTTAAAAATTAATGAAATCTTTGACAAAAATTTTCATAATTTTTAAATGATTTTTGCTATTTTAAATAAAATGTATAAAACAAATGAGAAAAAAAAGAATTAAAACTGAATTTAATAAAAGTAAACGCAATGGAAGGATGGGATTGAATCTGGGTTTGGACTGTTTGACTGTGCGCCAGATCCAAAGGCCCACATTCAAACCTGGCTAAATTAAGTTTTATAATTAATTAAACTGGATTTAATTAATTAATCAGGGATTATGGTTTAATGGCAAGATCCTGGCCACACACACGCGCGGGAGTCAACCCCTGTCTACCTCATCTACGGCCCAAATTCAAACTCCCATTAATGACACAATTAGGGCTAATGATCTTCAGGTGACCGGAACAGTGGTTCCGGTCATCTTCTCCGGCGAGCATAAACCCTAGAATCTTCTACAGGTCACTAAACATGAAATTTCTTCCACCAAAACAAACCTCTCATCAATCTAAACCTAACCCCTCATCTCAAATCCATTTATTTTCACTCACAAGCCTGAATCGAAGGAAAATATAAAACACGGGCAAACTTTCAGAACAACATGAAATGGTCATTTCTTGCTTATTTTCAATTCTAAACACATCTTGATGATCAGTGCAACATGTAGATTCATTTTGTAACAAGAAAATGAAGTTCTGAGAAAAAAGTTCTTAGGTTATACCTGAGCTGGAGACCTTCGAAAGTGAGCTTTCAGAGCCTCCCTCTTGTGCAAATGGTCTCCTTTGAACCTCCTGAGGCTAATGGAATGCTTGAATGGGGTTGAAAGTGGCTAGTTTGAGAGGTTCAGTTCTGATATGGCAGGAAATGAGGTTCTTGTGTGTTGTGTTTCAAACCATTGTGAGGGGTGGGATTTGTTCTATGGGTTGTGTGTGGTTGATTGGTGAAGGAATTACTGAAGTTTGATGGCTGTGTTGAGTGTTTCGAAGAGGGAAAGGTTTTGACAGATTTTTGTGTGTGCTGCAATGTGGGAGCTTATGGCTTGTGAATGGTGTGTCTTTGGGTTGCTTCATGTCCACATATCATACTCTGGTTGGGCAGAGAGTTGGTGGTGGCACTGTGGGATTGGTATGGGGAAAATGCAAGAAAGTCAAGGTTTGTGTACTCTAAGCATGGCTCGGGTCAAAGGCAATCTTAGGGCTTGTCCTGCCTCAGCTTGAGTCAAGGATGGCCCTTGGATGATTCATGAAGGACTGCAGCATTTGGATCATAAGTTGGAAGGGTTTTTGCAACTTGACAACTTGTTACATTTCATAATTTTTGGCCATGTACATGTGATAAGTCTTGCTGAATTTTTGGTGTGAGATGCCTCATGAGGTTATGGCAATGTCTTGAAACCAGCTAGAGATCATACAATCCCTTTGAGAATGATTTTGCAAGAAATCCCTCTTTGCACTTTCATGAAGAATGGCTTATGGTTACTTGAAATCAAGGCAATAAAATGGGAAATCCCTTGGGCCAAACTGATTTTTAGGTCATGCATTGTATTTGTATGATGATTAGAGGTCACATTGAAGTCACATAAAGGCTGGCCATGAGAATTTGCAAGTTTTCCATTTTGTGCAAAAGTGAAATTTCAATGATTTTATCCAACTTTGCAAGGCCATAACTTTTGATCCAAAATGAATTAGAATGAGTTCTTGTACTTTTTGAAAAGGGAATGATCCATTCTACAACTTTCATGACCAAAGTTTTCTCATTTGAGGCATTTTTGAATCAATTAGAAAGGGTTGAAAAACTTTCCCAAAATAGCAATTTTCCATTACAAGTCATTTTCCCAAAATGGCAACTTTGCAAATGGCTTGAAATTCTTCAATTTTGTGAACTTCTAAGATCTTCTATGATCAAACAAAGATCATACACATTCAAAATGATGAAGAACATCCTTTGGTTGGGTCATTGGGGGCCTCAGATGCCCTGATTTTACACTGACTTGCTCAAGAAGTCAACTCTTGATTAGATGCCTTCCCCATGGAATTTCTTCATGAAAATTGATATGCATGATCCTTATACCATATAGAGACCAATAGAAACAAGAATGACCAAAAAATTTGGAGTTATGACCTTTGAAACCAAAACCCTAATTTAGGTCATCTGTGCAGTTAAACCTGGCTCTGCTTCCATGCTTTTCTCAGTTCTTGTGATTCTTTGACTTTCTTGACTTTGTGAGGATACAATATGATGCTTGAACATACATGGACCCCTTTTAAGTGATTGATGACCTTTGGAGTGGCTCAAATAGCTCTTGGAATGCTCAGATCACAAACCCTAGATGCAGATGACTTAGAAGCAATGCAGTGAAGCAAAAATGCAATATGAGAATGGTATGATTGAATTATGCATATGAAAAGATCAAAAGCCATAGTGTGAATGGGTGAGGGAAAATTTGGGGTGTTTACAGCTGCCCCTATTCAAGCATGAGTTAGCTGTGCAGGATGTAAGCAACGACTTAACAGGCAAACAAGATAACTTGTGGTTGAATACCAAAGACAGTCCAAAATTTGCACTCACAGAATGAAGAAGAAAAGGGATATAGATTTGTAAAAGAAAATAAAGTATAATTTATAAAGTGAGGGCGACGGAGGACGACCGTCGAGCAGAGGACGACTGCTGGGGATAAAGCGATGACGAGGACGACCGACATGCTGGGGAAGATGCGGGAAGTAAAGCAGTGACGGGGACGGCCGACAAGCTGGGGATATGAGAGATTATGATGGGGACAACCATCAGGTAAAGCTATAAGATTCTCTGGGGATTATAGGTAAATGAAATAGAATGATGAGGTACGGTCATCAAAGGTGAAGGACGATCACCTAGCAGGGGACGGCTGCTCTGTTGGGGATAAGGTGAGGGACGTTCATCTGACGTGAAGGACGATCACCTGGCGGGGTATGGTTGGCGAAAGTATCATGACATAGGACGAATGCCGGATAGAAAAAGTCGACGATGGGGACGGCCATCGGATAAGCATGATGAAGGACGATCATCAAGAGGCGAAGGACGATCACCTAGCAGGGTACGGCTGCTCTCGGGGTTTATCATGACATAGGACAAATGTCAGATAACAAGATCAACGATGGGGACGGCCATCGGATAAAATGATGAAGGACGATCATCAAGAGGTGAAGGACGATCACCTAGCAGGGGATGGCTGCTCTATTGAAAGTATCACGACATAGGACGAATGTCGGATAGAAACGGGGTTCTAATGAATAGAGACTCCACTGGGGGTGATGAAGGACGATCATCAAAGGGGTGAAGGACGATCACCTGGAAGGGTACGGCTGCCGAAAGGGTATCATGACATAGGACGGATGTCAGATAGAAAGGAAATAGTTTAACAAGTTTTGTTGGGGACTTTGCTGGGGAAAAGTAAACATGGACGAGGGTCTACATCCAAGAAATGAGAGATATAAGTGTTTGGGTACTGTGTATAGACAATAGATGCGGACGGGCATCCTTAAGACTATGATACGGACGGGTATCAGGTAGAAACAAATGTTGACACATGTTCAGAGATGATGATACGGACGAGTATCAACTGGTTAACAAAGAACACGGACGAGTGTCGAATATGAGGGGATATAAGTGGTGTATACAAGATACGGACGAGTATATGTATGAGTAAAACAGGAGTAACAAGTATGAGTGGTGTACAGACGAGTGTTTAACTTGCTGGGGAGAGTGACACGGACGAGTGTCAAAAAGAGAAAAGTGTAATATAAACAAGTGTATGTGTACCAAGGAAGTTGTGTATAAGTATCTATGAGTGCAAAGGGGGCGCTTTGGCTTTCTACTGGGGATATGACACGGACGGGTGTCAGGAAGTATCTGTATCTTTAGGGAAAGTTCCTTGGCTCTCTGCCGGGGAATCTGGGGAGTTTTCTGTATATCGTTGATGGATTGTCAGTATTTACAAGTGTTTGATTCAGGACATGGCTTATGATTATGCAATATGTTTGATTTTTGTCGTAATGCTCCGTATTAGACGGAATTCTACGCTCTGTGGGGAGAATAATGATGTGAATGCTATGATTATGCAAAAGATACCGATCCGGGATTCGGATCCCGCTGCTGTGGAGATCTCTGGCTGATCGGCTTGAAGTGGACATCCCAGCTGGGAATGAGATCATTGGTAGATCTGTCATGTATGACTCTGTATGGGGAAGTAAGTCACTGATAGACCTATCCTGGTAATGAGAGACCCAGCTGGGGTTTGTAGAAGCTTTCGTTACTCTGTTGTGAGATCTTCAGGTATTGCTTTGCTGGATAGAGGTTGAGACTCTGTGGGGAGATGGTTCCCTGGATTTTGTACTTGGCTGAGGAGGAATAATAAATGGCAACTCGGCTGGGGAGAAAGCACCTCCGGTGCTAATTGGGAGATAGACTGAGTAGATAATGATTTGCCAGCTTGCTGGGGTGAAGCTTTCATGCCCCATGTTGTGCTTTGAATATCTGTAATCCTGAAAAGACAAAGAAACGCACAAGTAATCCCAAGGTATCCCTTACCAGATTCCATCATAGGAGTTTAGACACTCCCGGGAGTAAGTATATTTCCTGCAAGCACGTATTTTTTAGAAGAGAAGCATCTGTATTTATGCAATCAATATCTTAAGGACATCGGGCATTTTTGCAAACGAAAATAGCATGTATAAGACGAAACATGACTGAAAATCTGATTTTATTAATTTGTGTGCCCTGAATTGGCAAGATACAGTCAGAGAAACGGGTCTCCTGAAATGAGGAGATCGTTACAAATTGAGAAACAAAAAGGTGCTGGCAATGTTGATGACGCTTCAAGGAGCTTCCCTTTTGCTATGACTCGTATGACATTGACGTTCTTCTCATCTTGCTTTCTGAAGAAGGCTGGTTCTGACTGACGTTCAAACCTTTCGAAGCTTACCATGTTGTAAGCGATACAGACGAATTCAGAAAGCAGTTGTTCGCTTATTCCCTTATTTTGCGTGGATCGCCCTTTCGGGTTTTCAATCCACCGGGATACCCATTTTTGCCTGAGTTGTCCAATGTGGCTTTTCAACTCAGCTGGTGTACATTTTTTTGTTTATTTTCCCTTATTTTTGCCCGAGTCTTTTATTCTGTTTTTGACTCGCCGGGATGCCCTATTTTTGCCTGGACTTACATTCTGTTTTTATGTCCAGCGGGTCATTTTATGCGAAGTATTTTTTAACTGCATCTGAATTCACAGGGGACGGGAAGTCTTCACCATCCATAGTACTGAGCATCAGTGTTCCACCAGAGAAAACTTTCTTTACTACGAATGGCCCTTCATAGTTCAGGGTCCACTTGCCTCTGTGGTCTGTATGAGGAGGAAGGAGTCTTTTCAACACAAGATCTCCTACTTGGTACTCTCGAAGCCTGACTTTCTAATCGAAGGCTTTCTTCATTCTTTTCTGATATAGCTGCCCATGATAGATTGCAGCTAATCTCTTCTCTTCAATCAGATTCAGTTGTTCATGTCGGGATCGGACCCATTCTGCTTCATTCAGTTTAACATCCATTAGTACCCGCAAGGAGGGTAATTCAACTTCAACAGGTAGGAGTGCTTCCATACCATACACAAGCTGATACGGTGTTGCCCCAGTGGATGTTCTGATGGACGTTTGGTACCCATGCAAGGCAAACGGTAGCATTTCATGCCAATCTTTATAGGTAACCACCATCTTCTGCACAATCTTCTTGATGTTCTTGTTAGCTGCCTCAACAACGCCATTCATCTTTGGCCTGTAAGGAGAAGAATTGTGGTATTGGATCTTGAAGTCCCGACACAGTTCTGCCATCATTTTGTTGTTTAAATTGGAACCATTATCAGTAATGATTCGCTCGGGAACTCCATACCGACAGATGATGCCCCTCTTCAGGAATCGGGCTACCACTTGCCTTGTAACATTTGCATAAGAGGCTGCTTCAACCCACTTGGTAAAATAGTCAATAGCAACCAGGATGCATCTGTGGCCGTTTGAAGCAGTCGGTTCAATCTTGCCAATCATATCAATGCCCCACATGGCGAAGGTCCAGGGTGAAGACATCACATTCAGAGGATTCAGAGGCACATGCACTTTATCCGCATAGATCTGGCATTTATGGCATTTTCTGGCATAGGCACAACAGTCTGCATCCATTGTGATCCAGTAATAGCCTGATCTTAGCAACTTTTTAGCCATGGCATACCCTCCCGCATGGGTGCCAAAAGATCCTTCGTGCACCTCGTGCATCAATAAGTCTGCTTTTGTCCTATCAACGCACCTGAGGAGTACCATATCAAAGTTTCTTTTGTACAAGGAACCGTCAGCATTCAGAAAGAAACTACCAACTAGCCTTCTTAGTGTCTTCTTGTCATTGGAAGATGCCCCAGGTGGGTATGTTTGATCCTCCAAGAAGCACTTGATGTCGTGGAACCAAGGCTTATCATCTTTAACAATGTCTGCTGCAAATACATAGGCCGGTCTGTCAAGTCTGGACACTGCTATTTAAGGTACAAAGTTGGCAGCTTGAACTTTGATCATGGATGAAATGGTAGCAAGAGCATCCGCAAACTGATTCTCATCTCGAGGGATATACTCAAGCTTGATTGTTGTGAAGAAAGTCAATAACCTTCTTGTATAATCCCTGTAAGGTATCAGATGATCTTGGTGGGTGTACCATTTGCCGTTAGTTTAATTAATTACCAGAGCTGAATCTCCGAATACAGTCAAAGTCTTGATCCTGAGGTCAATGGCTTCCTCAAGTCCCATAATGCAAGCTTCGTATTCAGCTTCGTTGTTAGTGCATTTGAAAGTGAGTTTTGCCGAGAAAGGCATGTGAACTCCTTTAGGTGTAATGAGTATTGCACCAACACCACGACCATTCATATTAACAGCCCCATCAAACATCATAGTCCATTCTTCTTCTGGGTCATGCCCTTCAGTGTGAACATGCTCTTCATGATCTTTTGCTTTTATGAACATGATGTCTTCATCAGGGAAGTCAAATCTCATAGGCTGGTAGTCATCAATGGGTTGCTCAGCGAGATAATCAGACAATACACTGCCCTTGATGGATTTCTGAGAGGTGTACTGAATGACATATTCTATGAGAATCATTTGCCATCTTGCAACCCGTCCGGTAAGTGCTGGCTTCTCAAATATGTACTTGACTGGGTCCATCTTTGAGATCAACAAGGTAGTGTGGGTCAACATATACTGCCTTAGTCGGCGAGCAGCCCACGCTAAAGCACAGCAAGTTTTCTCGAGCAGTGAATAACGTTGTTCACAGTCGGTAAACTTTTTGCTCAGGTAGTATATTGCATACTCTTTTCGACCAGACTCGTCATGCTGGCCCAGCACACACCCCATTGATTCTTCTAATACTGTCAAGTACATGATTAGAGGTCTTCCTTCAACTGGAGGCATAAGGATTGGAGGCTCTTGTAAGTATTCCTTGATTTTGTCAAAAGCCTTATGGCAGTCTTCGTTCCACCTGACTGTATGTTCTTTTCTCAGCAGCTTGAACAAAGGTTCACAGGTTGCTGTAAGGTGAGATATGAACCTTGAAATGTAGTTCAATATACCTAAGAAACCCCGAACTTCTTTTTCAGTCTTTGGTGCAGGCATTTCTTGAATGGCTTTGACTTTATCAGGGTCAACTTCAATCCCTTTTTCACTTACAATAAAACCCAGCAGCTTACCGGATCGCACCCCGAATGTGCATTTGTTGGGGTTTAACTTCAGTTGATACTTCCTCAGATGCTTGAATAACTTCAACAAATTTACTAGGTGGTCTTCTTCTGTGAGGGACTTGGCAATCATGTCATCCACATAACATTCAATTTCTTTATGGATCATGTCATGGAATAATGTTACCATAGCCCGTTGATAAGTGGCACTAGCATTCTTCAGTCCGAATGGCATCACCTTATAACAGAATGTGCCCCAGGGTGTGATGAAATTTGTCTTCTCCATGTCTTCAGGTGACATCTTGATCTGATTGTACCCCGAAAATCCGTCCATGAAGGAGAACACCGAGAACTGGGCCGTATTATCCACCAATACATCGATGTGAGGTAAATGGAAGTCATCTTTCGGGCTGGCTCTGTTCAGATCCCGGTAATCCACACACGTCCTCACCTTGCCATCCTTCTTAGGCACAGGTACAATATTAGCAACCCACAGTGGATAGCTAGTTACAGCAAGGAAACCGGCGTCCCACTGTTTTTGTACCTCTTCTTTAATCTTCATTGCCATATCCGGGCGAGTACAGCGCAATTTCTGTTTTACTGGCGGGCAGTCTTCTTTCAAAGGCAGCTTGTGCATGACAATATCGGTGTCCAACCCCGGCATATCCTGATACGACCAAGCAAACACATCCACATATTCTCGAAGCATGTCAATCAGTTGTTCATTTACTGAATCTTGTAAGCAGGCTCCGATCTTAACCTCTTTCACATCTTCTTCCGTACCAAGATTAACCGTTTCGATCTCCTCCTGATGAGGAGTGATAACCTTCTCCTCTTTCCTTAACAACCTGGCTAGCTCTTCAGGAAGCTCATAATCTTCTTTAACCCCTTCATCAGCTTGATTGATTGGATTGTCAAAGTCATACGAAGTCATAGCTGTGTTGTTGTCGGTGCAGTCTGAAAGGCACTCTCTGCAAGGGTTTAGATTGTTTATTTTAGTGATCAATTTTAATCTTGTTTAGAGAAAGTGAAAAGAAGTTATCATTTTGGAAAACATTACCATTTTATTTTTGTACAAAAAGAAAAATGGAAAACAGTGAGCGGAAAAGGAAAAGACTCATTTGCAAAAGATGTCCGATATTCATTGATTGATCTGTTTGCACAAAAATTACAAGATGGCCCTATTACAAAATGAGTCTTGACATCTTGGGCAAGATGCAAGACTTGATGCATGCTTAAAATACAGGAAATAATAATTACTCTGCAGGAGTAAACCTAATAATTTCCTGGGAAGACCAGTTAAGGACTTGGCTCCCCGGGATCCTTGGACTTATCCATCTCTCCAGGTTGCGGTCGCTTTCTTCCTCGTCTTCCACATTGTTCACAGCATCCGGGGTGAGCATTCCCCCGCTGACAAAGTTGGGCTTCTTGGCAGCCTCTGATTGATCTTGTTGAGTTGGTTTGTAACCCAACCTAAATCTGTCTTCCTTCTTCTCCACGGGCAGCAACTTGCCCCAGCGTTGGGCAGTACCTTCTTCAACAACCTTCCTGGCTTGCTGATAAGACGTCATGGAGGTTCCCAGTACAGCAGATGCTTCATTGATGTTCAGGGCCTCAAACCCCTGGCTCATAGTTTCATGGATTTCCCCGTCCATTTCTATATACTTGTATGTAGCCAGATGGCTAATAAAGATGTCTTCTTCCCCACAGATGGTGATGATCTGGCCTTCCCACTCGAATTTCAGCTTCTGGTGAAGGGTAGACGTAACAGCGCCAGCGGCATGGATCCAGGGTCTACCTAACAAACAGCTGTAGGCCGGCTGAATGTCCATCACATAGAAGGTAATCTTAAAAGTCTGTGGGCCAATCATCACAGGCAGATCAATCTCCCCAAGCACTGATCTTTTAGAGCCATCAAATGCTCTCACCACCAAATTACTCGGATGCAATGCCAAGCCATCATACTCCAGCTTCACCAAGGCTTTCTTTGGTAGAACATTGAGTGAAGACCCAGTGTCCACCAGTACGTGAGATAGAACAGCACCCTTGAATTCTAGAGTGATGTGTAAAGCCTTGTTGTGGTTACGTCCCTCAGTTGTTAAGTCAGTATTGGTAAAGCCCGGTCCATGACTGGTGTTGACATTTGCTACCACAGTTTCCAGCTGATTAACAGTGATCTCTTCTGGCACGTATGTTGCGTGCAGGACCTTCAGTAATGCATTCCTGTGAGCTTCAGAACACATCAACAGTGATAATATGGAGATCTTTGAGGGAGTCTGGTGAAGCTGATCCACCACCTTGTAATCACTTCTCTTTATGATTCTCATAAACTCGTCTACATTTTGTTCAAAAGATGTCTTCTGAGTTTCCTTGACAGTCGGCTCTTCGAATACCACACTCTTCCCTTTTGCTTTGGCAGCAGCTTCTACTTCGGCGTTAGGTCTTTGTACTTGTGAGGCAAAAAGGCGTCCGCTTCTGGTGAAGCCTCCGCCTCCCCCAACATTATCAATTTGTGGAGAAGAGGTTGAAGAATCCAAAGTGATTTTCTCCCCGTTGCAGTAGAGATCAGAACCATAATGCCAAGGTATGGCATTACTGCTTTCATATGGAACTGGTCCAGGTACCGTAATAGTGACCGGACTGACTGCAGCAGAGGAGGGTACTGAAATGGTGTGCGGATCGTAGTAAATGGTGACTGGTGACCTGGCAGGAGGTGCCACTGTTTGTTGTTGAAAGTTGTTGTTTGGAGGAACATTTGATGGATCATAGTAGATGGTGACTGCTGAGATATCTTCATAAATGGATGCTGATGTTGTAGAAGAAAAGGTTGTTGTCATTTGATTTGTTGAAGTGATGGACGGAGCCATTGTTGATGATATTGATGAATCAGTAGGAATGATTGTTGCTGCTGTTGTAGGGAACTCAGGAATTGTTGTCAAAGGAATTGCTGGATTTGTAGGCACCGTTGTTGAGATTTGAAGGATTCCATCTTTGATAAGACCATCTATGCCGCTTCTTAAGTTATCACACCCGTTGACTGCAATGTTGCAATACCCACAACCGAGCTCACACCCGGGGAATATCTGGTACTCTAGAAGCTGAGCTTTAATTTCGACCAGAGGTGTTCGAATTTGTGCAACACTGGTTATCAAGAAAGATGGCTTGTCTTCCTCAATGGCATTAATTCTTGGCCCTCCATGATTGGGCATGGGATTCTTGTTGACATTTGGAGGGGGTGCAAAGTTGAGGGCTTTAGAATCCACCAGATCTTGTACCTTCATTTGCAATGCCCTGCATTTCTCAGTATTGTGGCCAGGTGCATTGGAGTGGAAAGCACATCTGGCGTTGACATCATAATTTCTTGGAAGATTGGAGGGATCTGGTGGTGCCAATGTCCTTAATTCAACCAAGTTGAGTTTCAGGAGTTGTGGCAATAAAGCGGCATAAGGCATAGGGATTGGATCAATCACCCTATTTGCTTGTGACGGTCTTTGCTGAAAAGGTCTTTGCTGTTGATTGCTGTTATTGTTGTTGTAGGTTCTCTGTGGCGGATACTGAACTTGCTGTTGATAATGTGGTTGTTGTGGTTGTTGATATGTTGGTTGCTGAGGAATCGGAGCTGGAATAGTGACAGCTGCTACTGATCTGTGGACATACTGAGGTCTGCCCCTGTTGGCATGAATGGCATTTGTCTCACCGGTCCTTCGAGGTCCCACAAAAGGCTTCCTGGAGTTACTGGACGAACTTGAACCATTATCAGAAATCTT
Source organism: Lathyrus aphaca (assembly GCA_963966055.1). NCBI lineage: Eukaryota > Viridiplantae > Streptophyta > Magnoliopsida > Fabales > Fabaceae > Lathyrus > Lathyrus aphaca. Next base: position 409,516,622 of record OZ014524.1, on the reverse strand, counting down.
ACCCATCTTCAAAAGGCTTTCAATCCTTTCCCCAGTTATGACTACGTCAGCAAAACTGGTGGAAGAAAAGGCAGCTATCCTATCAATATACGTTCCTTGCAGAGTATTCATGAACATGTCGGCCATTTCTCTTTCCGACATGGGTGGTTGGACAGCAGCAGCAAGCTGTCTCCACCTTTGGGCATATTCCCTGAAGCTTTCTCTGGAGGATTGAGACATTCCCATCAAGAGGGTCCTGTTAGGAGCCATGTCTAGATTGTATTGGTACTGCCTGATGAAGGCTTCAGCTAGGTCCTTCCAGCATCTAATAGTAGCTCTGGTCAAGTGTGAATACCACTCCTTTGAAGCCCCAGTCAAACTGTCTTCAAAGTAAAACATCCACAATTTTTCATCCATGGTATGTGCCTTAAGTCTCCCCAGGAAGGACTGTAAGTGAGTCCGTGGACAAGAAGTTCCATTGTACTTCTTGAATCACGGGGGTTTAAACTTATGGGGAATTCTTACCCCGTCCACTAACCCCATATCCATTACATCGAAGCCTAAGGAATTTTGAGACTCCAGAGATCTCAACTTCTCAGCAATTTCATCAAACCTTCTATCATAGACTTCATCCCCAGCTCCCATTATAGTAAACTGCTCCTCTTGAGGGTCTTCTTGCAAGATCCTGTCTGCAGTAGTGTTGCCCGGTACATTTCTTGGGATATTGACTTCCGGATCTAGATGAGGTCCAAATACAGGTGGATTAACATGAGGCTGACCTCCCTCATTATTACTAGTCCCTCCAGTCCCAGGATGAGGTTCCTCGGGGTTTTGTCTTTCTACCAATGCCCTCAGCCTTTCCTGACTCTGAGCCAAGCCAGTCATTACAGTCATGAATTGGGCCATTTGGTTCCTCATCTCCACTCTTTCATTAGCCATCTGTGTCCTGACCTCTGTCAGGTCCTGCTGTACTTGATCCATTTGGATACCAGGAAGGTTGTTGCGAGTAGGATACCGGTGCAGACGATTGAGAGGGAACACCCGGCGGCGAGCAATAATTCCTGAACCACAACAGAGTTAGAAACAAACTAAACAAAAACAAAACCTACAAAACAAAACAAAAGTCAGTATGCAATGCAGTATGCTTATTTATTTTCCAAGGTATCCATCAAATATATTACAAATGGTGCATAATACATAGTCTGTTTTTTACAACACATGCCTCTGAGGGGTCAAAATACAACATAAAAGAAAAGTACATCAAATGAAAGCAGCAACAACAAAAAGTCAGACATCAAGTCCAAACTCATCCTCCTTAACCTCCTTCAAAAGTGCTTCAGATACAGGACCAGCCGGATGCTCTGTAATAGTCCTGATAAGAAGGTTTCTGGTGGCGATGGCAGTGGTCAGCCTCTTGTGCCTATCTTGGTCCTTTGACCTCTTCAGTCCAGCCCTAAGCTTTAACTCTGAAATCTCCTTCTGGGCTGCCAGCAGAGCTTTCTGTTGCTTCTTTTCATTGGCCTCTAACTGCTCAATCCTGGCTTGAGTTCTCTTATCTTCTTGAGTATGAGCTTCAGTGATCCTGACCCACCTAGCTTGACTTTCTTGCAGATAGAGATCAGTCCTAGCCTTCTGATGCTTGGCCTCTTTGCAGGCATTCTTCAATATTTGCTCCCCAGCTCTTGATTTCTTGATGTAGTCCTATGCTTTCTCAATCCTGGCTAGATGCTCCACTTTAAGCTTCTCCAACCTCTCAATGTCCAGACGACCATCACTCCCCTCCTAGAGGGTCTTCTTCAGAGCTTGAGACAGATTCTCATTCCTTTCCTTCAGCTTCTCAAATTCTTCCAGGCTGACAGTGGCTGGTGGCTGTACCGTGGATGGTCCAGGTATATCTTCAATGGTGAAAGGCATCCCAGAAATCTGAGCTCTAGCATGAGACCATTCATAATACTGAGCTGAAGCAACATTATTGCACCTCCCTAGAATAGCCATCCCTTTGGTCTGGATGTTGTCCCAAGCCCAGGATGCTTGTCTGACAACAGCTAGGTTAGGCTTTATCTCACAATACAGAGTCTCAATTAAGTCTTGCATTCTAGGAGGGTGGACCAAAGCATAGCCCAATTGCCTCTTAAACAGCAAAGGATTGTAGTTGATGCAACCCTTCACTCCTACTAGAGGTACATTGGGGTACTGCCCACAGCTAGTGATTATGTCCTTGCCCTTGGTGCTCTGGGTGCACCATCTGATGTCATCTGAAGTCAAATCAATAAGTCTCTTAGCCCAATTCTTCTGTTGGTGAGGATTCAAGAAGGCATCAGTCCTAGGTAAGTGTTTGAGCAGCCAGGTGTGAAATAGAGGAGCACAACATCTCACCAACTTTCCTCTTTGCTTCTCATTCCTCTGATGAATGGAATAATAGAAATCTCCCAGCAAGGTGGGTACTGGGTTCCTCAGAAGGAAAAGATGAATGGCATTCTTGCTGATAAACTTGGGCTCATCTGCAAATAGTATAACCCCATATATACTGAGGGCTAACAATGCACAAATTGCCCTCCATTCTCCCAAGGAGGCCTTCAGGATGGCCTGAGAAGTCAGAAAGTCTAAGTGCAAACCAAGGATCCCAGCCTTTGTTGTCATGTTCTGCTCAATCAATATAGGCTCCAGGTTCAGTGCCTTTGCCACTTCTCCATTGCTGGGAGAAGTCATCTCTGGGTTGAAGGGGACACCACCCCTGACAGGTACTCTAATCAATGATGAGAACTCCTCCAGCAGAGGTCCTAACTGAAAGTTCTGGAAAGTGAAGCATCTCAAAGGAGGATCATAAAACTGTAGGCAGGTGTGAATCATGCTCCTCTGAGAAGGGTCTAGGTCCATAACTATGTCCAGGATACCTCCATAATGCTCTCTAAATAAAGGGATGTGGTCAGGTGTGATAAGTGACTGGACCTGCCTGATGCCAGTCAACACAGGCTCAAAGAAGTGGTATGAAATGTTGCTTTTCTTGGGTGCAGACATGAGTGTTGATGAAGAGCTGAAGACAAGTGCTGATGATGATCAAAGTCAATACTGGAGATGAGCCACTGATAGGCTGATGTTGGTGATGAAGGCAACTGAAACAGGCAGCTGATGAAGATAGCTGAAGCAGATAACTGATGAAACAGAGGTCTCTGCAGATGAAGGGGTCAAAACCAAGCCAGATGTAATGTGGATACCCTGAAAAACAAATAAACAAATGTTAAATGATGCAATGATGATATATCGAAATGATATGCAAGGGTTTGTGATCAAGCTGGTTCTGATTATCTGCCTTGATATAAAGTCCATGTATGTTCAAGATGTCCAGATGGAGGTTTAGAAGTCCAGTAACCAAGGTGGGGGACTCAAATAAAGAGTCACATGTCCATGGTTTAAATCACAAGAACTGTCCAAAGTGAGGTACTCTTAAACCAAATAGTAACAGGGTATGATGTGGCCAATGGTACCTGCAAACCTGTAAACAGCCCAACCCCCTCACAGGTGGTGTTCTAAAACAAGGATCCTCAGACTTGGATCAGTTATGAGAAGTGTAAACACTTCTAACCCGGAAGTACAGTGTTTACAATAACCATAAAAGATCCTCCTCTAATTCACCTCAGTTTCTGAAGGTCATAACAAAGGTCATCCAGACTTAGCAGGCTTCCCAGATAGCCCTAGCACTACAGGAAATCTGTAGCACATAGTTCTCAAGAAGAAACCCACATCTGAACCGTGTTTCATATTCGCGCACCAGACCGAAATGGAATGGGAAAGAACAATGAACCACTCTAGCCTAGGTGTCACTCAGGTCCCAGGTATAGGACCTTAAACTCTCAGTAGAACCCCACCCACCAAAACAAAAAACTAGATCCAGCAAGATGACAGTATGACAGTATGATGTATAAAGCTGAAGAGAAAGCAATAAATAACTGTACATAAAGCAATAAATAAAGCAAATATATTAACACAATTAGCACATAACACCCCAGTAAACACAAATCAAACAAGCGCTAGGAGGAACCCACAAAAAGAACCAGAAGCACTGGTTACAGTATAAGGTTCCCCAGCAGAGTCGCCAAGCTGTCGCTCCCACCAAATGACACCCAGGTCAGAAGGGGTACAGACGCGAACGGACGGTGAAAGGAGAAGGAATGAATGAAAAGAGTCGCCAGCTAGGCATTTTTATCCCGAAGGAAAGGTAATGCTGCATAAACCTAAGAAAAGATATGGATAAGACGGTTGCGAACCAGAGAGACTGAGAAAGGGGGTTGGTTACAACCTGGGAAGGTATTAGCACCCAGATTGTCCGCCGTACTCGACAGGATCCACGCTTGAAAGATTTATGTTTTAAAGGGGTAGTGTCAGTGCAATTTGTGTATCAAAGCTGGAAAGAATGCAAGTGTTAGTGCAAAAGAAGCGTGAATTGTATAAGAGAAGTGTCAGTGTAAGAACAAGAATGAAATGCTCAAGACTATGAGGCTTAAAGAATAATGCTGGAAGAGGGGGAAATATACAGAGACTTTTGTTCGATAACAGTTAAGTTATGCCTACGTATCCTCTCGTGCAATGAGGAAGTCAGAACACCGTAGTTCGACCCAAAGAGACTGAAAGATAAAAGTTGACTTGTGAACTGCTTACTTGTCTATGCTCAAGTGTATGACCTGTCTGGCTCAGGTGCTAACTGTCTTGCATTAGACGGAAGAAGCGAGTTCTCGTTTGTGAGTGAGTATGATGAGAAAAGAATCCCGGAGGAGACGATTATTGTTTGTTTTTTGTGTTTTCAGTTTTGTTATTGTTTTTGGTGTTTGTCATAAGTTAATGAGCTTAAGCCTAAACCAAGGGTTAGTAAACTCATCACATCCTCCCTCTGATTAGGGGTAATGAGGATACCTTAAGTATGAAGTAAGCACCTCACACTTGATCACCGTGATGTAGGATTAAGATCATTAACCTACTTGTATTTATTTAGATGTTTTTGTTGTTTTTGTTTAGTGTTGAGTAATGAGATTAAGCCATAATCAAGGATTTAATGGACTCATTACACCATCCTAATAGAAGGATAATAGATGAGAACATTTAAGCTGAGAAAGACTCCTCAACTTAATCCATGATTAGGGATTAACCTCATGACAAAACAAGGCCTTTATTAAAGTGGGTTTTAGTTAATGGTAAGATGAAGAAGTGGATTTTATGATTTGTAAGACAACTTGAGGGGGACTTGTCCATTAACACCAGGGTTAGTCCTTCTTAACCAATTAAGGAAGAATTAGAACCCTAATGCAAGGCCCAAGTTACAAGCTTGATATCTTGATGATTATTAAGTGGATTGATTGAAGGATTTAAACACATTAAGGGTTTAACACTTAGGATTAAAGTTATACACTCCATCCTAATAGAAGGATGCAGGCATAAGCTTAATCACAAAGCCTTAAAACCTTTAGGGTTTAGTCCCTGATTATGAGATGAGAAGAGAAGACTCAAAGATGACACAAAGGTAAAAGCTAAATGGGGGACTAATCAAACCCTAATTATTGTCATGCTTGGTTGTTCCTAGGGTTAATGAGGTTTGCAAGAAGATCTTCAGAGAAACCACCAGGAATGAAGCAGATGAAAGGAGCAAGAAGCAGAGAGAAGCAAGACAACTTGCTTCACTTAAGAAGTCAAGTTGCTTGGAGGAAGAAAGTAAGATGAACATGAATGAGCAAGCTCAATCCAATACACAAGATAAAATGCAGCAAATATGCAAGAGAGATGAGAAGAGATTGTGAGAAGTGAAGGCAAATTCACTTCTCAAAGCAACTTACCACCTGAAAAGTTAGCCAAAAGAAATGAAATGCAATGCAAATGAGATGAAATTTCATGATGCAAACCAAAGTCAGAAGCAATTACATGATTAATGATGCTAAGAGAGGATGCAAACATGAGGCAAGACATGAGAATGATCAAACAAGCATAAGGAAGCAAATGAAGCATGCATTGAACCATGAATGTACATGAAAAGTTATGAAATGCAATGGACATATAACATGGCAAATGAAATGTGCAATGCTCAAACATGATTCTAATATGTCCTAAGATGTATTATGAATCATGTGGATGCACAAAATGTCATGGCAAGTCATTGGATGCAAGCAAATGAAAGATGGATGCAAAGGAAGGCACAAATTAGGGTTACATGCATCATGCAATGCAAAAATACAAAACCAGAAGCAAATGACATGATAAAAATTTGAAAATGCAATCAAAGATACCCTAAACCTATACAAGCTCACTGCCCAAAGGAGGGGATCCAACTCTTAACCTAGTGTAAGTTGTGAATTTCCTAAGATTACTAGGGTTTTTGGGTACCTCATCAAGAAAAATGCAAAACAAATTGAAAATGCAAGATCAATTCAAACCAATTTTATCCTATAAACTACATGTCATGAAGAATGCAATGCAAGAAGAATCATCATCCAACTCTCAAGGGTTAGGCAGAAGGGATTTTTCAAAGTTTGCACAAAAATATTGCCTTAAAATGAATTTAATTCCAATGAAAATGATCAAAAGGCATCAAGAACAAAAATGAAATTTGGTTTGAGAGTTGGATAATGTTTCTAAATGTTTCTAAATGCAATGTGAATTTTTTGGTGATTTTTAAATACCTAAATGCATTTTTAATTAATTAATTTTCATTAACTAATTAAAAATAAACATTTAAATGCTTTAAAAATAATTTTCAGTGCAAAAAATAAAAATAAAAATATTTTTGGGTTTTAAAAATTAATGAAATCTTTGACAAAATTTTTCATAATTTTTAAATGATTTTTGCTATTTTAAATAAAATGTATAAAACAAATGAGAAAAAAAAGAATTAAAACTGAATTTAATAAAAGTAAACGCAATGGAAGGATGGGATTGAATTTGGGTTTGGACTGGTTGACTGCACGCCATATCCAAAGGCCCACATTCAAACCTGGCTAAATTAAGTTTTATAATTAATTAAACTGGATTTAATTAATTAATCAGGGATTAGGGTTTAATGGCAAGATCCTGGCCACACACACGCGCGGGAGTCAACCCCTGTCTACCTCATCTACGGCCCAAATTCAAACTCCCATTAATGACACAATTAGGCCTAATGATCTTCAGGTGACCGGAACAGTGGTTCCGGTCATCTTCTCCGGCGAGCATAAACCCTAGAATCTTCTACAGGTCACTAAACATGAAATTTCTTCCACCAAAACAAACCTCTCATCAATCTAAACCTAACCCCTCATCTCAAATCCATTTATTTTCACTCACAAGCCTGAATCGAAGGAAAATATAAAACACGGGCAAACTTTCAGAACAACATGAAATGGTCATTTCTTGCTTATTTTCAATTCTAAACACATCTTGATGATCAGTGCAACATGTAGATTCATTTTGTAACAAGAAAATGAAGTTCTGAGAAAAAAGTTCTTAGGTTATACCTGAGCTGGAGACCTTCGAAAGTGAGCTTTCAGAGCCTCCCTCTTGTGCAAATGGTCTCCTTTGAACCTCCTGAGGCTAATGGAATGCTTGAATGGGGTTGAAAGTGGCTAGTTTGAGAGGTTCAGTTCTGATATGGCAGGATATGAGGTTCTTGTGTGTTGTGTTTCAAACCATTGTGAGGGGTGGGATTTGTTCTATGGGTTGTGTGTGGTTGATTGGTGAAGGAATTACTGAAGTTTGATGGTTGTGTTGAGTGTTTCGAAGAGGGAAAGGTTTTGACAGATTTTTGTGTGTGCTGCAATGTGGGAGCTTATGGCTTGTGAATGGTGTGTCTTTGGGTTGCTTCATGTCCACATATCATACTCTGGTTGGGCAAAGAGTTGGTGGTGGCATTGTGGGATTGGTATGGGCAAAATGCAAGAAAGTCAAGGTTTGTGTACTCTAAGCATCGCTCGGGTCAGAGGCAATCTTAGGGCTTGTCCTGCCTCAGCTTGAGTCAAGGATGGCCCTTGGATGATTCATGAAGGATTGCAGCATTTGGATCATAAGTTGGAAGGGTTTTTGCAACTTGACAACTTGTTACATTTCATGAGTTTTGGCCATGTACATGTGATAAGTCTTGCTGAATTTTTGGTGTGATATGCCTCATGAGGTTATGGCAATGTCTTGAAACCAGCTAGAGATCATACAATCCCTTTGAGAATGATTTTGCAAGAAATCCCTCTTTGCACTTTCATGAAGAATGGCTTATGGTTACTTGAAAATCAAGGCATAGAAATGGGAAATCCCTTGGGCCAAACTGATTTTTAGGTCATGCATTGTATTTGTATGATGATTAGAGGTCACATTGAAGTCACATAAAGGCTGGCCATGAGAATTTGCAAGTTTTCCATTTTGTGCAAAAGTGAAATTTCAATGATTTTATCCAACTTTGCAAGGCCATAACTTTTGATCCAAAATGAATTAGAATGAGTTCTTGTACTTTTTGAAAAGGGAATGATCCATTCTACAACTTTCATGACCAAAGTTTTCTCATTTGAGGCATTTTTGAATCAATTAGAAAGGGTTGAAAAACTTTCCCAAAATAGCAATTTTCCATTACAAGTCATTTTCCCAAAATGGCAACTTTGCAAATGGCTTGAAATTATTCAATTTTGTGAACTTCTAACATCTTCTATGATCAAATAAAGATCATACACATTAAAAATGATGAAGAACACCCTTTGGTTGGGTCATTGGGGGCCTCAGATGCCCTGATTTTACACTGACTTGCTCAAGAAGTCAACTCTTGATTAGATACCTTCCCCATGGAATTTCTTCATGAAAATTGATATGCATGATCCTTATACCATATAGAGGCCAATATAAACAAGAATGACCAAAAAATTTGGAGTTATGGCCTTTGAAACCAAAACCCTAATTTAGGTCATCTGTGCAGTTAAACCTGACTCTGCTTCCATGCTTTTCTCAGTTCTTGTGATTCTTTGACTTTCTTGACTTTGTGAGGATACAATATGATGCTTGAACATACATGGACCCCTTTGAAGTGATTGATGACCTTTGCAGTGGCTCAAATAGCTCTTGGTTGCTCAGATCACAAACCCTAGATGTAGATGACTTAGAAGCAATTCAGTGAAGCAAAAATGCAATATGAGAATGGTATGATTGAATTATGCATATGAAAAGATCACAAGCCATGGTGTGAATGGGTGAGGGCAAATTTAGGGTGTTTACACCGACCTTCCGAATAAGTCACATTTTAAGCGTCATCATGATAAGCCTGAATCTTTGAATCCAAAACCGTCACATGAACCATTTCCTGGCAAACTGATGACCTCTGCACACATCACGACCCGACTTTGAAACACGTCGCCTGAGAAAAAACCACCAACGCAGATGACTTGCAGTTGAGATAATCCCTCGATAGTTTGACCAAGATTAGGTCAAACGTCCCTCTGAATTGAATCGATGAACTAAATAGCCACCCTGAACTAAAATCACTGCCATGATCCATGATATGCTTCAACAATGAATGATATGCTTCATTTTTCTATGCTCATGATGCAAAGCGAAATATAAAAATGATATGCTAAATGCTATGAAAAAGAGAGGGAAAATTTGGGGTGTTACAATGGGCCCATAATATTGCAACCCAAACTTAAAGATGAATCATGCACGACCTAATGATCAATTATTCTGATTTTTATCATTTATTTTATTTTATTTTGGATTTTAATTATTAAAATTCAATTTTAATAGAAATCAAATATGAAAATAAAATATTTGATCTCATAACTTATTTTGGGATCAAATATATGGCATTCAAAGTGGTTGCAATCATCCAAACTCGTGCAAAATCATTATGGTATGAGAATATTTGATTTTTGGACCCAAATTGGTAAGGATGTTTCTTCATAATCAAGTAACCCCAAAAGTGCACCCAAGGCCCAATTTCTTTCACCTAATTACATCACTATATGATTACAATAACATTGCATACACAAGGATACGAAAATTCAGACAAAGAGGCATTGTTCAAACTTCAATTTTTTCAAAGAAAATTGCAATTCGGTTTCACCATTCCAATCAGTTTTCAAAGGTTTTAAGAGTTCCATGATGTTCCTTAAGGCACTCTGAACATGAATGCATCATCACCATCATCGAATTCATGCCAAACCACATAAACCAAACTCATATTCTTGCTTTTCTTTTGATTTTTCGATTCCATTGATTTACGCATAAGTAATTGATTTTGACTGCATAATGTTGTTAGTTTGATTCTGTAGATGGAATTTGGGTGATTGAATTTAAGTTTCGATGCAGGAATCATATAGTGCAATTGTTAGGGTTTGAGAACTTGAAATTAGGGATTCCTGTTAAACGTAATTTTAGATGAAATTAATGGCATAATTGAACTCACAAGACCTCTTTTGATTAGTTTACACAATTGAAATAAATTTCTATATTTTGATTATGCAGGTTTTCTAGTGACGGCGAAAATCCGTAACTAAAACCTTTAGTGACGGAAATCTGTCGGTAAAAGCTAAACCGACAGCCAAAGGAAGATGATGATGATGGCGCCATTCTGGTTTTTCAAATTTCAGTTTAATATTTTATTATTTAGTTTCTATTTTATTATCACACAGGCATGCTATCCTATTAGCTAGGGCGTGCGCGTATGAGGCAATGGGCATGGGTTCGATCCTAGGTTTCCCCTTCTTTTTTTTAAAACTTTGTTTATTTGCAAACTTAATATATTTTTTTGTCCAGATACTTACCAACTGGAGCGCATGGCCTAGTGGCAGGGGGCTGGGAGCTGGAAGTGAAAGGTCAAGGGTTCAAACCTTCCCCCCAACATTTTTGGTTCATTTCCTTTTCTTTATTCTTTAATTATTTCTTTTTTTGTTTATTTTAATTAAAAAATTCAATTTATCTTTTAACCATAATTAACCCTTTTCAAAACATTAAACCTTTTTTAAAAAAAACCTTAATTAAACTTCAAATATTTTTTTAATTTAGTTAAATTTCGTAATTCATTTTCCTTAAAAAAAATATTTTAATGTTAGGTTATTTTAATATAAACTGATTATATATTTTCTTTCGTAAACCCTAATCTTTTTATGAACCTAAACCTAAACCCTAAATTTATTCTCAAACCTTTAAACCCTGTTTTCTTTGAACCCTAAAAAACCTTTTTATTTATTTATTATTAAACTTAATTTTCAAACCTTTTCTTTATTTCTACTCTCATTTATTTTTATTATTGTTTTGTAGTTGTAATAATTTGATTTTTATTTTTCTGCCATCACTATTATGTAATTGCCCCAAAGCTTTGTAATAGCGTAGGATATTTACTTTCTTCCTTTTAAATTCCTGCCATTTATTTCTATAATTAATGGCATCATTAGTAAACCTAGGGTGTGAAAAGAAATAATTGAATAAAAGGACTTAGAAAATTAAATTCAAGATAAATATCTGAAAATAATAATTCACACACGTAAGTCGACCGTTCTACGATCATCGTCTACACTTTCTAGGGTTACCCCTCTTGGTTGCCTTAATAAATGGTCAAGTCCCTCAAATCTGGGGGTGTCTTAAGCAAAGTCCCTTCATAGATAAATCATCAAGACCCTACAGATTCAAAAGAGCATAAGTCCCTTCGAGGTTGCCTACAGAATAATGATCTTGTCCCTACATAAAATGATGATATAGTCCCTACAAATTGCTAAAGAAATCCCTTCTAGTTGCTTTCATTGACCATACGATGACCCTACGCCCATTCCTTAATAAATCTAAGTTAAATGACTACTTACTCCTTAATAGTAAGGACAGTCTTACCCTTGAAAGGAAATAAAGAAACATGAAAGACCAGTCTAGGGTAGGTAGTTCTTAGTTACTTGCTCATATTTCAAAAACTCTTTTTCACACCACACTTTCAAACATTTTCAAAACTCGAAGCTTTGTATACATCCATACGAGGATCATTACAAAGACTTATGAAAATTTCTAAACACACACTTCACTTTTCTTTTCAAACAAACAAGTGAGCTAAGTAACTAAGAGCCCATGGATAACCATGGATATAAAGGGTGCTAACACCTTCCCTTTATATAACCTACCCCATAACTTAGAATTTTTAAAAGGTCTTTCCTATTCTTTTATACCCTTTACTATTGGATAAAATAAAAGTCGGTGGCGACTCTTGCTATCCGCAATATAAATAAAAAGTCAGTTCTCCCACTGGGTTACAGAACGGACGACTCTGCTGGGGAGTACTTAGTAAAAGAGGGGTTACCTTAGGAATTAAAATCACTTACTTGTTTTCTTTGCTTGCTTTATATTTAAGGGTTTGTTGTGGGGTTACTGTGTGAAAGATCCTAACTCGGATCTAGTGTACCTTAGGTAAATGGCAATAGACCAAGGAAACTGTACGGTGTATACCGATATGGTTGATCTGGTGGCCATAGTTAGTGTGACTTCTTGGTTGGTGCTTATGTTCCTTATGTAAGTTGAGGATAATATGGGGCTGGATCACGTTGTCATTAACACTAACTACCCTTTAGAACCTTAATTGACTCATCTTGGCCGTTAGAAAGTAGTGAGATAGCCGACTTTTGAGAAGTCTAAAGTTGGTTGATACTCGATGCTACGCTCATTGAAATTCTAATCTTGGGAGGTTTTGGTTGACAAGTAAGTTGCCTACTGAACAACAACCCTTGAGAAGGATCAGTGATATTGAGATCCCTTAGAACCTGGTTACTTTTGTAGGACAGGATGAACCAACTAAACTTCAGGGGGAGGGTACTTTCCTTTAAACCTCATGCAAGCCTCTAAACCTAGGGCTATTGTGTGACTTTTTGTGTGTGCCACATGTTTGTGATTGAACATAACATCATAACATCATGACATCATAAGCATAGAATTTTAATTAACCATTTCAAGGAACAAAAAATTTATCTTTGTTCTTTGTTGCAGGTTATGGTTTCCACTCGTAAGAACATTATCCGGATCAACTTTGTAGGGATACCTTCCAAGCTTAAGGATTTGGTCTCAAAACTTCCTGAAAGCTCCCAGTTCACCAAGAAGCATGGTTATCTACTTGACTTGGTTACCTCAGGGTTTTATGAAGATATGATGAGTGTCCTATTCCAGTTCTTTGATCCTAAACATCATTTTTTTACACTTCCCGATTATCAACTAGTGCCCACAATGGAAAAATTCTCCAAGTTACTTGGGGTATATATCCTTGATCAGAAACCTTTCACATGCTTAGAGAAGGAGCTTAAACCTGAAGTCATTGTTGCAACCCTACATTTGAAGAAAATCAGACATTGTCCTAGAAACAAGAAGCGGAGTTAAGGGTATCCTTGCCAGAGTATTGATAGAGAAAGCTCAGGTGTTCTTGGATGCTATGAGTTACGATGCTTTTGAGGAGATCTTAGCCTTGTTGATTTATGGCTTGGTACTATTCCCTAATCCATATCAGTTCATAGATGTACACGCCATTAACATATTTCTTACTCATAATCCAGTGCCTACCTTGCTTGGAGATATCTTGCACTCTCTTCATACTCGAACTATGAAGGCGCGAGGAACTTTGATGTGTTGCATACCTCTACTATCTAGGTGGTTTATTTTTCACCTTCCTCGATCCGTGATGAAGAATGAACAGGGTTTGAGATGGTCTAAATGGATGATGTCACTCTCTCATTCAGATATTCACTGGTGTTCCCGATCTATGGAAAATGTCACTATCATTGACCGTTGCGGGGAGTTCCCTAATGTGCCACTCCTTGGCTTAAGAGGGGTAATTACTTACAACCCTTCTTTAGCTATATGTCATTTTGTTTATGCTCGGAGTAATGGTCCTCATGACATGCTTATTCAAGGTATTGTGTTTGATTACGACAACGATCTTCAAGGTTACCGCCAAAGGTTTATATGAGCTTAGATTAAAGTGAACAAGGTTGATAGTAAAACTCTGGAACAAAAGTACTTAATTCCTATGGAACCTTACGTCAGATGGGTGCGGTCTCGTGCTCATACTCTTATGATGCCATACCCTGTTGTTCTACCAGTTATTGTGGAGCCTATTGCTGAAGGAGATGTTCCTTATACCATCCTTCATCCAGATATGCCTACTGATCTGGAAGAGCTGCAGAAGTCCTGGATCCAACTGAAGGAACAAAGAGATACCTTTGAAACTCAATTCAGGATTATCCAAGAAAGAGTGTTGGAGCTAACAAAGCAACTTCACGAGGAGCGGAATCTCAACACATATCTCAACATCAAGAGGAAGCATCAATGGGAGACTTAATTCTCAAATGTTTTATTTTCTTTATAAATTTTGTTTTTTTTAATTTGTAAGCCCAAGGGGCAATATTATTTCAAGTCTACTAATAAGAGTTTTGTTTTTGTTTGTTTTAACAAATTTAAATCCTGCGGTCCTTGAAAGCATTGGATATGCGTCTACATACCATATCATTTCATGACAGGTTTTGACAACAGGTTTATCATCTTCTCGCTATTTATTTCAGCTGAAATGGCTCTCGAACAATCTATCAAAGATCTCCAGGCTCAGAATGCCCAATTCCAAGTGATGATCCTGAACTTGTCCAAGGGACAAGAAGAGCTGAAAGCACTCCTAACCAAGAAGAAGAAGAAGAAGAAGAAGAAGAAGACCAAAAAACCAGTTGGCTTCATCAATTTGGGAAGAAGATTCAGAGCTCTAATCAAGACAGATGATGAGGTTGAAAACCCTGGAGATAAAGATTCTACAGAAGAAGGAAGTCCACATGGTACTGCTGTGAATTCTGATTATGAGGAGAATTATTATCATGATTCAAGTGGTGATAAGAAATATAAGTTGCTGGAGGACCGTGTGAATGCTATGGAATTATAGAAGACTCCTGGGTTAGATTTTGAAGATCTGAGTTTAATTTCTGGAGTTGTCATCCCTATTGGTTTCAAGGTTCCTACTTTTATGGTGTATGATGGTGTGTCATGTCCTACGCTGCATCTGAAGTCTTATGTCTGAAGGATCCAGTCACATACTGCTGACAAGAAGCTATGGATTCATTTTTTCCAAGAGAGTTTGTCTGGAGCTCAATTGGAATGGCACTATCAATTGGAGAGTATCAATATTCGTACTTGGAATGATCTTGCTGAGGCCTTCTATAGGAATTATCAATATAACTCTGATTTGGCATCAACTCGCATGCAACTCCAAAGCATGTTTATGGGTTCTAAAGAAAGTTTCAAGGAGTATGCCCAGAAGTGGAGAGATCTTGCAAGAAGGGTTCAACCTCCTTTGACTGACATGGAATTGGTTGATATGTTTATGAGTACACTGAATGGTCCTTTCTATAGTCATCTCATTGGAAGTTCATCATCTGGTTTCATTGAGTTGATAATGACTAGAGAACGTGTGGATAGTGGAATATGAAGTGGTAAGATACAAGTGGTTGCCTCTTCAAGTACTACCAAGAAGCCCCCTAATGGGAAGAAAGAATCTAATGTTATGTATGGCCAACTGGGTCGTAACAGGAATAATCAATTTGTGGGAGCAGTCTTAATCTCTAATCCTACACCTACACCACAAGATCAGCAACAGAATAGTCAGCCTAAGCCCAGGAGGCAATTTACAAAGATCAATATGTCGTATGCTCAGGCTCTGCAACACATGTTGAAGGGTGGATTGATTACTTTGAGGGATCCTCCTCAGAATCTCAATACTACCTCTCATTATTTCAATCCCAATGCAAGATGTGCATATCACTCTAACTGCTTAGGCCATGATACTAATAACTGTTGGGCGTTGAAGAATAAGATCCATGATATGATTAATGCTGGAGAAATTGAGTTTGATCCTCCTGAGACTCCTAATGGAATTACTGCTCCTATGCCCAAGCATGAGAAGACTATTAATGTTGTTGATGATGTTTCTTATGTTTCCACGGTGACTAATTTGACTACTCCTCTATCCATTATTAAGAAGAAGTTGCAGCAAGCCGGTTTATTTCCGGGTTACAATGAAGAATGTTTTTATCGTGCCTCTCAACCTAATGAATGTTAGAAGCAGAAAGAAGGTATTCAACATTTAATGGACAATCATACTATATTGTTTGAAAAGACCCCTTATGTGGAGAGCTTATGTGAAGGCATATCCCAAGATCTGAAGCTTGAAGATGTGTCTGTGGTTACTAGTACTCCTGTGAAGATCACTTATAAGGGTCCTGTGAGGATTACATCTAAAGGTCATGTGAAGATTACTGTTGAGCCAAAGGTGGCTCCCCTGATTATTACCACTCCTGATCCAATTCCATGTTCTTCTAACAAGGCTATCCCTTGGAATTATGGTTCTGATGTTTATATCCATGGTATCAAGCAAGAGCCTCTAACTGATATACCTGTTGCAGATGTTAATCCTGATGTCGACAATATTGTTGTGACTAGTAAGGTTACTAGGAGTGGAAGAATTTTCTCTCAAGAAGACACTTCAAAGACTAATGTTGCTCTAATTCATATCTCCAACCCTGGGCCAAGTACTGAAGCTCGGGGCACAAGACCATTGATTGAGCCTGTTCAGGTTGAAACACCAGTTACTGAAGACCTCTCTAAGCAGATGGATAAAGTATTAAAAATCATCTGCAAGAGTGATTATAATATTGTTGAACAATTAGGGCATAATCCCTCCAAGATCTCTATGCTATCTCTGTTTTTGTGTTCTAAAGCCCATGCCAAGGCTTTAATGAAGTTCCTGAAGGCTGCTCATGTACCACATGAAATCTCTATGGACCAGTTTGAAAATTGTGTTTCCAAACTGACTACTGATAATAGCTTGGGCTTTTCTGATGCTGATCTAACTCCGGCCAAAAGAAACCACAATAGAGCTCTACATATCTCTATTGAGTGTAGGGGCACTACTCTGTCTCATGTTTTGGTGGATAATGGTTCCTCTTTGAATGTGTTATCGAAGGATGCTCTGGACAAATTCAATCTTGAAGATATTGTGCTAAGGCCCAGTAATGTGGTGGTAAAAGCCTTTAATGGATCAAGAAGAATGGTGCACGGAGAAGTTGATCTCCCAATCAAAGTGGGTTCTCAAGTCTTTGATTCTACATTCTATATGATGGATATTCGTCCTTCCTATTCCTGTCTGCTTGGGCATCCCTGGATACATGGGGTAGGTGTTGTGACCTCTATTTTACACCCGAAGTTGAAATATCCAGTGAAGAGCAAGATCGTCATTGTTTATGGTGAGGAAGAATATATGGTTAGTCATGTAAGCACTTTCAAGTATGTTGAGATGCAGGATGAATTTATTGAGACTCCTTGACAGACATTTGAAGTGGTTCCTCAGGTTGTTCCTGCTGCTGAGTCCATCCCAGCTGCTAAACCACTTCCTGCTATTACTAGAGTACCTCCTACCATGGCTTCTCTGAAAGATGCAAGAGATGTAGGTGAAGAAGGTGGTTGTACTATTTGGGGTCAGCTTCCTAACATTCCTTACAAGTCTGACAAGTTTGGTTTGGGTTTTATTGTAGAGTCTCAGAAGGTTATTCGCCGTGCTCGTGCTATTCGTATCACCAACAAGGGAATTCAAAAGGATCAAGTTAATGATGTGGAGGATCCCGATGAAGACTACAACTTGGATAGCTGGATCTTTCCTACCATTGGCAGTGGGCTCAATAATTGGAAAGCTGAAGATGTTATTTCTATCTCCTTTAGTCAGGAGTAAATACTATTACTGTATTTCTTATTTTTAAGTTTGTAATTTCGAACAATTAAACTTTTAAGCCATATGCCTTACCTGGGCACAATGGTATGCTTGTTAGGGACGTCATTTCATTTGCATATCTTCATTCAATAAAATCAATGGAAGTTTTTGCTTTCGTAAATATTGCGCTCTTTATCTTTCTTTTATTTTTCTTTTATCAAAAGCTATGTGTTCTTACACACACCCACATCACTAAAATGCAGATCCTCACCCACTCTGGATTCTGTTGATAACAATTCTGCTATTGCCAATTATAACTTCGAGAATCCGATCTATCAAGCTGAGGATGGAAAGGAGGAAGATTGTAAAGTGCCTATAGAGCTTGCTAGGTTGTTAGAGCAAGAAAAGAAAGTGATACAGCCACACGAAGAACCAATCAAAGTTGTGAATCTGGGAACTGAGAAAGACAGGAAAAAGGTCAAGATAGCAGCTGAATTAGAAGACGATGTTAAGAACAGATTGATTCATATGTTACATGACTATGTGGAGATCTTTGCTTGGTCTTATGAGGATATTTCAGGACTTGATACTAATATTGTGGTTTACCGTCTGCCAATGAAGGAAGGTTGTCGCCCAATAAAGCAGAAAGTCCGTCGTATGCAACCTGAGATGTCAGAAAAGATTAAAGCAGAAATGATGAAACAATTTGATGCAGGGTTCCTAGCTGTTACTTCTTATCCTCAGTGGGTTGCAAATGTGGTACCAGTGCCTAAGAAAGATGGTAAAGTATGCATGTGTGTGGATTACAGGGATTTGAACAAAGCCAGCCCCAAAGATGATTTTCCACTTCCACATATTGATGTTCTGGTAGACAACCCTGCTCAACATAAGGTATTCTCTTTTATGGATGGTTTCTATGGTTATAATTAGATTAAGATGGCACCTGAAGATATGGAGAAAACTACGTTTGTTACACAATGGGGAACCTTTTGTTATAAAGTGATGCCATTTGGTTTGAAGAATGTTGGGGCGACATATCAGCGTGTTATGGTAGCTTTGTTCCATGATATGATTCACCATGAGATAGAGGTATATGTTGATGACATGATAGCAAAATCTCAGACTGAAGAAGAACATCTTGATCACCTGCATAAGTTGTTTGAGAGGTTGAAGAAATACAAGCTGAGATTGAATCCAAACAAATGTACCTTTGGAGTTAGATCTGGTAAGCTTTTGGATTTCATTGCCAGTGGTAAAGGTATCGAAGTTGACCCTGCAAAGGTAAAAGCTATACAAGATATGCCTGCTCCCTGTACTTAGAAAGAAGTCAGAGGTTTCTTGGGACGACTGAATTACATTGCAAGATTTATTTTCCAATTAACCGCTACTTGTGAGCCAATCTTCAAGTTATTGAAGAAAGATCAAGTAATGGAATGGAACAATGAATGCCAGGTAGCTTTTGATGAAATCAAGAAATACCTCCAGGAACCTCCAATATTGATACCACTAGTTGAAGAAAGACCCTTTATTATGTACCTAACAGTATTGGACAATTCAATGGGTGTGTGTGTTGGGGCAACATGACGAGTCTGGTCGAAAAGAGCAAGAAATATACTACCTTAGCAAAATCTTTACCGACTTTTAAACAATATACTCACTGCTCGAGAAAACTTATTGTGTTTTGGCTTGGGCTTCTCGCCGATTAAGACAGTATATGTTGACTCATACCACCTTATTGATTTCAAAAATGGATCCTATTAAGTACATATTTGAGAAACCTGCTCTCTCAGGACGAATAGCGAGATGGAAAATGATTTTGACGAAATATGACATACAGTATACTACTCAGAAATCAATTAATGGAAGTGTGGTAGCATATCATTTGGCTCATCAAGCAGTGGATGACTATCAGTCTATGAATTTTGAGTTTCCAGATGAAGATATTATGCTAGTTGTTAAAGAACCTAGACAATATGAAGGACCTGAACAGGGATCCCGATGGACTATGGTTTTTAATGGAGCTTCTAATGCACTGGGTAATGGTGTTGGTGTTGTGATTATCTCTCCAGAGGGTTGTTATACACCATTTACTACAAGACTTTGTTTTGATTGTACCAACAATATGGTGGAATATGAAGCATGTATTATGGGTATCAAGGATGCCAATGAGATGAAGATCCAGTTTTTGAATGTGTATGGAGATTCAGCCTTGGTAGTTAGTCAGGTTAAAGGTGAATGGGACACGAAACATCCAAATCTCATTCCTTATAGATAGCATGTGTTGTCTTTAATCCTATAACTTGAAGAGATTACTTTTGGACATATCCCATGAGAAGAGAATCAGTTGGCAGATGCATTAGCCACTATGTCATCTATGTTTGAAATCAGTTGGGATGATGAAGCACCCATAATTACTACTAATCGGCTAGATGAACCAGCATACTGTTATGAGGTTGATACTAAGGGGGTGGAAGAGAAACCTTGGTTCCATGAAGTAAAAATATATCCCGAAGCTCAGGAATATCCTGAAGGGGCATCTATCAATGACAAGAAGTTTCTGAGGAGATTTTCTGCCAAGTTTTTCCTGAGTAATGGATTTTGTATAAGCGCAATCACAAATCGACTTTGCTTTGTTGTATGGATAAGAAGGAAGCAATGGAGATTATGGAAGACATGCATGATGGGATCTTTGGTACTCACTCTAGTGGGCATACAATGGCTAAGAAGATTTTGAGAGCATGTTACTATTGGTCTACCATGGAAGCTGATTGCTATCAGCACTCCAAAACTTGTCATAAGTGCCAGATCTATGCTGACAAAGTACATATACCTCCAGTTCCATTGAATGTTTTGAGTGCTCCTTGGCCTTTTGCCATGTGGGGCATTGATATGATTGGTGAGATCACACCTACCGCTTCCAATGGACATCGTTTCATTCTTGTTGCTATTGATTACTTTACGAAGTGGGTAGAGGCAACCTCGTTTGCTTCTGTTACCACGAATGTTGTGGCTCGATTGATCAAACATAATCTTATATGTAGGTATGGAATCCCTGAAAGGATTATCACAGACAATGGTACTAATCTGAACAATACTATGGTTACTGACCTTTGTACGTAGTTCAAGATTAAGCATCACTATTCTTCTCCATATCGACCAAAGATGAATGACGCAGTGGAAGCCGCCAACAAGAATATTAAGAAGATCCTGCAGAAGATGATAGTTACGTATAAATATTGGCATGAGATGTTACCATTTGCTCTTCATGGTTATCGTACCACAATATGTACTTCAACGGGGGCAACCCCATTCTCTCTTGTATGTGGTATGGAAGCAGTTCTACCCATTGAAGTTTAGATCTCTTCCTTAAGAATTATGAAGGATGCAAACTTAGATGAAGATGAATGGATTCAGACTTGACTTGACTAGATAAACTTGATTAATGAGAATAGGCTGGAAGCTGTTTGTCATGGTCAGATGTATTAGAAGCATATGATCAAAGCCTTTAATAAGAAAGTCAAACAACAAGTATATCAGGCTAAAGACTTGATAATCAAGCGTATCATATTACCATAAGGTGATCCTAGGGGTAAATGAACTCCCACATATGAAGGGCCATTTGTAGTCAAGAGGGTATTTTCTGGAGGTGCCATGATGCTTACCACTATGGATGGTGAAGATTTCCCACAACCTGTGAACACAAACATAGTTAAAAAATACTATGCATAAAAAGAGACTCGCTAGGTTGACTGGCCTAGGCAAAAATAAGGGTATCCCGGCGAACCAAAAGGGTTCGGGAAAAAATTAAGGATATATATAAATATTAAAAAAATTGTACACCCGACAAGTTGAAAACCCGAAACGGAGGCTTGGGCAAAAAAGGGTATCCCGATGGATTGAAAACCTGAAAGGGCTATCCAGGAAAAAGTTAGGGATTAAAGTGTGTGACCATGTCTCGTTGGATCACCCATGTAAACTCAACTAGTTGTACTACCTATATCAAGTTCAAACAGGTGCAGATCAATCCAATCGTTTCTATTCCAACAGCAAGGGATGAGATACTTGAAGATAATGGCAATAGCAGAGTTGAAACTCAATAGGATCATTTACACATAGCTATTTTTCCTTGTTTTTTGTACTTCTTTTAAAAATTTCTACGACGAATTCCTCTTACTAGGATTTTCATCTCTGTGTTCAAACTCGCCTATTTATAGGCCACTTTCTAAATAAATAAAATCCTAGTTTTTAATTCAGGTTTACTTTTCCCCTTTTACTTAAGCGAAAACGCCTGTTGATTATGTTTGAATGTATATATGCTTTTGAATATGTTTGATGTTTACAAGAAATGCGTAAAACACAATAATAGTATTTACTAAGGACGATCGGAGGTAGGGATCCAACGAAGCTTCTCCAATTCATCCCCACAGAGTAATCTTTATGGATATTTTAACGAAATACTCCGAGTGACTTCTTGTACTTCCAACTCTACGAAATCTTCACATGGATATCCTCCAAAGAATTGATACTTGACCGCATAAGTCTCCCAGGAGAATGTTTATCTCTTTTATCCTCAGTCAGGATGTTCAGGAATTTAATCCTTCAATAATAAGTACGACGAACAAAAGCGGAAGGTTCTAAGTATGATATTCCAAAATAAGACGGGAACGAAGTCTTCATATTCCTCAGGAACAAATCGGGATTTATTATACGAAGCTACTCATACACTTCAACTACATAATTCATACATACATCATTTACATCATATCATATGCATACAACATTCTCATAATAATACCATCTTGCAAAGTGTTATTATATACATCATGACATTTGCATAGAACTAACCTTGTTTTTCAAGTTAATTCCCCAGCAGACGAACATCATCAACAACTTATTCTTGGGCTTTTATATCCCCAAAGGGTTACTTCAAACAATATCTTGGACTGCTCTATCCTCCAGGAATACATATAAAAATATCTTGGACTTCTCTATCCTCTAGGAGTACATATAACAATATCTTGGACTGCTCTATCCTCTAGGAATACATATAACAAAATCTTGGATTGCTCTATCCTCCGGGAATACATATATCAATATCTTGGGCTGCTACATCCCTCAAGATTACATCCATCAACGTCTTGGGATGCTATATCCCCCCAGAGCCACGAAAACCAATATCTTAGGCTGCTACATCTCCTGAGATTACATCTATATCCATCTTGGGCTGCTATATCCCCCCAAGGGCTATCTCAAACAATATCTCGGGCTGCTATAAACCCCCAGGATAATATCTTGGACTGCTCTACCCTCCATGATTACACATAACAACATCTTGGACTGCTCTATCCTCCAGGACCACACCCAAACAACATCTTGGGCTTCTACATCCCCCGAGATTACATCAATCTACGTCTTGGACTGCTTTATCCTCCAAGAGGTTGTCGCTCCCAAAGATTTGCATCCCCGGTACAAGCGCGAACGGTCGGCGAAAGGAGAAATGAAGATGAAATGAAAAGAGTCGCCATCTAGGCATTTTTATCCCGAAGGAAAGGTAATGCTGCATAAACCTAGGAAGATATGGATAAGACGGTCGCGAACCAGAGAAACTGAGAAAAGGGGTTGGTTACAACCTGGGAAGGTATTAGCACCCAGATTGTCCGTCGTACTCGACGGGATCCACGCTTAAAAGATTTGTGTTTAAAGGGGTAGTGTCAGTGCTATTTGTGTGCAAATGCTAGAAAAAAGGAATGTACAAGTGTCAGTGCTGGAAAGTGAAGTGAAGAAAAGGAGTGTCAGTGTAGGAAAAGAGTGCAATGCCCAAGACAATGAGGCTTAAAGAATGGTACTGGAAGAGGGGGAATATACAGAGACTTTTGTTCGATAACAGTTAAGTTATGCCTATGTATCCTCTCGTGCAATGAGGAAGTCAAAACACCGTAGTTCGACTCAAAGAGACTGAATGATCTTATTGTGAACTGATTGCTTGTCTATGCTCAAGTGTGTGACTCGTCTGGCTCGAGTGCTAACTGTCTTGCATTAGACGGAAGAAGAAAGTTCTCGTTTTAAGAGTGAGTATGATGAGAAAAGAATCCCGAAGGAGACGTTTATTGTTTGTTTTTGTGTTTTTCGTGTTTTATTGTTTTTGGTGTTTTGCATAGGATAATGAGCTTAAGCCTAAACCAAGGGTTAGTAAACTCATCACATCCTCCCTATGATTAGGGGTAATGAGAATACCTTAAGTATGAAGTAAGCACCTCACACTTAATCACCATGGTGTAGGATTAAGATCATTAACCTACTTGCAATTGTTTAGATGCTTTTTGGAGTTTTTTTGTTTAGTGTTAAGTAATGAGTTTAAGCCATAATCAAGGATTTAATGGACCCATTACACCATCCTAATAGAAGGATAATAGATGAGAACATTTAAGCTGAGGAAGATACCTCAACTTAATCCATGATTAGGGATTAACCTCATGACAAAACAAACCTTTATTAAAGTGGATTTTAATTGATGGTAAGGTTAAGAAGTGGATTTTATGGTTTGTAAGACAACTTGAGGGGGACTTGTCCATTAACACTAGGGTTAGTCCTTCTTAACCATTTAAGGAAGAATTAGAACCCTAATGCAAGGCCCAAGTTACAAGCTATTGTCTTAATGATTATTAGATGGATTGATTAAGAGATTTAAACACATTAAGGGTTTAACACTTAGGATTAAAGTTATACACTCCATCCTAAGAGAAGGATGCAGGCATAACCTTAATCACAAAGCCTTAAAACCTCGAGGGTTTAGTCCCTGATTATGAGATGAGAAAAGAGACACAAAAGATGACACAAGGGTAAAACTAATGGGGGACTAATCAAAATCCTAATTATTATCATGCTTGGGTGCTCCTAGGGTTTATGTGGCTTGCAAGAGATCTTCAAGAAAAACCACCAAGGAAGAAGCAGATGAAAAGAGGAGAAGCAGAAGAAACATGCTAACTTACTTCACTTAAGAAGATAAGTTACTTGAAGAAAGAAAGTGAAGGAGGAACATGAATGAGCAAGCTCACTCTAAGACAAATACAAAATGCAGCAAGGATGCATAAAAGAGATGAGAAGAGAATGTGAGAAGTGAAGGCAAATTCACTTCTCAACTTACTTACCACCTGAAAAGTTAGCAAAAGAAATGAAATGAAATGAATGCAAGGATGCAAACCATAACCAGAAGCAAATTCATGATGTAAATGATGCTAAGAGGTGATGCCAATGTATGTCAAGAGTTGTGAATGATCATACAAGAGATGAGAATGCAAATGAAGCATGTAAGAAGCATGAAAGTCCATGAATGTTCATGGAATGTAATGAATGCATAACATAGCAAATGGATGAAGAAATTATCAAGCATGATTCTAATGTGTCCTATGATGTCTTATATGTCATGTGAATGCATAAAATGTCATGGCAAGTTATTACATGAATGCTTATGCAAGAGGGATGCAAAGGAAGATAAGAAATTAGGGTTTTCATACAACATGAGATGCAAAACTCAAAAACAGAAGCAAATGACAAGATAAAAAATTTAAAATGTAATCAAAAGAACCCTAACCCCATATGGTATCACACCCCAAAGGAGAAGACCTAACTCTTAACCTAATGAAAGTTATGATTTTTCTAAGTTTTCTAGGGTTTTAAGGTACCTAAAGGGAAAAAATGCAAATCAATTAAAAAATGTAGAAGAAATTTGTGACAAAATTATGCTATAAACTACATATCAAATGAATATCAATGCAAAAAGAACCATTGTCATACCATTCTTGGTTAGGCAGAAAAGAATTCTTGAAGTTAGGGTTCTAAAATGTGAATTTTATGGACCCTAAATTCAAGAAAATTATCAAAGATGGTTCAAAACCAAAAAGAAATTTGTGTGGATGGTATGACAATGTCTCTAAATGTTTAAAGATGCAATATGGATTTTTTGGGATTTTTTAGAAACCTAAATGATATTTTATTTAATTAATTCTCATTAATTAATTAAAATAAACATTTAAATGTTTTAAAAATGATTTTTTAATGTGAAAAATAAAAATAAAAATATGTTTGGGTTAAGAAAATTATTTGAAATAAAAATGCAGAATAAAAATAATTTTGCAATTTTTCTGCTATTTTAAATAAAATGTGCAAAATAAATGAGAAAAATTGAAATTAAAATTAAATAAAACAGAAGTATGATGATCCAGTGGTTCACAATGATTCTGGGGAAATCTAGGTTGACTTGGCGCGTGATCCTATGGCCTGAATTCAAATTTCATTAATCCTAACTAATTAATTGTTAAACCCTAATTAAAATTAATGAGGCGATCTCAGCAACACAAACACGCGCGGGAAGCTTAAATCAACGACATACATTCAAATGAAACCCTAAACCTAATTAAAACATTAATGACTTTCAGGTCACCGGAGAAGAGCTCCGGTCGTCTTCTCCGGTGACACCCTCACCTGAAAATTTCCAACTTCCTCCCTAGGCTATTTATGGAGCTCTAAAGCTCCAGATCAACTCCCCTCACTCCCCTAAACTCAAATCCACCCTCAAATCACATTTATTCCTCATCAAACTCATGATTCGAAGAAAAGATCAAAAATGGTGAAACTTTCAGAACATGCATACAGGCTCATTTCTCAACCATTCTTAAAAATAAACACATCATGGTGATCAGCAAAGCATGAAGATCAATCTAAACACTTAAAATAACACTTCTGGAAAAATGTTTGAAGAAGCTACCTGAGCTTGAGCTTCCTCAGTTTGGAGCTTTCAAGCTGCTTCTCTTGTGCAAGCTGACTCCAATGACCTTCCTGAAGAAGCTTTGATGCTTGGAAGACCTTGAGAGTGGTTGGTTTATGAGATTGCACCTCAACTGGCTGAGAATCGTATTTTGTGTATGGTGTGTTTCTGGCTGTTTTTGTGGTTGCTTTGTGATCAGTGGATGATTTTGAGATGAATGGTGGAATTGGTTTTGAGTTTGAGTGAGTGAGCTGGGAGTTTCGAAGAAAAATTCAAGAGGGAGTGTTTTTGGCAATGCTGAGTTCTTGGAGGTTTCAGCTTGTGTGTGTTATGAAAAATGATCCTTGAGGCATGCTTGTAGTGTCTGGATTGGGCAGAGAGTGGGTGGTGGACTGTTGTGATTGGTATGGGTGAATTTTCACAAAGTCAACATTTCTTGTACTTGAGGTATGGGCAAGGATGCAGCTGGATTTTTGGCATGTCCATGTGCAGCTGAGATCAAGGATGTCCATAGAATCCATTTGGAGGCAATTCAGCAAGTTGAAACAAAGTTGTGGGACCTTTTGCAAATATGTGAAGTTTTGGCCCTTTTGAGAATCTTTGATGTTCAAGGCATGTAATCTTGCAATTCTTTGGGATATTATGATCTAAAGGAAATTCACTATGATGTTATGATACATTGAAGTGTGTTTGAAGTCACAAAAAGCCTTGGCAAGTGGTTTTGCAAAGAATCCCTTTTGGTGCATTCTTGAAAATTATGGGATTTTTGCCAACTTTGACAAGCCATATCTTGAGTTCCAAAATGAATTAGCTCTTGTTCTTGTACTTTTTGAAAAGGGAATGATCCAATCTACAACTTTCATGACCAACAATTTTTCATTTGAAGCATTTTTGGTTGAGAAAGAGGAGGTTGAAAACCTTTCCCAAAATGGAAAGTTTACATTACAAGTCATTTCCATTTTTGGCAACTTTTGGTTTAGCTCACTTTTCTTCAATTTTGTGAACTTCAAAGCACTTAAATGATCAAATAAAGATCATATAACTCCATTTTGATATAAAATCCATTTTGATTCCATGTTGAGGGGCCTTAGATGCCCTGATTTTGCTCTGACTTGCTCAAGAAGTTACCCAGTGATCAGATGACTTCCACAATGAATTTCTTCATCAAACTTGGTATACATGATCCTTATAACATATTGAGACCAATAGAAACAAGAATGACCAAAAAAATTGGAGTTATGGCCTCTGAAACCAAAACCCTAATTTAGGTCATCTGTGTAGTTAAACCCTAGCTCTACTTCCATGCTTTGCAAGTTCTTGTGATTCTTTGACTTCCTTGATCTTTGGAGGATATAATATGATGATTGAACATACATGGACCCTCCTAAGATGATTTAAGACCTTGGGAGTGGCTCATATGGATCCTGGATTGCTCAGATCACAAACCCTAGATGCAAATGAACTTGACCTAATGCAGTGAAGCAAAAATGCAACATGAAATGGTATGATTAAACTTATGTAAATATGAAAGATCATAAGCCATGGTGTGAACTTAGTGAGGGAAAATTTGGGGTTTTTACAGCTGCCCCTATTCAAGCATGAGTTAGCTGTGCGGGATGTAAGGGCCTGGCTTAACAGCAAACAAGATAACTTGTGGTTGAATACCAAAGACAGTCCGAAATTTGCACTCACTAGGGAGAAGAAGAAAAGGGAAATAAATTTTAAAAGGAAAGTATAGTATGATTATAAAGTGTGGGTGATGGAGGACAACCATCGAGCAGAGGACGACTGCTGGAGATAAAGCAATGACGGGGACGGCCGACATGCTGGGGAAATAAAGAGATCACAGCCATCAAGCAAAGTAACAAGGTTCTCTAGGGATTAAAGGTAAAGGCAATGATGGGACGGCCATCAGGTTTGTAAAGTAAGGTAAACAACAATGGGGACGGCCATCGGGCTAAACTGATGAAGGACGATCATCAGGAAAAGGAAAAGGGACCACGACGGGGATGGCCATCGGGTTAAAGAATAAATGAAATAAATGATGAGGGACGATCATTAAAGGTGAAGGACGATCACCTAGCAGGGGATGGCTGCTCTTTATCGCGACATAGGACGAATGTCAGATAGAAGAAGTCGACGATGGGGACGGACATCGGATAAGCATGATGAAGGACGATCATCAAGAGGTGAAGGACGATCACCTAGCAGGGTACGGCTGCTCTCGGGGTTTATCATGACATAGGACGAATGCCAGATAATAAGATCAACGATAGGGAGGACCATCGAATAAAATGATGAAGGAAGATCCTCAAGAAGGTGAAGGAAGATCACCTAGCAGGGGACGGCTGCTAAATATCACGACATAGGACGAATGCCGGATATAAAAGGGTTCCAATAATGGAGACTCCGTTGGAAGAAGGATGAGGGAAGGTCATCCAAAGGTGAAGCACGATCACCTGGCAAGGTACGGCTGCCGAAAATATCATGACATAGGACGAATGTCAGATAACAGAAAGATTTCCTTACTGGGGAATGGTAAACACGGACGAGTGCTTACGCTTTAAGAAGAAAAGGTATAAGTGTTTGACACTGTGTATAGATTAAAGATGCAGACGAGCACCCTTAAAACCGTGATACGGACGAGTATCAGTAGAAACAACGCTGACACATGTTCAGAGAGGATGATACAGACGAGTATCAACTGGTTAACAAAGAACACGGACGAGTGTCGACTTTGAGGGGAAATAGGTGTATATATAAGATACAAACGAGTATCTGTATAAGCAAAAACAAGTATTGTGAAGTATGAGCAAGACGCAGACGAGTGTTCAACTTGCTGGAAAGGTGACAAGGACGAGTGTCAAAAGAGAAAGTGTATAAGTTATGAACTTATGAGTGTAAAAGGTGTTCAAGAAATTTGTGGGGATAGGATGACACAGACGGGTGTCAATGAGAGTGTATTATAATAAGTGTTTGGGTAACCATGCTGGGGATAGGTGACACGGACGAGTGTCAAGAGAATGTACAAGCACTGGTTTGGTTTATATCTATAGGGGATGATATGACACGGACGAGTGTCGAAAGTATATATGAATCATGTATTTTTGTTGGAGAGTGTAAAGGGGACGCTTTGGCTTTCTGTCGGGGAAATTGAGAGGTATTTTGTATATTGCTGATGAGGTATTGTCGGTGTTTACAGGTGACTGGTTCGAACCTGACTTGTGATCATGCAATATGTTTGATTTTTGCCGTATTGCTCCGTATTAGATGGAATGCTACACTCTGAGGGGAAATATGATGTAAATGCTATGATTATGCAAAAACCTGATCCGGGGCCCGGATCCCGCTGCTCGTGGAGATCTCCGACTGATCTGCTTGAAAGGATATCCCAGCTGGGGATGAGATCATTGGTAGATCTGATAAAACATCTGTGGTTATGCTTGGGGATTAGATCACTGATAGATCTATCCGGTAAGGAGATATCCCAGCTGGGGATGAGGAAGCTTTCGTCACTTTGTTGTCTGGGAAATTCAGACATTGCTCTTCTGGGAAGAGGCTGGAGCTCTGTGGGGAGATGGTTCCCTGTCTTTGCTGATGATGGAGATTTGGCGCTCTGTTGGGAGGGAAAATCACTGAACGACCATTCATATTGACAGCCCCATCAAACATCATTATCCATTCTTCTTCTGGGTCGGGCCCTTTAGTCTGAACAGACTCTTCCTGGTCTTTTGCTTTTAGGAACATGATGTCTTCATCAGGGAAGTCAAATCTCATTGGCTGGTAATCATCAATGGGTTGCTCAGCCAGATAGTCAGACAGTACACTGCCTTTGATGGCCTTCTGAGATGTGTACTGAATGTCATATTCTGTCAGAATCATTTGCCATCTTGCAACCCTTACGGTAAGTGCTGGCTTCTCAAATATGTACTTGACTGGATCCATCTTTGAGATCAATAAGGTAGTGTGGGTCAACATATACTGTCTTAGTCGGCGAGCAGCCCACGCTAAAGCACAACAAGTTTTCTCGAGCAGTGAATAACGTTGTTCACAGTCGGTAAACTTTTTGCTTAGGTAGTATATTGCATACTCTTTTCGACCGGACTCGTCATGTTGGCCTAGAACACACCCCATTGATCCTTCTAATACTGTCAAGTACATTATTAGAGGTCTTCCTTCAACTGGAGGCATAAGGATTGAAGGTTCTTGTATGTACTCCTTGATTTTGTCAAAAGCCTTCTGGCAGTCTTCGTTCCACCTGACCGCTTGTTCTTTCCTTAACAACTTGAACAGGGGCTCACAGGTTGCAGTAAGGTGAGATATGAACCGTGATATGTAGTTCAATCTACCTAAGAACCCCCGAACTTCCTTTTCAGTCTTTGGTGCAGGCATCTCTTGAATGGCTTTGACTTTGTCAGGGTCAACTTCGATTCCCTTTTCACTTACAATAAATCCCAGCAGCTTACCGGAACGCACCCCGAATGTGCATTTGTTGGGGTTTAGCTTCAGCTGGTACTTCCTCAGACGCTTGAACAACTTCAACAAATTTACCAGATGGTCTTCTTCTGTGAGGGACTTGGCAATCATGTCATCCACATAACATTCAATTTCTTTGTGGATCATGTCGTGGAATAATGTTACCATAGCCCGTTGATAGGTTTCCCCGACATTCTTTAGTCCAAATGGCATCCCCTTATAACAGAATGTGCCCCAGGGTGTGATGAAAGTTGTCTTCTCCATGTCTTCAGGTGACATCTTGATCTGATTATATCCTGAAAATCCATCCATGAAGGAGAATACCGATAACTGAGTTGTATTGTCGACCAATACATCAATGTGAGGTAAAGGGAAATCATCTTTCGGGCTAGCTCTGTTCAGATCCCGGTAATCCACACACATCCGTACTTTTCCATCCTTCTTAGGCACTGGTACAATGTTAGCAACCCACGGCGGGTAACTAGTTACAACAAGGAAACCGGCGTTCCACTGTTTTTGCACCTCTTCTTTTATCTTCATGGCCATATTCGGACGAGTACGGCGTAGCTTCTGTTTTACTGGAGGACAGTCTTCTTTTAGTGGCATCTTGTGCATAACAATGTCGGTATCCAGACCTGGCATGTCTTGGTAGGACCAAGAAAAGACATCAACGTACTCTCGCAGCATGTCAATAAGTTGTTCCTTCACTGAATCTTGCAGACGGGCCCCGATCTTCACTTCTTTCAAGTCTTCTTTGGTACAAAGATTAACTGTCTCAACTTCCTCCTGATGAGGAGTGATAACCTTCTCCTCTTGTCTTAACAGTCTGGCTAGTTCTTCAGGTAGCTCATAATCTTCTTCAACCCCTTCACCGGCTTGATTAATCGGATTGTCGAAGTCATACGAAGTCATACTAGTGTCGTTGTCGGTGCAGTCTGGAGGGCACTCTCTGCAAGGGTTTAGATTGGTTCATTTTAGTGACCAGTTTTATCTTATTTAGAAAAAGTGAAAATGAAGTTATTATTTTGAAAACATTGCCATTTTATTGTTTTGTACAAAAAATGTAAAATGAAAAACAGTGAGCGGAAAAAAGAGACTCGTTTCCAAAAGATGTCATGATATTCATTAATTGATCGTTTGCATAAAATACAAGATGGCCCGATTACAAAATGAGTCTTGACACCTTGGGCAAGATGCAGGACTTGATGCATGCTTAAAAGACAGGAAATAATAATTACTCTGCAGGAGTAACTTTTATAATTTCCTGGGAAGACCAGTTAGAGACTTGGTTACCCAGGATCCTTGGACGTATCCAGTTTTCCAGGTTGTGTTTGTCTTCTTCCTCTTCTTCCAGACTGTTCACAGCATCCGGGGTAAGCATTCCCCCGTTGACAAATTTGGGCTCTGTTGCAGCCTCTGGTTGATCTTGTCGAGTTGGTCTGTAACCCAACCCGAATATGTCTTCTTTCTTTTCTACTGGCAGCAACTTGCCCCAGCCTTGAGCGGTACCCTCCTCAACAACCTTCTGGGCTTGTTGATATGAAGTGATGGAAGTTCCAGACACAGCAGTTGCTTCATTGATGTTAAGGGCCTCAAATCCCTGACTCATAGTCTCATGGATCTCCCCATCCATTTCTATATACTTGTAAGTAGCCAGTTGGCTAACGAAAATATCCTCCTCCCCGCAGATCGTGATGATCTGGCCTTCCCACTCAAATTTTAATTTCTGGTGAAGGGTAGATGTAACAGCGCCAGCGGCATGAATCCAGGGTCTACCCAACAAACAGTTGTAGGCCGACTATATGTCCATCACGAAGAAAGTAGTTTTAAAGATTTGTGGGCCAATCATCACAGGTAAATCAATCTCTCCAAGCAATGATCTCTTAGAGCCATCAAATGCTCTCACCACCAAGTTACTTGGACGTAATGCCAAACCATCATACTCCAGCTTCACCAAGGCTTTCTTTGGGAGGACATTGAGTGAGGACCCAGTGTCCATCAGCACATGAGAAAGAACAACACCTTTGCATTCTAAGGTGATATGTAAAGCCTTGTTATGATTGCGTCCCTCCGTCGTTAAATCAACATCTGTGAAGCCCAGTCCATGAATGGATTTAACATTTGCAACCAGCGTTTCTAGTTGATTAACCGTAATCTCTTCCGGCATGTATGTTGCGTGCAGGACCCTCAATAGTGCATTCCTATGGGCTTCGGAGCACATTAACAATGATAATATAGAGATTTTGGAGGGTGTCCGGTGAAGCTGGTCCACCACTTTGTAATCACTCTTTTTGATTATTCTCATGAACTCATCCACTTCTTGTTCAAAAGACATCTTCGGAGTTTCTTTAACAATATGCTCTTCAAGTACCACATTCTTCCCTTTTTCCTTAGCAGCAGCTTCAGCTTCAGCATTGGATCTTGGTGTTTGTGAGGCAAAAAGACGTCCGCTTCTGGTGAAGCCTCCACCTCCCCCGACATTGTCAACTTGTGGTGAAGAGGTTGATGAATCTAGAGTGATCTTCTTCCCTTCGCAGTAGAGATCAGAGCCGTAGTGCCAAGGTATGTCATTACTACTTTCATAAGGAACAGGTCCAGGCACCGTAATGGTGACCGGACTGATTGCTGCAGCGGAAGGAACTGTGATGGTATGCGGGTCGTAATAGATTGTGATTGGAGATATGACAGGAGGTGTTGCAGTTTGTTGTTGGAAATAGTTGTTGGGATGAACATTTGCTGGGTCATAATAGATCGTGACCGTTGAGACATTTTCATTAGTGTTTGCTGGTGTTGTAGGCGTTTTCGTTGATAAAATGGGTGCTGATGTTGTAGAAGTAAATGTTGCTGAACTCTGATCTGTTGAAATAATGGATGGAGTGATTGCTGGAGTTGTGGATGAATCAGTGGGAATGATAGTTGTTGATGTTGTAGGAGGATCTATTGTTGCTGAAGAAAGAATTGTTGATGTCGTAGGAGAATCCATTGTTTCTGAAGAAAGAGTTGTTGATGTTGAAGGAGCCGTTGTGGTAATTTGCAAAATTTCATCTCTGATAAGGCCATATATGCCAATCCTTAGCCTCTCACAACCATTTATAGCGGCTTTACACGATTCGCAGCAGGCCTCACAGCCCGGGAACACCCGACATCTTAGGAGTTGAGCTTTGACTTCTGCCAGCGGTATTTGAATCTGTGCTACATTATCAATCAGTGCATATGGTTGGTCCTCTTCTATGGCATTAATCCGGGGCCCACCATGATTAGGCATAGGATTTCTGTTAACATTTGGAGGAGGTGTGAAATTGAGAGCTTTGGAATCAACCAGATCTTGGACCTTCATTTGCAAGGATCTACATTTCTCGGTATTGTGACCAGGTGCGTTAGAATGAAAGGCACACCTGGCACTAACATCATAATTCTTTGGGAGATTGAGACGATCTGGTAGAGCCAATGTCCTTAACTCAACCAGGTTAAGCTTCAGGAGTTGCGGCAGTAGAGCGGCGTAAGGCATATGAATGGGGTCAATCACCCTATTTTCC
This sequence comes from Lathyrus aphaca, assembly GCA_963966055.1. Classification (NCBI taxonomy): domain Eukaryota; kingdom Viridiplantae; phylum Streptophyta; class Magnoliopsida; order Fabales; family Fabaceae; genus Lathyrus; species Lathyrus aphaca. Next base: position 409,482,175 of record OZ014524.1, on the reverse strand, counting down.
TGAGATGGCCTCTATTGAAAGGGGCGCTGCTGTTGGTTGTTGCTGTTATTGATGTACGTTCTTTGTTGCGGAAAATGAGATTGTTGCTGATAGTGATGTTGTTGTGGTTGTTGTTGAGGAAAAAGTGGTTGTTGTGGAACTGGAGCCGGGATAGTAACGGCTGCTATTGATCTATGAGAATACTGGGGTCTGCCCCTGCCTGCATGGATAGCATTCGTTTCACCTGCCCTTCGGGGTCCTGAAAAAGGTTTTCTGGGGTTGTTGGAGGAACTTGCACCATTGTCAGAGATTTTGCCCATCTTCAAAAGACTCTCAATTCTCTCACCAGCTATAACTACATCGGCAAACCTAGTGGAAGAGAAAGCAGCAAGTCTGTCAATATAAGTTCCCTGCAAGGTGTTCATAAACATGTCAGTCATCTCTCTTTCAGACATGGGTGGTTGGACAGCAGCAGCAAGCTGTCTCCACCTCTGAGCATAATCCCGAAAGCTTTCCCTTGAAGACTGAGACATGCCCATTAGAAGAGTTCTATTGGGAGCCATGTCTAGGTTGTACTGGTATTGCCGGATGAAAGTCTCGGCCAAGTCTTTCCAACATCTTATAGTGGCCCTGGTCAGATGTGAATACCATTCTCTTGATGCTCCAGTCAGGCTGTCCTTAAAATAGAACATCCATAACTTCTCGTCCATGGTATAAGCCTTGAGTCTCCCTAAGATGGATTGCAGATGAGTACGCGGACAGGAGGTACCATTATATTTTTCAAAGCACGAGGGTTTGAATTTGTGGGGAATCCTCACCCCATCTACCAGCCCCATATCCATTACGTCAAAGCCTATAGAATTCTGGGATTCCAAAGACCTTAGTTTTTCAGCAATCTCATACAGTCTTCTGTCATACACCTCATCCCCAGCCCCAATAACTGTGAACTGCTCCTCTTGAGGATCTTCTTGCAAGATCCTGCCTGCAGCAGTGTTTCCTTGAATATTCCTTGGGATATTAACATTTGGGTTCAAATGGGGCCCAAACTCTGGTGGGTCGATGCGAGGCTGCCCGCGTTCATTATTGTTGGTTGTCGCTCCCCGGATTTCCATCCTGGTACAAACGCGAAAGTGGCACGGAAAAGAATAGAGTCGCCAGCCAGGCATTTTTATCACGAAGGAACGGGAATGGTAATGCTGCACAAACCAGGGGAAAAGAAAAGGAAGGACACGGGTCCTGCGAACCAAAGAGACTGAGTTTGGGAGTCGGTTACGACCTGGGAAGGTATTAGCACCCAGATCGTCCTCCGTACCCGATGGGATCCACGCTTGCAAAGAAATCTGTTTCAAAGGGTGAGGATATGAAAGCTACTGCAAAGAAAAGAAAATGAACTGGAAAAGAAAACTGAGAAAAGAACTGAAATAGGAAATGAAAAGGAAAAAATGTAGGGAAAATAAAGATTGTGGTCGAACGGGCCCTACCCCGCTGCCTACGTACCTCATCAGGACAATGAGGATCAGAGACGCCGTAGTTCCCCTAACTAGGGGTAGAAAAGAAATTGCTTGTGAATTAAGGCTTGAACTGCCTATGGCAATGCTCGGGTGTTGCAGACTCGGACGACGAGTGCGTAACCGTCTTGCAAAGTGACAAGTAGGAGCAAGTTCGCGTACGGAGCGAAGGAGATGAGAAAAGAATTCCCGAAGGAAAGACGCTTATTGTTTGTTTGTGTTTTTTTTAGAAGCTTTTTATGAATGGAGTTTGCATAGGTAAGTGTACCTAAGTCTTACTCACTGGGATGTGTACGTCTCACATCATCCCGAAATGGAATACGCAAGAGGCACACCTATCTATGGAGGAAATCTCCAAAGCTATTCCCACAAGTTAAGGCTCAGACACACTGACCTATTAACATTTATTAAGTGTTTTTTGATATTTTTTGGTTAAGAAGTGTTTTTTAGCTTTTCTTTGTGAGGTAATCTCATGCTAAGACCTATCCACCACGAGGGATAACTTACACCTCGCCCCGAAACGGAACGCGTGCAAGTATCACATAGCAAAGTCTCATGTCACATGAAATTACTCAACATTTATTAAGTGAATTAGAATTAAGTTTGAAGATGAGAAGAGAAGGCAACAAAAGGATCACAAAGGTAAAAGTCTAATGGGGGACTAAAGAATCCTAAGTGTTGTCATGCATGGATATCCTAAGGTTAGTGTGGTTTTCTATCCTAAAGAAGAAAGAAAGAAGAAGAGAAGAAGAAGAAATAGGAAGAGATGAGTAAGGCCTAAGCCCAACAAGCAAAGGGTTAGCACAAGTAAGAAATAAGAAGAAGAGGTGAGATTTGGAGATGTGGGGAATCACTTCCACACCTCTCACTTACCATAGCCCCTGAAATGGTTAGCGACATAAGCATACAAGTAAAGCAAAAGGAAACAAATGACATGCCAACATCATACAAACAGAAGTGAAGTCATACATACAAATGTACAATGCAAATGCAAGTTACAAGAATGAGAGAAGAAGCATGCAAGTTAATTAAGATGCAACCTGAAACACATGGCAAGACAAAATGAACTTAAGAAGGATGCAAAGAAAAATGCACAAAACATGAGCTCAAGGTACACAACCAGAACCAAAACAAGTTAAAGATGAGCTTAAGAAGCAAGCGAGATGAAGATAAGAGAGGCACAAGGCCAAACAATCACAAAATGGGATGAAAGAAGTAAAGAGATGAGGTGAAAGCATATAAGAAATGGAAGAACTTAAAAGGTATGCCAAACACAAAATTTCCCAAACACAAACCCTAAACCAAGATCAGAATGATACCCATACCCCAAAGAGACCCCAAATGAGGAGAAGAAGTTGGCACAAGTGCCCTTCTAAGCTAATGAGAGAGCTTATGATCAAAAGGAAGCAAAATGGGACAAGTTAAGAACAAAAATTCAAATTAAATCAACAATGCAACCAAAAATTCCACAACTTAAGACAAATGATCCTCAAACATGATATAACAATGAGCCAAAAGGGTTGGGAGAAATTCAGAAGCTAGATAGGTCAAATGAGGACAAGAACATGAATTAGGGTTAAGAAACTTCACTTACAAGGCAAGGACCAAGACCCAATGAACAAATTTCTAAAAATCAGGACAAAACTCACACATGAACTACACCCTCTTAGGAATTCAGAGCAAAAAGAACCCACACAAAACTCAAAAAGATGAACACTATGGAAATTGGACAAGGCAGCATGCACAAAAAGGACTTAAAAAGAATTAATTACAAGAAGAAAGTAATTGACACGTGGATATTAGAAATAAATGGAAAAGAAAAATATAAAAATTTAGAGAAAACTCAATTGAACAACCATGAATTAATATGGAATTTTTTGATGATTGGAAGTATTTTTAATAATTGAAAAGCAAAATGGAATAAAGAAATAAAAAGAAAAAAGAAATAAAATGAAGAAGAGGCTGGGACGTGAAAATAGTAAGGAAATACAGTTCATTTGAATTGGGCTTATGGCTATGGGGGGTGTGGATATCAATTGAAGCCCACTGGGTTGCGCAAGTTCATAATAGGCAGGGTGGAAATTCAGAGGGGAAAAAATAGAAAAAACATGAGCCTTCAGATTGAATGGGCGCATCTGGTGACTCTCTTCATTAAATGACATGGAAAAATAACATGACCAGAGTGGAGGAACACAATAGCTAGCATGGGACGCATCACACAAGGCACACTCAGAAAGAAATTATGAAAAGAAAAAGCACGTGAGGGGAGGGTGCTTCACTAAAATACGTGGCAAGATCCTGGATGATGAGAAAGAAGATCCAAGGGTGGGAAGACTGTCTTCAACCTCTAAACCGTAACACAACAATTTTCCAGATTCCGGTGACCGGAGCTAGGACTCCGGCACCGGAAATTGCACAATATGAACAAACAACCATATAAATAAACAAGGAGCTCCAGATTAGGTAATTCAACTACCCTGAATCCAAAAATGGCACTGAAATTTTCATTAGATCAAAGGATCTCACGGATCGAAGACAAACAGGTGAGACCATGAAACTTCAAATTCAAATTACACACTCAATAATGCACCAATTTCGAAACTAAACATGGCAGAATGATCAACATACATCAAAGATCCAAAAGCACACTTCAAAAATCATTTCTAGATCTGAAGATTTGGATGTTACCTGAACTTGCAGATCTTGAGAGAGCTTGCTAGAAGTCCAGATGATGAAGCCAAATCACTCCAAATTCACTCTAGTTGCAAAATAAATGCAACTAGAGCCTTGAATCTTGCTGGATCTGAGGATATGCAAGCAACTGCCCTGAAATGGCAAGGTTGTAATTCTTGAGAGATAGCTTGAACAATGGTGAGATTAATGATCCTGAGCTTACAAGGATCAAGGATCTATGATTTGTTTTTGGATAGGGTTAGTGTGTGAGGAGATTCAAGAGAAAATGCAATTTTTGCAAGAAGGTGGAAACTCAGCAATGGGTGGCTGGACAGCAGCAGCAAGCTGTCTCCACCTCTGAGCATAATCCCGAAAGCTTTCCCTTGAAGACTGAGACATGCCCATTAGAAGAGTTCTATTGGGAGCCATGTCTAGGTTATACTGGTATTGCCGGATGAAAGCCTCGGCCAAGTCTTTCCTACATCTTATAGTGGCCCTGGTCAGATGCGAATACCATTCTCTTGATGCTCCAGTCAGGCTGTCATTAAAATAGAACATCCATAACTTCTCGTCCATGGTATAAGCCTTGAGTCTCCCTAAGAAGGATTGCAGATGAGTACGAGGATAGGAGGTACCATTATATTTTTCAAAGCACGGGGGTTTGAATTTGTGGGGAATCCTCACCCCATCTACCAGCCCCATATCCATTACGTCAAAGCCTAAAGAATTCTGGGATTCCAAAGACCTTAGTTTTTCAGTAATCTCATCCAGTCTTCTGTCATACATCTCATCCCCAGCCCTAATAACTGTGAATTGCTCCTCCTGAGGATCTTCTTGCAAGATCCTGCCTGCAGTAGTGTTTCCTTGAATATTCCTTGGGATATTAACATCTGGGTTCAAATGGGGCCCGAACTCTGGTGGGTCGATGCGAGGCTGCCCGCGTTCATTATTGTTGGTTCCTCCTGTTCCAGGGTGGGGCTCTTCAGGTGTCTGCCTTTTTACCAGCTCTCTCAGCCTTTCTTGGCTCTGAGCTAAGCCAGTCATCAAAGCCATAAACTGGGTCATTTGGTTTCTCATCTCGACCCTTTCGTTTGCCATTTGATTTCTTACTTCATTCAGGTCCTGCTGTACCTGATCCATCTTAATGCCTGGTAGGTTGTTTCGCGTTGGGTACCGGTGTGTACGGTTGACAGTGAACACTCGGCGACGAGCAATGTTTCCTGAAACCACAACAAAGTGAGAAACAAATAATAAACAAAAACCTACAAAACAAAGAAAGAGTTAGTATGCAATGCAATATGCTTATTTGTTTTCCAAGGTATCAGGTTTGGTTCTTTGGTTTTGACCTTTCCAGACCTCGAGGAAATGCTTGATGATGTTGAGAGAAAGCCCACCAAAATAAAACAAACTGATATATTACAAATGATGAAAATACATAGTCTGTTTACAACACACGCCCATGGTGGGTCAAAAATACAACAACCAAAAGAAAAAGTACATCAAAAGAGAAGAAATACAAGAAAAAATGGATCAGACATCCAATCCAAAGTCATCCTACCTGACTTCCTTCAGGAGGGCCTCCGTCACTGGACCAGCTGGGTGCTCTGTAATAGTCCTCATGAGGAGGTTCCTGGTAGCAATGGCATTAGTCAGCTTCTTATGCCTGTCCTAATCCCTTGATCTCTTTAACCCCGCCCGGAGTTTCAATTCTGATATCTCCTTTTGAGCTTCCAACAAAGCTTCTTGCTGCTTCTTCTCATTGGCCTCAAGCTGCTCAATCTTGGCCTGAGTCCTCTGGTCTTCTTGTGCACGGGCTTCGGTGATCCTGATCCACCTAGCCTGGCTTTCCTCCAGGTAATGCTCAGCCCTAGACTTCTGAATCTTGGCCTCCTTGCAGGCATTCTTCAAAACCAACTCTCCTGCTCTTGCTTTCCTTATGTAGTCATCTGTCTTTTCAATCTTGGTCAGATGCTCAGTCTTGAGTCTTTCCAATCTCTCAATGTCCAGACGACTGTCATTTCTCTCCTAGAGAGTCTTCTTCAGGGCTTCAGATAGCTGATTATTCCTCTCTTTCAGCTTTTCAAATTCCTCCAGGCTAACAGTTGCTGCAGGCTGTACTGTAGAAGATCTAGGTGTGTCTTCCAAGGTGAAAGGCATCCTGGTGATCTGAGCTCTAGTACGGGACCAGTCAGAATACTGGGCTGAAGCAATATTGTTACACCTTCCAAGGATGGTTGTCCCTTTGGTCTGAATTTTTTCCCAAGCCCAGGCAGCTTGTTTGTCAACAGCTGAGTTAGGTTGAACTTCACAGTATAGGGTCCAGCTAAATCCTGTCCTCTGGGAGGATAAACCAAGGCATATCCCAATTGTCTTTTAAATAGTAAATGGTTGTAATTGATGCAACCTTTTACTCCTATTAGAGGCACATTAGGGTATTGCCCACAGCTGGTAATAATATCCTTGCCTTTGGTGCTCTGAGTGCACCATCTGATATCATATGATGTTAAGGAAATGAACCTCTTGGCCCAATTCTTCTACTGATGGGGGTTCAAGAAGGCATCTGATTTAGGCAAGTGTCTGAGCAGCCAGGAGTAGAAAAGGGGAGCACAACATCTGACTAGCTTCCCTCTTTGCTTTTCATTTCTCTGATGGATGGAGTAGTAAAAATCTCCTAGCAATGTAGGCACTGGGTTCCTTAGCAGGAACAAGTGGATGGCATTCTTACTCACAAATTTGGGCTCATATGCAAACAATATAACCCCATATATGCTGAGGGCTAAAAGTGCACAGACCGCCTTCCACTCTCCCACTGCAGCCTTCAGGGTGGCCTGAGAAATTAAGAAGTCCAAATGCAGACCAGAAATCCCAGCTTTTGTTGTCATGTTTTGCTCAATGAGGGAAGGCTCCAAATTCACTTCCTTAGTTATCTCCTCACTTTTGGGAGCAGTCATCTTTGGGTTGAAGGGGATCCCTCCTCTGATAGGCACTCCAATCAACAAGGAAAACTCTTCCAACAGAGGCCCCATCTGGAAATCTGGAAAGGTGAAGCATCTGAGTGGAGGGTCATAAAACTGCAAGCATGTGTGGACCATGCTCCTATGAGAAGAATCAAGATCCATGACCATGTCTAAAATACCCCCATAGTGCACTCTAAACAGTGGGATGTGGTCAGGTGTGATAAGGGACTGGACCTGCCTGATACTAGTCAGAGAGGGCTCAAAGAAGTGATAAGATATGTTGCTTTTCCTTGGAATATCCATGAGTGCTGATGAAGAAGCTGAAGTCAAATGCTGATGAAGATCACAGACTAAAAAGCTGGAGGTAAATCTCTGACAGACTGATGCAGGTGCTGAAGGAAATAACTGAAGCAAATGCTGAAGAAGATAACTGAAGCAGAGGTCTAAGCAGTAGAAGGGGTCAAAACCAAACCAAATATGATGTGATGGATACCCTGAAAAACAAATAAGCAAATGTTAAATGATGCAATGATGATATATGCAAATGATATGCAAGGATTTGTGATCAAGAGCTGGATCTGATTATCTGTCTTGGTATAAGGTCTATGTATGTTCAAAGGTCCGGATGGAGGCTCAGAAATCCAGTAACCAGGGTGGGGGACTCAAATAAAGAGTCACATGTCTAGGGTTAATCACAAGAACTGTCCAAAGTGAAGTATTCTTAAACAATACAGTAACAGGGTATGATGTGGCCAAGGGTTCCTGCAAACCTGTAAACAACCCAACCCCCTCACATGTAATGTTCTAGAACAAGAATCCTCAAACTTGGATCCATTATGAGAAGTGTAAACACTTCTAACCCGGAGGTACAATGTTTACAATAACCATAAAAGATCTTCATCTAATTCTTCCCAGATTCTGAAGGTCAAAATAAAGGTCATCCAGACTTAGCATGCTTCCCAGATAGCCCTAGCACTACAGGAAATCTGTAGCACAGAGTTCTCAAGAAGAAACCCACATCTGAAATCGTGCTTCATATTCCCGCACCAGACCGAAATGGAATGGGAAAGAATATGAACCACTCTAGCCTAGGTGTCACTCAGGTCCCAGGAATAGGACCTTAATCACTCAGTGAAACCCCACCCACCAAAACAGAAACCAGATCCAGCAATAATAATGACAGTATGATGTATAAAAAACTATAAAGAAAGAAGTAAATAAAGTTGTACATAAGGCAATAAATAAAGCAAATAAATAAAAACAATTAGCACATAACACCCCAGTAAACACAAATCAAACAAGCGCTAGGAGGAACCCACAAAAAGAACCAGATGCCCTGGTTGCAGTATAAGGAACGCTTTTCCCCAGCAGAGTCGCCAAGCTGTCGGTCCCAAGGATTTGCATCCCCAGTACAAGCGCGAATGGTCGGCGAAAGTAGAAATGAAGATGAAATGAAAAGAGTCGCCAGCTAGGCATTTTTATCCCGAAGGAAAGGTAATGCTGCATAAACCTAGGAAGATATGGATAAGACGGTCGGGAACCAGAGAAACTGAGAAAGGGGGTTGGTTACAACCTGGGAAGGTATTAGCACCCAGATTGTCCGTTGTACTCGACGGGATCCACGCTTAAAAGATTTGTGTTTAAAGGGGTAGTGTCAGTGCTATTTGTGTGCAAAAGCTGGAAAAAAGGAATGTACAAGTGTCAGTGCTGGAAAGTGAAGTGAAGAAAAGGAGTGTTAGTGTAGGAAAAGAGTGCAATGCCCAAGACAATGAGGCTTAAAGAATGGTGCTGGAAGAGGGGGAATATACAGAGACTTTTGTTCGATAATAGTTAAGTTATGCCTTCGTATCCTCTCGTGCAATGAGGAAGTCAGAACACTGTAGTTCGACTCAAAGAGACTGAATGATCTTGTTGTGAACTGATTGCTTGTCTATGCTCAAGTGTGTGACTTGTCTGGCTCGAGTGCTAACTGTCTTGTATTAGACGGAAGAAGCGATTTCTCGTTTTCAGAGTGAGTATGATGAGAAAAGAATCCCAAAGGAGACGTTTAAGAAGATAAGTTACTTGAAGAAAGAAAGTGAAGGAGGAACATGAATGAGCAAGCTCACTCTAAGACAAATACAAAATGCAGCAAGGATGCATAAAAGAGATGAGAAGAGAATGTGAGAAGTGAAGACAAATTCACTTCTCAACTTACTTACCACCTGAAAAGTTAGCAAAAGAAATGAAATGAAATGAATGCAAGGATGCAAACCAAAACCAGAAGCAAATTCATTATGTAAATGATGCTAAGAGGTGATGCCAATGCATGTCAAGTGTTGTGAATGATCATACAAGAGATGAGAATGCAAATGAAGCATGTAAGAAACATGAAAGTCCATGAATGTTCATGGAATGTAATGAATGCATAACATAGAAAATGGATGAAGAAATTATCAAGCATGAGTCTAATGTGTCCTATGATGTCTTATATGTCATGTGAATGCATAAAATGTCATGGCAAGTTATTTCATGAATGCTTATGCAAGAGGGATTCAAAGGAAGATGAGAAATTAGGGTTTCCATACAACATGAGATGCAAAACTCAAAAACAGAAGCAAATGACAAGATACAAAATTGAAAATGTAATCAAAAGAACCCTAACCCCATATGGTATCACACCCCAAAGGAGAAGACCTAACTCTTAACCTAATGAAAGTTATGATTTTTCTAAGTTTTCTATTGTTTTAAGGTACCTAAAGGGAAAAAATGCAAATCAATTCAAAAATGCAGAAGAAATTTGTGACAAAATTATGCTAGAAACTACATATCAAATGAAGATCAATGCAAAAAGAACCATTGTCATACCATTCTTGGTTAGGCAGAAAAGAATTCTTGAAGTTAGGGTTCTAAAATGTGAAATTTATGGACCCTAAATTCAAGAAAATTATCAAAGATGGTTCAAAACCAAAAAGAAATTTGTGTGGATGGTATGACAATGTCTCTAAATGTTTAAAGATGCAATATGGATTTTTTAGAAACCTAAATGATATTTTATTTAATTAATTCTCATTAATTAATTAAAATAAACATTTAAATGTTTTAAAAATGATTTTTTAATGTGAAAAATAAAAATAAAAATATTTCTGGGTTAAGAAAATTATTTGAAATAAAAATGCAGAATAAAATAATTTTGGAATTTTTCTGCTATTTTAAATAAAATGTGCAAAATAAATGAGAAAAATTGAAATTAAAATTAAATAAAACAGAAGTATGATGATCCAGTGGTTCACAATGATTCTGGGGAAATCTTGGTTGACTTGGCACGTGATCCTACGACCTGAATTCAAATTTCATTAATCCTAATTAATTAATTGTTAAACCCTAATTAAAATTAATGAGGTGATCTAGGCGACACAGACACGCGCGGGAAGCTTAAATCAACGACCTACATTCAAATGAAACCTTAAACCTAATTAAAACATTAATGACTTTCAGGTCACCGGAGAAGAGCTCCGGTCGTCTTCTCCGGTGACACCCTCACCTGAAAATTTCCAACTTCCTCCCTAGGCTATTTCTGGAGCTCTAAAGCTCCATATCAACTCCCATCACTCCCCTAAACTCAAATCCACCCTCAAATCATATTTAATCCTCATCAAACTCATGATTCGAAGTAAAGATCAAAAATGGTGAAACTTTCAGAACATGCATACAGGCTCATTTCTCAACCATTCTTAAAAATAAACACATCATGGTGATCAGCAAAGCATGAAGATCAATCTAAACACTTAAAATAACACTTCTGGAAAAATGTTTGAAGAAGCTACCTGAGCTTGAGCTTCCTCGGTTTGGAGCTTTCAGGCTGCTTCTCTTGTGCAAGCTGACTCCAATGACCTTCCTGAAGAAGCTTTGATGCTTGGAAGACCTTGAGAGTGGCTGGTTTATGAGATTGCACCTCAACTGGCTGAGAATCGTGTTTTGTGTATGGTGTGTTTCTGGATGTTTTTGTGGTTGCTTTGTGATCAGTGGATGATTTTGAGATGAATGTTTGAATTGGTTTTGAGTTTGAGTGAGTGAGCTGGGAGTTTCGAAGACAAATGCAAGAGGGAGTGTTTTTGGCAATGATGAGTTCTTGGAGGTTTCAGCTTGTGTGTGTTATGAAAAATGATCCTTGAGGCATGCTTGTAGTGTCTGGATTGGGCAGAGAGTGGGTGGTGGACTGTTGTGATTGGTATGGGTGAATTTGCACAAAGTCAACATTTCTTGTACTTGAGGTATGGGCAAGGATGCATCTGGCTTTTTGGCATGTCCATGTGCAGCTGAGATCAAGGATGTCCATAGAATCCATTCGGAGTCAATTCAGCAAGTTGAAACAAAGTTGTGGGACCTTTTGCAAATATGTGAAGTTTTGGCCCTTTTGAGAATCTTTGATGTTCAAGGCATGTGATCTTGCAATTCTTTGATCAATTCTGATCTAAAGGCAATGCACTATGATGTTATGATACATTGAAGTGTGTTTGAAGTCACACAAAGCCTTGGCAAGTGGTTTTGCAAAGAATCCCTTTTGGTGCATTCTTGAAAATTATGGGATTTTTGCCAACTTTGACAAGCCATATCTTGAGTTTTAAAATGAATTAGATCTTGTTCTTATACTTTTTGAAAAGGGAATTATCCAATATACAACTTTCATGACCAACAATTTTTCATTTGAAGCATTTTTGGTTGAGAAAGAGGAGGTTGAAAAACTTTCCCAAAATGGAAAGTTTACATTACAAGTCATTTCCATTTTTGGCTACTTTTGGTTTAGGTCACTTTTCTTCAATTTTGTGAACTTCAAAGCACTTCAATGATCAAATAAATATCATATAACTCCATTTTGATTAAAAAAAATCCATTTTGATTCCATGTTGAGGGGCCTTAGATGCCCTGATTTTGCTCTGACTTGCTCAAGAAGTTACCTAGTGATCAGATGACTTCCACAATGAATTTCTTCATCAAACTTGGTATACATGATCCTTATAACATATTGAGACCAATAGAAACAAGAATGGCCAAAAAATTTGGAGTTATGGCCTCTGAAACCAAAACCCTAATTTTAGGTCATCTGTTTAGTTAAACCCTAGCTCTACTTCCATGCTTTTCAAGTTCTTGTGATTCTTTGACTTCCTTGATCTTTGGAGGATATAATATGATGATTGAACATACATGGACCCTCTTGAGATGATTGAAGACTTTGGGAGTGGCTCAGATGGATCCTGGATTGCTCAGATCACAAACCCTAGATGCAGATGAACTTGACCTAATGCACTGAAGAAAAAATGCAACATGAAATGGTATGATTAAACTTATTTAAATATGAAAGATCACAAGCCATGGTGTGAACTTAGTGAGGGCAAATTTGGGGTGTTTACAGAGGTATATCTGAAAAAAGTTTTTACTCTGAATGGCATCTTTAAGCCCATTCAAGCAATACAACCAGCCAACATCATTATTTTGCGCATCGGCGAGTGCAAATTTTTGGGCTTTAGTGTTCAATCCCCTTCAACCTTCAAGTCATGAATGGCGTACATGCCAATCTAACTCCTCAGATTTCAGAAAATTGAACAGGGGCAGCTGTTGTACCCCAAAATTTTCCCTTCCACATTCAAGATCATATACTTCAATAGGTCTCTTAAAAGTCACAAGATTCTCAATTGGTCAAAAGGATTGAAGTTTTCACATGACAAAGCCTCCTCTTGAACATTGGATCTTAGAACTAGGGGTTTTGAGTTTCCCCAAGCAAAGTGGACTTCCAATGCCTCAAGTGGACTTCATGACATCCCTTACACCTTAAATAATCTTCATGTCAAGTTTCAAAGCTTTCCCAACAAGTTTGGTCAGTCAGATGCTCAGATACCTGAAAATCAATTAACTTGGTAAAAAAGTCAACTGAGGTCAATTGTGGTCAACTCAAAGTAAAACTTCAATATTTTTGGTAAACATCAATATTATGAGTTGAAATTAATTATTTTATCAAGGGTTGATCATGATTCATCAAGGAAATCTCAGATCATCAAGAATCAGAAGTTATTAAATTAGGGTTTTGTATAGGAAAAGTCAACTAAACTTTGACCAGCCATAACTTTCACATAATTCATCAAATATTTCTCATCCAAAGCTCATTTTGAATGAAATTCAATTCTCTACAACTTTGTGTCTCACGAGCCAAGTCCAAAAATGCTTCATTTGGAAGGTATGAGCTAAAACATTATAGGTCTTTTTGAAAGTCAACAAAGAGTCAACTTTTTCCAAAGCTCATAATTAGAAACTGGTGAATGATATGGACATGGGACAAAAAGGCTTGATTAGAGAACACTATAAGCTTTCTAAAAAGTCCTAGAACACCTTCATGGCATTAAAATTAAGGAAGTTATGCATTGTCAAAGTTGGGAAATTTTTAAGGGGTATATGAAGCAAAAAGGGTCTAAAATCAAGATTTTGTCAAATGGGCCCATAATATTGCAACCCAAACTTAAAGATGAAGTCATGCACGACCCAATGATCAATTTTTCTTATTTTTATCATTTATTTTAGATTATTTTGGATTTTAATTATTAAAATTCAATTTTAATAGAAATAAAATATGAAAATCAAATATTTGATCTCATAACTTATTTTGGGATCAAATATATGACATTCAAAGTGATTGCAATCATCCGAATTCGTGTAAGATCATTATGGTATGAGTATATTTGATATTTGGACAAAATTGGTAAGGATGTTTCTTCATAATCAAGTAACCCCAAAAGTGCACCCAAGACCCAATTTCTTTGACCTAATTACATCACTATATGATCACAATAACATTGCATACACAAGGATACGAAAATTCAGACAAAGAGGCATTGTTAAAACTTCAATTTTTCAAAGAAAAGTGCAACTCGGTTTCACCATTCCAATCACTTTTCAAAGGTTTTAAAAGTTCCATGATGTTCCTTAAGGCATTCTGAACATGAATGTATCATCACCATCATCGAATTCATGCCAAACCACATAAACCGAACTCATATTCTTGCTTTTCTTTTGATTTTTCGATTCCATTTATTTACGCATAAATAATTGATTTTGACTGCATAATATTTTTTGTTTGATTGTGTATATGGAATCTGGGTGATTGAATTTAAGTTTCGATGCAGGAATCATATAATGCCATTGTTAGGGTTTGAGAACTTGAAATTAGGGATTCCTGTTAAACGTAATTTAAGATGAAATTAATGGCATAATATAACTCACAAGACCTCTTTTGATAGTTTTACACCATTGAAATAAATTTATATTGTGTATCTAACATTTTGATTATGCAGGTTTTCTAGTGACGACAAAAATTTGTCACTAAAACCTTTAGTGACAGAAATCCGTAGGTAAAAGCTAAACCGACAGCCAAAGGAAGAAGATGATGATGGCGCCATTCTGGATTTTCAAATTTCAGTTTAATATTTTATTATTTAGTTTCTATTTTATTATCACACATGCATGCTAGCCAGTGGCCACAGCGTGCGTGTATGAGGCAATGGGGCTTGGGTTCGATCCCTTGTTTCCCGTTCTATTTTTTAAAACTTTGTTTATTTGCAAACTTAATATATTATTTGTTTTGTCCAGATACTTAACAACTGGCGCGTAAGGCCTAGTGGCAGGGGGCTGTGAGCTGGGAGTGAAGGGTCAAGGGTTCAAACCTCCCCCCCAACATTTTTGGTTCATTTCCTTTTCTTTATTCTTTAATTATTTCTTTTTTTGTTTATTTTAATTAAAAACCTCAATTTATCTTTTAACCATAATTAACCCAATTTAAAACATTAAACCTTTTTTAAAAAAACCTTAATTAACCTTCAAATATTTTTTTAATTTAGTTAAATTTCATAATTCATTTTCTTTTTTAAAAAATTATTTTAATGTTAGGTTATTTTAATATAAACTGGTTATATATTTTCTTTCTTAAACCCTAATCTTTTTATGAACCTAAACCTAAACCCTAAATTTGTTCTCAAACCTATAAACCTTGCTTTCTGTGAACCCTAAAAACCTTTTTTTTATTATTTATTATTAAACTAAATTTTCAAACCTTTTCTTTATTTCTACCCTCATTTATTTTTATTATTGTTTCGTAGTTGTAATAATTTGATTTTAATTTTTCTGCCATCATTATTTTGTAACTGCCCCAAAGCTTTGTAATAGCGTAGGATATTTACTTTTTGCCTTTTAAATTCCTGCCATTTATTTCTATAATTAATTGCGTGGTTAGTAAACCTAGGGTGTGAAAAGAAATAATTGAATAAAAGGACTTAGAAAATTAAATTCAAGATAAATATCTGAAAACAATAATTCACACATGTAAGTCGATCATTCAACGATCGTCGTCTGCACTTTCTAGGGTTACCCCTCTTGGTTGCCTTAATAAATGGTCAAGTCCCTCGAGTGTGGGGGTGTCTTAAGCAAAGTCCCTTCATAGATAAATCATCAAGACCCTACAGATTCAAAAGATCATAAGTCTCTTCGAGGTTGCCTACAGAATAATGATCTTGCCCAACGAAAAAATGATGATAGTCCCTACAAATTGCTATAGACACCCCTGCTAGTTGCTTTCGTTGACCATACGATGACCCTACGCCCGTCCCTTAATAAATCCAAGGTAAATGACTACATAATCCTTGATAGTAAGGACAGTCTTACCCTTGAAAGAAAATAAAGAAACATGAAAGACCAATCTAGGATAGTGTCGCTCCTCGGATTTCCATCCTGGTACAAACGCGAAAGTGGCATAGAAAGAGGTAGAGTCGCCAGCCAGGCATTTTTATCCCGAAGGAACGGGAATGGTAATGCTGCACAAACCATAAAAAAAGAAAAGGAAGGACACAGGTCCTGTGAACCAAAGAATCTGAGATCGGGAGTCGGTTACGACCTGGGAAGGTATTAGTACCCCAGATCGTCCGCCGTACCCGACGGGATCCACGCTTGCAAAGAATCTATTTCAAAGGGTGAAGAAATGAAAGTTACTGCAAAGAAAAGGAAATGAATTGGATAAAAGAAAATAAAAAGGAACTGAACAAGAAATGAAAAGGAAAAATGTAGGGAAAATAAAGATTGTGCTCGAACAGGCCCTACCCCGTTGCCTACGTACCTCATTTCAACATGAGGATTAGAGACGTCGTAGTTCCCCTAACTAGGGGTAGAAAGATTGCTTGTGTCTTAAGGCTTGAACTGCCTATGTCAATGCTCAGGTGTTGCAGGCTCGAACGACGAGTGCGTTAACGTCTTGCAAAATGACAAGTAGGAGCAAGTTCGTGGATGGAGCGAACGAGATGAGAAAATAATTCCCGAAGGAAAGACGCTTATTGTTTGTTTGTGTTTTTTAGAGCTTTTTATTAGTGTGGCACGAGAGAATGAACTCAAGCTCTTTTCTATGGAATGTGTACTTGCTACTATATTCCAAGATGGAATAATAGAACAAGCACACCAAGTAAGGAGAACTTATCCAAGACTTGTTTCCAAAGGCAAGGGCCTAATTTCATTGACTTGTTGAATTTATTAGGTGTTTTAGTGATTAAAATGAAGAAGTGTGTTTTAGGGTTTTTCTTGATGAAGATGACTTTATGATCCGACTTGTGCATCATGCTAGACAAATGTACTATTCCAAGATGGAATGAATACATATGCCCCATGGAATAAGGCTATTACACAAGAAGCCACTTCTTTCTTTATTAATGTTTTTTAGGTTTTGTTTTGAGATGAGAAGAGAAAGAACCAAAGGAGCAAAAAGGCAAAAGTCTAAAATGGGGAAAGACTAAACCTAATGTTGTCATGAAAAAGTGGTCCTAAGGTTAGTGAGGTTTCAACTATCCTAAGAGAAAAGAAGAACCAAAGAGGAGAAAGAAGAAGATGAGGCAAGAGCTAGCAAGTAACTTACTCCTCTAAAGGAGATAAGTTGCTCCTAAAGGGGGAAGAAAAAAGTTGTATCACATGATGGCATAAGGCACATCAAAAAGCACAAAGAGAAAGCAACTTAAAAGGAAAAGGATGAAGAGTTGAAATGTGGATGAACATCCACACTTCTCTTACCATGAGCCCCTGCAAGTGTTAGCAAAATCCAGCACCTGCTCATATACACAATCATGAAATTAGCATGCTCAAAGCTTAAATCAACAAAGAATAAACACACATGCCAAACTTTGCACACAAGCATTTACGTGTCGAGAACATGGAAGCACGCATCAACCAGCAAGCAAATCACCCTAAACAATCATATTCAATGATCATACAATGATCCATAGCATTTAAAACAAGTAATGGGATCAAACAAGCCTAAAACAAAGCAAATATGGCATACTGCTTCAGTGTTAACCGGTTAACCAAAGTGTTAACCGGTTAACCAATCCAAACCTGCAGAAAACCAGTACAGAAACAAGTGTGTTAACCGGTTAACCAATCCGTTAACCGGTTAACACTGCAAAAACAGCAACAATTTCCTGCTGAAAAATCAGTTCAAACCAGCTTATCCAATTAATCTCATACCAAACCAGCAATCAATTGAGCATGAAATAAGAGGATCAAATCACATTAAATGGCATCATCAAGCTCATGAACATTAGCACACAGATCCGGTCACAAATCAACCAATCAAACCAAGCAACACAAGCAAATATACAAGCACATGGTGGATCTAAAGCACAAGCATGCAAATAAGCTAAAACAGAGCTAGATCTGAAATTAACCAACCTACAAAGCTGAGGTATGCTTTGGTAGTTGTTGATTGAGCTGGAAATGAGCGATCTCGCAGTGAACTTTGAAGATCCGGTGCTAAGCTTCACACTCCATGCAAAATAAATGCAAGAACAAGGTCTTGATGCAGAATTTTGGATCCAAAAGCACTTCTAAATCCCAAACCAGATCTGAATCACCAATTAAACCAGCAAAATGGTGCAAAGAAGCTATGAATGGAGGTCTAGTTCCAAGATCTACACACCTTAAGGCAAGGTTATATGATCTTCAAAGAGGAACTCTTAGTGAATATGGAAAATGTGGGAGAAATAAAATGAGAGAAAAGTGAGAGAGAAGAGTGAAAATTCAGAATGGAGAATGAAAAAATGAGAGAGCCCCCTCTTGGTTTGGAGAGAAATGGATTAAATATGGTTTAGGTTTGGGGCCCAAAATTTAGGTTTGGGATCCAAAAAATATGGTTTGGCAATGTGATTAGGTTTTAGCAATGGAATTAGGCTTGGATAAATACTCTAGATCCTTCTCTTTAATTCAAATGAATGAAAAATCAGAAATTTGGAAATTTGGAGCCAAAGCACATGCTGAATTTGCTGCTGGAATTCAAAATTCGCAGCCGTTAATTAGTTAACCAAAGCGTTAACCGGTTAACGCCAGTGAATTTTGAATGTTCCCTCCTTTTGGTGGGAAACCTCAGGAATAACCCGACGCCAACCGTTTTGATCTGATTTTGATCCTTAATCCTTTTTTAGGTCCTTGACCATGATATCAAACATGTAACATGCCTTGTGAGCTTTGAATTTCCCTGATGACTGATCATATGCCTTATGCTGGAACATGCAAGTACTATGCCTCATTTTTCTATGCAATATGCTAAGGACATGACACGCTGATGATGATTATGATATGATGATGATGCTAAACAGGAGAGGGAAAATTTGGGGTGTTACAGCTGCCCCTATTCAAGCAACTGTTAATCTGAAAAGGACGGTAGCACGGCTATCGACCGTTCAAGATGAACTATGGTTGAATACCAAGAAGACCTGAAATTTGCACTATGCTGGAGAATGAAAGCAATGGGAAATAAACCCAACCAAATGACGCTTTGGCGACTGGAGTGGGGAGAAAGCAAACGAGCTCCTTCCAACCTGAATGTTACTTTGGATAGAAAAACCCAGATAGACGAGTCTCCTTCGAAAAAAATTTGTTAGCAAGGAACTGGACATACGAGACCTCTTCAAACAAACCTGTTACGCCAGGTATTGGACATACGAGCCCTCTTCAAACAAACCTGTTACGCCAGGTGCTGGACATACGAGCCCTCTTCAAACAAACTTGTTATGCCAGGTGTTGGACATACGAGCCCTCTTCAAACAAACTTATTACGCCAGGTGCTGGACATACGAGCCCTCTTCAAATAAACCTGTTACGCCAGGTGTTGGACATACGAGCCCTCATACATTTTGCAATATATGAATTGAGACAAACGAACCTCCTTCGGATAAAACTGTTACGCCAGGACCAGTGATGCACTTAAGTCAGTGGGATAGACATGCATAATCAGGATAGACGAACCCTCCTCATATATTAGCCGTGGATATATGGTCTAAGATAGACAAGTCTTCTTTAGATAACCTATTACGCCAAGTGTTGGACATACGAGCCCCCCTTCACAAATCTTGCGTAGATAAGTGGTCTCTGAGACAGACGAACCTCCTTCGGATAAACCTGTTACACCAGGACCGGTAACCATTTTGACGTTTAATCCCACTGTCAGGATTTCAAACCTCTTCAATACAGACGAGTATCAGATGATCATCAAGAGAACACAGACGAGCGCCATAAGTCAATGATACAAACAAATATCAGACGATGATCTAAGAAACACAGACGAGCGCTTCAGGCGATGATACAGACAAATATCAGCCATCTAATACAGACGAATACCAGAAACCCAACACAGACGAGCATTTGGAGTAGCAATACAAACGAGTACAAGAGAAATTATCAAATCAGCATTCAAATGGGTATAAGTTAACATAGACGAGTGGGAAGGATGATACAGACGAGTATCCAACAATGCAAACAATCTTCGAACGAATAACAAACGCAGACGAGTGCTGGAGAATCCATACGAGCATCACATAAGTTCAAACACAGACGAGTGCCGAGCATCAAACGGATGTTACACACAGACGAGTGCTGGGGATGCGGATGAGCATCAGCATTTACCAACCTTAGGCGACTGATGGGGAAAGCAAACGAGCAACGACAAAGTGTGAACACAGACGAGTGTTGGGCGATGCAGACGAGCAATAAATAGATGTCGAACACGGACGAACGCTGGAGAGTGCAGACGACCAAGTATCAAACGTCAAACACAGACGAGTGTTGTGCATTGTAGACGAGCATCAAATGCCTGGTAAGAAACATAACTCTGCGGGGGAGAAAATTCACGACCGAGCGAGTGTTGGGAATGCAGACGAACTTCCCGCGGATATCACACACAGACAAATGCTGGGGGTGCAGACGAGCAAAAGCAAGCACATATGCATGCTGAGAAGTGCAGACAAGAAACAACAAAGTGTGAACACAGACGAGTGTTAGGGTGATACAGATGAGCATCTATCAAACATCAAACACGGACGAATGCTGGAGAGTGCAGACGAGCAACTATCAAATGTCAAACACAAACGAGTGTTGTAGAGCATGCAGACGAACACAAAACGGATACCCAACACAGACGAGTGCCAGGAAATGCGAACAAGCATCAAAACAGATACCCAACACAGACGAGTGCCATGACATACAGACGAGCGAAAATACGGGCACGAACGCATGTTAAGAAGTGCAGACGAGCAACAACAAAGTGTGAACACAGACGAGTGCTAGGAAATGCAGACGAGCATCCTTCGAAATGCCCTGGTTGGCAGTAATAATCCTGACTCTGCAGGGGAATTCTGGTCAAAGGCTTTGACGATGCCTAACTCTGAATGGGGAGGATTCTGAAAATTTCAACTCTGTGGGGAAACAAGCATTCAGTTGCTCATTGGGGATAGCCCATACCGACACAAAGACTCCGATTGGGGACAAACCTCTTCGATGGGGTTTTGAATTTATGCTGGTGATGCCAATTTACTCTGACTTAGCTGGGGACGGTTCCATCTGAACTCTACTAGGGATAACTATGTCTTTCTCGTGAAGAACAAACACATCTTAGGGGTGACACCATCTCTGATTAGATTTGAAATTCTGTTAGGGGTCTCACTGCTATAGCTCAGCTGGGGAGCATTCTCTGCTTGGGGAAATGCAACATCGCCATGCGAAAACTGCAACAACAGTATACACACATGTGCCCCGGGGATTTGCATGGTATGATCTGTTCATCCATTGTCACCCGACACCCAAAGATAATTTTAATTGTTTCCCTGCCATGTCAAATTTCTTTTAGGAAAATCAACATGTTTCAAATGTAATGTTCTTTTTGCCAAAAATTCAGGACATTTTTTGCAAACAAAGTAAACACAACACAACACGGCTTTATGACTGAATATTCATTCATTGAATGGCCTCTGAATAGGCAAAGCTTTACATCAGGAAGCAACTACCTGGAAAGAGGTAGCTACCCTAAAAATTAAGAAAAGAAACTATCCTAATGGCAATGTACACGGCATTCCAATGAGTTTCCTTCTTGCTATGACCAGCATGTCTTCAAGACTTTCTGTTCTCGCCTTTACTTTCTGAAGAAGATGAAGGGACTGATTCCTATCCTTCTGATATTGTCAGACTGCACGAAACAGTGACTTTGGTTCAGATTACTCGGATCGCAATTGTTCGCTCATTCCCTTGTTTTGCATGGATCGCCCTTTCGGGTTTTCAATCCACCGGGATACCCTTTTTTGCCTGAGCTGTTCGATGTGGATTTTCAACTCAGTGGGTGTACATTTTTTTCATTTATTTCCCTAACTTTTGCCCGAGCTTGTTATTCTGTTTTTAGCTCGCCGGGATGCCCTTTTCTTGCCTGGACTTTAATTCTGTTTTTGTGTCCAGCGGGTCTTTTTATGCGAAGTATTTTTTAACTGCGTGCGAGTTAACAGGAGACTGAAAATCTTCTCCATCCATAGTAGTGAGCATCAGCGCGCCACCTGAGAAAACTTTCTTCACTATGAATGGGCCTTCGTAGTTTGGGGTCCACTTGCCCCTATGATCTGAACCTGGAGGAATGATCCTCTTGAGCACAAGCTCTCCTACTTGATACTCCCGAGTAAGTACTCGTTGGTTGTATGCTCGCTTCATTCTTCTCTGATAAAGCTGACCATGACAGATAGCCGCTAATCTCTTTTCCTCAATTATACACAACTGATTATATCGAGCACGTACCCACTCAGCCTCATCAGGCTTCACGTCCATCATCACACGCAATGAAGGAATTTCTACTTCAATAGGAAAGACTGCCTCCATGCCATACACAAATGAGAAAGGCGTTGCCCTAGTCGATGTCCTGACTGACGTTTGGTACCCATGCAGTGCAAATGGTAACATCTCATACCAATCTTTGTAAGTGACAACCATCTTCTGCACAATCTTCTTAATGTTCTTGTTAGCCGCCTCTACCGCGCCATTCATCTTTGGCCGGCAAGGGGAAGAATTGTGATGTTGAATCTTAAAGTCCCGGCACAGTTCCGACATCATGTTGTTGTTTAAGTTTGAACCATTATCAGTAATGATTCGCTCAGGCGCTCCATATCTGCAAATGATGTCTCTCTTCAGAAATCTGGCTACCACTTGACGAGTGACATTGGCATAAGATGCTGCTTCAACCCATTTGGTGAAGTAATCAATCGCAATCAAGATGAAACGATGACCGTTTGAAGCAGTAGGCTCTATCTTTCTGATCATGTCAATGCCCCACATGGAAAAGGGCCAAGGAGATGACATGACGTTGAGCGGGCTTGGAGGAACATGCACCTTGTCTGCATATATCTGACACTTGTGGCACTTACGGCCGTACGAACAACAGTCTGCATCCATTGTTAGCCAATAGTACCCTGATCTCAATAACTTCTTAGCCATTGCATGTCCTCCTGCATGAGTACCGAATGATCCCTCGTGGACTTCTTGTATTAACAGGCCTGCTTCGTGTCTATCCACGCATCTGAGCAAGACCATGTCAAAGTTCCTCTTATACAAAACCCCATCTGTATTCAAGAAGAAGCTAGCAGCAAGCCGTCTCAAGGTCTTCTTGTCATTTGATGATGCCCCAGCTGGGTACTCTTGTTTTTCTAGGAAAAGCGTGATATCAAAATACCAAGGTTTCTCATCAGACACTGCACCTACAGAGAAAGCGTAAGCTGGTGCGTCAAGCCTGTAAACGTCAATCCTGGGCACATAGTTCCAACATAAGACTTTGATGGACGAAGAAAGAGTAGCCAATGCATCGGCAAATTGATTCTTATCTCGTGGTATGTATTGAAGCTTAACTGTTGTAAAGAACGTCAACAGTCTTCTGGCTTAATCCCTATAAGGAATTAAGTGTTCTTGATGTGTATACCACTTGCCGGTAATCTGATTGATAACGAGGGCTGAATCTCCGAATATATCGAGGGTCTTAATCCGAGGATTAATAGCCTCCTCTATTTCCATTATGCACGCCTCGTATTCCGCTTCATTGTTGGTGCAGCCAAAAGTAATTTTGGCAGCGAAGGGAAAATGAACACCTTCGAGAGTGATAAGAACGGCACCAACTCCACGTCCGTTGATATTGACTGCCCCATCAAACATCAACTTCCATTTGGATTCAGGGTTTGTCCCTCCTCCGGAAGTGGTTCCTCGCAATCTTTTTCTTGGAAGTACACGATGTCCTCATCAGGGAAATCAAACTTCATCGGCTGATAGTCGTCTTCAAGCGGTTGATGTGCAAGATAATCTGACAATGCACTTCCTTTGATGGCTTTCTGGGAAGTATATTGTATGTCATACTCTGTTAAGATCATTTGCCACTTTGCAACCCTTCTGGTTAATGCTGGTTTCTCAAAAATGTACTTGACGGGGTCCATTTTTGAGATTAGTAGTGTGGTATGGGTCAACATGTACTGTCTCAGTCGGCGAGCAGCCCATACCAAAGCGCAGCAAGTTTTCTCGAGCAGTGAGTAACGGGATTCACAGTCGGTAAACTTTTTGCTAAGGTAGTAAATAGCATGCTCTTTTCGACCAGACTCGTCATGTTGGCCTAGAACACACCCCATCGACCCTTCTAACATATTCAAGTACATGATAAGTGGCCGTCCTGGAACTGGAGGCATTAGAATCGGAGGCTCCTGCAAATATTCTTTTATCTTTTCAAAGGCTCTTTGACAGTTCTCATTCCACCTGACTGTTTGCTCTTTTCTCAATAATTTGAATATTGGCTCGCATGTGGCAGTTAGATGAGATATAAATCGAGAAATGTAGTTCAATCTCCCTAAAAACCCGCGCACTTCTTTTTCTATTTTCGGTGCAGGCATATCTTGTATTGCTTTTACTTTTGCAGGATCTACCTCGATTCCTCTTTGGCTAACAATGAAACCTGGCAATTTATCGGAACGCACTCCGAATGTACACTTGTTAGGATTCAATCTCAATTTGTACTTTATCAACCTATCAAACAACCTTTTGAGATTGACCAGATGTTCTTCTTCGTCTCGGGACTTGGCAATCATGTCGTCCACATAGCATTCAATTTCTTTGTGTATCATATCATGGAACAATGTTACCATAGCCCGCTGATACGTTGCCCCAATGTTCTTCAATCCAAAGGGCATAACCTTGTAACAAAATGTACCCCCGGGGTAATGAACGTCGTTTTCTCCATGTCTTCCGGTGCCATCTTGATTTGATTATACTCGGAGAAGCCATCCTTGAAAGAAAATACCGAGAACTGAGCAGTGTTATCTACCAACACATCAATGTGAGGTAATGGAAAGTCATCCTTTGGACTTGCTCTGTTTACGTCCCGATAATCGACGCACATCCGAACCTTGCCATCTTTCTTTGGTACAGGCTCAATGTTAGCTATCCAAGGTGGGTAACTAGTCACAGCAAGGAACCCGGCATCCCACTGCTGTAAACACCCCAAATTTTCCCTCACTAAGTTCACCCCATGGCTTGTGATCTTTCATATTTACATAAGTTTAATCATACCATTTTTATGTTGCATTTTTGTTTCACTGCATTAGGTCAAGTTCATCTGCATCTAGGGTTTGTGACTCGAGCCATCCAGGATCCATCTGAGCCACTCCAAAGGCCATCAATCATTCCAAGAGGGTCCATGTATGTTCAATCATCATATTATATCCTTCAAAGATCAAGGAAGTCAAAAATCACAAGAACTGGCAAAGCATGGAAGCAGAGTTAGGGTTTAACTGCACAGATGACCTAAAATTAGGGTTTTGGTTTCAGAGGCCATAACTCCAAATTTTTTGTCCATTCTTGTTTCTAATGGTCTCAATATGTTATAAGGATCATGTGTACCAAGTTTGATGAAGAAATTCATTGTGGAAGTCATCTGATCACTGGGTAACTTCTTGAGCAAGTTAGAGCAAAATCAGGGCATCTGAGGCCCCCCAACATGGAACCAAAGTGGATTTTTCATCAAATTGAGGTTATATGATCTTTATTTGATCATTGAAGTGCTTAGAAGTTCACAAAATTGAAGAAAAGTGAGCTAAACCAAAAGTTTCCAAAAATGGAAATGACTTGTAATGTAAACTTTCCATTTTGGGAAAGTTTTTCAACCTCCTCTTTCTCAACTAAAAATGCTTCAAATGAAAAATTGTTGGTCATGAAAGTTGTAGATTGGATCATTCCCTTTTCAAAAAGTACAAGAACAAGTTCTAATTCATTATGGAACTCAAGATATGGCTTGTCAAAGTTGGCAAAAATCCCATAATTTTCAAGGATGCACCAAGAGGGATTCTTTGCAAAACCACTTGTCAAGGATTTTTGTGACTTCAACACACCTCAATGTATCATAACATCATAGTGCATTGCCTCTAGATCAGAATTGTCCAAAGAATTACAAGATTTCATGCCTTTAACATCAAGAATTCTCAAAGAGGCCAAAACTTCACATAATTGCAAAACACCACATAAC
The DNA here is from genome assembly GCA_963966055.1 of Lathyrus aphaca. NCBI lineage: Eukaryota > Viridiplantae > Streptophyta > Magnoliopsida > Fabales > Fabaceae > Lathyrus > Lathyrus aphaca. The sequence continues at coordinate 409,456,202 of OZ014524.1, read as the reverse complement.
TTTGTATCAACTTGTTGAATTGCCTCCAAATGGATTCTATGGACATCCTTGAAGTCAGCTGCGCATGGACATGCCCAAAGGCCAACTGCATCCTTGCCCATACCTCAAGTACACAAGTTGGTGACTTTTTGCAAGAAGGCCATACCAATCACCATAGGGCACAACCACTTCTCTGACCTATCACAACTTGATATGTGGACCAAATGCTGATCATAACACACAGGTTTGCAAGCTGAAACCTAAGAATCATCAAGTTCCCAAAATCTCTCCCTCTTGCATTTTCCTTCGAAACTCATAGCTCACTCACTCAATCTTCAAACCAATTCCACCATTCATTTCAAAATCACTCACTGATCACAAACCAACCATTGAAACAGCCAAAAACATCCCATACACCAAACACGATTTCTGACCAGTTGGATTGCTACCACTCAAACCAGCCATCCTCAAAGCTTTCCAAGCATTGCAACTGCCTCAGGAGGTTCAAAGGAGTCTTTTTGCACCAAGGAAGTGGCCAGAAAGCTCAAGGGTGAAAAGCTTCATCTCAGGTAGCCATCTGAATTCATTTTTCCAGAACTCTCTTTTTATGTTACAATATGATAAAGCATGCTTCACTGATCACACTGAACTTTGAATTTTCAAAAATGGTGTAGAAATGAGTTTGTATGATTGTTCTGAAATTTCTGCCATTTTTGTTCTTCCCTTCGAATCTTGAGTTTGAGCAAGAATAAATGTGTTTTAAGGATAGATTTGAGCTTAGGAGAGTGAGGGGAGTTGATCTGGAGCTTTAGAGCTCCAGAAATTACCTAGGGAAGAAGTTGGAAGTTTTCAGGTGAGGGGGTCACCGGAGAAGACGACCGGAGCTCTTCTCCGGTGACCTGAAAGTCATTAATTGTCTTAATTAGGTTTAGGGTTTCATTTGAATTGTGATCGTAGAATTTGAGTTTCCCGCGTGAGATGAGTGGCCCAGATGCTGTCATTAAACCCTAATTGAATTAATTAATTTAATTATTTGAAATTAGCTGGATTTGAATTTTGTCCATTGGATGTGGCGCGTGGTCAACAAATACTTCCCCAGAATCAACCTAAGCCCTTAGATTTGATTACTTTTGTTTTATTCAGATTTTAATTCAATTTTTCTCATTTATTTTGCATGATTTATTTAAAATAGTTAGAAAATTCCAAAAATAATTTTATTCTGCATTTTTATTTCAAATAATTTTCATAACCCAAAAATATTTTTATTTTTATTTTTCACATTAAAAAATCATTTTTAAAACATTTAAATGTTTATTTTAATTAATTAATGGAAATTAATTAATTAAAATATCATTTAGGTTTCTAAAAAATCCCAAAAAATTCATATTGCATCTTTAAACATTTAGAGACATTGTCATACCATCCACACAAACTTATTTTTGGTTTTGAACTATCTTTGATAATTTTCTTGAATTTAGGGTTCATAAAATTCACATTTTAGAACCCTAACTTCAAGAATTATTTTCTTCCTAACCAAGAATGGTATGACAATGGTTCTTTTTGCATTGATCTTCATTTGACATGTAGTTTCTAGCATAATTTTGTCACAAATTTATTCTGCATTTTTTCATTGATTTGCATTTTTTCCCTTTAGGTACCTTAAAACCCTAGATAACTTAGAAAAATCATAACTTTCATTAGGTTAAGAGTCAGGTCTCCTCCTTTGTGGTGTGGTCTCATATGGGGTTAGGGTTCTTTTGATTGCATTTTCAATTTTTTATCTTGTCATTTGCTTCTGTTTTTGAGTTCTGCATCTCATGTTGCATGAAAACCCTAATTTCTCATCTTCCTTTGCATACCTCTTGCATATGCTTGCATTCATGAACTTGCCATGACATTTCTTGCATCCACATGACTTATAAGACATCTTAGGACACATTAGAATCATGGTTGATCATTTCCTCATCCATTTTCCATGTTATGCATTCATTACATTCCATGAGCATTCATGAACTTTCATGCTTCTTTCATGCTTCATTTGCATTCTCATCACTTGTATGATCATTCACAACTCTTGAAATACATTTGCATCATCTCTTAGCATCATTTACATCATGAACATGCTTCTGGTTTTGGTTTGCATCCTTGCATACATTTCATTCTCATTTCATTTCATTTTCCTTATGCTAACTTTTCAGGTGGTAAGTATTTGGGAAGTGAATTTGCCTTCACTTCTCACTTCTCTTCTCATCTCCCTTATGCATTCATTGCTGCATTTTGCTTTTGCTTTAGAGTGAGCTTGCTCATTCATGTTCCTCCTTCACTTTCTTTCTTCAAGTAACTTATCTTCTTAAGTGAAGTAAGTTAGCTTGTTTCTTCTGCATCTCCTCCTTGCTTCTGCTTCTTCCTTGGTGGTTTCTCTTGAAGATCTCTTGCAAGCCTCATAAACCCTAGGAACACCCAAGCATGTTAACAATTAGGGTTTGATTAGTCCCCCCATTAGTTTTACTTTTGTGTCATCTTTTGTGTCTCTCTTCTCATCTCATAATCAGGGACTAAACCTTCAAGGTTTTAAGGCTTTGTGATTAAGATTATGCCTGCATCCTTCTCTTAGGATGGAGTGTATGACTTTAATCCTAAGTGTTAAACCCTTAATGTGTTTAAATCTCTTAATCAAACCATCTAACAATCACTAAGACAACAAGCTTGTAACTTGGGCCTTGCATTAGGGTTCTAATTCTTCCTTAATTGGTTAAGAAGGACTAACCCTAGTGTTAATGGATAAGTCCTCCTCAAGTTGTCTTACAAATCATAAAATTCACTTCTTAATCTTTACCATTAACTAAAGTCCACTTTAATAAAGGCTTGTTTTGTCATGAGGTTAATCCCTAATCATGGATTAAGTTGAGGTATATTCCTTAGCTTAAATGTTCTCATCTATTATCCTTCTATTAGGATGGTGTAATGGGTCCATTAAATCCTTGATTATGGCTTAAACTCATTACTTAACACTAAACAAAAACTCCAAAAACATCTGAATAATTGCAAGTAGGTTAATGAACTTAATCATACACCATGGTGATTAAGTGTGAGGTGCTTACTTCATACTTAAGGTATCCTCATTACCCCTAATCAGAGGGAGGATGTGATGAGTTTACTAACCCTTGGTTTAGGCTTAAGCTCATTTTCTTATGACAAACTCCAAAAATAAATAAAAGATTAAAAATACCAAAAACAAACATTAATCGTCTCCTCCAGGATTCTTTTCTCACCTCATTCACTCACAAACGAGAACTCGCTTCTTCCGTCTAATGCAAGACAGTTTGCACCTGAGCCAGACAGGTCATACACTTGAGCATAGACAAGCAAGAAGTTCACAAGTCAATTTATCTTTCAGTCTCTTTGAGTCGAACTATGGTGTTCTGACTTCCTCATTGCACGAGAGGATACGTAGGCATAACTTAACAGTTATCGAACAAAATTCTCTGTCTCTTCCCCCTCTTCCAGTATTATTCTTTTAAGCCTCAGTCCCTGAGCACCTCACTTCACTTTCTTGCAGTGACACTTGTACATTCTTTTCCAGCTTTTGCACACAGATAGCACATACACTACCCCTTTAAACACAAACTTTCAAGCATGGATCCCGTTGAGTACGACGGACAATCAGGGTGTTAATACCTTCCCAGGTTGTAACCAACCCCCTTTCTCAGTTTCTCTGGTTCGCGACCGTCTTATCTATATCTTTCTAGGTTTATGCAGCATTACCTTTCCTTCTGGATAAAAATGCCTAGCTGGCGACTCTATTCATCGTCATCTTCATCTCTCCTCTCGCCGACCGTTCGTGTCTGTACCCTATCTGACCCTGTGTCTCTTTGTGGGAGCGACAACTGCTTCTGAACTTCCTCATTGATCTTCATAGCCATATCAGGGCTAGTTCTTCTTAGCTTTTGCTTTACCGGAGGACAGTCTTCCTCTAGTGGCAGCTTGTGCACAACGATGTTAGTATCCAACCCTAGCATATCCCGATACGACCAGACGAAGATATCCACATATTCACGTAGCATACCAATCAACTCCTTCTTTACCTCGGCCTGCAGACTGGCCCCAATCTTTATCTCTCTCTTTACATCTTCAGATCCGATGTTGATGATCTCTATTTCTTCCTGATGAGGCTGAATGACCATTTCCTCTTGTTTCAACAACCTGACCAATTCTTCCAGGAGTTCACAGTCTTCCTCAACCCCTTCATCAGCTTGGTAGATAGGATTGTCGAAGTCATGCATAATCATAGCAGGAACGTTGTTACAGGAATCTGAATGATCAACACTGCACAAGTGATGTGCTTATTTCAGAATCGGGATTTTCTCCAAAGGAGACACAAACACACAAAAACACAGGAAAGAAAAACATTGCTGTTTTTATTTGTGAAAAATTTTAAAACGAAAGAAAGAGAACACAATTTGCTTGAAAAATGTCCTTTATTTCATGGAAAAAGTACATGCATTAAAAATATGGTGGTCCTACATATGGATCCATGCACCTTGGGCAGAGTGCAGGATTTGACATGCAGTACGATAAAAACGGAAACAAAGAAAATTACTTTGACTGCCAAGTAACTTGAACAAAATCTTCGACCGACCAGTTCCGGAGCTCCTCCCCACGTACGCATGGGTGAATCTAGTTATCCAAGTCGCAGTCACTATCCCCATCTGCATTTGTTGCAAAAACATTGTTGTAGTCGAGCATTCCAGCGCTAGTGAACGCTATGGGCTTACTGCCATGAGACCAGCTGGACTGACCAGGTTGATATCCGAGACCGAACTTGTCGTCCTTCTTTTCCATTTCTAACAACTTTCCCCAGCCCTGGGCATTTCCAGATTGAACTACATCCTTAGCTTGCTTGTAGGAGTAGATAGGAGTCCATTCCTTCTCACTGCTCTGAACTGCTGGAGACAAATTATTGACACTGACCATCTCAAAAGCCTGGCAAAGTGTCTCATGGATCTCCCCGTCCATTTCCACATACTTGAAGGTCGACAGATGGCTTACGAAAATATCCTCTTCTCCACATACAGTAATAACTTGGTTGTCTGCCACATACTCCAACTTCTGGTGCAACGTGGATGTTACTGCGCCAGCAGCGTGAATCCAGGGACGTCCCAACAAACAACTATAAACGGGTTGAATATCCATAACATAGAATGTACTTTTGGATACCTGAGACCCAATCTTCACTGGTATCTCCACCTCCCCAAACACGGATCTTCGGGACCCATCGAATGCTTTCACAATCAAATCACTAGGTCGCAAGACGATGCCATCAACGTTCAGCTTCATTAAGGCCTTCTTATGGAGTACGTTGAGAGAAGAGCCTGTATCTACCAGGACGTGTGATAGAACAGAGTTTTTACACTCCATGGTGATATGTAGGGCTTTGTTGTGATGGCGTCTTTCAGAAGTGAGATCTCTATCTGTGAATCCCAACCCATGGCTGGCGTTTACGCTGCCTGCCACAGCCTCCAACTGGTTGACAGTTGTCTCTTGTAGTACATACACCATTTGCAAAACTTTCAGCAAGGCCTCTCGATGAGCTTGGGAACACATCAGCAACGACAGAATGGATATCTTGGACGGGGTCTGATTCAGCTGTTCAACCACCTTATAATCGCTTTTCTTAATTATTCTCATGAACTCTTCAACTTCTTTTTCGAAAGTGCCCTGATCGGCAGCAGGAGTTGTCACCTCTTCAGTTGCTATCTGCTTACCCTTAGCCTTTGCAGCAGCTTTAGCTTCAGGATCACCTCTAAGAGCTTGAGGAGCAAAGAGACGTCCACTCCTTGTAAATCCACCAACTCCTCCGACATTCACAACAGTCGGGTCAATTGTCACCGCTTGACCTTCCATTTTCTGACCTGCTACGTACACGTCCGAGCCATAGTGCCAAGGGATGGCCTTGTCATCAGCATAAGGAACTAGTCCCAGAACTGTGATAGTTACTGGACTCACTTCTGGAACATAGATAATCACAGGCTCTCTCCGGACAGGAACTTCAGCAGGATCAAAATAAATTGTCACTGTAGACACATAACCACTTTTGTGGTCAATTTTGTCGAACTGTAGCGACCCCTCGTCAATCAAACACTGCAGCCCAACCTTCAAATCCCCACAACCATTAACAGAATTCATGCAACTATCACAATCAAAATCACAACCTGGGAAAATCTGCCCTTTCAACAATCGATCTTTCACGACTAACAAGGAAGTCTTCACTTCATCCACATTCAAGATCAAATTTGACCTCTCACCACCGTCAATGGCATTTATCATGGCCCCTCCATGATTTGTAATGGGGTTTGATGTAACATTTGGAGGCGGTGCAAAATTAATTTCCTTTGAATCAATCAAGTCCTGGACCTTATGTTGCAATGCCCTGCACTTCTCCGTTGAGTTCCCGGGAGCTCCTGAATAAAATGCGCACTTTGCATTAGCATCATACCCCACTAGAAGCTCTCCAGGTGGAGGTGGTGCTAATGTCCTCAACATAACCAAATTCAAGTCTAACAATCTTTGGAGCAGTGTTGTGTACGTCATTGGGATGGCCTGAAGCACCCTGTTAGCTGGACGAGCTTGTCTTTGTTGATAAGGCCTTTGCTGATAGTTATTGCGCTACGGCTGTTGTTGTTGTTGTTGCTGTTGCGCAGGACCTATGGGGATGGTGTAAACACCCAAAATTTGCCCTCACCCATTCACACCATGGCTTGTGATCATTTCATATGCATAAACACAATCACAGCATCTCATATCACATTTTTGGTTCACTGCATTGGTTCAAAGTCATCTGCATCTAGGGTTTGTGATCTGAGCAATCCCAGAGCTTCTTGAGCCACTCCAAAGGCCATCAATCACTTCAAAGGGGTCCATGTGTGTTCAAGCATCACATTATATCCTCTCAAAAGTCAAGAATATCAAAAAATCACAAGAACTAAGAATGACATGGAGGCAGAGCCAGGTTTGACTGCACAGATGACCTAGAATTAGGGTTTTGGTTTCAAAGGCCATAACTCCAATTTTTTTGGTCATTCTTGTTTCTATTGGTCTCTATATGGTATAGGGAGTATGCATATCAATTTTCATGAAGAAATTCCATGGGGAAGTCATCTGATCAAGAGTTGACTTTTCAAGCAAGTCACTGCAAAATCAGGGCATCTGAGGCCCCCAATGACCCAACCAAGGGGTGTTCTCCATCATTTTGATTGTATATGATCTTTATTTGGTCATGGAAGATGTTAGGAGTTCACAAAATTGAAGAATTACAAGCCTTTTGCAAAGTTGACTTTTTGGGCAAGTTTGACTTTTAATGAAATTGTCATTTTAAGCAACTTTTTCAACCCTTACTTTTTGATTCAAAAAAGCTTCAAATGGAAAAACTTTGGTCATGAAAGTTGTAGAATAGATCTTTCCCTTTTCAAAAAGTACAAGAACATGACCTAATTCATTTTGGATCAAAAGTTATGGCTTGTCAAAGTTGGCAAAAATCACAAAATTTCAAAGTTTCTACCAAAGAGGTATTTTGCAAAATGACTTGATCAAGTGTTCAAAAGCTATCAAATGGACTTCTAAACCACACAACATGATCATGTGACATCTAAAGTTCAGAATGGACCAAATAATTACACATTTTTATGGTTTATGGAACAAGATTTTTCATAAGAGGCAAAAGTGAACCAAGTTGCAAAACTCATCATAGCTTCTCATCCACTTGCTTGCTAGCTTGCTGATCAATCCTAGGCATCTCCCCACATCATGCTGCGCAGGACACACTTGTTGTACTTGGCTAGCAAGTAGCCCATGCTTCTCTTACACAAACTTGACCTTTTGGCAAAAGGACCCATACCAATCAATAAAGCACACATCACTTCATCTGACCAATGGCATTTGTTTATACAAAGAAAAAGCAAGCCAAAGCAACCACAACACAAGCCTGAAACTCTCCATAACTCAGCATTCTCATTTTCATCTTCATTGGCAAGAGCCTTCGAAACTGCTTGCACAAGTCACAAACACACAAACTAACTTCATAGATCAACTCAACACACCTTCCTGGTCACAAAGCACCCATCATCCTTTCCTTAAACTGCCAGAATCACAAATACGATTCTCACCTCACCTTGAGCAGAACCTCTGCCAGCTTCCAAACCAGCCATCACAAACTCTTTCTAAGCATCAAGACTTCATCAGGGGCCTAAAAGGAGTGGATTGCACGAAGAGAGAGGGTCAGAAAGTTGCAAACTGAGAAAGCTCAAAGCTCAGGTATACCAAGAACTTTTTTTCCAGAAATGAGTTTTTAAGTTTCTAATTTGTTCTTCATGCTTTGCTGATCACTCTGATGTTCTTAGTTTTGAAAATGGTTGAGAAATAAGCATTTAATCTTGCTCTGAAACTTTTCTGACCTAAAAATGTTTGCTTTCGATTCATACGATTAATGAAAGAGAAATGAGACTTGAGTGGGGGTTTTGATTCAGTGAGGTGTGGGAATGATTTCTGGGTTGTTAGTTTTTATTTTTGTGAAGTTTTAAGGATTTTAGGGATTTTCAGGTGGGAGTCCCGCCGGAGAAGACGACCGGAGGTCTTCTCCGGCCACCTGAAAATAATTAGGGATAATCCCTGTAATTAATTGTAGTTTGAATTCTGAGCGTTGGATGAGTTGACTTAGTCCATTCCCGCGCGTGCTCAATGGTCCAGATCCCTTCACTTAACCCTAATCCACGTCATTAGTTATTTAATTAGGTTTTATAATTAATCTGGCCAGTTTAAATTCCAGCCATTGGATGTGGCGCCAGTCAACGCGCGCGTTTTCCAGTTTGAATGCTAGCCATTGATTCAGCATACTTCCATTTATTTCAGTTTTATTTTCATTTTTATTCATTTTATTTCTACATTTTATTTAAAATAGCAAAACAATCTTAAAAATTCTGAAAATTTTTGTACAAACTTTTATTTAATTTCAGAAACCAAAAACATTTTTATTTTTATTTTTTGCATTAAAAAATATTTTTAAATCATTTAAAAGTTTGTTTTTAATTAATTAATGAGAATTAATTAATTAAAAATACTTTTAGGTATTTAAAAATCACCAAAAAATTCATGAAACCTTCATAATCATTTAGAAACATTGTCCAACCCTCAAACCAAATTTCTTTTTTGATCTTGATGTCTTTTGAGAATTTTTCATTGAATTAAAATCATTTCAAGGCATTATTTTGATCCAAACTTCAAAAAATCATTTCTGCCTAACCATTGAGAGTTGGACTTTGATTCTTCTTGCATTGCATTTTGTTTAGCATGTAGTTTGTGAGATTAAATTGGCATGATTTGATCTTTCATTTTCCATTTGTTTGGCATTTTTCTTGTTAAGGTACCCTAAAACCCTAGAAATTTTAGAAAATTCATAACTCTAATTAGGTTAAGAGTTGGAACCTCTCCTTTGGGCAGTGAGTTTGTGTAGGGTTAGGGTTCCTTTGAATGCATTTTCAATTTTTATCTTGATGTTTGCTTCTGATTTTGGTTTTTGTTTGATGCATTGATCATAAACCCTAATTTGGGCTTCCATATGCATCCATCTTGCATCTGCTTGCATACCTTGACTTGCCATAGCATTTTGTGCATCCATTTGATTCATTTGACATCTTAAGACAATGATTAGGGTTTTGATTAGTCCCCCACTTAGTTTTACCTTTGTGTCTCATTGAGTCTTCTCTTCTCATCTCATAATCAGGGACTAAACCCTAAAGGCTTTAAGGCTTTGTGATTAAGCTTATGCCTGCATCCTTCTATTAGGATGGAGTGTATAAATTTAATCCTAAATGTTAAACCCTTAATGTGTTTAACTCCTTTAATCAATTCACTTAATAATCATCAAGACATCAAGCTTGTAACTTGGGCCTTGCATTAGGGTTCTAATTCTTCCTCAATTGGTTAAGAAGGACTAACCCTAGTGTTAATGGACAAGTCCCCCTCAAGTTGTCTTACAAGCCCTAAAACTCACTTCGTCATCTTATCATTAACTAAAATCCACTTAATAAAGGTTTTGTTTTGTCATGAGTTTAATCCCTAATCATGGATTAAGTTGAGGAGCTTTCCTCAGCTTAAACACTCTCATCTATTATCCTTCTATTAGGATGGTGTAATGAGTCTGTTTAATCCCTGATTATGGCTTAATCTCATTACTTAACACCAAACAAAAACAACAAAAACATCTAAATAAATCGCAAGTAGGTTAATGATCTTAATCCTACATCAGGGTGATTAAGTGTGAGAAGCTGACTTCACACTTAAGGTATTCTCATTACCCCTAATCAGAGGGATGATGTGATGAGTTTACTAACCCATTGGTTTAAGCTTAAGCTCATTAACTTATGACAAACTTTCAAAAGCAATAAAAGACTAAAAACACAAAAACAAACAATAATCGTCTCCTCCGGGATTCTTTTCTCATCTCATTCACTCACAAACGAGAACTTGCTTCTTCCGTCTAATGAAAGACAGTTTGCATCTGTGCCAGACAGATCATACACTTGAGCATAGACAAGTAAGCAGTTCACAAGTCAATTCATCTTTCAGTCTCTTTGGGTCGAACTACGGCGTTCTGACTTCCTCATTGCACGAGAGGATACGTAGGCATAACTTAACAGTTATCGAACAAAAGTCTCTGTATATTCCCCCTCTTTCAGTATCATTCTTTAGCCTCATTATCATGAGCATTTCATCTTTGTTCTTACATTGACACTATACATATCACACTTCACTTTCTTTTACACTGACACCTGTACATCCTTTTCCAGCTTTCTATACACAAATTGCACTGACACTACCCCTCTAAGACATAAATCTCTTAAGCGTGGATCCCGTCGAGTACGACGGACAATATGGGTGCTAATACCTTCCCAGGTTGTAACCAACCCCCTTTCTCAGTCTCTCTGGCTCGCAACCGTCTTATCCATATCTTTCTTAGGTTTATGCAGCATTACCTTTCTTCCGGGATAAAAATGCCTAGCTGGCGACTCTATTCATTTCCTGTGAGTTCACTCCTGTGTGTTCTCGCATCTCTTTTCGCCGACCGTTCGCGTCTGTACCTTTATCTGGGGTTGTTCCCATTTATCGGGAGCGACAGCTTGGCGACTCTGCTGGGGAATCCTTATACTGTAACCAGGGCTTCTGGTTCTTTTTGTGGGTTCCTCCTAGCGATTGTTTGATTTGTGTTTACTGGGGTGTTATGTGCTGTTTGTGCTTGTATTTGTATTTATTTTTGCTTTATGTATAGTTGTTTTATTGCTTCCTTTATAGCTTTAAATATATCATATTGTCATACTGTGCTGGCTGGATCTGTTTTGTTGCTTTGGTGGGTGGGTGTTCCATTGAGAGTTGAGGTCATATACCTGGGACCTGAGTGACACCTAGGCTAGAGTGGTTCATGTTATTTCCCATTCCATTTCGGTCTGGTGCGGGAATATGAAACACAGTTCAGATATGGGTTTCTTCTTGAGAACTCTGTGCTACAGATTTCCTGTAGTGCTAGGGCTATCTGGGAAGCCTGCTAAGTCTGGATGACCTTTATTATTGACCTTCAGAAACTGAGGTGAATTAGAGGAGGATCTTTTATGGTTATTGTAAACACTGTACCTCCGGGTTAGAAGTGTCTACACTTCTCATAACTGATCCAAGTCTGAGGATCCTTGTTTTAGAACATCACCTGTGAGGGGGTTGGGCTGTTTACAGGTTTGCAGGTACCCCTGACCTCAACATACCCTGTTACTTTGTTTTGATTAAGAGTACTCCATTTTGGAACAGTTCTTGTGATTTTAACCCTGGACATGTGACTCTTTATTTGAGTCCCCCACCATGGTTACTGGATTTATGAACCTCCATCTGGATTTCTTGAACATACATGGACCTATATCAAGGCAGTTAATCAGATCCAGCTCAGTCACAAACCCTTGCATATCATTTGCATACATCATCATTGCATCATTTTAACATGTGTTTATTTGTTTTTCAGGGTATCCATCCTACATTTTGGCTTGGTTTTGACCCCTTCTTCAGCATAGACTTATCTACATCAGTGCTTACTCCAGCTATCAGCTACCTGCTTCAGTCACTTGCATCACCAGTCTCAGCCAGTCAGTGGCCCATCTTCAGTGTTATTCTCAGCATCTGTCTCAACTCTTCTTCAGCAACATGGCACCCAAGAAGAGTAACATCTCCTATCATTTCTTTGAGCCTGAGTTGGCTAGCATCAAGAAGATTCAAACCCTGATTACTCCAGACCATATACCACTATTTAGAGAACATTATGGAGGAATCCTTGATGTGGTTATGGATTTGGACCCTTCACAGAGGAGCTTGATTCATACTTGCTTGCAGTTCTATGATCCCCCTCTGAGGTGCTTCACCTTCCAGAACTTTCAGTTGGGACCCTTGTTGGAAGAGTATTCATCACTGATTGGTGTACCTATCAGGGGTGGAGTCCCCTTCAACCCTGAGATGGCTTTCCCTAGTAACGAGGAGGTGGCAAAAGCCTTGTATCTGGAACCAGTTCTGATTGGGCAGAATATGACTACCAAAGCAGGAATCTCTGGTCTACACTTGGATTTCTTGACCTCTCAGGCTATTCTGAAGGCCTCCTCAGGAGAATGGAAGGCAGTCTGTGCATTATTAGCCCTTAGCATATATGTGGTCATATTATTTGCAGATGAGCCTAAGTTTGTTAGCAAGAATGCAATCCATATTTCATCCTGAGGAACCCAGTGCCCACCTTACTGAGAGATCTTTACTACTCTGTTCACCAAAGGAATGAAAAGCAAAGGGGAAGATTAGTGAGATGCTGTGCTCCTTTGTTCCACACTTGGCTGCTCAAACATTTGCCAAAGACTGATGCATTCTTGAACCCTCACCAGCAGAAAAATTGGGCTAGGAGGCTGGTTGCTTTAACCTCAGATGATATCAGATGGTGCACTCAGAGCACCAAGGGCAGAGACATCATTACTAGTTGTGGGCAATTTCCCAATGTGCCTCTGATAGGAGTGAAGGGTTGCATCAACTACAACCCTCTGCTATTCAAAAGACAACTGGGCTATGCATTAGTCCACCCTCCTAGAGCACAAGATCTAGCTGAGACCCTTTATTGTGAGATCAAGCCTAATCTGGCTATTGTCAGGCAAGCATCCTGGGCTTGGGACAATGTCCAGACTAAGGGGGTAACCATTCTTGGGAGATGCAACAATGTGGCCTCAGCACAGTACTATGAGTGGTCACATGCCAGGGCTCAAATTTCTGGGATGCCCTTCACCATTGAAGATGTGCCTGGACCATCCACAGCACCACCTCTAGCAACTGTCAGCTTAGAGGAGTTTGAGAAATTAAAAGAGAGAAATGAGAATCTGACTCAGGCTCTACAGAAAACCCTCTGGGAGAGGAGTGATGGCCTCTTGGACATTGAAAGGTTAGAAAAGCTAAAGGTGGAGCATCTAGCTAGGATTGAAAAGTCAGAGGATTACATTAAGAAGTCTAGGGCTGGAGAGCAGATTTTGAAGAATGCCTGCAAAGAGGCTCAGTTCCAAAAGGCCAGGACTGATTTGTATCTAAAGGAGAGTCAAGCTAGGTGGGTCAGGATCACCGAAGCTCGCACTCAGGAGGATAAGAGGACTCAGGATAAGATTGAGCAGCTGGAAGCTAATGCAAAAGAGCAACAGGAAGCCCTGGCAGCAGCCCAGAGAGAGATCTCAGAGTTGAAGATTAAAGCTGGTGTGAAAAGGTCAAAGGACCAGAGTCAACACAAGAAGCTAACTGCAGCTGTTGCTACCAGGAATCTCCTTATCAGGAATCTCACAGAGCGTCCAGCTGATCCTGTGACTGAAGCACTTCTCAAGGAAGTTCAGGAGGATGAGTTTGGTCTTGGTGTTTGACTTTTGCTTGTTGTTGCTTTAATTTCATGTACTTTTCTTTATGATGTATTTTTGACCCCTCAGAGGGCATGTATTGTAAAAAGAAACAAACTATGTATCATTTACTTTTTGTAATATATGTGTTGGTTTGTTTTATCTGAGTTCTTTCAAAGCAACATCACAAGCATCTTCCTCAAGGGTCTGGAAAGGTCAAAACCAAGTGTCAAGCCGGATACCTTGGAAACAAATAAGCATACTGCATTGCATACTAACCTTTTGTCTTGTTTTGTAGGTTGTTGTTTTATTGTTACTAACTCTGTTGTGATCTCAGGAACTATTGCTCGACGTCGGGTGTTTCCACTCAACCGTCCACACAGATATCCAACCCATAACAACCTTCCGGGTATACAAATGGACCAAGTACAGCAGGACCTTACAGAGGTCAGGACTCAAATGGCCAACGAGAGGTTGGAAATGAGGAATCAGATGACTCAGTTTATGGAGGTGATGAATAATATGGCTCAAAGCCAAGAGAGATTAAGAGCACTGGTAGAGGGGCGGAATCAGGAAGACCCCCATCCAGGGACTGCTGGGACAAGCAACAATGAGAGAGTTCAACCCCATGTTAATCCTCCAGTCTATGGACCCCACCTTCATCCAGAGATCACCTTTATCTGAGTTCTTTCAAAGCAACATCACAAGCATCTTCCTCAAGGGTCTGGAAAGGTCAAAACCAAGTGCCAAGCCGGATACCTTGGAAACAAATGGACATACTGCATTGCATGCTAACCCTTTGTTTTGTTTTGTAGGTTTTGTTTTATTGCTACTAACTCTGTTGTGACTTCAGGAACTATTGCTCGACGTCGAGGGTTTCCACTCAACCGTCCACACAGATACCCCACCCGCAACAATCTTCCGGGCATACAGATGGATCAAATGCAGCAGGACCTTACAGAGGTCAGGAATCAAATGACCAACGAGAGGTTGGAAATGAGGAATCAGATGACACAATTTATAGAGGTGATGAACAATATGGCTCAAAGCCAGGAGAGGTTAAGAGCACTGGTAGAAGGGAGGAATCAGGAAGACCATCATCCAGGGACTGCTGGGACAAGTAACAATGAAAGAGTCCAACCTCATGTTAATCCCCCAGTCTTTGGACCCCACCAGCACCCAGAGATCAACATCCCTGTCAATGTGCAAGGGACTGCCACAGCAGGTAGAGTGCTGCAAGAAGACCCCCAGGAAGATCAGTTCACAGTGATGGGAGCTGGGGAGGAAGCCTATGACAGAAGGCTAGATGAGATTGCTGAGAAATTAAGATCCTTGGAGTCTCAAAACTCTTTGGGCTTTGATGTTATGGACATGGGCTTAGTTGACGGGGTCAGGATTCCCCACAAATTTAAACCTCCATGCTTTGAGAAGTACAACGGAACCTCCTGTCCACGGACCCATTTACAGTCTTTTCTGGGGAGGCTGAAGGCATATACCATGGACGAAAAGCTATGGATGTTTTATTTTGAGGATAGCTTGACAGGAGCTTCAAGGGAATGGTACTCTCACCTGACCAGAGCAACCATCAGGTGCTGGAAGGACTTGGCTGAGGCCTTTATCAGACAATATCAGTACAACTTGGATATGGCTCCCAACAGGACCCTCCTGATGGGGATGTCTCAATCATCCAGGGAAAGCTTCCGGGAGTACGCTCAGAGGTGGAGACAGCTTGCTGCTTCTGTCCAGCCACCCATGTCAGAGAGAGAGATGGCTGATATGTTTATGAACACCCTTCAAGGGACATACATTGACAGGCTAGCTGCCTTTTCTTCCACTAGCTTTGCTGATGTAGTCATAGCCGGGGAAAGAATTGAGAGCCTGTTAAAGATGGGCAAAATTTCTGACAACGGTGCTAGCTCATCCAGCAACACAAGAAAGCCTTTTGTGGTCCCAAGAAGAGCTGGTGAGACCAATGCTATCCATGCCAGCAGAGGCAGACCCCAATATGTTCATAGGTCTGTGGCAGCAGTCACCATTCCCGCTCCAATTCATCCTCAACCAGCTTATCAACCACAGCAACAAAATTACCAGCAACAAACTCCTTATCCTCCTCAGAGAAACTACAACAATGCCAGCAACAACAATCAGCAAAGACCATTTCAACAGAGACCTTCTCAGGCCAATAGGGTGATCGATCCGATCCCTATGCCTTATGCCACATTACTTCCACAACTCCTGAAACTCAACCTGGTTGAGCTAAGAACGTTGGCACCTCCAGATCCTGCCAGTCTGCCCAGAAATTACGACGCTAGCGCCAGATGTGCTTTTCACTCAAATGCACCTGGCCACAGTACAGAGAAGTGCAGGGCTTTGCACATGAAAGTACAGGACTTGGTAGATTCTAAAGCTTTGAACTTTGCACCACAACCAAATGTTAACAAGAACCCTATGCCGCATCACGGAGGACCCAGAATCAATGATATTGAAGAAGACAAGCCGTCTTACTTGATAACCAGTGTGGGTCAGATTCGGACACCCTTGGTAGAGATTAAAGCTCAACTCCTTGAATGTCAAATGTTCCCGGGATGTGAGCTAGGATGTGCTTATTGCAACATTTCAGTGAATGGGTGTGATAACTTGAGGGATGGCATAAATGGTCTCATCCAGAGTGGCTTGCTTCAAATCACAACATCAATACCTACCAATCCAGCAATCTCCTTAACAACAGTTCCCGAGTCTTCTACAACTGCAACAACCATTGTTCCAAACAACTCTTCAATCTCATCAACAAATACTTCATCTGTTACTTCAACGGACCAGATATCAACAAACATCCCTTCTACAACTTCAGCACCCCTTCATTCAGAGTCTCCTACAACAACAACACCCATCCACTCAACAGTGCCTCCTACAGCATCAACAGCAAACAATGAAAGTGTCTCAACAGTTACAATTTATTACGATCCTGCAAATGATTCTGCCTACAACTCACAAAATGTCACTCCTACCAGAGCACCAGTCACAATATACTGTGATCCACAGACTATCATGGTCCCTTCTACAGCTGCCATCAGTCCAGTCACTATCACAGTGCCTGGGCCAGTACCTTATGAAAGCAGTAATGCCATCCCTTGGCATTACGGCTCCGATCTATACTGCGAAGGACAGAAAATCACTCTCGAATCATCAACTTCTTCACCATAAATAGACAATGTGGGGGGAGGCGGAGGCTTCACTCGAAGCGGACGTCTCTTTGCCCCGCAAATTCAAAGACCCACTGCTGAAGCAGAAGCTGCTGCCAAGGCAAAAGGGAAGAGCATGGTGCAAGAAGAGCAAATTGTTAAAGAAGCTTTGAAAACACCTTTTGATCAAGAAGTTGATGAATTCATGAGAATCATCAAGAAAAGTGATTACAAGATAGTGGACCAGCTTCACCAGACGCCTTCCAAGATCTCCATTCTATCATTGCTTATGTGCTCCGAGGCTCATCGGAACGCACTACTAAAAGTCTTGCACGCAGCTTATGTGCCAGAGGAGATTACGGTCAATCAGTTGGAAGCTGTGGTTGGAAATGTTAATGCTAGTAATGGACTAGGATTTACCAACACTGATTTGACTACGGAAGGCCGCAATCATAACAAGGCTTTGCACATTACCATGGAGTGTAAGGGTGCAGTTCTTTCACATGTACTGGTAGACACAGGATCATCCCTCAATGTCCTACCTAAAAAAGCCCTTGTGAAGCTGGAGTATGAAGGATTGGCATTACGTCCCAGCAACTTAGTAGTGAGAGCCTTTGACGGCTCTAAGAGGTCAGTGCTGGGAGAAATTGAGTTGCCTGTAACGATTGGCCCACAAACTTTCAAAACAACCTTCTACGTGATGGACATTCAGCCTGCCTACAGCTGTTTGTTGGGTAGACCATGGATTCATGCCGCCGGCGCAGTTACGTCTACCCTTCACTAGAAGTTAAAATTCGAGTGGGAGGGCCAAGTCGTTACTATCTGTGGGGAGGAAGATATTTTTGTTAGCCATCTGGCTACATACAAATACATTGAGATGGATGGGGAGATCCATGAAACGATGAGTCAAGGGTTTGAGGCCCTGAATATTAATGAAACATCTGTTGTACTTGGGACTTCCATGACATCTTACCAACAAGCCCGGAAGGTTGTTGAAGAAGGAACCGCTCAAGGCTGGGGCAAACTGTTGCCTGTGGAGAAGAAAGAGGATAGATTTGGTTGGGTTACAAACCAACTCAACAAGATCAAGCAGAGGCTGCTAAGGAGCCCAACTTTGTTAGTGGGGGGATGCTCACCCCTGATGCTGTCAACAACTTGGAAGATGAGTCGGAAGATGAGCGCAACCTGGAGAGCTGGATACGTCCAAGGATCCCGGGGAGTCGTATCTCAAACTGGTCTTCCCAGGAAATTATAAGGGTTACTCCTGCAGAGTAATTATTATTTCCTGTATATTTTAAGCATGCATCAAGTCTTGCATCTTTCCCAAGATGACAAGACTCATTTTGTAATCGGGCCATCTGTAATTTTTGTGCAAGATTAATCAATGAAATATCAGACATCTTTTGCAAATGAGTCTTTTTCCTTTCCGTTCACTGTTTTTCCATTTTTCTTTTTGTACAAAAAATAAATGGCAATGTTTTCAAAATGACAACTTTATTTCACTTTTTTTTAAAACAAGATTAAAATCAATCACTAAAATGAACAAACTGAACCCTTGCAGAGAGTGCCTTCCAGACCGCACCGACAACAACACGGCTATGACTTCGTATGACTTTGACAACCCGATCAATCAAGCTGACGAAGGGGTTGAAGAAGATTACGAGCTTCCTGAAGAGCTAGCCAGGTTGTTAAGGCAAGAGGAGAAGGTTATCACTCCTCATCAGGAAGAGGTCGAAACGATTAATCTTGGTACAAATGAAGATGTGAAAGAGGTTAAAATCGGGGCCTGCTTACAAGACTCAGTGAAGAAACAACTGATTGACCTGCTTCAGGAATATGTGGATGTGTTTGCTTGGTCTTACCAGGATATGCCAGGGTTGGACACCGATATTGTTATGCATAGGCTGCCTTTAAGAGAAGATTGCCCGCCGGTTAAACAGAAACTGCGCCGTACTCGCCCAGACATGGCAATGAAGATCAAAGAAGAGGTACAAAAGCAGTGGGACGCCGGATTCCTTGTTGTGACTAGCTATCCACCGTGGGTTGCTAATATAGTACATGTGCCTAAGAAAGACGGCAAGGTAAGGATGTGTGTTGACTACCGGGACCTGAACAGAGCCAGTCCGAAAGATGACTTCCCATTACCTCACATTGACGTATTGGTGGATAATACGGCTCAGTTCTCGGTATTCTCCTTCATGGACGGATTTTCAGGATACAACCAGATCAAGATGTCACCTGAAGACATGGAGAAGACAACTTTCATCACACCCTGGGGCACGTTCTGTTACAAGGTGATGCCATTTGGATTGAAGAATGCCGGTGCAACATATCAACGGGCTATGGTAACGTTATTCCACGATATGATCCATAAGGAAATCGAGTGTTATGTGGATGACATGATTGCCAAGTCCCTCACAGAAGAAGACCACCTGGTAAATCTGCTGAAGCTATTCAAGCGTCTGAGGAAGTACCAGCTAAAGCTGAACCCCAATAAGTGCACATTCGGGGTGCGATCTGGTAAGCTGCTGGGCTTTATTGTAAGAGAGAAAGGGATTGAAGTGGACCCTGATAAAGTCAAAGCCATTCAAGAAATGCCTGCACCGAAGTCAGAAAAAGAAGTTCGAGGGTTTCTGGGTAGATTGAACTACATCTCAAGGTTCATATCTCACCTTACAGCAACTTGTGAACCCTTGTTCAAACTGTTAAGAAAAGAACAGACGGTCAGTTGGAACGAAGACTGCCAGAGGGCTTTTGATAAGATCAAAGAATACCTGCAAGAACCACCAATCCTCATGCCTCCAGTTGAAGGAAGACCTCTGATAATGTACTTGACAGTATTAGAAGAGTCAATGGGGTGTGTGCTGGGCCAGCATGACGAGTCTGGTCGAAAAGAGTATGCAATATACTACCTGAGCAAAAAGTTTACCGACTGTGAACAACGTTATTCACTGCTCGAGAAAACTTGTTGTGCTTTAGCGTGGGCTGCTCGCCGACTGAGATAGTATATGTTGACCCACACTACTCTATTGATTTCAAAGATGGACCCAGTCAAGTACATTTTCGAGAAGCCAGCTCTTACCGGACGGGTTGCAAGATGGCAAATGATTCTCACAGAATATGACATTCAGTACACATCTCAGAAAGCCCTCAAGGGCAGTGTATTGTCTGAATATCTTGTTGAGCAACCTATTGATGATTACCAGCCCATGAGATTTGACTTCCCTGATGAAGACATCATGTTCATAAAAGCGAAAGATCATGAAGAGCCTATTCACATTGAAGGGCCTGACCCGGAAGAAGAATGGACTATGATGTTTGATGGGGCTGTTAATATGAATGGTCGTGGTGTTGGTGCAGTACTCATTACACCTAAGGGAGTTCATATGCCTTTCTCGGCAAAACTCACCTTCGACTGCACTAACAACGAAGCTGAATACGAAGCTTGCATTATGGGTCTTGAGGAAGCCATTGACCTCAGGATCAAGACATTGACTGTATTCGGGGATTCAACTCTGGTAGTTAATCAAACCAACGGCAAGTGGTACACACACCAGGATCACCTGATACCTTACAGGGATTATACAAGGAGGTTATTAACGTTCTTCACAACGGTCAAGCTTGAGTATATCCCTCGGGACGAGAATCAGTTTGCAGATGCTCTGGCTACCATTTCATCAATGATCAAAGTTCAGGCTGCCAACTTTGTACCTCAGATTTCAGTGTCCAGACTCGACAGACCAGCATATGTATTTGCAGCAGATATTGTCAAAGATGATAAGCCTTGGTTCCATGACATTAAGTGCTTCTTGGAGGATCAAACTTACCCACCTGGGGCATCTTCCAATGACAAGAAGACTTTAAGAAGGCTTGCTGGTAGTTTCTTTCTGAACACTGATGGCTCCCTGTACAAAAGAAACTTTGATATGGTACTCCTCAGATGCGTTGATAGAACAGAAGCAGACTTGTTGATGCACGAGGTGCACGAAGGATCCTTTGGTACCCATGCAGGAGGGCATGCCATGGCTAAAAAGTTGCTAAGATCAGGTTATTACTGGATCACAATGGATGCCGACTGTTGTGCTTATGCCAGGAAATGCCATAAATGTCAGATCTACGCGGATAAAGTACATGTGTCTCTCAATCCTTTGAATATAATGTCTTCACCCTGGCCCTTTGCCATGTGGGGCATTGATATGATTGGAAAGATCGAACCGACTGCTTCAAATGGCCACAGATTCATCCTGGTCGCCATTGACTATTTCACCAAGTGGGTCGAAGCAGCTTCCTATGCCAATGTTACAAGACAAGTGGTAGCCCGATTCCTTAAGAGAGATATCATCTGTCAGTATGGAGTGCCCGAGCGAATCATTACTGATAATGGTTCCAACTTGAACAACAAAATGATGGCAGAGCTGTGCCGGGACTTCAAGATCCAACACCACAATTCTTCTCCTTACAGGCCAAAGATGAACGGCGCTGTTGAGGCGGCTAATAAAAATATCAAGAAGATTGTGCAGAAGATGGTAGTCACGTACAAAGACTGGCATGAGATGCTACCATTTGCCTTGCATGGGTACCGCACGTCAATCAGAACGTCCACTGGGGCAACACCATATCAGCTTGTATATGGCATGGAGGCAGTTCTACCTGTTGAAGTTGAATTACCCTCCTTGCGAGTACTGATGGATGTTAAGCTGAACGAAGCGGAGTGTGTCTGGTCCCGATACGAACAACTAAGTCTGATCGAAGAGAAAAGATTGGCTGCAATCTGTCATGGGCAGTTGTATCAGAAAAGGATGAAAAAAGCCTTCGATCAGAAAGTCAGGCACCGAGAGTACCAAGTAGGAGATCTTGTGCTGAAGAGAATCCTCCCTCCTCATACAGACCACAGGGGCAAATGGACTCCAAACTATGAAGGACCATTTGTAGTAAAGAAAGTTTTCTCTGGTGGAGCACTGATGCTCAGCACCATGGATGGTGAGGACTTCCCGTCCCCTGTGAATTCAGATGCAGTTAAAAAATACTTCGCATAAAAAGGACCCGCTGGACATAAAAAACAGAATGTAAGTCCAGGCAAAAATAGGGCATCCCGGCGAGTCAAAAACATAATAAAAGACTCGGGCAAAAATAAGGGAAAATAAACAAAAATGTACACCCGCTGAGTTGAAAAGCCACATTGGACAACTCATGCAAAAATGGGTATCCCGATGGATTGAAAACCTGAAAGGGCGATCCATGCAAAATAAGGGAATAAGCGAACAACTGCATTCTGAATTCGTCTGTATCACTTACAACTTGGTAGGCTTCGAAAGGATCAAGCTTCTATCAGAATCAGCCTTCTTCAGAAAGCAAGACGAGAAGAACGTCAAAAGTCATACGAGTCATAGCAAGAGGGAAGCTCCTTGAAGCGTCGTCAACATTGCCAGCATTTTTGTTTCTCAATTTGTAACAATCTCCTCATTTCAGGAGATATGTTTCTTTGACTGTATCTTGCCAATTCAGGGCACATGAATTAATAAAAACAGATTTTTCAGTCACACAATGTCTCGTATATTTTATTTGCAAAAATGTCTGATGTCTTAAAGAAAACTGATTGCATGAATACAGATGCTTATCTTCAAAAATAAAAACTACGTGCTTGCAGGAAATATATTTATTCCCGGGAGTGTCTGACTCCTATGACGGAATCCAGTAAGGGATACCTCGGGATTACTTGTGCGTCTATTGTCTTTGCAGGATTGCAGGTATTCAAAGCGCAACATGGGGCATGTAAGCTTCGTCCCAGCAAGCTGGCCAATCAACACTCAGCCTTAGTGCTCTCTCCCCAGCTGAGTTGCCTCTTGTTACTTCCCCCAACCGGGTTGCCGATCATTCTTCCTCGGCCGAGTACCAAGCCAGGAAACTGCTTCCCCGCAGAATTTCAGCCTCTATCCAGAAGAGCAACGAACGAAGGAATCACAACAGAGTGGCGAAAGCTTCTACAAACCTCAGTTGGGTCTCTCATTTCAAGAATAGGTCTATCATTGACCCATTTCCCCAAGCAGAATCATTTCATCAGATCTACCAATGATCTCGCCCCCAGCTGGGATGTCCGTTTCAAGCAGATCAACCAGAGATCTTCACAGCAATGGGATCCAAATCCCGGTTTGGTGTCTTTGCATAATCATGGCATTCAAAATCATGTTCACCCACAAAGCGTAGCATTCCGTTTAATACGGAGCATTACGGCAGAAGTCAAACATATTGCATAATCATAAGCCATGTTTTGAATCAAACACTTGTGAATAATAACAATTCGTCAACATACAGAATACATCCCAGATTCCCCAGCAAAAGTAGTTTGCCTCACATTCACAAACATCAGTATATACTCCTTGTGGCACCCGTCCGTGTCATATCCCTAGACGAAAGCCAAAGACATCCCCTTTGCACTCACAGATATGTATATAATTTCCTTGACATCCGTCCATGTCATTTTCCAGCACAGTAATGAAAACATTTTGTATATCAGATATTTGTTTATACTATACACTTTCCTTTTTGACACTCTTCTATGTCACTCCCCCAGCAGGTTGAACACTCAAATATATATTACTCATACTTTTCACTCTCATTTCACTTATACAGATACTCGTCCGTATCTTATATACACCATTTACATCCCCACAGATTCAACACTAGTCCGTGTTCTTTGTTAACCCGTTGGTACTCGTCCGTACCATCATCTCAGAGCATGCGTCAAGCGTTTGTTTCTACTTGGTACTCGTCTGTATCATAGTCATAAGGATGCTCGTCCGCATCTTTAATCCATACACGTGTCAAACACTCATTCCTTCTCGAATTTAGACACTCGTCTGTGTCTACTATTCCCCAGAAAAGTCCCTTCAGATTCAACACTCGTCCGTGTTCTCTGTTAACCAGTTGATACTCGTCCGTATCATCATCTCCGAACACGTATCAGTACTTGTTTCTACATGATACTCGTCCGTATCATAGTCTTAAGGATGCTCGTCCGCATCTTTAATCTATACACAAACATCTAAACACTTATACCTTTTGTTTCTTGGATATAAACACTCGTCCGTGTTTACTATTCCCCAGTAAATCGCCAACAAAGCAAATTTCTTTTCTATCTGACATTCGTCCTATGTCATGATAAACCTTGAGAGCAGCCGTCCCCTGCTAGGTGATCGTCCTTCACCTCTTGATGGTCGTCCTCCGTCATGCTCATCCGATGGCCGTCCCCATCGTCGACCTTTTCTATCCGACATTCGTCCTATGTCGTGATATTTGGCATCCGTCCCCTGCTAGGTGATCGTCCTTCACCTTTTGATGATCTTCCATCATCATTTTATCCAATGGCCATCCCCATTGTTGATTTTGGTTATCTGGCGTTCGTCCTACGTCATGACAAACCTTGAGAGCAGCCGTCCCCTGCTAGGTGGTCGTCCTCCACCTCTTGATGGTCGTCCTCCGTCATGCTCATCCAATGGCCGTCCCCATCGTTGACCTTTTATCCGGCATTCGTCCTATGTCGCGATATTTTCGGCAGCCGTACCCTGCCAGGTGTTCGTCCTCCACCTTAGATGACCGTCCCTCATCTTAACCCTTACAGAGCAGCCGTCCCCTGCTAGGTGATCGTCCTTCACCTTTGATGACCGTACCTCATCATCTGTTTATTTCATTTATTCTTTAACCCGATGGCCGTCCCTGTCGTGGTCCCTTTTCTTTTTAGCCCGATGGCCGTCCCCATCGTTGGTTACTTTGCTTTATGAACTTGATGGCCGTCCCCGTCATTTTTCATTAATCCCCAGAAAATCTTACAGCTTTATCTTGATGGCCGTCCCCATCATAATTCTTTCATCCCCAGCATGTCGGCCGTCCCCGTCATTGCTTTATTTCCCGCACCCTTCCCCAGCATGTCGGCCGTCCCCGTCATTGCTTTATTTCTCGCACCCTTCCCCAGCATGTCGGTCGTCCCCGTCATTGCTTTATTTCCCGCACTTTTCCCAGCATGTCGGCCGTCCCCGTCATTGCTCTTTATCCAGCAGTCGTCCTCTGCTCAGCGGTCGTCCTCCGTCGCCCATACTTTACAATATACTTTATTTCCTTTTACAATCTATATCCCTTTTCTTCTTCATTCTGTGAGTGCAAATTTTGGACTGTCTTTGGTATTCAACCACAAGTTATCTTGTTTGCCTGTTAAGCCGTCGCTTACATCCTGCACAGCTAACTCATGTTTGAATAGGGGCAGCTGTAAACACCCCAAATTTGCCCTCACCCATTCACACCATGGCTTGTGATCATTTCATATGCATAAACACAATCACAGCATCTCATATCACATTTTTGGTTCACTGCATTGGTTCAAAGTCATCTGCATCTAGGGTTTGTGATCTGAGCAATCCCAGAGCTTCTTGAGCCACTCCAAAGGCCATCAATCACTTAAAAGGGGTCCATGTGTGTTCAAGCATCACATTATATCCTCTCAAAAGTCAAGAATATCAAAAAATCACAAGAACTGAGAATGACATGGAGGCAGAGCCAGGTTTGACTGCACAGATGACCTAGAATTAGGGTTTTGGTTTCAAAGGCCATAACTCCAATTTTTTTGGTCATTCTTGTTTCTATTGGTCTCTATATGGTATAGGGAGTATGCATATCAATTTTCATGAAGAAATTCCATGGGGAAGTCATCTGATTAAGAGTTGACTTTTCAAGCAAGTCAGTGCAAAATC
Organism: Lathyrus aphaca; assembly: GCA_963966055.1. Taxonomy (NCBI): domain Eukaryota; kingdom Viridiplantae; phylum Streptophyta; class Magnoliopsida; order Fabales; family Fabaceae; genus Lathyrus; species Lathyrus aphaca. The sequence continues at coordinate 409,430,366 of OZ014524.1, read as the reverse complement.
AGGGCATCTGAGGCCCCCAATGACCCAACCAAGGGGTGTTCCCCATCATTTTGATTGTATATGATCTTTATTTGGTCATGGAAGATGTTAGGAGTTCACAAAATTGAAGAATTACAAGCCTTTTGCAAAGTTGACTTTTTGGGCAAGTTTGACTTTTAATGAAATTGTCATTTTAAGCAACTTTTTCAACCCTTACTTTTTGATTCAAAAAAGCTTCAAATGGAAAAACTTTGGTCATGAAAGTTGTAGAATATATCTTTCCCTTTTCAAAAAGTACAAGAACATGACCTAATTCATTTTGGATCAAAAGTTATGGCTTGTCAAAGTTGGCAAAAATCACAAAATTTCAAAGTTTCTACCAAAGAGGTATTTTGCAAAATGACTTGATCAAGTGTTCAAAAGCTATCAAATGGACTTCTAAACCACACAACATGATCATGTGACATCTAATGTTCAGAATGGACCAAAGAATTACACATTTTTATGGTTTATGGAACAAGATTTTTCATAAGAGGCAAAAGTGAACCAAGTTGCAAAACTCATCATAGCTTCTCATCCACTTGCTTGCTAGCTTGCTGATCAATCCTAGGCATCTCCCCACATCATGCTGCGCAGGACACACTTGTTGTACTTTGCTAGCAAGTAGCCCATGCTTCTCTTACACAAACTTGACCTTTTGGCAAAAGGACCCATACCAATCAATAAAGCACACATCACTTCATCTGACCAATGGCATTTGTTTATACAAAGAAAAAGCAAGCCAAAGCAACCACAACACAAGCCTGAAACTCTCCATAACTCAGCATTCTCATTTTCATCTTCATTGGCAAGAGCCTTCGAAACTGCTTGCACAAGTCACAAACACACAAACTAACTTCATAGATCAAATCAACACACCTTCCTGGTCACAAAGCACCCATCATCCTTTCCTTAAACTGCCAGAATCACAAATACGATTCTCACCTCACCTTGAGCAGAACCTCTGCCAGCTTCCAAACCAGCCATCACAAACTCTTTCTAAGCATCAAGACTTCATCAGGGGCCTAAAAGGAGTGGATTGCACGAAGAGAGAGGGTCAGAAAGTTGCAAACTGAGAAAGCTCAAAGCTCAGGTATACCAAGAACTTTTTTTCCAGAAATGAGTTTTTAAGTTTCTAATTTGTTCTTCATGCTTTGCTGATCACTCTGATGTTCTTAGTTTTGAAAATGGTTGAGAAATAAGCATTTAATCTTGCTCTGAAACTTTTCTGACCTAAAAATGTTTGCTTTCGATTCATACGATTAATGAAAGAGAAATGAGACTTGAGTGGGGGTTTTGATTCAGTGAGGTGTGGGAATGATTTCTGGGTTGTTAGTTTTTATTTTTGTGAAGTTTTGAGGATGTTAGGGATTTTCAGGTGGGAGTCCCGCCGGAGAAGACGACCGGAGGTCTTCTCCGGCCACCTGAAAATAATTAGGGATAATCCCTGTAATTAATTGTAGTTTGAATTCTGAGCGTTGGATGAGTTGACTTAGTCCATTCCCGCGCGTGCTCAATGGTCCAGATCCCTTCACTTAACCCTAATCCACGTCATTAGTTATTTAATTAGGTTTTATAATTAATCTGGCCAGTTTAAATTCCAGCCATTGGATGTGGCGCCAGTCAACGCGCGCGTTTTCCAGTTTGAATGCTAGCCATTGATTCAGCATACTTCCATTTATTTCAGTTTTATTTTCATTTTTATTCATTTTATTTCTACATTTTATTTAAAATAGCAAAACAATCTTAAAAATTCTGAAAATTTTTGTACAAACTTTTATTTAATTTCAGAAACCAAAAACATTTTTATTTTTATTTTTTGCAATAAAAAATATTTTTAAATCATTTAAAAGTTTATTATTAATTAATTAATGAGAATTAATTAATTAAAAATACTTTTAGGTATTTAAAAATCACCAAAAAATTCATGAAACCTTCATAATCATTTAGAAACATTGTCCAACCCTCAAACCAAATTTCTTTTTTGATCTTGATGTCTTTTGAGAATTTTTCATGGAATTAAAATCATTTCAAGGCATTATTTTGATCCAAACTTCAAAAAATCATTTTTGCCTAACCATTGAGAGTTGGACTTTGATTCTTCTTGCATTGCATTTTGTTTAGCATGTAGTTTGTGAGATTAAATTGGCATGATTTGATCTTTCATTTTCCATTTGTTTGGCATTTTTCTTGTTAAGGTACCCTAAAACCCTAGAAATTTTAGAAAATTCATAACTCTAATTAGGTTAAGAGTTGGAACCTCTCCTTTGGGCAGTGAGTTTGTGTAGGGTTAGGGTTCCTTTGAATGCATTTTCAATTTTTATCTTGATGTTTGCTTCTGATTTTGGTTTTTGTTTGATGCATTGATCATAAACCCTAATTTGGGCTTCCATATGCATCCATCTTGCATCTGCTTGCATACCTTGACTTGCCATAGCATTTTGTGCATCCATTTGATTCATTTGACATCTTAAGACATATTAGAAGCATGTTTGACCATTGCATCTTGCATTTTCCATGTTGTATGCCATTTGCATTCCATAACATTTCATGTATGATCATGGTTCTAAACTTGCTTCATTTGCATCCATAAGTTTGTATGATCATCCCTATGCTTTGTTCCCTGTTTGCATCATCTCATAGCATCATTAACATCATGTATGTGCTTCTGGTTTTGATTTGCATCATGTCATTTCATCTCATCTTGCATTGCATTGCATTTCTTTCACTAACTTTTCAGGTGGTAAGTAACTTTGAGAAGTGAATTTGCCTTCACTTCTCACAACTTCTTTTCATCTCTCTTATGCATCATTGCTGCATTTTGTTATGTGTTTGAGATTGAGCTTGCTCTTTCTTCTTCTTCTTACTTTCTTTCCTCAAGTGACTTGACTTCTTGAATGAAGCAAGTTACTTTGCTTCTCCTTGCTCCTTTCATCTGCTTCCTGGTGGTTCCTCTGAAGATTTCTTTCTTAAACCTCACAAACCTTAGGAACAACCAAGCATGACAATGATTAGGGTTTTGATTAGTCCCCCACTTAGTTTTACCTTTGTGTCTCATTGAGTCTTCTCTTCTCATCTCATAATCAGGGACTAAACCCTAAAGGCTTTAAGGCTTTGTGATTAAGCTTATGCCTGCATCCTTCTATTAGGATGGAGTGTATAACTTTAATCCTAAATGTTAAACCCTTAATGTGTTTAACTCCTTTAATCAATTCACTTAATAATCATCAAGACATCAAGCTTGTAACTTGGGCCTTGCATTAGGGTTCTAATTCTTCCTCAATTGGTTAAGAAGGACTAACCCTAGTGTTAATGGACAAGTCCCCCTCAAGTTGTCTTACAAGCCCTAAAACTCACTTCGTCATCTTATCATTAACTAAAATCCACTTAATAAAGGTTTTGTTTTGTCATGAGTTTAATCCCTAATCATGGATTAAGTTGAGGAGCTTTCCTCAGCTTAAACACTCTCATCTATTATCCTTCTATTAGGATGGTGTAATGAGTCTGTTTAATCCCTGATTATGGCTTAATCTCATTACTTAACACCAAACAAAAACAACAAAAACATCTAAATAAATCACAAGTAGGTTAATGATCTTAATCCTACATCAGGGTGATTAAGTGTGAGAAGATGACTTCACACTTAAGGTATTCTCATTACCCCTAATCAGAGGGATGATGTGATGAGTTTACTAACCCATTGGTTTAAGCTTAAGCTCATTAACTTATGACAAACTTTCAAAAGCAATAAAAGACTAAAAACACAAAAACAAACAATAATCGTCTCCTCCGGGATTCTTTTCTCATCTCATTCACTCACAAATGAGAACTTGCTTCTTCCGTCTAATGCAAGACAGTTTGCATCTGTGCCAGACAGATCATACACTTGAGCATAGACAAGTAAGCAGTTCACAAGTCAATTCATCTTTCAGTCTCTTTGGGTCGAACTACGGCGTTCTGACTTCCTCATTGCACGAGAGGATACGTAGGCATAACTTAACAGTTATCGAACAAAAGTCTCTGTATATTCCCCCTCTTTCAGTATCATTCTTTAGCCTCATTATCATGAGCATTTCATCTTTGTTCTTACACTGACACTATACATATCACACTTCACTTTCTTTTACACTGACACCTGTACATCCTTTTCCAGCTTTCTATACACAAATTGCACTGACACTACCCCTCTAAGACACAAATCTCTTAAGCGTGGATCCCGTCGAGTACGACGGACAATCTGGGTGCTAATACCTTCCCAGGTTGTAACCAACCCCCTTTCTCAGTCTCTCTGGCTCGCAACCGTCTTATCCATATCTTTCTTAGGTTTATGCAGCATTACCTTTCTTCCGGGATAAAAATGCCTAGCTGGCGACTCTATTCATTTCCTGTGAGTTCACTCCTGTGTGTTCTCGCATCTCTTTTCGCCGACCGTTCGCATCTGTACCTTTATCTGGGGCTGTTCCCATTTATCGGGAGCGACAGATGGTAACAGCGGCCACCTGCTCATAGGATCCTCTATATCTGCGGCCCCGACCTCGACCATACACATCATTAGTCTCGCCCTCCCTTCTTCTTGGAGGTCCACTGAAAGCCTTTCTCACACCACTCAAGCTACTTGCACTAGTGTCTTGAATCTTCCCCGTTTTCAGCAGAGTTTCAATCCTCTCTCTAGCTATCACGATGTCGTTGAACCTTGTCGCTGAACAAGATGCCAATATCTCAATAAACACCCCTTGCAGCGTTCCCATGAACATATCTGCCATTTCATTTTCCAACAAGGGAGGTTGTACTCGAGCAGCAAGCTGACGCCACCTATGGGCGTACTCTTTGAACCCTTCCTTAGCATTCTGAGACATTGTCTGCAACTGGGTACGATTTGGAGCCATATCCAAATTATACTGATACTGCTTCACAAATGCATCAGCTAAATCCTTCCAGCTTCAAATATTTACCCTGCTCAGCTTCATGTACCATTCCAAGGAAGCTCCTACAAGACTATCCTGGAAGTAATACATCCACAGCTTCTCATCATCTGTATGAGAAGCAATTCTTCCCACAAACGACTGAAGATGAGTTTTCGGGCAAGCTGTGCCGTTGTACTTATCAAAAGTGGGAACCTTGAACTTGTAGGGAATTCTCACCCCTGGCACCAAGCCCAAATCAGTGATGTCAAACCCTAGAGAACTCTGAGACTGAATAGCACGAATCTGCTCAGCCGTTTCTTCGAACCTTCTATTCATGTCAGCTCATTTGCCTTTTGCCTCATCCAGCAAAGTGAATTGTTCATCCTGCCCATCCATCTGCAGTTATTCACTCCATCATTAACAATAGTGACACCTGGTTGCACCACAGGGATTTCAACATGACGGGCTCCAGCCCCGTTGCGATTACCTCCATCTACTGTCCCATTGTTCCTGACTTGATTGTTCTCCAACATTTCGCACAGACGCTCTTGAGTTTGACCCATCCTAGCCATGAGGGTCATGAATTTGTCCATTCTTGTCCTTAAGTCAGCCAGATCTGCTTGCATCTGCTCCATTGCTCTCTCTCTGTTCACCTTTTTAGGGTATATGTGCACCGTTGACTGTCTCTGAACCTTCTTGGGAGCTATAGTTCCTGAAAGTGACATGAACATTAGAACACTGGAGGAAATACCTGCAAAACAACAAACATGTTATATGCATGCAATGTAACTATTCATGTTCCCATGTTCATACATTAATATGCCCTAGTTCTGGTATCTTGACAGAAAATACTCCAGATGACTTCGTTGGAAACTAACTTTTCAAACTCTTTTGAGGAGTATTCAGATCCTGGTGTCTTGGGACAAACAACTTTTCTCATTCAGAAACGGTAACTGGAAAGTATCATTGCAGAGCAGGAACAAACTACCAACAGTCAGAGTTATAGACAGGAACAGAATTCCCCAAAGGGTTACAATTCAGTACAAATGACAGCAAGATAAAGCAAGACTCCTACAACAAGCATGTAGGTAGTCTGGATACAATCAACAATAAACAAAAACCCTAGACTAAAAGGAAAATCCAGGCTCCTCTTCTGCGGTCACCACCTCCATCCGGTTCTCCTTGACGCCTGCTCTCAGCTTAAGATCTGCAATCTCCTTCATTGCTTCCTTCAAGGCTAACTGGCTCTGTTCCAATTGCTGAGTCTTTTCCCTTCGTCTCTTGTGAACTTGTTCGACCTCTTCTTTCTTGAATGCCATTTGCGCTTCAAATAACTCTTCCTTTTCTTTGTACTTTTTCTGCTCCTGTTCTCTTTGGCCCTGTAACCAAACAATGGATTGACGAGCTTCTCTGAGAGTCTTCACAATCCTCTTATGCTCCGTTTCTCTCTTTGACTCTGTTAAACCTAATCTCTGAAAATGAGCTTCTCTCCCAGCAAACTCCTTTTCTTTAGCTTCTAAAGTAGCCTGCGTCATCTGTAGCTTTTCTTCCGCTTCTTGCTTAGCATGATTGGCACGGTGATACAAACTAGCCATTTCAGAATTCTCTACCCGAATCTCGTGCAACTGAGCTTCCAACTTCTTGTAATCTTCAAGAGAAACGGTGGTTTGCACCGGTGCCTCCTTTGGATATAGCAGAGCCTCAACCGAAAATGGAAGGAAAAAGGTATCAACCCTCCCTTGTATCCAAGCAGCAAAAGAGGGATAAGTCTTAGGGTCTACCTTTCCGAATTCCTTCTTACCCTCTCTAACCTTCGTTTCCCAAGCTTGGGATGCTTGCATAACCAACAGCTCATTATCTTCAGCTGGAAAATATAAAGTCTTAGATATTTCTTCATCTGATGGAGGATCCATCAGTGGATAACCAAATTGCTTTCTGGACAGCACAGGGTTATAACTTATCACTCCTTTTCTACCTAACAGCGGCACATAGGGAACCTCACCACACCTGGTAATAAACTCCTTCCCTACCAAGTTTCTGCTACATCCCCAGGCTATGTCATCAGATGTTAACCCCATCAATCTTCTAGCCCACTTCCAATCTTTCTTAAGATCTTTGAACGGTCCTGACTTCGGAAGCTTCTTAGCAAACCACTCAGTAAACACGGGAGCGCAACAATCACGTACCCTTTTCTCTTCTCATTTATGTGATGGACACCGAAGTAAAAGTCTCCCAACAACGTAGGTACCGGGTTTCCTTTAATCAAAAGGGTAATAGCCTCCAAGCTTACCCATCCTTTCTCTCCTGGAAAAAGACTTATTCCATAGACCATTAATGCTAACAGCGCACTGAACTCAAACCATTTCCCTCCCAGAGAAAACACGTGGGCTTTTGTGATAAGAAAATCCAGATTAAATCCCTTCCCTTTACTGGCTTCTAACTCCATCTTCACTCTAAGCATACTCAAATGACAAGCACCTGCAATGTCCTTGTACGGGGGACACTTCTCCGCAACATAATAGGGAACACCATTCTTGATAGGAATCTTCAGGATGTCAGAAATATCTTCCGTAGTGGGAGCCAAGACGTAATCAGCAAACACGAAAATTCTCAACTGAGGGTCATAAAACTACAACAAAGAATGAAGACTATCCCTCTGATAAACAGTAGGCTTGTTCATGTACCCCAGGATCTTCCCATACCGACTTCTGAAATCATCTGAAACTTTGTCACTCATCATTTCTACCAGTTTCTGAATACTCTCAATTTCGGGTTGCGGGAAAGTGTAATGAACATTCCTTTTTCTGGGTTTCTCTTGAACTTCTGTCATCTGGAGAAACAATGAATACCAGAACTGGGTACAGATGCTAACCTGATATGGAAACACAAACAGTTAATGCTAGTATGATGCGATGCAAATGCAATGCAGGCATATGATCAACGACCGGGACTGTTTGGATACAGAACACTGGACCCAAGTGACCAAGAACCAAGATCCTCTGAATAAAGCCCCATGAACGAGAATTCAGTCTCAAATAAGCCCCAAAATCAGAGATCTAAATCCATGTAGCCTTATCAAATCATAGAATTGTACTGGCAATGAGGTATGATGAGGTCAAGGGTTCCTGCAAACCTGTAAACCCTCCCAATCTCACGGGTGTCCTCCGGGTCAAACATCATGGACTCTCAAAGCCGAATAGCGATAATACATTCACCATTTCTGAGAAATGGCTCATGACCAAATCAGGGAATTGGTCTGGCATTATGTACTACTCAGGGAGGCCTCAGCGTGAGTCCGGGAAAAACAAGCATCCTTTATAAGTTCCTGGCTTCAAGCGCTGGAATCGAGAAACAATAGTACATTCATCCCGAAGGGTACAATACTATCGTCATACGACCAGATACTTTGACTGAGTTCCTATAACAGAACCAGGCCACCCTATGCGAGTTCCCAGTGGGCCCTCGGGTGCGAATGGGTTTGCCACGAAATGTGGTCTGCCACTGTCACCACTGGAGAGGGATGTTTCCACAAAGGTCCTCAATGATCGGTCCCCAGATGCACATAACTATCGAGGTCATGTATTACCCCAGAAAGATTCCGGCATAAATACATTTCCAAGACGGTCGCAAGTCTGGGTGTGATACTCACTACTACTAACATAACAAGATGCCATGAAGCCAAAGTGACTATCCACTCTAAGTCCTAGGGTGCACTCGAGCCCCGGTTAAGAGCTCATCTATTAGTAACAATTCCCAATCCCACAAAAAAAAGGAAACCAGCACAACCAGACAGTCCAGTATAATATATATGATGCATGAAAATAAATACTGAAAACTGTAAATAAAGCTGTAAATAAAACTGCAAATAAACAACAATAAAATAAACACGCAACAGCAAACCATCAACATGCAAAGAAACAGAAACACGCAAGCGCTAGGAGAGACTCTTAGGGGAACCAGAGATACTCTGGTTAGGAATTCCCCAGCAGAGTCGCCAGTTGTCGCTCCCCGGATTTCAATCCTGGTACAAACGCGAAAGTGGCACGGAAAGAGGTAGAGTCGCCAGCTAGACATTTTTATCCCGAAAGAACGAGAATGGTAATGTTGGACAAACCAGAAGAAAAGAAAAGGAAGGACACGGGTCTTGCGAACCAAAGAATCTGAGATCGGAAGTCGGTTACGACCTGGGAAGGTATTAGCACCCCAGATCGTCTGTCGTACCCGACGAGATCCACGCTTGCAAAGAATCTGTTTCAAAGGGTGAAGAAATGAAAGCTACTGCAAAGAAAAGGAAATGAACTGGATAAAAGAAAATAAAAAGGAACTGAAAAAGAAATGAAAAGGAAAAATGTAGGGAAAATAAAGATTGTGCTCGAACGGGACCTACCCCGCTGCCTACATACCTAATTTAGACATGAGGATTAGAGACGTCGTAGTTCCCCTGACTAGGGGTGGAAAGATTGCTTGTGTCTTAAGGCTTGAACTGCCTATGTCAATGCTCAGGTGTTGCAGGCTCGAACGACGAGTGCGTTACCGTCTTGAAAAATGACAAGTAGGAGCAAGTTCGCGAACGGAGCAAAGGAGATGAGAAAAGAATTCCCGAAGGAAAGACGCTTATTGTTTATTTGTGTTTTTTAGAGCTTTTTATTGGTGTGGTACGAGAGAATGAACTCGAGCTCTTTTCTATGGAATGTGTACCGACTACTACATTCCAAGATGGAATAATAGAACAAGCACATCAAGTAAGGAGAACTTATCCAAGACTTGTTTCCAAAGGCAATGGCCTAATTTCATTGACTTGTTGAATTTATTAGATGTTTTAGTGATTAAAATGAAGAAGTGTTTTTTAGGATTTTTCTTGATGAAGATGACTTCATGATCCAACTTGTGCATCATGCTAGACAAATGCACTATTCCAAGATGGAATGAATACATATGCCCCATGGATTAAGGCTATTACATAAGAAGCCACTTCTTTCTTTATTAATGTTTTTTAGGTTTTGTTTTGAGATGAGAAGAGAAAGAACCAAAGGAGCAAAAAGGCAAAAGTCTAAAATGGGGAAAGACTAAACCTAATTTTGTCATGCAAAAGTGGTCCTAAGGTTAGTGAGGTTTCAACTATCCTAAGAGAAAAGAAGAACCAAAGAGGAGCAAGAAGAAGAGGAGGCAAGAGCTAGCAAGCAACTTACTCATCTAAAGGAGATAAGTTGCTCCTAAAGGGGAAGAAAAAAGTTGCATCACATGATGACATAAGGCACATCAAAAAGCACAAAGAGAAAGAAACTTAAAGGAAAAGGATGAAGAGTTGAAATGTGGATGTACATACACACTTCTCTTACCATGAGCCCCTACAAGTGTTAGCAAAATCCAGCACATGCTCATCAACGCAATCATGGAATTAGCATGCTCAAAGCTTAAATCAACAAAGATCAAACACATATGCCAAACTTTGTACACAAGCATTTACGTGTCGAGAACATGGAAGCACGCATCAACCAGCAAGCAAATCACCCTAAACAATCATATTCAATGATCATACAATGATCCATGGCATTTAAAACAAGTAATGGGATCAAACAAGCCTAAAACAAAGCAAATATGGCATACTGCTTCAGTGTTAACCGGTTAACCAAAGCGTTAACCCGTTAACCAATCCAAACCTGCAGAAAACCAGTACAAAAACAGGTGTGTTAACCGGTTAACCAATCTGTTAACCGGTTAACACTGGAAAAACAGCAACAATTTCCTGCAGAAAAATCAGTTCAAACCAGCTTATCCAATTAATCTCATACCAAACCAGCAATCAATTAAGCATGAAATAAGAGGATCAAATCTCATTAAATGGCATCATCAAGCTCATGAACATTAGCACACGGATCCGGTCACAAATCAACCAATCAAACTAAGTAACACAAGCAAATACACAAGCACATGGTGGATTTAAAGAACAAGCATGCAAATAAGCTAAAACAGAGCTAGATCTGAAATTAACCAACCTACAAAGTTGAGGTATGCTTTGGTAGTTGTTGATTGAGCTGGAAATGAGCGATCTCGCGGAGAACTTTGAAGATCTGGTGCTAAGCTTCACACTCCATGCAAAATAAATGCAAGAACAAGCTCTTGATGCAGAATTTTGGATCCAAAAGGACTTCTAAATCCCAAACCAGATCTGAATCACCAATTAAACCAGCAAAATGGTGCAAAGAAGCTTTGAATGGAGGTCTAGTTCCAAGATCTATACACCTTAAGGCAAGGTTATGTGATCTTCAAAGAGGAACTCTTAGTGAATATGGAAAATGTGGGAGAAAAAAAATGAGAGAAAAGTGAGAGAGAAGAGTGAAAATTCAGAATGGAGAGTGAATAAATGAGAGAGCCCCCTCTTGGTTTGGAGAGAAATGGATTAAATATGGTTTAGGTTTGGGGCCCAAAATTTAGGTTTGGGATCCAAAAAATATGGTTTGGCAATATGATTAGGTTTTAGCAATGGAATTAGGCTTGGATAAATGCTCTAGATCCTTCTCTTTAATTCAAATGAATGAAAATCAGAAATTTGGAAATTTGGAGCCAAAGCACATGCTGAATTTGCTGCTGGAATTCAAAATTCGCAGTCGTTAACCGGTTAACCAAAGTGTTAACCGGTTAACGCCAGTGAATTTTGATTTTTCCCTCCTTTTGGTGGGAAACCTCAGGAATAACCCGGCGCCAACCGTTTTGATCTGATTTTGATCCTCAATCCTTTTTTAGGTCCTTGACCATGATATCAAACTTGTAACATGCCTTGTGAGCTTTGAATTTCCCTGATAACTGATCATATGCCTTATGCTGGAACATGCAAGTACTATGCCTCATTTTTCTATGCAATATGCTAAGGACATGATATGTTGATGATGATTATGATATGATGATGATGCTAAACAGGAGAGGGAAAATTTGGGGTGTTACAGGTAGGTAGTTCTTAGTTACTTACTCATATTACAAAAACTCTTTTTCACACCTCACTTTCAAACATTTTCAAAACTCAAAGCTTTGTATACATCCATACGAGGATCATTATAAAGACTTATGAAAATTTCTAAACACACACTTCACTTTTCTTTTCAAACAAACAAGTGAGCTAAGTAACTAAGAGCCCATGGATAACCATGGATATAAAGGGTGCTAACACCTTCCCTTTATATAACCTACACCCCCCCCCCCCAAACTTAGAATTTTTAAAAGATCTTTTCTGTTTTTTTATACCCTTTTCTATTGGATAAAATAAAAGTCGGTGGTGACTCTTGCTATCCGCAACATAAATAAAAAGTCAGTTCTCCCACCGTGTTACACCTATTCCACTTCCTACATATCTCATGGGAAATGAGAATTAGAGTCGACGTAGTTCGCTTAACTAAGGCGGAAAATCTATTTGTGTTTTTTATTAGCTGAACTACTTATGTCTATGCTCAGGCATTGCAGACTCATCTGGTACGAGTGTGTTACTGTCTTGCAAAGAGACAAGTCATAGAGAGTTCTTGCATTATGAGTGAATGAGATGAGAAAATAATTTCCACAGGAAAGACGTGTATTGTTTTTTTATTGTCTTTTAGAATAAGTGTTTTTGATTTTGTTGTTTGTGAGACATCCTCATGCTAAGACTTGTACATCATGATAGATATCCTACACCTCATCCCAAAATGGAATGCGTACAAATACCCCATGGCAAAATCTCTTGGCGCATGAGAAAACTAGACCTTTATTAGGTATTTTGTTTCCTTTGAGATAAGAAAGAGGACTCAAATAGAAAAAGCACAAGTCGTCGCAAGTTCACGTTTAGAATGAATGAGGTGAGAAGAGAATTCTCGCAGGAAAGTCGCTTATTGTTTGTTGTTTGATTTTTAAGAGTTTTGCATAAATTTGGCACAAGGAAGTGAATTCAAACTCTTTTCCATGGAATGTGTACTTGCTACTACATTCCAAGATGGAATAATAGAACAAGCACACCAAGCAAGGAGAATTTATCCAAGACTTGTTTCCAAGGATTAGGGTCTAAGTTCACTAGCTTGTTGAACTTTATTACATGTTTTTGTTGCTTTTGTAAAGAAGTGTCTTTTAGATTTTCTTTGTGAAACAACCCCTAGATAAGACTTGTACATCATGCTAGACAAGCCCACACCACTCCAAGATGGAATGAATGCAAGTGCCCCATGGAATAAGGCTATACACAAAGGATCCTTTCATACATTAATTAAGTCTTTTTGGATTTTGTTTGAAGATGAGAAAGAAGACTCAAATCGAAAAAGGACAAAAATTAAGGGGAACTAAGACACAACCCTAATATTATTTATTCAACGGATGCCCTATGGTTAATGCAGTTTCTAATCCTAATTAGTAAAAGGAAAAGAAAAAGGAATAGAATGCAACTTACTTCCTAAGGAAGTTAAGTTGATTCTAGAGAACAAAGGGGAATCTTACCAAACACATACATAAAAGGTCAAGGAAATAAATGCATAAAGAAATGCATAAAAGAATTAAAAGGATAAGGTGTAAGGAAACATACCTTAACCTCCCTACAAAACAAGGCTTAGTGGTGTACATTTAATAAAAAGGAATGAGGTAAACACATACCAAATAATTCCTAAGGCATCTTGGACCTAAACTAGACTCAATCTTAAGTTTAAGGGTGCCTACACTATGCTAAACTAAAATTCAGCAGATATTTACAGCACTTAAACACACAATCAGCTATGAATGACAACATACAATACAAACAGCATACAATAGCTATCAAACAGCATGAGAGCAGGTGTAAAAAGTCACAAACAGCATGAACTACACAACAGGCAGCATACATTTTACAGCTCCAATATGCAAAGACAACTATGAAATGTAAAATGCATCTTTGATTATTTTCATTTTTAATGCACAACTCAATCATGAAATGCTCAATTAACATGAATATGCAATATGAATATGTATCAAGCACATAATTGAATATCATGATTATTTTTTAGGGATTATGCAAGAATGCACCACATGATTTGCTATGCAACAAGTATGCAAAATATGGCACATGAACATGGCATATGAACATTGATCATAAATATGCAACATGATACATCAACAAGAATGTCAAGCTTAATGCAAAATTCAGAATTGAATTGATGTGAATGATGTGATCAAACATGCAACCAAAAGCAACCAAATGCACATACATACATGGTTATGTGAAATGCAACATATATATTGATACAATGACATGCAAATGAGTTAAAGAAACATGCAAAAGATGCAAAAACAGAATGCAACATGATTATTTACATGACAAAAAATGCATGGACATAGCAACAATATGCAATAAGCCAATTCATGCATAAACTAACACATAAACACAAAATATGTGAAATGGAGGGAAGCATGTCGAAACGACTCAAAATGGAGGAATGAGATGTTGAAACTAATCTTGAAAATTCCCTAAAATCAGAACCTATCAATCTATGGTGGTAAAAGGAGAAGCACTGCCCAAGAAAGAAGGAAAAAACACTTTTTGCAATCGACTTATTTCCTAAAGCTCCTAATGCAACTACTATCTAGTGAGCACAAATTTTACACCTAAAAGCAACGATCTAAACCTTAATGGCACCTAGGATAAGCTATAATTCTAACTAAGAAAAAATAAAGTGATCAAATTGTAATCAAGACGAAATTAAACGGTCAAGCGCATACACAACGATAAACATACGAAGAATGTCGTCATGGCGAGATGAAGGGAATAAGTTAAATCAAGAAGCGGATTTAGATTACCAACCTACGAAGCGGAGGATTTCTTCGGTAAGTGTTGCGATGTAGATCGGAATGCAAATGGAGAAGAAAACCGGAGAGTCGAAGCTTCGATCCGCGAAAGCTCAAAATAAATGTGGTTGATGATGCTTCTTGATGACACTTGAGCAATAACCTCCAATAAGCTCAAAACTCTTCCAAAATCAGAATTGATTCTTCAAATAAGCTTTACAATGAGATGATTAATGGAGGTTTTAGCTTCAAGTTCTTCAAATTCCAATGAAGAATTTGAAGAACTTTTAGAATGAAGCTTTGGTGAGAGGATGAAAATGGTGGAAAAGTGTGGGAGAAGAATGAAAGAGATGAAGTGAAAATGAAGAAGAATAGTGAAAAAATGGGGGAGCCCCTTTGCTTTGGGATGGTTTAGGTTTATATAATGTGTAGGCTTGGAATGAGGTTTGGGTTTGGAGGTTGCTAGGTTTGGAGTTGGTTAGGATTCTAGAGAGTTCTAGAGTATTCTTTGGAATATTCCTTGGAATATTCCTTGGAATAATCTAGAAGGTGGTAGAAGATGGTGAGCTGGCTTTTTCTAGAACTTTCACACTTGAGATGAATCCAATGTGCATTTGAGCATGTTACTTGTGGTGAGGATTAGTGAAGTGAAACACCAGCTTAATTTCCCAAGGATTGCAGATTGAGTTTGCTCACATGGTTGTGATATGCACAACAATTAAAGTGGTCCTGCATACACTTAGTACCAGCCTGCTGATGCAACAAAAAACAAAGTCCATATACAGTTTGAGACCATGAACTAATTACACCAGCTCATGATCATTGTGGTGAGGACCAATCTAATGTAGCAGCAATGGTTGAGGTTTGAATTGAAGCAAATGTGAAGCTAAATGAGCTCTAATATGTGCACAAGTCACCCCTAAACTTATCCCCAAGACAACAGTGAATTTGGCCCTTTCCATGCATCATACAGCAGCTTTTTAGCAGAAAAACAACATTATGTATCGATACATGTGGGTATGCATCGATACATACTGAAGCAATGTCAATTTTCAGCAAAAAACAACAACTATGTTTAAACACCCCAAATTTTCCCTCACCCATTCACACCATGGCTTGTGATATCTTCATATGCATAAGTTCAATCATAGCATCTCATATTGCATTTTTTATTCATTGCATTGCTTCTAAGTCATCTGCATCTAGGGTTTGTGATATGAGCTATCCAAGAGCCATTTGAGCCACTCCAAAGGTCATCAATCACTTCAAAGGGGTCCATGTATGTTCTAGCATCATATTATATCCTCACAAAGTCAAGAGAGTCAAAGAATCACAAGAACTGAGAATGGCATGGAAGCAGAGCCAGGTTTAACTGCACAGATGACCTAGAATTAGGGTTTTGGTTTTAAAGGCCATAACTCCAAATTTTTTGGTCATTCTTGTTTCTATTGGTCTCTATATGGTATAAGGATCATGCATATCAATTTTCATGAAGAGATTCCATGGGGAAGGCATCTAATCAAGAGTTGACTTCTTGAGCAAGTCAGTGTAAAATCAGGGCATCTGAGGCCCCCAATGACCCAACCAAGGGGTGTTCTTCATCATTTTGATTGTGTATGATCTTTATTTGATCATAGAAGATGTTAGAAGTTCACAAAATTGAAGAATTTCAAGCCATTTGCAAAGTTGCCTTTTTGGGAAAATGACTTGTAATGAAAACTTGCCATTTTGGGAAACTTTTTCAACCCTTTCTTTTGATTCAAAAATGCTTCAAATGGGAAAACTTTGGTCATGAAAGTTGTAGAATGGATCTTTCCCTTTTCAAAAAGTACAAGAACTCATTCTAATTCATTTTGGATCAAAAGTTATGGCCTTGCAAAGTTGGATAAAATCATTGAAATTTCACTTTTGCACAAAATGGAAAACTTGCATTTTCTCATGACAAGCCTTTATGTGACTTCAATGTGACTTCTAATTATCATACCAATGCAATGCATGATCTAAAAATCAGTTTGGCCCAAAGAATTTCCCATTTCTATGCCTTGTTTTTCAAGTAACCATAAGCCATTCTTCATGAAAGTGCAAAGAGGGATTTCTTGCAAATTGATTCTCAAAGGATTTGTTTGACCTCTAGCTGGTTTCAAAACATTGCCATGACCTAATGAAGCATTCCACACCAAAAATTCAGCAAGATTTCTCACATAAACATAGCCAAAAATCATGAGATGTAACAAGTTGTCAAGTTGCAAAAACCCTTCCAACTCATGATCCAAATGTTGCAGTCCTTTATGAATCATCCAAGGGCCATCCTTGACTCAAGCTGAGGCAGGACAAGCCTCTAGATTGCCTCTGACCCGAGCCATGCCTAGGGTACACAATATCTTGACTTTTTGCATAAAGACCCATACCAATCCCACAGTGACACACCAACTCTCTGCCCAACCAGAGCATGATATGTGGACCTCAAGCAATCCAAAAGCACACCATACACAAGCTGAATCCTCCCACATTGCAGCATCCAACAAAATCTGTCAAAACCTTTCCCTCTTCGAAACACACAACACAGCCATAAAAACTTCAATAATTCCTTCACCAATCAACCAAAAATCATCCATAGAACAGATCCCACCCCTCACAATGATCTGAAACACAACACACAAGAACCTCATTTCCTGCTATATCAGAACTGAACTACAAAAACCAGCCACTTTAAAAGCATTCTAAGCTTCATTTTATCATCAGGAGGATCAAGGGAGAAGGATTGCACAAAGCTTGAGGCCAGAAAGCTCAAAATCAGAGAAGCTTCATCTCAGGTAACATGAAGAACTTTTTTCCCAGAAACTGATTTTTAAGTTCTTTTATGATGCTATGTCCTCCCCTGATCATGAATATGTGTTTAGTTTTTGAAATGGTGAAGAAACCAGCATGTATGGTATCTCTGAATATTTGCCCGTGTTTCATACTTTGCTTCGATTCAGGCTTGTGAGTAAAAATAAATGAATTTTGGGAGAGGGGTTAGGTTTAGATTGAGGAGAGGATCATTTTGGTGGAAGAAATTTCATGATTCGTAACCTGTAGCAAAATCTAGGGTTTATGCTCGCCGGAGAAGATGACCGGAACCACTGTTTCGGTCACCTGAAACCCATTAGCCCTAATTGTGTCATTAATGCAACTTTGAATGTAGGTCGTAGATGTGTTTGACTAGGTTTGACTCCCGCGTGAACGTGTGGCCAGGATGTGTCATTAAAACCCTAATCCTTGTTTAATTATTTAAAATCCTGTTTAATTAATTCATAAAACAAATTAGCCAGATTTGAATCTGGGCCTTTGGATCTGGCGCGCAGTCAACCAGTCCAAGCCCAGATCAAATCCTGGCCATCCTTTTGAATTACTTTCATTTATTTATATTTTTTATTTCATTTTTATTCATTTGTTTTGCATATTTATTTTAAAATAGCTAAAATCATTAAAAAATTATGGAAATTTTTGTCAAGGGTTTCATGAATTTTCAGAACATAAAAATATTTTTATTTTTATTTTTTGCATTAAAAATTATTTTTAAATCATTTAAGTGATTATTTTTAATTAGTTAATGAAAATTAATTAATTAAAAATACATTTAGGTATTTAAAAATCACAAAAAAATTCACATAGCATTTAGAAACATTTAGAAACATTGTCCAACTCTCAAACCAAATTTATTTTTTGTTCTTGATACCTTTTGATCATTTTCATTGGATTTAATTTCATTTTTAGGCAATATTTTGTTTCAAACTTCAAAAATTCCTTTCTGCCTAACCATTGAGAGTTGGATGATGATTCTTTTGGCATTGCATCTTGCATAGCATGTAGTTTATAGGATAAAATTGGTTTGAATTGATCTTGCATTTTCAATTTGTTTAGCATTTTTCTTGACAAGGTACCCCAAAACCCTAGCAATCTTAGAAAATTCATAACTTTCATTAGGTTGAGAGTTGGATCCCCTCCTTTTGGGCAGTGAGTTTGTATAGGTTTAGGGTATCTTTGATTTCATTTTCAAATTTTTATCATGTCATTTGCTTCTGGTTTTGGATTTTTGTTTTGCATGATGCATGAAACCCTAATTTGTGCCTTCCTTTGCATTCATTTCTCATTTGCTTGCATCCATTGACTTGCCATGACATTTTGAGCATTCTTTTGATTCATAATACATCTTAGGATATATTAGAACCATGCTTGATCATTGCATCTTTCATTTGCCATGTTGTATGTCCATTACATCTCATAAACATTTCATGAACTTTCATGGTTCAAAGCATGCCTCATTTGCATCTTCATGCTTGTATGATCATTCTCATCTCTTGTCATGTGTTTGTGTCATCTCATAGCATCATTAACATCATGTATTTGCTTCTGACTTTGTCTTGCATCATGCCATTTCATCTCATTTGCATTGCATTTCATTTCTTTTGCTAACTTTTCAGGTGGTAAGTTGTTTTGGGAAGTGAATTTGCCTTCACTTCTCACAATCTCTTCTCATCTCTCTTACATCATTGCTGCATTTTATCTTGTGTATTGGAGTGAGCTTGCTCACTCATGTTCATCCTACTTTCTTTCTTCAAGTAACTTGTCTTCTTAAGTGAAGCAAGTTGTTTTGCTCCTCTTTGTTTCTTCCTCCTTTCATCTGCTTCCTTCCTGGTGGTTTCTCTGAAGATTTCTCCTCTTAAGCCTCACAAACCCTAGGATACCCAAGCATGATAACAATTAGGGTTTTGATTAGTCCCCCATTTAGCTTTTGCCTTTGTGTCATCATTGAGTCTTCTCTTCTCATCTCATAATCAAGGACTAAACCCTAAAGGTTTTAAGGCTTTGTGATTAAGCTTATGCCTGCATCCTTCTATTAGGATGGAGTGTATAACTTTAATCCTAAGTGTTAAACTCTTAATGTGTTTAACTCCTTTAATCAATCCACTTAATAATCATCAAGACATCAAGCTTGTAACTTGGGCCTTGCATTAGGGTTCTAATTCTTCCTTAATTGGTTAAGGAGGACTAACCCTAGTGTTAATGGACAAGTCCTCCTCAAGTTGTCTTACAAATCATAAAATACACTTCTTAATCTTACCATCAACTAAAATCCATTTAATAAAGGCTTTGTTTTGTCATGAGGTTAATCCCTAATCATGGATTAAGTTGAGGTATCTTCCTCAGCTTAAATGTTCTCATCTATTATCCTTCTATTAGGATGGTGTAATGAGTCCATTAAATCCTTGATTATGGCTTAATCTCATTACTTAACACTAAACAAAAACAACAAAAAACATCTAAATAATCACAAGTAGGTTAATGATCTTAATCCTACATCATGGTAATTAAGTGTGAGATGCTGACTTCACACTTAAAGTATTCTCATTACCCCTAATCAGAGGGAGGATGTGATGAGTTTACTAAATCCATGGTTTAGGCTTAAGCTCATTTTCTTATGACAAATTTCCAAAAGCAATAAAAGATTAAAAACACATAAACAAACAATAATCGTCTCCTCCGGGATTCTTTTCTCATCTCACTCATCCACAAACGAGAATTAGCTTCTTCCGTCTAATGCAAGACAGTTTGCACCTAAGCCAGACAGGTCATACACTTGAGCATAGACATGCAAGCAGTTCACAAGTCAATTTATCTTTCAGTCTCTTTGGGTCGAACTACGGTGTTCTGACTTCCTCATTGCACGAGAGGATACGTAGGCATAACTTAACAGTTATCGAACAAAAGTCTATGTATATTCCCCCCTCTTCCAGCATTATTCTTTAAGCCTCATAGTCTTGAGCATTATACTCTTGTTCTTACACTGACACTTCACTTATACACTTCACTTTTCTTTTAACACTGACACTTGCATTCTTTCCAGCTTTGATACACAAATTACACTAACACTACCCCTTTGAAACATAAATCTTTTAAGCGTGGATCCCGTCGAGTACGACGGACAATCTGGGTGCTAATACCTTCCCAGGTTGTAACCAACCCCCTTTCTCAGTTTCTCTGGTTCGCAACCGTCTTGTCCATCTTTTCTTAGGTCTATGCAGCATTACCTTTCCTCCGGGATAAAAATGTCTAGCTGGCGACTCTTGTCTTTCTGAGTTCACCCTTGTGTGTTCTCTCTCCTTTCGCCGACCGTTCGCGTCTGTACCCCATTTGACCTAGCCTCATTTGGTGGGAGCGACACTATGTATCGATACATAACACGGATGCATCGATACATGTTAGTCTTTTAACTGATATGTATCGATACATAACACAGATGCATCGATACATGTCAGTTTTTTAACTGATATGTATCGATACATAACACAGATGCATCGATGCATCCTGTTTATGTATCAATACATCCTGCTTATGTATCAATACATCCTGCTTATGTATCAATACATCCTACTTATGTATCAATACATCCTGCTTAAGTATCAATACATAGTCCATTTCCAAAACTGTTTTTTCTTTGATTTCTCCATTCTTTCTTGATCAAATTTGGTCCATAAGTCCTTTGTAACCACAATTTCATGTCCTTGACCTCAAAGAGTCTAGAGTTGACTTTTTACTCATCCAGGTTGACTTTTCTCCAATTTCCGGATTTTCAATCATCTGACCAATTGAACCCCTTCCAAAATGAATTTGTGGATGAAATTTGAACCCTATACACTTGTTGTCATATAGAACATAATGGAATCCACTTTTGCTCAAAAAATTCATGAAGAAGCCCTTCATAATTGAAACCCTAATTTGGATCATTTCCTCAAGAGATGTCGCACTGCTTGCATTCCTTGGAGCCATTCACTTCTTTCCAAGACTTGAGGTTTCGAATGGAGACTTGTGGGATGTTGTAGACCCCTTTCACATGATTGAGGAACTTTGTGACCCTTTGGTTGCCTTTGTATAGCTTTCAGTTCCTCTAGTCCTTGACCACATACCTATGCCTCATCTATGCTATATATGATGCAATGTGTTTTGTTATTTTATGAACTTATGTATGTTAAATGCTATGCAAAATGTTGAGGGAATAAAAGGGAAAATTTTGAGGTATTATAGGTGCCCCTATTCAATCATCTATATGCTTGAATAAGTAATTGCGAAAGCTTTTAGACATTCAAGGTATGGAGTGATTGAATACTCGAATAAAACCTGGAAATTTGAACTTGGTGGATAGTAGAAATGCCATATGCTCTTTATTTGTGTTTTTTTTTATTTTGTTGTTTTGACCTCTGAACAGGTAGCGGGAAAAGAACAAGGTGAAACGGGATCGTTGTACATAAACGAGAGCCCAGACAAACAGGATCGTTGTACAAAACGACAACCTGCAACGTGACTACTGAGCGAATCAAGCCATGGAAAGGAATGGCTTGTTGTACAAAACAGGGCTTTGAACGAGACCATTGTACAAAACGGAACTCGGAAATGTGACTGCTGAGCGAATCAAGCCACAAAGGGGGCCTGTTGTACAAAATAGGGCTTAACGCAACATCAACCGATTTGCGACTCAAATAAGATCAACCGATCTATCATGGAGATGGTATCAACCGATCCATACCCAGGAAAGCGAGAATGTACTATCATCCGATTTACAACTTTGAGAGAAGTGATATCAACCGATTCACGATTCAAATAAGATCAACCGATCCAACTAGGAAATGGTATCAACCGATCCATAACCTGGAAAACGAGAATGTAATATCATCCGATTTACGGCTCGAAGAGAAGTAATATCAACCGATTTACAACTCAAATAAGATCAACCGATCTAACATGGAGATGGTATCAACTGATCCATAACCAGGAAATGCGAGAATGTAATATCATCCGATTTACAGCTCGAAGAGAAGTAATATCAACCGATTTACAACTTAAATAAGATCAACCAATCTAACTAGGAAGTGGTATCAACCAATCCATAATCATCGTACTGAGATGAGATCAAAAAGAACTGGATCATTGTACTTAAATGATAACCTGACATGAAACTGTTGTACTGAAACGGAGACGCGAACAAATGAGACTGTTGTACTGAAACAAGACCCATAGACGAGACTATTGTACTTAAATGGAGACTCGAAAGGAACGGGATCATTGTACTTAAATGAGAGCCCGAGACGCGACCGTTGAACTTAAACAGAGACGCGAAAAAATGAGATTGTTGTACTGAAACAAGACTCAACTAGGGATAACAAACAAGACTTGGTAGAAATAACCACCCTGGGAAATGAAGTTGCATTCTGTGGGGAATAAAATATGTTGGGAAGAATGCCATCCTCAAATGATCATTCTCAAAATATCCTCGGATCTAACACGAAACCATCCTCGAATGGAGATGCAATGGCATACTGGCCTCAGTCGATAACCAAAAACACAAAGACTGACCTCAGACAGACTTTGCAAAAGAGACAAACTGACCTCAATCAATAAGCTCAAAATGGTCTATCATCCTCGAATGATAGCCACAACAACAAGACCAACCTCAGAAGGACTTGAAGAAAAGAATGCCATCCTTGAATGACAATTCTCAAAAGATCCTCGGATCTAAAATGAAACCATCCTCGAATGGAGACGCAATGGTATACCGGCCTCAGTCGATAACCAGAAACACAAAGACTGACCTCAGACAGTCTTTGCAAAAGAGACAAACTGACCTCAATCAATAAGCTCAAAATGGTCTATCATCCTCGAATGATAGCCACAACAACAAGACCAACCTCAGAAGGACTTGAAGAAAAGAATGCTATCCTCGAATGACAATTCTCAAAATATCCTCAGATCTAAAACGAAACCATCCTCGAATGGAGACGCAATGGCATACCAGCCTCAGTCGATAACCTGAAACACAAAGACTGACCTCAGACAGTCTTTGCAAAAGAGACAAACTGACCTCAATCAATAAGCTCAAAATGGTCTATCATCCTCGAATGATAGTCACAACAACAAGACCAACCTCAGAAGGACTTGAAGAAAAGAATGCCATCCTCGAATGACAATTCTCAAAAGATCCTCGGATCTAAAACGAAACCATCCTCGAATGGAGATGCAATGGTATACCGGCCTCAGTCGATAACCAAAAACAACAAAGATAATATGACAATATGGAACAAGATCGTTGTACATAAACGAGAGCCCAGACAAACAGGATCGTATAAAACAAGAGCCTGTGATGCGATTGTTGTACAAAACAAGACGCGGAATGGGTGACAAACAATGACTTGAAAAGACAAGGATATCTGGAAAATGATATCGGTATCCTCTGTACGGAGTACTTCAGGTTGAGAAGATGTTATAGGTCGTATGTAATATACCTCAAAAATGGCCCATGCTGGCATGCATATGCTTGGATTTATGGCGTAATGCTCCATGATGATGGAAATGCTATGCTTTGGAGGATGCAAATGTAATGATGATTATGAAAATGCAAATGCAAATGATCTCCCGGAAAGGAGACTGCAAGTATCCCAGATGGCTTGGCTGGGGAGGAACTGATGATCATTGCACTGATCTAATCCATCCTGATGAGGAGGAGACAACTCTACGGGAAAAGTTGTCAATGATACACCGGCTATGAATAACCACCACTGCCAAAAATAAATTGGACCTCGAGATTGGAGAGCCAAGACCCTGTTGGATATGGAGTCTTCCTACTAGGTACACTACCCGTTAAACTCCATTGGGGAAGTGAAAACCTTCAGACTTGGCTAGGAACCAGACGTATGAGTTGATGTCCTACTGAGGTAGAAACCTGCTGGGGAGGAAAGAACTCCTTGTACTATTGGGGGATTGCTCATGTGTTGAAGGAAATTCTCTGCTTGGGGAGGACACCAACTTTCTATTGCCTTGCTGAGAGATTTCAACTTCCACCTCTACTGGGGATGATGGAGGCTGTCAACGATAAAGCTTCCTGCTGAAGATAAGATTTTAAGTTGCCTCGCGCTGGGGATGAGAGATAATGATACCCTTCTGCTCAAGAAGTATCATTTCCTTTGCTACACTGCTGGAGCAGGGATTGTCTAATGAGACTTGCTAAGGAATTCTAATCGATGAAGTCCGCAGATGAAACAACTCTTGAAGTACGATGCTGACAATGGCTTTGCTTCCAGCCTCTGGGTTGATAGATTGCCAACTAATCATGAGTGAACAATGATTCTTTGCAATTTTCAACTCGCCTCTGATTAAGGTCTATCGGAAGAAAATGTCTCAAGAGGATTTTACAGAAAACATGACATACGAAATGCCTCAGTGTCTTCAAAATCTTGGAGAGATTCGTCGGATCTAGAAATAAATGCCCCAGCCTGCAGGGTCTGTGAAAGAATTTGCCTCGCAAAGATTCATGAAATACCTCATATCACTGTGAGATATTTTGCCCCAGTATATTGAACTCTGGATAGGCACCTTGGATTGACCATCTTCGGGAGAGAGTGACTTCTCATGCTCTTGGGGTGACCTGTCCCAGAACGAGCCTTGAAATGATCACCTCTGATTGTGCTTTGAAGAAAATACCCAGACTAATTGTTCTTTGAGAGATTGGATTTCGAAGTAATTTCCCCAGTTTGGCTAAAATTTGAATGCATGCCTCAGACTAATGGCTCTTTGAGAGATTTGAATCTCGAAGTGATTGCCCCAGTTTAGCTGAAATTTGAATGCATGCCTCAGACTAATGGCTCTTTGAGAGATTTGAATCTCGAAGTGATTGCCCTAGATTAGTTGGCTTTTACCACGACTGTTGGGGAAAGTTCCTACTCAATGGAGTTTCTTGGAAAAGTCGCCTCGATATGATTGTCCTTTGGAAGTTTCAGACTTCTCAACTTGGCAAGATTAAGCTTCTGGACTGAGATTCCATACGTGAACTTTTTATGATGCCAAACAAATGTATGCTAGCATAAATAGTTTATTTTGAGAATGAAAATTCTAATGCAACTGTAACACGGTGGGAGAACTGACTTTTAGTCATGTTGCGGATAGCAAGAGTCGCCACCGACTTTTATTTTATCCATAAGGAAGGGACATAAAAGAACAGGAAAGACCGTTTTGAAAAGACTTGGGTTCGGGGGGTAGGTTATATAAAGGGAAGGTGTTAGCACCCTTTATATCCATGGTTATCCATGGGCTCTTAGTTACTTAGTTCACTTTGTTTGTTTGAAAAAGCAAAGTGTAGTGTGTTTAGAAAAATTTTCTTAAGTACTTTGTAATGACCCTCGTATGGATGTATACAAAGCCTTGTTTGAAAATGTTTTGAAAATATTATGAGGTGTGAAAAATATTTTTGAAGAGTGAGCAAGTAACTATGAGGTACCTACCCTAGACTAAGTCATTCATGTTCTTATATGTTCTCTCAAGGGTAAGACTATCCCTATTATTAAGGAATAGGTAGTCATTACCTTGGATTTATTTAAGGGACGGGCGTAGGGTCATCGTATGGTCAATGAAGGCAACTTAAGGGGTGTCTTTAGCAATTCGTAGGGACTATCATCATTTATTCGAAGGGACAAGATCATTATTCCGTAGGCAACCTCGAAGGGACTTGATCTTTTAAATATGTAGGGACTTGATGATTTATACGTGAAGGGACTTGATGATTTATACGTGAAGGGACTTTGCTTAAGACACCCCTATATTCGAGGGACTTGACCATTTAAAGGCAACTAAGAGGAATACCCTAGGAAGTGCAAGATGGCGATCAAAGATCGACTTACGTGTGTGAGTGTTTATATTTAGGTATTTATCTTATTTAAATTAATTTTCTAAGTTATTTTTAATCACATATAGGTTATGCACACCCTAAAATTACTAACCATACAATAAAATATTTACGAAATAGAATAAAGATAGAAAATAAACCTACAAATATTACATGGCTTTAACAGATACATAATAATCAAATAATAATAATAATAAATAAATATAATAAGAATAATAAATAAACCACAAAATATTAGCAACAATAAAATAATGATAAAAACAATGGTTAGAATAATAAATGAAGAGAATAAAAATTCAAAAGAAAATTATTTTTAGGTTAAACAAATATTAGAAAATTTTTAAAGGTTAATTAACAAATTTAATAAGAATAAGAAAAATATTAAGTTATTTATATAATAATAAAGATAGAGATTAAATAATTTAATTAGGGTTTAGATAAAATAAGTTAAAATTTAGGGTTAGAAGAAAAATTAGGGTTAACATTTTAATTAAGAAAATTATTGTTTTTTATCATAATTAAAATACATTATTTATTTATTTACAAAAATATATATAATAATTATATACAAACATATTATAAAATTAATACAAATAATTAACATTAAGAAAATAATTATGAGTTTTTTTTTAGAAAATATAAGATTTATGAAAATATTATTGGTTATTAGTTTAGAAAATATTTTAATTATATTAATTTAAATCAAAATAAAGAAAATAGGAAAAACAATAAAATATGAAAAATGCCTAAAAAGATAGGACTTGGGATTTGAACCCAGGTCCTTTACCTCAACAACAACATACAAAACCAACTAAGTCAGCACGCGTTTGTGTTAGCTATGTGCAACGCGTCCATTATATTGTAAACCTGCAAAACAAATGAAAATTAAACAAAATGGCATGCGGCCAGATTAGAACTCATGCCCATCAGAACAACAACCAAACGCTTGAGCCAACTGAGCCACATGGGGCGCGTCTAACATATAACCATTACTAATCATAATAAAATAAGACAAATTTTCAAACTGGATTTCCGCGCCAAACTTCATCTTCTTCGTTTGAATTTCCTGTGAATTTTCATACGATTCTTCCTGCGAATTTACCTGCGAACCAGTTTTCATAGGTTCTCCTAGTTTTCTTCAATGAGTATCAAACCTGTAACAATTCATCAAATTGAAAGTACCATTGCATTCTATACAACAAACCCAGTTCATTTACATTTTTAGAATTCGTTTATATTCATTATTTCGCAAAACCCCAAATGAGGAGTATAAACCCTAGCCATGGCAGTTTACGATTCAGGTCACGAACCTTCAATCTAATTGTCTAGAAATTATCCTAAGGTCATCACAAACACAAACCATCCATTAGAATCAATTAATAATGCATCTAAATATGAAATCGAAAAAGACATTAATCTTGAACAAAGACGATTCGGTTAGGGCATATGAGAAGGTTTTGGACAATGTGAATGATGCAAATGCGTTCTAAGATCCTCAAAGAAAGTGTTTCAACCTTGAGAAAGCTTGAAAACAGCCTCTAGGGTCAAAACCGAATCTCACCTTTTCTTGAAAATTTTGAACTTTGTTACTTTGTTCTTGACTGCCAAAATTCTTCCTCAATGCAATGGTCTTGTTATCCTTATATCATAGAGTAAATTAGGTCAACAATCTTGTGGATTTGTGGGCTTTATGATGTAGCTTGATCATGAAGAAATAAAATATTTGAAAATCACCAAAAATCAAATCTAACAATTCCAAATTGATTATGCACGAATTTGGATGTGATCAATCAACTCTAAATGATGTTTATGACCTTCTAGAACAAGAATCAAATTTAAATATTGAGTTTTCATATTTTATTTTGATTTAAATTGATTTTTAATGAATAAAATCAAAATAAATAAAAAAATAAACTATAAAAATCTGAATAAATGAGATTTGAGTCGTGCATGATGTCATGGTAAAGATTGGATCATAAAATTGCAAGCCCGTGTGGAAATAATTGGTTCTAAGACCCCATTTGCTCAATATACCTCTCAAAAATTTCCCAACTTTGCAAAGGCACAAATCCCTCAATTTTAAGGCTATGAAGGTATTCTTGGACATTTTGGAAATCTTAGAGAGTCCTCTAACCAACCTCTTTAGTCTCATGTCCATATCCTTTACCATTTTCAAATTATGCCCTTTGGAAGATGTTGACTTTTAAAATGACCTATAATGTTTTAGCTCATACCTTCCAAATGAAGCATTTTTGGGCTTGGCTTGTGAGACATAAAGTTGTAGAGAATTCAATTTCCTTAAAAATGAGCTTTGGATGGAAACATTTTGATGAAGCGTGTGAGAGTTATGGTTGGTCAAAGTTCAGTTGACATTTCCTGTGAAAACCCTAATTTAGAAACTCCTGATTCTTGATGATCTGAAACTTCCTTGATGAATCATGATCAACCCTTGATCAAATGATGAATTTTACTTCATATACTTGATGTTAGCAAAAAAATCATGAAGTTTGACTTTGGTTTGACCACAGTTGACCTTAGTTTGACTTTTTAACTACTTTGACTGATTTTTGCATATCTGATCATCTGACTGAGCAAATTTTTTGGGAAAGCCTTGAAACTTGACATAGGGATTCTTGAAGACATATAGGATGCTATGAAGCTGAATTGAGGCCTTGGAAGTCCATTTAGCCTGATGAAATTCAAAACCCTAGTTTAGGGTGCATTGCTTAGGAGGATGCTTTGTCTGAGGGAATTGTCAAACTTTTTTGACTAATTGTGAACCTTGTGAACCTCTTTAGATGCCTTGTGAACCTTGTGAACCATTTGGTACACCTTGATACACAATGCCTTGATTAGGGGAGGGCAAATTTTGGGGTGCAACAGCTGCCCCTGTTCAATATTCTGAAACCTGAGGAGTTAGATTGGCCTGTGTGCCATTCGTGACTTGGAAGGTTGAACGGGATTGAACACAAAAGCCCAAAAATTTGTACTCGCCGGTGCGTAAAGTAACACTGCTGATTGGTTGTATATACTGGAGTGTGCTTAAAGATGCCACTCAGAGGAACTAGAGATAGGCTTATAGATGCCATCCATAATATCAAAAGGTGATAGTATCTTTATGTTATCACTGGATATCAGTACTAGGTCTTCGTATAGGTCGTCTCTGAATCATTCCTGTAACATGGTTTGAGTTGAATGTCAGCACTAGATCTTCGTATAGATCGTCTCTGCATTATCTCTGGGGGAAAAGAATATCCTTCATTAGGTGTCAGTCTTAGATCTTCGTATAGATCGGCTCTGAACCATCTTTAGGAACATACTTTAATTTAAGCATCAGAATCAAATCTTCGTGGCGATCTTTTCTGAATTGTTGTTGGTAATATCTTGGGCTAAGTACAAGATCTTCGTATCGATCATTTATGTACCATCCCACAGATAAACTTCCCATGGGCAAAAAGAATATCAGGATTAAATCTTCGTGGCGATTATCCCTGAACTTCTTCTGAAAGAATCTCTTGGATTAAGTTCTAGATCTTCGTATAGATCATTTACACATTATTCCAAAGATAATTGAACTTCAGAAATAAATCTTCGTAACGATTATCTCCTCTGGAAATATCCTGGATTAGGTAGTAGATCTTCGTATAGACCATTTACATACCATCAGAAAAAAATCTTCGTAACGATTATCTCCTCTGGAAATATCCTGGATTAAGCACTAGATCTTCGTATAGATCATTTACGTACCCTTCCAAGGATAACTTGTATTGATTATCAGAAATGAATCTTCGTAGCGATTATCTCTGAATCAAGTATCAGCACTAGATCTTCGTATAGATCGTCTCTGAACTGTTTCAAGGAGTTGATAGTGTTTATCTGTCTGCAACTATCCTGAAAAGAAAAGGTTAGTTTGTGCAAGATTATTTGATGTATGCATGTATAACATGATGCACTTAAGTAAGAATGTCATATGGATTATGGATGCATATGCCATGATATAATGTAAATGATGTATGTATGAATCATGTAGCCTGAAGTGTCTGGGTATCTCTGTATAACAACTGCTGGCTGGGGAAAATAAATCCCGATTCATTGCTAAAGAACATTAGGATTTCGTTCCCGTCTTGTTTAATAATATGGTACTTAGAACCTCCCGTCTTCGTTCGTCGTACTTCTTATTGAATGATTAAGTTCCTGAGTATCTTGACTGAGGATTAAAGAGATGGACATAGATCCGGAAGACTTAATCCTTCGGAGGAAATGAAACTGCTTGAAAACTTCGTCGAGTAGGAAGTATAAGATATTACTGTATGGATATCCGTAAAGATTACCCTGTGGGGATGAACCGGCAAAGCTTCGTTGAATCCCTACCTTCGTTCGTCCTTAGTAAATACTATTACTACATTTTATGCATTTCTGGTAAACATCAATCATATTCAAAAGCATACATACATTCAAACACAACCAATGGACGTTTTCACTTAAGTAAACAGGGGAAAAGTAAACTTGAATTAAAACATTAGACTTTATTTATTTAGAAAGTGGCCTATACACAGGCAAGTCTGTACAAGGAGACAGAAATCCTAGTAAGAGGAATTCGTCATAAATTTTTTTACAAAAACAAAGAAAAACCACTATGTGAAAAATAATCCTATTGGGTTCCAATTCTACTATTGCAATTATCTTCAAGTATCTCATCTTTTGTTGTCGAGATAGAAATGATTGGATTGATCTTTATCTGTCTGAAATTGATTCAGGTAGCACAAATAGTTGGAGTTACATGAGTGATCCAACGAGACATAGTCATACGCTTTAATCCCTAACTTTTGCCTGGATTGCCTTTTCAGGTTTTCAATCCACCGGGATACTTTTTTTTGCCCAAGCCTCCCTTTCGGGTTTACGACTTGCCGGGTGTACAATCTTTTATATATATATCCCTAATTTTTTCCCGAACCCTTTTGGTTCGTCGGGATGCCCTTATTTTTGCCTAGGCCAGTCAACCTAGCGGGTCTCTTTTTTATGCGTAGTATTTTTTAACTATGTCTGCGTTTACGGGCTGTGGGAAATATTCACCATCCATAGTAGTAAGCATCATGGCACCTCCTGAAAATACCCATTTGACTACAAATGGTCCTTCATATGTAGGAGTCCACTTGCCCCTAGGATCACCTTGTGGTAATACGATACGCTTGATTACCAAGTCTCCAGTCTGATATACCTTTTGCTTAACCTTCTTATTAAAAGCTTTAATCATCCGTTTCTGGTACATCTAACCGTGACAAATGGCTGCCAACCTTTTCTCATCAATCAAATTTATCTGGTCAAGTCGAGTTTGAATCCACTCATCTTCATCCAAGCCTGCATCCTTCATGATTCTTAAGGAGGGGATCTGAACTTCAATGGGTAGAACTGTTTCCATACCATAGACTAAGGAGAATGGGGTTGCCCCTGTTGAAGTACGTATTGTAGTACGATAACCATGAAGAGCAAATGGTAACATCTCATGCCAATCCTTATAAGTAACAGTCATCTTCTGTAGAATCTTCTTGATGTTCTTATTAGCAGCTTCTACTGCACCATTCATCTTTAGACGATACGGAGAAGAGTTATGATGCTTAATCTTGAACTGCGTGTAGAGGTCAGTGATCATGGTGTTGTTCAGATTAGAGCCATTATCTGTGATAATCCTTTCAGGGATGCCATACCTACATATGAGATTATTCTTAATGAATCGAGCCACAACACTCTTAGTAACAGATGCAAATGAGGCTGCCTCAACCCATTTTGTGAAATAATCAATGGCAACTAGGATGAAACGATGTCCGTTAGAAGCAGTGGGCTTAATCTCGCCAATCATATCAATGCCCCACATGGCAAAAGGCCAAGGAGCAGTCAACACATTCAACGGAACTGGAGGTACATGCACCTTATCAGCATAAATTTGACACTTGTGACATGTTTTGGAATGTTGATAGCAGTCAGCTTCCATGGTAGACCAATAGTAACCTGCTTTCAATATCTTCTTTGCCATAGTATGACCACTAGAATGAGTGCCAAAAATCCCATCATGCATGTCTTCCATAATCTCTGTTGCTTCCTTCTTATCCACACAACAAAGCAAAGTTGAATCATGATTGCGCTTGTACAAAATTCCATTACTCAAAAAGAACTTAGCAGCAAACCTCCTAAGAAACTTCTTATCATTGACAGATGCCCCTTCAGGGAACTCCTGAGCTTCAAGATACCTTTTCACTTCATAGAACCAAGGCCTTCCCTCTACTCCTTTAGTATCAATCTCATTACAATATGCAGGCTTCTCAAATCTATCAATAGTGATTCTGGGAGCTTCATCATCACAACTAATCTCAAACATAGATACCATGGTGGCTAAAGCGTCTGCCAACTGATTCTCTCCTCGTGGAATATGTCCAAAGGTAATCTCTTCAAAATACGGGATCAAAGACAACACATGCTCTCTTTAGGGAATGAGATTTGCATGCTTGGTATCCCAATCTCCTTTAATCTGACTAACTACCAGGGCAGAATCTCCATGTACGTCCAGAAACTGAATCTTCATCTCAATGGCAGCTTTGATACCCATGATACATGCTTCATATTCAGCCATGTTATTGGTACAATAGAAACAAAGTCTAGAAGTAATTGGGGTATGACAACCTTCAGGAGAAATGATCACAACACTAACACCATTACCAAGTGCATTAGAAGCTCCATCAAAAACCATAGTCCATCGGGATCCCTGTTCAGGTTTGTCATATTGTCCAGGTTCTTTAGTAACAATCATAATGTCTTCATCCGAGAACTCAAAATTCATAGACTGATAATCATCCACTACCTAATGAGCTAAATGATCAGCTACCACACTTCCCTTAATGGCCTTCTGAGTAGTGTACTGTATATCATATTCTGTTAAAATCATTTGCCACCTCGCTATTCGTCCGGAGAGAGTAGGTTTCTCGAATATGTACTTGATTGGATCCATCTTTGAAATCAACAAAGTAGTATGAGTCAACATATACTGTCTTAGTCGGCGAGCAGCCCATGCCAAAGCGCAGCAAGTTTTCTCGAGTAGTGAGTATCTTGTTTCACAGTCGGTAAACTTTTTGCTAAGGTAGTATATTGCCTGCTCTTTTCGACCAGACTCGTCATGTTGCCCCAACACACACCCCATTGAGTTGTCTAATACTGTTAAGTATATAATCAAGGGTCTTCCATCAACTAGTGGCATCAAAATTGGAGGTTCTTGGACGTATTTCTTGATTTCATCAAAGGCTAGCTTGCACTCGTCATTCCATTACATTACCTGATCTTTCTTCAACAACTTGAAGATTGGCTCACAGGTAGCAGTTAGCTGGGAAATAAATCTTGCAATGTAATTTCGTCGTCCCAAGAAACCTCTAACTTCCTTTTTAGTACGGGGAGTCGGCATCTCTTGTATAGCTTTTACTTTTGCAGGATCCACTTCAATACCCTTGCCACTGACAATAAAACTCAGAAGCTTACCAGATCTAACTCCAAAAGTACACTTGTTTTGATTCAATCTCAACTTGTATTTCTTCAACCTCTCAAACAACTTGTGTAGGTGATCAAGGTGTTGCTCCTCATTTTGGGACCTGGCTATCATATCATCCACATATACCTCTATCTCATGGTGAATCATATCATGAAACAAAGCCACCATAGCACGCTGATATGTTGCCCCGACGTTCTTCAAACCAAATGGCATCACTTTATAACAAAAAGTGCCCCATTGTGTAACAAATGTAGTCTTCTCCATATCTTCTGATGCCATCTTAATCTGATTATAACCAGAGAAACCATCCATGAAAGAGAACACCTTATGCTGAGCAGTGTTGTCTATGAAAACATCAATATGTGGAAGTGGAAAATCATCTTTAGGACTGGCCTTGTTCAAATACCTGTAATCTACACACATGTGTACCTTACCATCTTTCTTAGGTACTGGTACCACATTTGCAACCCACTGAGGATAAAAATTCATAGCTAAGAATCCTGCATCAAATTGTTTCATCACCTCTGCTTTAATCTTTTCTGACATTTCAGGACGTATGCGACGAACCTTTTGCTTCTTTGGACGACAGTCTTCTTTTACCGGCAGACGGTGAACCACAATATCAGTATCCAACCCCGGAATATCTTCATACGACCAAGCAAAGATCTCCACATAATCACGTAACATCTGGGTTAGTCTGTTCTTAACACCATCTTCTAGTTCAGCCCCTATCTTGACCTCTTTCCTGTTTTCCTCAGTTCCCAGATTCACAACTTCGATTGGATCTTCATGTGGCTGTATAGCTTTCTCATCTTGTTGTAACAACCTAGCAAGCTCTACAGGTACTTCACAATCTTCCTCCTTTCCATCTTCAAATTGATAGATCAGATTCTCGAAATTATAATTGGCAATAGTAGAACTGTTATCAACAGGATCCAGAGTGGATGAGGATCTGCATTTTAGTGATGTGGGTGTGTGTAAGAACACATAGCTGATAAAACAGAAATAATAATAAAAGAAAGACAAGGAGCACAATATTTACGAAAATGAAACGTCCATTGATTTTATTGAATGAAGTATGCAAATGAAATGACATCCCGAAATAAGCATACCATTGTGCCCCGGGTAAGATACAAGGCTTAAAAGGTTTTATTGTTCGAAATTACAAACTTAAAACAAAACATAGTAATAGTATTTACTCCTGACTAAAGGAGATATGAATAACATCTTCAGCCTTCCAATTGTTGAGCCCATCCCCCATGGTAGGAAAGATCCAATCATCCAGGTTGTAGTCTTCATTATGGTCACCCACAACATTGATTTAATCTCTTACAACCCCTTGATTAGTGATACGAACAGCACGAGCACGACAAACAGTCCTCTGAGATTCTGCAGTGAAACCCAAACCAAACTTGTTAGACTTGTAAGGGATGTTGGGAAGCTGACCCCAGATAGCAGAACCACCTTTTTCAACCACAGCCTTAGCATCTTTGACGGAGGCCATTGCAGGAGGTATTCTAGTAACCACAGGAGCTCTTTCAGAAATAGGGACAGATTGAGGAACATGAGTAGAGCAAGGAACAACTTCAAACATTTGACACGGAGTTTCAACCATTTCACCCTCCATTTATACATATTTGAAAGTATTCACATGGCTAACCATGTACTCTTCTTCACCATAGACAGTGATAATTTTGTTTTTCACCGGATATTTCAACTTCTGATGCAAGGTGGAAGTCACAGCACCTGCCCCATGGATCCAGGGGCTCCCAAGCAAACAAGAATATGCAGGACGGATATCCATCACATAGAAAGTAGAGTTGAAAACTTGAGAGCCTACTTTGATCGGGAGGTTTACTTCTCCATGTACCACTCTTCTTGAACCATCAAAGGCCCTTACCACTACATCACTTGGTCTTAACACAACATCCTTATGATTGAGCTTGTCCAGAACCTCTTTAGGGAGCACATTTAATGAAGAACCATTGTCCACCAGTACATGAGACAAAGTAGTGCCCCTACATTCAATGGAGATATGCAGAGCTCTGTTATGGTTTCTCTTGGCAGGAGTCAGATCAGCATCAGAAAAGCCCAGACCATTATCACTAGTCAGATGTGCAACATAATTCTCAAATTGATCCACAGAAATTTCATTTGGCACATGAGCAGCTTTTAAGAACTTGATTAAGGCTTTAGTATGGGCCTCAGAACACAGCAGCAACGATAACATGGAAAGTTTGGAGGGAGTATGCCCCAACTGGTCAACAATATCATAATCACTTTTGCGAATGATCTTCAGTACTTCTTCCATCTGTTTAGAAATATTTTCAGCAGTTGGTGCCTCAGCTTGTACAGGTTCAATCACGGGACCTTTTCCTTGAGCATCAGTACTTGGCTCAGGATTAGAGGTATGAGTTGGAGTAACTGTACTTTTAGAGGTACCTTGAGGGGAGAAAATTCTTCCACTTCTGGTGACCCTACTAGATCCAGCATTAAGATTAACATCAGTAACAGGTGCATCAGTCAAAGGCTCTTGTTTAACACCATGGATATAAACATCAGATCCATAATTCCAGGGTATATCTTTATCAAAAGTATAAGGAACAGGGCCAGGAGTGGTAATGATCATGTGAGCTACTCTAGCTTTAGCAACAGTCTTCACCGGGCCTTCAGCAGTAATCCTGATAGGACCTTTAGAGGTGATCCTGACAGGACCTTTGGAGGTAATCTTCACTGGTACTTTATCAACCATAGCTACATCTTCAAACTTCGTGTTTCGAGTCAGATGTTCACACATACTTTCCACAGAAGGATCCTTCTCAAACAATATAGTGTAATTGTCCATGAGGCGTTGAATACCATCCTTCAACTTCCAATAGCTATCAGGTTTATAGGTGTAAACACCCCAAATTTGCCCTCACCCATTCACACCATGGCTTGTGATCTTTTCATATGCATAAATTCAATCATAGCATCTCATACCACATTTTTGATTCACTACATTGTTTCTAAGTCATCTGCATCTAGGGTTTGTGATCTGAGCAATCCAAGAGCTATTTGAGCCACTCCAAAGGTCTTTAATCATTTCAAAGGGGTCCATGTATGTTCAAGCATCATATTGTATCCTCACAAAGTCAAGAAAGTCAAAGAATCACAAGAACTGAGAAAGGCATGGAAGCAGAGCCATGTTTAACTGCACAGATGACCTAGAATTAGGGTTTTGGTTTCAGAGGCCATAACTCCAAATTTTTTGGTCATTCTTGTTTCTATTGGTCTCTATATGTTATAAGGATCATGCATATCAATTTTCATGAAGAAATTCCATAGGGAAGGCATCTGATCAAGAGTTGACTTCTTGAGCAAGTCAGTGCAAAATCAGGGCATCTGAGGCCCCCAATGACCCAACCAAAGGGTGTTCTTCATCATTTTGAATGTGTATGATCTTTATTTGATCATAGAAGATGTTAGAAGTTCACAAAATTGAAGAATTTCAAGCCATTTGCAAAGTTACCATTTTGGGAAAATGACTTGTAATGGAAAATTGCTATTTTGGGAAAGTTTTTCAACCCTTTCTAATTGATTCAAAAATGCCTCAAATGAGAAAACTTTGGTCATGAAAGTTGTAGAATGGATCATTCCCTTTTTAAAAAGTACAAGAACTCATTCTAATTCATTTTGGATCAAAAGTTATGGCCTTGCAAAGTTGGATAAAATCATTGAAATTTCACTTTTGCACAAAATGGAAAACTTGCAAATTCTCATGGCCAACCTTTATGTGACTTCAATGTGACCTCTAATCATCATACAAACACAATGCATGACTTAAAATTCAGTTTGGCCCAAAGAATTTCCCATTTCTAGGCTTTGAGTTTCAAGTAACCATAAGCCATTCTTCATGAAAGTGCAAAGAGGGATTTCTTGCAAAATGATTCTCAAAGGGATTGTATGACCTCTAGCTGGTCTCAAGACATTGCCATGACCTAATGAAGCATCCCACACCAAAAATTCAGCAAGACTTCTCACATGTATATGGCCAAAAATAATGAAATGTAACAAGTTGCCATATTGCAAAAACACTTCAAACATGTGATCCATTGCACCCAGCTGTCTTCTCTTGATCCTAGGGCCTTCCTTGACTCAAGTTGAGGCAGGACAAGCCTCAAGATTACCTCTGACCCGAGCCATGCTTAGAGTACACAATATCTTGACTTTCTTGCATTTTGCCCATACCAATCCCACAGTGCCACACCAACTCTCTGCCCAACCAGAGTATGATATGTGGACATCAAGCAATCCAAAAACACTCCATACACAAGCTGAATCCTCCCACATTGCAGCACACACAAAAATCTGTCAAAACCCTTCCCTCTTCGAAACACTCAACACAACCATCAAACTTCAATAATTCCTTCACCAATCAACCACACACAACCCATAGAACAAATCCCACCCCTCACAATGGTCTGAAACACAACACACAAGAACCTCATTTCCTGCCATATCAGAACTGAACCTCTCAAGCTAGCCACTTTCAGTCCCATTCAAGCATTCCATTAGCCTCAGGAGGTTCAAAGGAGGCCATTTGCACAAGAGGGAGGTTCTGAAAGCTCACTTTCGAAGGTCTCCAGCTCAGGTATAACCTAAGAACTTTTTTCTCAGAACTTCATTTTCTTGTTACAAAATGAATCTACATGTTGCACTGATCATCTAGATATGTTTAGAATTGAAAATGAGCAAGAAATGACCATTTCATGTTGTTCTGAAAGTTTGCCCGTGTTTTATATTTCTCTTCGGTTCATGCTTATGGAATAAATAAATGGATTTTAAGTGGGGGTTTAGGTTTAGAATGATTAGGGGATCATTTTGGTGAAAGAAATTTGAAGAATGGTGAACTGTAGAAGAAGCTAGGTTTTTGAGTCGTCGGAGAAGACGACCGGAACACTGTTCCGGTCGCCTGAGGGTCATTAAGCCCTAATCTCATTAATTAATCAACTTTGAATTTGGACCTTAGATTCTGTTGACCTCCATTGACTCCCGCGCGTGTGTGTGGCCAGGATTTGTCATTAAAGCCCTAATTCAGATTAATTAGTCTAATTAATTAGGTTTAAATTTGAATTTCCCAGAAGCAAACTCAACCGTCCATGAGCGCGCGCAGTCTTCCCCCCCCCCCCCCCCCCCCCCTGAGTTTGAATGTTGGCCCTTGATTGCGTTGACTCTCCCTTTTTATTCATTTTAATTTCTTTTCTTTTCATTTCTTTTCCTCATTTTATTTAAAATAGCAAAAATCATTTGAAAATTATGAAAATTTTTGTCAAAGATTTCATTAATTTTTAAAACCCAAAAATATTTTTATTTTTATTTTTTGCATAAAAAATAATTTTTAAATTATTTAAATGTTTATTTTTAATTAATTAATGAAAATTAATTAATTAAAAATGCATTTAGGTATTTAAAAATCCCAAAAAAATTCACATTGCATTTAGAAACATTTAGAAACATTGTCCAACTCTCAAACCAAATTTCGTTTTTGTTCTTGATGCCTTTTGATCATTTTCATTTGAATTAAATTCATTTTAAGGCAATATTTTGGTTCAAACTTTGAAAAATCCCTTCTGCCTAACCATTGAGAGTTGGATGATGATTCTTCTTGCATTGCATTCTTCATGGCATGTAGTTTGTAGGATAAATTTGGTTTGATTTGATATTGAATTTTCAATTTGTTTTGCATTTTTCTTGATAAGGTACCTTAAAACCCTAGCAATCTTAGGAAATTCATAACTTTCACTAGGTTAAGAGTTGGATCCCCTCCTTTGGGCAGTGAGCTTGTATAGGTTTAGGGTATCTTTGATTGCATTTTTAAATTTTTATCATGTCATTTGCTTCTGGTTTTGGATTTTTGCTTTGCATGATGTATGTAACCCTAATTTGTGCCTTCCTTTGCATCCATTTCTCATTTGCTTGCATCCATTGACTTGCCATGACATTTTGTGCACCCACATGATTCATGATACATCTTAGGTCATATTAGAATCATGTTTGAGCATTGCATCTTTCATTTGCCATGTTATATGCCCATTGCATTCCATAACTTTTCATGTGCATTCATGGTTCAAAGCATGCTTCATTTGCATCCATGTCCTTGTATGATCATTCTCATGTCTTGCCTCATGTTTGTATCATCTCTTAGCATCATTAACACCATGTAATTGCTTCTGAATTTGGTTTAAATCATGACATTTCATCTCATTTGCATTGCATTTCATTTCTTTTGGCTAACTTTTCAGGTGGTAAGTTGTTTTGAGAAGTGAATTTGCCTTCACTTCTCACAATCTCTTTTCATCTCTCTTGCATCTTTACTGCATTTTATCTTGTGTATTTGGATTGAGCTTGCTCATTCATGTTCATCTTACTTTCTTTCTTCAAGCAATTTGTCTTCTTAAGTGAAGCAAGTTGTCTTGCTTCTCTTTGCTTTTTCCTCTTTTCATCTGCTTCTCTCCTTGGTGGCTCTTTGAAGATATTTCTATCTTAAGCCTCACATACCCTAGGACCTCCAAGTATGATAACAATTAGGGCTTGATTAGTTCCCCATTTAGTTTTTCCTTTGTGTCATCTTTGAGTCTTCTCTCCTCATCTCATAATCAGGGACTAAACCCTAAAGGCTTTAAGACTTTGTGATTAAGCTTATGCCTGCATCCTTCTATTAGGATGGAGTGTATAACTTTAATCCTAAGTGTTAAACCCTTAATGTGTTTAAATCCTTTAATCAATTCACTTAATAATCATCAAGACATCAAGCTTGTAACTTGGGCCTTGCATTAGGGTTCTAATTCTTCCTTAATTGGTTAAGAAGGACTAACCCTAGTGTTAATGGACAAGTCCCCCTCAAGTGTTCTTACAAATCATAAAAAATCGATTCTTCATCTTATCATTAACTAAAATCCACTTTAATAAAGGCTTTGTTTTGTCATGAGGTTAATCCCTAATCATGGATTAAGTTGAGGAGTCTTTCTCAGCTTAAATGTTCTCATCTACTATCTTTCTATTAGGATGGTGTAATGGGTCCATTAAATCCTTGATTATGGCTTAAACTCATTACTTAACACTAAACAAAAACACCAAAAAATATCTAAATAATCACAAGTAGGTTAATGATCTTAATCCTACATCATGGTGATTAAGTGTGAGGTGTTTACTTCATGCTTAAGGTATTCTCATTACCCCTAATCAGAGGGAGGATGTGATGAGTTTACTAACCCTTGGTTTAGGCTTAAGCTCATTTTCTTATGACAAACACCAAAAAAAGCAATAAAAGATTAAAAACACAAAAACAAACAATAATCGTCTCCTCCGGGATTCTTTTCTCACCTCATTCACTCACAAACGAGAACTTGCTTCTTCCGTCTAATGCAAGACAGTTAGCACTTGAGCCAGACAAGTCATACACTTGAGCATAGACAAGTAAGCAGTTCATCAGTCAATTTATCTTTCAGTCTCTTTGGGTCGAACTACGGTGTTCTGACTTCCTCATTGCACGAGAGGATACGTAGGCATAACTTAATAGTTATCGAACAAAAGTCTCTGTATATTCCCCCTCCTTCCAGCATTATTCTTTTAACCTCATTTATCTTGGGCTTTGCACTCTTGTTCTTACACTGACACTTCACATATTTCACTTCACACTTCTTTTACACTGACACTTGCATTCTTTCCAGCTTTGATACACAAATAACACTGACACTACCCCTTTAAAACACAAATCTTTTAAGCGTGGATCCCGTCGAGTACGGCGGACAATCTGGGTGCTAATACCTTCCCAGGTTGTAACCAACCCCCTTTCTCAGTCTCTCTGGTTCGCAACCGTCTTATCCATCTTTTTCTAGGTTTATGCAGCATTACCTTTCCTTCGGGATAAAAATGCCTAGCTGGCGACTCTATTCATTCCTTCTCCTTTCGCCGACCGTTCGCATCTGTACCCCATTTGACTTAGCCTCATTTGGTGGGAGAGACAGCTTGGCGACTCTGCTGGGGAAATAGTAATGCTGTAACCAGGGCTTCTGGTTCTTTTTGTGGGTTCCTCCTAGCGCTTATTTGATTTGTGTTTACTGGGGTGTTATGTGCTAATTGTGTTTACATGTTTTCTTTATTTATTGGTTTATGTACAACTTTATTTATTGCTTTCTTTACAGTTTTATATACATCATACTGTCATACTGTCATCTTGCTGGATCTGGTTTTTTTGTCTTGATGGGTGGGGTTCTGCTGAGAGTTTAAAGTCCTATACCTGGGACCTGAGTGACACATAGGCTAGAGTGGTTCATGTTCTTTCCCATTCCATTTCGGTCTGGTGCGGGAATATGAAACACGGTTCAGATGTTGGTTTCTTCTTGAGAACTCTGTGCTACAGATTTCCTGTAGTGTTAGGGCTATCTGGGAAGCCTGCTAAGTCTGGATGACCTTTATTATGACCTTCAGAAACTGAGGTGAATTAGAGGAGGATCTTTTATGGTTATTGTAAACACTGTACCTCCGGGTTAGAAGAGTTTACACTTCTCATAACTGATCCAAGTCTGAGGATCCTTGTTTTAGAACACCACCTGTGAGGGGGTTGGGCTGTTTACAGGTTTGCAGGTACCATTGGCCACATCATACCCTGTTACTTTGCTTTGGTTTAAGAGTACCTCACTTTGGACATTTCTTGTGATTTAACCCTGGACATGTGACTCTTTATTTGAGTCCCCCACCTTGGTTACTGGACTTCTGAACCTCCATCTGGACTTCTTGAACATACATGGACTTATATCAAGACAGATAAATCAGATCCAGCTTGATCACAAACCCTTGCATATCATTTGCATACTCATCATTTGCATCATTTAACATTTGTTTATTTGTTTTTTAGGGTATCCACATTACATCTGGCTTGGTTTTGACCCCTTCATCTGCAGAGACCTCTGTTTCACCAGTTATCTACTTCAGCTACCTCCATCACCAGCATCAGGCTATCAGTGGCTCATCTCCAGTATTGACTTTGATCATCATCAGCACTTGTCTTCAGCTCTTCATCGGCACTCATGTCTGCACCCAAGAAGAGCAACATTTCATACCATTTCTTTGAGCCTGTGTTGACTGGTATCAGGCAGGTCCAGGCACTTATCACTCCAGACCACATCCCATTATTCAGAGAGCATTATGGAGGCATCCTTGATATGGTTATGGACTTGGACCCTTCTCAGAGGAGTATGATCCACACCTGCCTACAGTTTTATGACCCTCCCTTGAGATGCTTCACTTTCCAGAACTTTCAGTTAGGACCTCTGCTGGAGGAGTTCTCATCATTAATTGGAGTACCTGTCAGGGGTGGTGTCCCCTTCAACCCAGAGATGACTTCTCCCAGCAATGGAGAAGTGGCAAAAGCACTGTACCTAGAGCCTATATTGATTGAGCAGAACATGACAACAAAGGCTGGGATCCCTGGTTTGCACTTGGACTTTTTGACTTCTCAGGCCCTCCTGAAAGCCTCCTTGGGAGAATGGAGGGCAGTTTGTGCATTGTTAGCCCTCAGTATATATGGGGTTATACTATTTGCAGATGAGCCCAAGTTTATCAGCAAGAATGCCATTCATCTTTTCCTTCTGAGGAACCCAGTACCCACCTTGCTGGGAGATTTCTATTATTCCATTCATCAGAGGAATGAGAAGCAAAGAGGAAAGTTGGTGAGATGTTGTGCTCCCCTATTTCACACTTGGCTGCTCAAACACTTACCTAGGACTGATGCCTTCCTGAATCCTCACCAACAGAAGAAT
Source organism: Lathyrus aphaca (assembly GCA_963966055.1). Taxonomy (NCBI): domain Eukaryota; kingdom Viridiplantae; phylum Streptophyta; class Magnoliopsida; order Fabales; family Fabaceae; genus Lathyrus; species Lathyrus aphaca. The sequence goes on along the minus strand of OZ014524.1, from coordinate 409,386,632 downwards.
TGGGCTAAGAGACTTATTGCTCTAACTTCAGAGGACATCAGATGGTGCACCCAGAGCACCAAGGGCAAGGACATAATCACTAGCTGTGGGCAGTACCCAAATGTACCTCTAATAGGAGTGAAGGGTTGCATCAACTACAATCCTTTGCTGTTTAAGAGACAATTGGGCTATGCTTTGGTTCACCCTCCTAGAGTGCAAGACTTAGCTGAGACTCTGTATTGTGAGATAAAACCTAATCTAGCTGTTGTCAGACAAGCATCATGGGCTTGGGACAACATCCAGACCAAAGGGATGGCCATTCTTGGGAGATGCAATAATGTGGCTTCAGCTCAGTATTATGAATGGTCTCATGCCAGAGCTCAGATTTCTGGGATGACCTTCACCATTGAGGATATACCTGGACCATCCACAGTACAGCCACCAGCCACTGTCAGCCTGGAAGAATTTGAGAAGCTAAAGGAAAGGAATGAGAATCTGTCTCAAGCTCTGAAGAAGACCCTCTGGGAAAGGAGTGATGGTCGTCTAGACATTGAGAGGTTAGAGAAGCTTAAGGTGGAACATCTGGCCAAGATTGGGAAAGCAGAGGACTACATCAAGAAATCAAGAGATGGGGAGCAAATATTGAAGAATGCCTGTAAAGAGGCCAAGATTCAGAAAGCTAGGACTGATCTCTATCTGCAAGAAAGTCAAGCTAGGTGGGTCAGGATCACTGAAGCTCGTACTCAAGAAGATAAGAGAACTCAAGCCAGGATTGAGCAGTTAGAGGCCAATGAAAGGAAGCAACAGGAAGCTTTACTGGCAGCCCAGAAGGAGATTTCAGAGTTGAAGCTTAGGGCTGGACTGAAGAGGTCAAAGGACCAAGATAGGCACAAGAAGCTAACCACTGCCATCGCCACCAGAAATCTTCTTATCAGAAACATCACAGAGCATCTGGCTGGTCCTGTAACTGAAGCACTTTTGAAGGAGGTTAAGGAGGATGAGTTTGGACTTAATGTCTGACTTTTTGTTTGTTGTTGCTTTCATTTGATGTACTTTTCTTTTATGTTGTATTTTGACCCCTCAGGGGCATGTGTTGTAAAAAATAAACTATGTATTATGCACCATTTGTAATATATTTGTTAGTTTGTTTTATTGGGTTTCTTTTCTCAAGCAACATCAAAGCATCTTCCTCG